>PSQN01000013.1:1168597-1830193 GCA_002989075.1 Arthonia radiata
GGCCTTGCAGAGGCCGGTTTCAACACTGCTTGCATCACAAAGCTCTTTCCAACGCGAAGTCATACAGTAGCAGCCCAGGGTGGCATCAATGCCGCGCTTGGCAAGTACGTCTGGTCTCGCCGAAACCCTTGTCGATGGACACTGATGAGGCTTCTAGCATGCACGAAGACGACTGGAGATGCCACCACTACGACACGGTGAAGGGCTCCGACTGGTTGGGCGATCAAGACGCTATCCATTACATGACCCGAGAAGCCCCGAAGAGTGTGATCGAGCTCGAGAACTACGGCTGCCCGTTCTCAAGGACGGACGAAGGCAAGATGTGCGTGCTGAGTCGCCGGTCGCTTGAGTCCTGAAGGCTGACGTGCTTTAGCTACCAACGAGCCTTTGGCGGCCAGACTCAGAAGTACGGCAAGGGGGGTCAAGCATACCGAACAGCTTCAGCTGCTGATCGCACTGGACACGCTATGCTTCACACCCTGTACGGCCAATCTCTACGACATAACACCAATTACTTCATCGAATACTTTGCGATCGACTTGATTATGGAGGACGGCCAGTGCAAAGGTGTGGTCGCTTACAACCAAGAGGATGGCACACTCCACAGGTTTCGCGCGCAAAACACAGTTCTCGCCACTGGTGGATACGGTCGTGCATACTTCAGCTGCACATCGGCACATACCTGTACTGGTGACGGCATGGCAATGGTCGCACGAGCCGGGCTACCAAACCAGGACATGGAGTTCGTTCAATTCCACCCAACTGGCATCTACGGCGCTGGCTGCTTGATTACTGAGGGTTCTCGTGGCGAGGGCGGTATCCTACTCAACTCCGAGGGCGAGCGCTTTATGGAGCGATACGCACCCACTGCAAAGGATCTTGCCAGCCGCGACGTCGTATCAAGATCGATGACGCTCGAGATCCGCGAAGGCCGCGGCGTCGGTCAAGACAAAGACCATCTCTACCTCCAACTCAGCCATCTGCCCGCAGAGGCACTCCACGAAAAGCTACCAGGTATCTCAGAGACTGCGTCCATTTTCGCCGGTGTCGATGTACGGAAGCAACCAATCCCAGTGCTGCCCACCGTTCACTACAACATGGGCGGTATCCCTACAAAGTACACTGGCGAAGTACTAACGACAGGCTCCAACGGTGAAGACAAGATCGTTCCGGGTCTCTTCGCCTGTGGTGAAGCCGCCTGTGTATCCGTACACGGCGCCAACCGCCTGGGTGCAAACTCATTGCTCGACTTGGTCGTCTTCGGCCGCGCCGTATCACATACTATCCGTGACAACTTCACGCCAGGCCAGAAGTACCCCGAGATTGGCGCTGAGGCCGGTGCAGACGCCATCAACGTTGTCGACAAGATCAGAACAGCAGACGGCAAGCACTCGACCGCTGAGATCCGGAGCAAGATGCAAAAGGTCATGCAGACAGACGTCAGCGTGTTCCGAACACAGGAAAGTTTAGACGAAGGCGTGAAGAGGATGCGCAATACCGACGAGATGTACAACGACTTGAAGACACAGGACAGGAGTATGATATGGAACTCAGATCTTGTGGAGAGCATGGAGCTGAGGAATCTGTTGACTTGCGCGTAAGTGGCTGTTCATTCGTGGTGGGTGCAGCAAAATACTGACATGGTCACAGTGTTCAAACTGCTGAGTCCGCCGCCAATCGCAAGGAGTCGCGTGGAGCTCACGCACGCGAGGACTTCCCAGACCGAGACGACGCCAACTGGATGAAGCACACATTGTCATGGCAGAAGGAGCCACATGGCAAGGTTGACATCGGCTACAGACGAGTCATCGGCCACACGTTGGACGAGAACGAGTGCAAGGCTGTACCGCCTTTTAAGCGGACGTACTAGAGTGTTCGATTGGGAGGGGCGTCTCTTGCATTGTACTCCTGATGCATCGTTAGGCCAGCAAATTTAGCGTGTATATATTTGAAACCCACATTTTGCCAGAGTCTATTCTGAGTCTTGCTTTACCATCTACCGTCCGTGATCCTACTCATCTTCTTCGTACTCGTGATGTAAGTCCTTGGCTCCATGATCTGTGATGGCCTAGGCAAGTGCCTACTTTCCACATATAACGACCACCTGAATAGCATTACAGCATCCTCGCTTCGATCGCGTCACGCAGTGACGAATATCCATTTAAACCCACATGAAGAATGAGTAATCATCAGCGTCCCCTTTTCTTAATTTAGCTGGCGAAATCGTACACAGCAATCAGACAAAACAACACCTCTAGATCCCGATCGTTCAAGGGTGTCTAGCACATCACAAAAAGTCGCCATCTGTCAACCCGTCCACCACGCCTCACAACATGGCAGATATAGAAGACGCCTCATTAGCTAACCACATCTCAAAAACCACTAATACCGCATCACCGCCCCAACCCCCATCTCAACCCGCAGAACACCAAAGCACCCCATCGCCCTCCACTTCCCCGTCCAACCCCTCCGCCACTACCGCCGCGACCTCCGCGCCTGTCTCCACCGCGCCATCTCACCAATCCTCCCATTCTCCGCACACCCAATCCCCTCCCTCGACGCACTCATCCCGCTCCCCTTCTCCAAACTCCCAATCCGACATCTGGGCGTCCCCCTCGCCCAGTCCTCACAACCATCCTCAAAATGGGCGTGAACGCCAAAACGACATCGAAGGCTCCGACCTTCCCGCCCTCCGCCGCCAACACACCACCACAGGCTACCGCGCCGGCCTCTCACAGGGAAAGGATAACCCGGAGACTGCGCAAGTGGGGTTTGACGAGGGGTTTCCTGTGGGTGCGGAGGTGGGGATGAGGGTGGGGTGGGTTTTGGGTGGTTTGGGGGAGTTGAAGCCGAGAGGTGGCGAGGGGGTTGAGGATGGGGAGGTTGAGAGGCTAATGGAGGAAGCGCAGAGGGAATTGGCTTTGGAGAAGTTGGTGGGGGTGCCTGAGTTTGATGGGGGTGATGAAGGCGGGGTGGGGGATGGTGATGGGAATGGGGATGGGGACTTAAGGGAGAGGAGGGAGGTCGTTAGGAGGGATTTGGTGGAGGCGTGGGCTGGACGGGTGGAGAGGCTGGGGAGGGAGAGGGGTGTTGATCTTAGATGGAAGGGTTGAGGCCACGAAGAAGGTCGAGTCTGCAATCACTCAAGCATATCGCAACGACACGTCTCGTTGCACAAGTGCAAGCGCCCAAAGCTTCGTCAACCACTCTCACCAGTGCCATACATCAGCTAGCACGATCCCACTAATTCGAGAGGAGATGATGTATTCAACGAAGCTAAAAGCTTGCTACCACTTCAACGACATCCACAGTCATCTCCACTAATCAACAAGTCATCGCTATCACCTCCATCTTTCATCACGCTCGAGCAGTCCCACAGCTACACTGCCCCTACGCAGACACCATGACTCTCCAACGCAAGCGAGACACCACACATCAACCTCACCTTCGACGGCATTTCCCCGAAGCTGACTGCTCATCATTCACGCCATCTTCATTCAAACCTCAACCCAACCTCCAACTCATCACCCTCCCCCTCCTCGCCTTTCTCAAACCCCATCGCCTCCTTCCCCTTCCCACACAACCACAACCCCGCCTCCACACTCTTCCCCAACGCATGTCCCAGCGCCTTCTCAATAACCGCATCCTTCATCCCCGCCAACCGCATCCGCATGGGCTCCACCCGCCCACTCTTCACCAAAACATCTACAGTCATCCACTGCAGTCCCTGAAAAGCATACCTACTCTTCCGCGGCAAGAACTCCACGATACTCTTCCTCAGCGCCGGCCAGCCCGCCCACTTCGGCACAGGCACCAAAGTGGTCGGGTGGATCTTGCGCTTCTTGCTTCCTGTCTCCTGTCCACTGGATTTGCGGCGCTTCCCGCTGGGGCTTGGCTCGTCGATGCCAGAGGAGTCTGCGCTTGAGACGCCGTCATCTTCGGAGCTGGAGGTGCTGGGCGCGGGGCCGAGGGAGACGTAGAAGGTGAGAGATACGTTGCGGAGTTTGGGGTTGGGTGTCTTTGAAGGTGCAGGTGTGGAGACGGTAGAGCGCACGGAGGCGGGCGGCGTGGGGCCTCGGAAGGAAGCGGGCGTGGAGCGGCGCGGTTTGGTTGGTGGGTGTTTGTCGGTGCCGGTGGTGGAGGTTGGCTTGCTGTAGTGAGTGGATGGGCTGGGGATGTCTATTTCGACGTCGTCGGCTTCATCGGGCTCGTCGTGGTGATCTTCATCGTTGTCATCATCATCGTCGGCTGGTTCGGGGTGAGTGTGAGGATCGTCAACGTCCATTTCGATCTCGTCGTCACTGTGGTTGTCATCTTCGTCTGATTCGTCATCGTCATCATCATCAGCGCCATCTTCTTCTTCATCCTCAGCGGCTTGAGCAGCCACGCGATCCTTACGCCTTGTGAAATCCGTGCGCACCTTGCGTGCAATTGGATTCACGCTCTCTTCGCCTGCATCAGTCTTGCCCGGAATATTGAACAGCAAGGGATCACTCGGCGCGACCACCCTCGGCTGCCCCAGCGGCGGCGGTTTCTCAAACTTCGAGACCGCCGGCGCCTGCCTCACAGAATCAAACGGACGTGGCTTGCCCGTTCGCTCCTCCTGGACTGGATCAGGCGAGGGCGCGCGACCCTCAGTGATGTATCTCGCAGACACGGGCGTCGTAACGGGCTGATAGCCCTTCGGCTTAGCTGGTTTACCCGCTGAAGACTTCGAGGGCTTCGGTGTGACAGACGGGGCAGCGGGCGTATCTTCAGGCTTCGGCTTAGGTTTAGGCCCGCGCTTCTTACCTTTAGGCGCCTCGGGCTCGGGTTTGGCGTCGATGGGGTCCTCTTCGTCGGAGTCGGGGGGTGGCTTGTTGGCTTTTTCGCGCGCGGCGATTTGGTCTTTGGAGAAGTACTTCATCGCTTGGACTTTGAGCACGTTGAAGACTATGAAGGTTATGGTGTCGGAGTCGCGGGGGTAGATGAGGGCGTCTGTGGGTTGGTTGTTAGTCTTTGGGTTTATGGTGGTGCTGTGGGAGATAGATGGAAAGGAAATGGGGCGTACCATCGGCGTCCAGCTTCTCTTCATCGGCGAAGCTCTTCTTTTTATTCTTCTTCTTTCCGCTTGCTGGCGTCGTGGTCGAGGGGCCGGCTTCGACGGATTGAGCAATGGTGTCGCCATTTGCTGGGGTGGATGGGCTTGTGGCTTTGCTGTCATTGGCAGTCTCTTTACCATTGATAGGAGTGAAGGTTGGAGTAGCTGCGCGGTCCTCGCCTACATCACCATGCTTTTCCGTCATGTCTTTCGGCTGCTCATCGGCCTTGGCTGGATTGGCATCGCCATCTTCACCGCTTACGGCAACACCATCTTCAGCATCACCACCTTGATTATCGTCATTGGTCACTTGCTTAATGTTTTCACGTTTCAGGTCCCACAGGGTGTCTGCGTACTACGCTCGTGATCAGTAAGATTCTGCTTTATTGAAGACACGGACAGCGGACTCACCTCCGCAACGAACTCTGCGCTGATATCGCGCCATGCGCCCTTATACCAGAGGCGCGGTGTCTGACTGCACTTGTCATCGTGCAAGGCGACGTAGTCGGTAGCGAGTTGGGTTAGAGACTTGAAGCGGATGGAGCTTAGTGTGGCCTGCTTGCCGATAGCATCCAGCGTCTTCAGCTCTTTGTTGCGGTCTGGATCGGGACGAGGCATCTCGGTGGTGTCGCAAGAAGCGCGAAAGATGGTTGAAGAGAGAGATACCTCGCTGTGGAGTCAGATAAGAAAGTGTGATGCTGCGAAGAGAAAAAGTGTGTGGGATGAAAGCACTCAAAATTGTTTCCAGGAGGGATGGAATGCGCAAGCAAGAGACAACCGGACGAAGCTGTGACTGGAATCAGAGCGTGAGTGGAAGTCGGGGTGAAGTCGAAGATATGATAACAAGTTTGGTCAACGCGCGTGGAACGAGGAAGGGCGCGTGCAAGACTGGAGTCAGTGACGCGTCTGGGAAGTGTACGCGAAAGACGCGACAAAGTCGGCGCTATTGAATGGAGGTGATTTCAGAGGGGAGAGGAGGAGACGATGAGTAAGAAGCTTCAATGGTTCAAGCTTGATGATAGAAAAGCGATAGCTAGGAACAGACTCGTGGAGGCTGAGGCTGACAACTCGGGACTCAAATCGCGGACTACACTTTTCACCTACTATTGTCCGTGAGGTAAGGTGATCGATCCAGTCTGCAAGTGACAGATCCGACTGTGAAGGCGCGTGTAAGCTTGTGATGCTAGACCACGCTCAGTCCGCTACCGCGGTTGCTCTGTGTCCTATTGCTTTCGAAGTATGTGGAGATATAGCAATCTTACCATGTTCATGCGTCTATACGTCTAACCATCAAAAACGCCATGTTGAAGCTCTACGCCCATGCCTTTTGCCATCTTACGCATTTGGTCTTCTATATCGTCTTCCATGCCTTTGCCTATTCCAAGCCATTGTCTTATCTTGCTGTAGTAGAAGATCAAGTCGCTGCTAAAGAGCACCCACTTGAACAGGATATGCCTTCCAAAATTGACCGCCCTTTCGTTGAACGTCAAGTCGGGACTATCAACCAGTGCTCGACTCGCCCAGCTACCCGTGATTTTGATGCGATTCACGGGCGACCCAAGGAATTGATTGTTGCCTTGCACAATGCGTAAGTTGCGACCAATGAAAATGAGCTCCTGTGGCCACTTCTTTTCGTCTGCGAGGATCTCACGAATGCCTTGGCGCATGCGTTGCTGCATTTCAAAATGTCGCGTTGCCTCGTCAACATGTTCGAGCTCTTTGATCGACTTGGACGTGGCGTTATCACCACCAGCATACGGTCGCATCAGAGTTGCACTTGCAAAGAGATCGCCTGCAGCGCTGCTTTCGATGCCCCAGCCTCTTACGATGTCTTGGATGGCGTTGTTGTCAAATGTCAGGAGTGACTTCCAGAACCGTGCATAATCATGCCGAAACTTTGGGTCCATGTTGATGTACAGTCCGTGATCGATGAGTACGAGCTCCGGGTGGCCGTTCGGCTTTCTCCGAATGAAGATGTTACCTGGATGCGGGTCGCAGTGGACAGTACCCCAAAGGAACATCTGCGCCGAGAAAAGATCAACCATAGTGGTCATGACCTGCTTCATAGACAAGCCGAGACCTCCCTTGCCATTGCGACCACGCCAGTCGTTGCGTTCAGGCTTCAGCTTCTCGTGATTTGGATCATTTTGCGCCACGGAACGTACCGTCTCAGACGCAGGCGCATCAAGAGGGGTGCCGCCACAGCCAGGTGTACCTTTCCGCCAGCCACCTCTCCACTCGCCCTGGATGGCATCCTTATCCCAAAGGCGCACGCCTTCAATCCATTCAGCAGTCATGACGCGCTTGCTGCTCAGCTCCTTCAAAACTTGCGGTATGTATACGCGGTCGCGAAGTCGAGGCTCCCCCTGCACCAGCGCGCGCATCTTTTCGCTATTCTGCGCTTCGTTCTGGAAATCAGTCTCGAGCATTAGTCGCTCAGTGATGTATGGTACAAGATGGTACAACGGCAGATCGAAGAGGTATGCGTATACTCGGGACACGACCTTGAACGCCCATAAATCCCATCCGACTTGTGACGCGATTTCTCTCTTCTGTATCTTGATAGCCACTTCTCTGCCGTCCGCCAAGCGTGCCCAGTGTACCTGTGCGACAGACGCAGATGCTCGCGCAGTGCGCTCCATGAGCCCTTTGTTCGGATCGTCGCCGCTGAAGCTCACACCGAAGACTTCTTCCGGAGAGCGACCGCCAAAATCTTCTCTTATGACCCGCTTGACATCCTGCCATTCGTTTTGTGATGCGTCACTGGTGAAGGTTAGTACAAAGTGCGCCGACGCAGGTGGCGCTGACATGATAACTCACTCAAACATGCGACTGAACATCTTCTGAAACTCTGGCGGTAGCACAGCAGACTGCATAGCTATCGCCTGTCCGATTTTCAGGTACAATCCTCCGTTGGTTCGCAATAGATCGAATAAGCGCTCTGCATTGCGACGATGTACATCTTCAACACTCTTTGCGAAGAGTGGGTGTGCGCGAAAGTTGATCTTGTAGTCTAGTGACACAAGAATGCCGTACAAGAAGGTGCGGACGCTTCGCGTCAGGGAGGATGCATAGAACTGAGTGTCGAGCACGTAGAGAAGGCCGAGCGAGGCGGAGGTGTAGAGGACCCGGCGTAGCCATTTGCGGGTGCGCCGATACTGTTTCGCCGGGACAGCTTTGCCCAGCGACTCCGGCGAGGGAGGAATGACAGGTCTGAGTCGAGGGAGAGATGTTGTGAGGTGTCGAAAAGCGTTCGAGCGCAAGATACTCGATTTCGGAGTCTGCTGTAGTAATGAAAGAGGATGGGTCTGCTGCGCTCGGGCGGCGTGAGCAAGACATTGCCTACATAGCAGGCTTGAAGCTGGACGTATCATCTCATCTGGGCTTTGCCTGAGGATTTCAATCCATGTGGGGTGTGCAGAGCATGAGTAGGTCGGACGATGATGTCGTCTCGAGATAGTGGTTAGTAATTTTGGGAAAAGGATCGCCGCCTGAGATCTCGGACGCTAGCCGTTTTGAAACAGAAGTCGCAGCCTGTGGTGCTGGTGCACCAAAAGAGAACTTTCCTTGTCTGCGTTTCGACTCGAAATGACCGGATACGAATGTCATACTGATAATTATTGTAAACAGCTCGTGTCACGAATGGGTAAACTTTTCACAATCGTAGCATGTCCCAGCCTGCCCAAAAGAGTTGTCTTTAGGCGTTGATTCTTCCACAAAGATGACGCCACCGCTCTTGGATGGATACTTTAGACTCCTTCCCAAAAGACATACAAGCCTGACCAAATGCGTGAGCCAGCTGCACACCACCAAGTAGTGGATGAGCGCTGGATGGGTGGTGATTGGCCTGTGGGAGGACCAAGGAGAGACCAATGAGGGGCAGAGGGACTCATGTGATGCGAAGGGCATTCCTACACAACAGAGCGTCACAAAAGATCTGCTCAAATGAACCATCCTTCATTCTTCATTCTTCTCTCATCCTGCACTGCTGCACTGCCTGAAAGAAGCACCTTGCTGGCGCTCTGCATAGTTCACTCTGCATCTCGGCCGTTGCCCAACCATTGTTTAAGCATCATGCACGATGACACCACCATTTGGAGCCTCACTCCAGAAAATGGCGGAGGCTTGCCTGACAGCACGCACGCTGGACACGGCTCGTCTTGCCCGGTTGCCAGCTTCTTTGCATCGAGTCTGCCCCCAGATTGAGATGAGCTGACCAACAAGGGATCCGGGGCAACCAGGATTGCAAGTCGGATGACGACCCACCCTCTTCCTATCCAGTCCTGGCCGACCAGAATAGGCTGTGTCGCGTTTGACCAAGCAGACCGTTATTGAATTACCGTTGCGCCCCTACAGCCATGCAAGGCGGTTTGACTTGAAATTGCCCGCCAATACTTCCCCAGGCTCCTCCGGCACTTTCATGTTTCAGACTCGACGACAGGCATCATTGCTGTCAACTTCTCTACTTTCTCTCACGCGCGCATGTCATTCTGTCCGAGGCCTTGAGAGATACCTAGATACGAAACCTCACGCGACAAGAAGCGAGAGCCTGCAACACTTGGCCCTCAGCCAGTCAATTTCATCTTCCCGCTGTCGGCAACCCTAAGCGCGAGCGCAATCCCGACAACTTTTTCTCCGAATCGCCATTGCGACGCGTAATGAGACCAAGACATTGCGCGAACGAGACAATTGAGAGGACACTAATAGTGAAGAGAAAGAGGTAAGTTTCAGATTCGAGCGCGTCACAGCGGCCAGCGCACGAGCACTTTCTGGTCGGAGATCAGCGCAAGACTTGCCGGCGCGTATCCTCTCTCGTCAGCCATCTTTATTTTCTTGACAACACTCGATTGGACCAGCCACGCCTTTTCCCTTGTGCCTGTTTCTGCTCGACTATGCGCTCATTGGACTCTCACTCACTTGCTTCACTAGGTCACTTCTCGGAATCACATCGCTTCCTCTGGGTGCGCGAACCTCGCGTCCGCCGTCGAAGACGGTCCTGACAACCGCCCTCACCCTACCTACGACCACGGTCGCAAGCCTCTGTCTGATCTTCCCTCCTCTGTTGCGTGCGGTCTTGGTCTTTGTATATTTATCTTCGCGTCTTCTGCCAACTTTCGGTCTCTTATTTGTCGGCGTTGCCGGGCCAGCACCGGCGTACCACGGTGTCGCAACAAATCCCTTCACCAGCCCTTTACGAGACCCACGACCATAACAACGACCGTCTGCGCGCAGGATCGAGTGCAACCCCGCGAACATCCTCAAGACCAGCTCCGGACCAATACAGCAGAGAAAAGCGATCATCTTACATCTCGAGTTCTTCTGGCAGCTTTCCTCACAGCCTTCGTCGTACATCTCGATTAGACTACCAACAGCTACGCCGAGCCCGCTCAGCCTCTGTCGACTCGGCCGCCAAATCTCCACAGCAACCACCTCGAGCTTCCAACGTCCGCTTCGCCGACACTGCCCCTCGCCCACCGGTCAATCGCCAATCTTCACACGTCCGCTCAGCCTCCGCATCTCGTTCGGACCGGAGAGACGCTCATCCCGCCCTTCGCATCTCAGACAGAACCGCATCTGCTATACTATACACTCTTGAAGTCGGTCTGAGGAGTCCGCATCAATTCACACCCGATTTTGAGGAGGAGAACGCGTCGATGTCAGATTTGCTGGGCGTGTCTGGTACCTCTCGTGGCACCAATGGCGCTGGCGGCGGCCGAGCGACAGCAGGTGGTACTGGTCAAGGTGCCTCACCACTGCGGACGCCAAGAGATATCATGAGAGACAGAGAAGCCAAGCAAAGAGCGCGTGTACAAAGAGAGCAGGAAGAAGCGGCCGCTGCTGACCCAGATCGAACGAGGCGAGCACAAAATGAAGATATGCGACGCACTGCTGAAAGGCGATCAGCAGGACTTGGTGCACAGCTACGCGACAGTGGATACAGGAGTGCGGAAGCAGGAACTGCCAGTGCTGGGGGCACCACACCTGGGCAACCAGGCTACAACATTCCCACGCAAGGGCAGCCAACAAGCGCAGGCGCGCCTGCCTCAGCAGGTCGCTACGCTAATCCCGAGTCTGCTACTACACCTCGTGGATATGGTCGATCTGAAGACATACCCATCAATCAACCCAGCTATCCAACCACTGGCGGTGCCCGTACACGCGCGCCTGTCTCGCAACCTCAAGATAATCCTAAGCTCGTACCGACATCTCAACCTACTGCTATGACTACTTCAGCACGTGTACAGCCTTCACAGCCGAATACCCAGCCAACGTCTCAAACGCGTCAAACGGCCGCTACTGGACCCACACCTGTTTCACAACAACAACCTTCTACACAGTCTGTCATCGCGGGTCCTGGCGGTGATGCCACAGGTCGCACACCTCGCGACTCGAACGTCTCATCCTTTCCGCATGCTTTCGAACGCTGGGAGAATCTATCATCACGATGGGAGGGCCTCACGTCTTATTGGATACGGAAGCTGGAGTCGAATCCACAGCGTGCCGACATGAATCAAGAGATGGCACGCCAGATCACTGACCTTGCTGCCGCTGGCGCCAATCTGTTTCACGCTGTCGTCGAACTCCAACGATTACGTGCGAGCAGTGAGCGCAAGTTTCAGCGTTGGTTTTTCGAGACAAGGGCGCAGCAAGAGGAGTCAAATGAAAATCTCGGTCGGCTTCAACAACAACTTAGCCAAGAGCGCCAGCGCCGTATACAAGCCGAAGAGCAATTACAGGAATCTCTCGCGGGCGCGCAGACGAATAGGAACGTTGAGCGCCTTCTGGGCGAGTATAAGCGTGAGCTGCAGATCTCCAAAGACGAGGCTCGTCGCGCCTGGGAGGATCTAGGGAGACAAGAGCAGCTAGAGCGTGACCGAACGTACGCTTTGCGCGAAGGGCACACCATTGAGATTGGCGGTATACAGGTCGTGCCGCACAATGCGCCTTCACGCGGAGGTAGCCTGCAACACCGCTCAGGTAATCAAGGCTCTGCAGGTTCCTCGTATCAACAGGGCCCGACGACTTCTACTGCTATTGCCCGTGGTGATGACGGCTATGGATACGCTACAGGCCCACAAGGCACTTCACCCACCAACACAGATCCATTCTCCTCAGGCGAGCGCCAAGCTATAATTTCACCACCATCATCACGAGCGCAACCCACAGTCCCAACGCGCGCTACGTCACGTCCACAAGAAACACAAGGTGTGCCTCCCACGGCTCCTTTGCCGCCTCCAACGTCAGCATCAGCCACCTCCCATGCTCGAGCATCCTCGCGGCAGGCTACCGCCCTTCCCACGGGCGCGTCACCCAGCGAGCGCTTCTACACCCGCGAACCGCCTATCAATCCGCCACATGTGCAGGGATCCTACCCACCTACCACGCAACCTTATGCAACATCCACAACACCTGGCCGCGTCTCCGGCTCTGAGACTGAAGAAGAACCTGAATGGGAGCTCGACGCCTCCGGTCGCGTGGTCGAAGACGAAGCCGGCAATCCCATTGTGGCGCGCGGACCTTCTACACGCTCACGACGACGCACAAGGAGACCTAGTGTCGAGAGCGACGATGATCGAGAGCGTGCCCGTGCAGCCGTAGCGCGTGGCACAGGTCAGTACGGCAGCGTGCCATCAGGGCAAGCCGGTTACGGCACCGCCGGCTACTCACAAGCGCAAGAAGCAGAGATCGTGCACGGTCCTCTTGGTGGACCAGCCGGGCCCGGCGGTGGAGACACCTACGACGACGAGCCGGAGGTCTACCGTGCACCGCCTGTGATACGCGGCGGCAACGGCGCAGACTACGAGGGAGGCGAATTTCCAGAGGACGACGACGAGTGGGCCGAGATGCAGCAGAGCCGCCATCATCATCCGACGAGACTTAGTGATGTCCCCGAGGAAGATGAGCGCAGTCGCGAGTCGAGGCTCAGCAGGCCCAGCGGCGGGTCTGGCGGTATGTTCTGAAGTGTTCAAGCCTGGCGTTCGGGTGGATGACAGATGGGTGCCACAGTACAGTGAGTGGACTAAAGTAAGAAGCAGTGTAATGAGTGTTGTCACAGGAGCGTTCGGTGGACAAGAAGTCGTTGAGCATATGTGAAGAGCCAAAAGAATCTGTACAAGAGTACAGACGAGGATATTGTTTTGTTTGATACCATAGCGAGCACAGCAAGTAGGGGGTTGCTGCATAGCGTGGCGCTGCGGGCGTTTCTCTGTATCAAAGGGTTGACTATTTTGTTGGATAGTTTTGTAGTCCGGGAATCATCATCTGGGCCTTCATCAGTGACAGTCGTCTAACTTGAAAGTCATGGGTCTCTAGTGAAAGTCCTGAGTCCAGCCGGTCATTGGCTTTAGGTACGAATACGGAAAAGGGGCTGTGCTAAGCCAAGAGGCAGCCAAGGAAGCCGTGACTACGTGTGAGTCTTCACGGTCTTGTACCCGACACTTTGGACCATAAATATTAGCTCACCCATACCTTATGCTACTCGATGCGTCCCAGCTGTAATGAGGGTTCCACAAAGAGCACGCCATGCGCGTGGATCAGCACGACAAATTAGCAAATGGGCCAATCCGTTCGCTTTCCTGCATTCAACCAGACCTCCTGGTGGTCCACCTGGTGGTCAGTCTTCCCAGCGTGATATCTGCCCACTGTGTGGCCCAGCTGGGTTCAAGAAGGCCTGTGGTCTTGAGAATACAGAACCGGATGTATCGTTCGACTTCGGAGCTCTGCCTTTGGAGCTGCAGGGGAGAGTCTTGCGGGAGATGCTGGCTACGCTGGGCATTGGAGACTTTGTGAAGCTGAGATGTTTGAGCAGTGAGTGATTCGAGATTTCTTAGTAGCATGCATTCGCGATCGTGTTGATAATCTGCCACTGGGTGAGAGTGAATTGTATTTCGGCTTGTACGCAATGGAGACCGGTCCGCATTGCATCGTTGCATTCTGCTGCGACGACATCTCAACGAAGCCGACAGTCATCGGAAGTAAGACCCGCACAAGCAAGAGCTCGGTACCCCCCGGGCTTATGCCTGTTGTAGGAGCTGAAAGAGTATCCTGGCCACCGCAATCTACGATCGATGTCACCATATGCACGTCGCAAGAGGATATCGCGATCTTGACGGATACATCCGGTCACTGACAAGCACAGAGGCTATGGCCGCGATGGTGCTTAGCACCGTCTATAACACTCCGCCCACGGCGCCGTGTTTCGCGTTCAGTGAGATACACTGGACTGATCTGTGCTCCCTATGCGCAGCCAATGCTGGAGATACCAACGCCTTGGCGCAACGGCATCAATACCGCCGGCAGCATGCGTTCGATACGACAAGGCACACCTTCTTCGCTGAGTATCTATTCCAGCGCGTGAAACGTGGAGGAAGCGGCGCCGAGTCCTTGGAGAGCGGTTTGCAGAACGCAATTGAGCACGTAAGAAGTCTCGAAAGCCAATCCGATATCGCCCATAAGACCTATCTACGAGACCTATGCTGGTGTGTCACTCGTCAGCTTGGGTATAGCGGCATACTTGCATTCATGGGCCAGGATTGGAAGGGATATCTTCCGTCTGACGAGCAGGATATCACGATCCAAACTTCACAGCTGTTCCCTGTGGCGACGCAGGAGATCAATGTAGATGCTGCTCTCGCGGCAGCCGCATCTTGCAATGCACCTGAAGCCACACGTCACCTCCTAGGTCTCGGAGCATCACCAGTCACGCAGACATGGCCACTTGGCTTTCCTTTGGTAAGCGCCGTCGAGCACGGTTCGGTCGAACTCTGCGCTGCAATGATGCAGCAAGTGGCAGACACCGTCAAGAGGCAACACATCGAGAACCACCCACGCACCAGGGCTTCGGCAGCCTCCGCTAATGAAGGCGGTATGTTTGACGGTCCAACGTTGAACATCATTGGCAAAGCGATTGTGATAGCCTCTTCTCTGGGTCGCGCTGAGGTGCTGGACTTGATGTACGATCCTCACAACGGCTCCGGCACTTGGGGGGAGACAGTGTGCGAGGCTCACGTCTCGGGACTTTTACCAAAGTCCAGTGACATCCTAATCAAGACTGTAGCCAATCATCAGAGTACCAGCACATTCGAAGTTTTCATCAACCACGTGCCTAGAGCACCCGAGCTACAGAGGGGACGCCATGGTAGAGGGACGCCACTGCCTGATCGTACGTTTCGCATGGACCGAGCTTGTCACGCGGCATTAAGTTGGTCAAACAATGTCGACTTCCTGAGTAAGTGCACGAATCCACACATTTCTTTGCTTGCTTCATTTTACACCCGTGCGTTTCTTGGGAAGGCATCAAATGCCTTCGAAGGTGCTCCAACCAACGATGTCTGCATCCTATATTAGGCCGAACTAATCCCTATTTCTCAGATGTGTGTTTTCAAGCGTCAGACCCTTTCGATCCCACCATCCCATCCGACGCCTTTCAATACCACTTCGCCCTTTCGGAAGCCATCGGTAACGAACGTCACCAACACGCAGAAGTCTTGTGGGCTCATTGCAAAGAGCAAATTCCGCGCATGCGCTCACATTGCAACGACTGCCAAGACCCCCTCATGATAGCAGCATGCATCGGCAGCCTCGAGTGGGTGCGCAGGCTACTGAACGCTGGCGCGGACATCAAAGAGCATACTCCGGGTCGTGGTCCTCTGGAAAATGCGGCCGAAAATGGGCATCGTGAGGTCGTAGAGCTCCTCCTAGCATCAGGGGTGGCTTTGAGAGGCCCTGGCGTAGACATGCACTACTGTCAGAAATATGAACAGTACGGACATTGCCAGAAAAACGTATTCGACAAGCGGTGTCAGCGGACGATTTGGAGTTTCGAGAGCAGAACCAGAGGTCAAGAAGCTTTAGCAAGAGCTGTAAAGAATAATCATTTCGAGGTTGCGCAGCGCTTGTTCGCTGCAGGTGCCGCACATAAGCCCAACGAGAAAGAGCAGCAGTTGCACACGAGTATCAGTATTCCAAACTACTTACCAAGGTCCAGACCGCCGGCGTAGCAGCAAGTGTTTGCGTTGTCGGCCATTCCGCCCTCGGCGCAGACGATCTACTCGGTTGAGCCAGCACTGTGTTTCATACTCACAAGATCGAACCAGGATCTTGCCAGTTTTCCAGGCGCGCATGCCGTCGACATGAGATCAAAGTCGCAAGAGCTGCATGCACCTAAATTGACGCTGTAGCTTGGACACCTTGGGCACCCAGTTCAAGCAGCGACCACGTGGCCACTAAATACCCGACGAAATTCTCCGCAAGCTTTTAGCAAACAAGCAATAAACGTGTGTCAAGATACCTATTCCCTGGAATATGCCTGCAAAATAGGTACACGCATGCCCCAAGTTGCGAATTGCCTGCTTGGTGGCGCCGCTTAAACTCAGCCAACCTCACTTAACGCTCCCTCAGAGGCTTGAGGACGTTAGATTCATGACACGCTGTTCCATGAACAGCTCCGGAACCGTGGCGACTCAGCTGAAGCAAGGACGAACCGCGTGAGGCGTCAGCTGCTAAAGCGAGGGATGTCATTTCCAAGACATTCCTCGCGTGAGGATGATACACGCGCCTCTACTCATCAACAGAGCCTACCCCGACCTTTTGTGCTTCACTGCAGTCGTTGCACAGGTCGCTCGTTGGTACCACCAGCTGTTCAGTCGTTCGTTCAAGATGCATCTCTCGCTTGCATTCTTTCCACTCATTCTTCATCTAACAGCAGCGTCTCTATTCGACCACAGGGCCTACCAACCAGATCCGCCCATTCGTCCACTTCGCCGCGACGACCAGATTCAAGATGTCCTGGCCAAGCGTGCTCCTCGTCCAGTCCCAACTTACACTATAATAACACCCTCACCCGGCGCTAAACCCATCGCTATCACAAGCCAGTACCAAGTCGTTACATCTTACATCCCGCAGTTTACGCTCTGCCCTCTCCCTGGAATTTCGCCGTCCTCCGCAAGTCCTACATACATCCCTCCGCGCCTCCCGCCAGTCAACGGCAGCGCCAGCTTCCGCCTCCACAAACGCCAAAGCTTCCTCACTAACTCCACCTCGCCGCCTCCTTTTCCACAACCGCTGACCACCAGCAATGCCAACCGTCTCGGGCCCCTGACGCCTGTCGTCCTCCCGACACCTTCATCCTCCAGCACCTCCGAGCCGCCCGCCCTCACCGGAACTACCATATCCCCCCTCAACACAACATCCTCAGCCCAATCGCCATCCTTCCAAGGTTCTTCCGAGCCCCCAGCTCTAACAGGCAGCCCCATCTCCCCCCTCAATAGCACCTCCACGCCCTCGCCCTCCTTCCTCCCCGGTTCTCGCCTCGGCACACCTCCGTACCCCATCCCCGCCAACTCTACCAGCCTCGCCGGCACCGGCACCGCCGTCTCAAGCTCCTCATGCACAACCATCTATTCTCCGACGGCGACAGCGGTATGCCACACCACCCTCGCTGGCCTCGCCGCTCATCATACCGTCACAGACTGCGACCAGCAGATCACATACAAGAGCGAATACGGCTACACCATCACCGTTCCCTCGGGTATCACCGACCCGGCCACTCTCCCAGCTAGTGCATCCCCAGAGATAGTGACGCAGACCACGTTCTGGCAGGCAGACTGGGCGTCCTTTACAGCCAGGACCGGGGTGCCGAGCAGCGTCAGGGAGCGCATCTGCAGTGACGTGTCCATACCGGCAAGTACGGCGGATGGGTGGCCGGTGCCGGAGGGGCACGGAAGACAGTGTGTTGACATCCGCAAAGGCTTGCAGACGCGCGTTGAGACTACTGTGAGTCGGACTACGAGTCACGTGGATCTGACGACAACGTTGCCAGGTCCATCAAAGGTTGTGGTTGAGACGTTCGAGGCGGATATCACGGAGGTTGAGACGATATTCCAACTGAAGACGCGGGTGGTGAGTGAGATTAGTACGGAGGCGGTTGTGACGGATACTAGTGTGTTGGGCGTGAGTACGGGGAGTGTGGTGCCGGTGACGGGGAGTATGGATGTGAGTGGATTGGCGGGTATGGGTGGGGTAGGGAGCATGACTGGGAGCCCGGTGGCGATTGAGACGGGCAAAGGGGATGTGGCGAGGGCTGGTGGGACGGGTGCGACCGGGGAGGGGGCAGGGATGAGCACCAGCACCAGCACAAGCACGATTTTCAGTACGGTGACGAGGACGACTACGGTTGCAAAGGCGTGAGAAGTCCAAGAGGCTTATATTTTCTTCATTTGCGGAATGTCTCTTGGATCAAGACGGCCTCGTCGCCAGTTCCTGAGGCGAGCAGGAAATTCATACGTAACCGTTTCACTTCACATACTGTATAATCAATCACCTTCAACCGCTGTCGCGCATCTACAAACACCAACGCTCCTTATCAATGCATCATACCCATGCAATAGCTGAGATGCCTCACTGCTTCTAACCATCAACATTGTAGCCTTATATACGCGCAATGAAATCAACTCCTCTACCAGACTTGGTGAGGCGTAGGTACGCACTTTCGATGAGAGCATTCTCGAAAGCGTCGTCAGTGTGGTTGTCTTTGACATGCCAGAGAGCCTAGCAGATAGTACTCCATGAGGCTACAGCGGGGCTAGAGTGACTCTTCATCTGAGAATTTTGGATGTCACGACAAGTGGCCATACGCCGCTTGCGTGTTACGAAGTGTGAAGGGCTGCTTGTTGGAAGTGAGTATACACAGGTTCAGTGAAAAGGACTACCAGCGGCTTTTGTGGATCTTCAGATACTATGGCGAGACGCTGGTGGCGGCGTGGTTTCCATGCTGACCGGCGGCGCAGATAGCTGTTGAAGCTGTTCGCGACGAGCTGGAGAGGGAAGGGGGTTCATTCCAGGAGGGAGGTTTGCCAAGCCATGGAAGTGAGGGACCGCTGAAAGGTTTCCATATTAGGAACGAAGTGAGCCGCTATGTCGGACGGATCCAGTTCTTCTTTGTGGTCTCATGTATTTCACTCTTTTACTGGACACGTCGACAATGTCATAAGCTATGTATCTCAACAGAGATCAGCTGAGTGACCACCAGCAGTTGACGTATTGTAAGAATGACGCGTGTGAGCATCTCCAAACAAATTCAGAAGGCTCCTTTTGATCACGGAAACACAAAAAAGATCGAGTCGTAAATACTCTCTTAATCCTGCGAGATACCATAAGCTTAGCCCAGGTTTGACTCGTTAAATGATCAAAATGGATACCTTTCCTACCAGAGCACACATTGGCTTGCGTCTCTTTGCAAGCGTAGCAAAACGGAATGTCTGGTTTTCCACATATGGCACATTTTTACGTATGCTCTCAAGTACCAAGGTATCTGTCTGACAACTGGACGCAAAGAGGTGTTCTTTTCTTGATCCATTAGTCAGCTGGGGTTTGGCCCAGCAATCTTTTTCTTTGCTCAGCACTGTTAACCTTCGGCCTATCGTCGATGCCACATTTGCAAAAACCCCGGAGATGGCGGGTCGCGACTACGAGGATACGCAATATCACCGGGCGCTAAGAGATACCAGCGTCAGGATTATGGTCGACCACAGACCGAGAGCTAGTGGCCACTCTTCGATCATATCAATCTGGTTGGGCAGCGATGAGGTTCCCGTCGCGATCGGCAACATCGATCTGAGTCATCACAACCCGTCGAGATTCTATCGTGAGCGTCTAGGTAAGCACATTGCACCTCCAGCGCGTTTCTTTGCCTTTGGCTGGCCAGTAGCACAGACCTAAATTGGCGCCTGGCTACTGTGTATTGAATTTGCACTGACCTCCAACGTCGAAGCCTTCGACGCACCGGATGGCCAGCGACGCTTCGAGCTCTGGAAGCGCAAGCACTCGCGGGCAGTCCATCTTTGCAGTCCCTTTGAGGAACGCATACTGCACATGTATGGAGGCTCGCCTAGAACACTGCCCGAAATCAGCGGCATCGGGCCCGGCGGCGAGTATCAAGTACGCTTGCAGGACGTGGAGCCGGACTCGAATGCTATGGTGACCGATCCGCTAGGCATGGGCAGCCCGATTGTCATTTCATCCCAAGGCAACGTCAACGCCGTGGCGGTCACCCCGTACGGCGGCGTAGTCTTCCACGGCTTTTCGGAAGGTTTTGGGGGCGTGCTGCGCTGGTACATTGGCTGGATTCCGCGGAACACCCCAGCCCTTTTCGTAAGCCGTGGATTTGTGAGGGATGAAGGACGCTGCTGATTGACAACGACAGGTGGCGGTGCTGGTGGCTTTGTGCGAGCTTTTCCGCTACGAAACGCCCAGAAATCCCTTGGATCACGTCGTAAGGTAGCCCTTGCGGAGTGTTATGGCCAGTAGGACTGTTGCTGATGCAACAATCTATTGGCAGACATCAGAAACCTTGGTCCTTTCCCACTAATATACGTCTGCGGATTGTGGCGGAGTCTGCATATCTTCAATCATCTCGAAACGAGCTATCGAAACTTAGATTAGTTGCTGGAATCTTGGTGAGATCACCCGACTGGTCTGTATGAAGCAGAGAAAATTATAAAGACTGCAAGAAAACCGCACAAACATACTGTACCTACATCTTTCCTACTATTTTGCGTCCTCCTTTGCTTCGCTTTTCCTCTTCTCTTTGTACGAACAGCACACCAACCCCATGACTCCAGTCCGCACGATATCCCAGACCCACTGCACATCGAAGCGTACGACTGCAAAACCACCCATTTCTGTTTATCAACATATACTCGTGCAAATGTTAATTACTCCCAACCACCAAATCTCTCAAAACACACATTCGCAGCACATATCCACGCGCCGCCTTTTCCTGACTTTGGCAACATAGCACGTAGCAAACACCACTCGAGCGCCACCAGCACAGCTCCACAGCCGTGTACCTACATGCCTCCGTATCGCATAAACCGCAGCAATCCAACAGCGACCCACAAAGTTTTTCTCCAAATCACCAGGAAACAAGCGGTCATGCACTGCAACACACCTATCAAACACTGTGCTCACGCACATACAAATTGCCACAGCCTGTGGCCGTTCCTTACGTGCAAAAGCGACGTTTGCAGTCTCTATCTCATGGTAATGCCCTAGCACACTCGCACATTCACTCACCGCATGTTTGCACGTTCGCACGTTCGCGCACCAGCACACTCGCACATCAGCCCATTTGCACATTCGCACATCAACACATCAGCACATCAGCACATCAGCACATCAGCACTCACACATTCGTACATCACCACATTCACACATGCACGCATTCGCAATTCCGCACATTCGCACATCCCCACCTTCCCATTCGCACACTCTCAAATTTCCCCCCTACAACATCAGCACATTCCCATCTCCCCTTCCCCTCCATATTCCCATACCACCACATGCGCATCACGCTGCCTCACCCACAAGCCAGTCCTCATCCACCCACAAGTCCATTCCAAAATAGCTCAAGCACCGTAACGAGCCCTCGTAGGATGTAGTCTGTCCTCTGCTCCATCAATGTTCTGTATACTTCCCTTCACTATATTCCTCACTGGCGGCTATATTACTCATGGCTGCTGGCCACCGACAGCACAAACCCCAGCCTACGGTCGGAGATGGGGCTATTCATATATGTATGCGTAGGAGGGTGGCGCGTACATCCTCCCACAGGATGTATCGAGGCAGTGACAGTGCGATTCCGAAGCGGCATGGAAAGCTACTGTACATGACACAGCTGTCGTTACCGCTGAGTCCTACGTCTACGGTGTAGCACGGTGAGGGAGATGTCGGGCTCGCAGCTCGTACATCTTGTGCAAGCCCACACTTTGTCCAGCAAGCGTCTAGCGCGTACGCAGACGGCCGTACTCATACCTATGATCACAGGTTAGTGCGTCTCGAAAACCGGGGTGTTCACTCTCGCGGTCTCATGGGGGTCGCTGGCGGCAGGATGTTACACCTGCGATGAGGGCAGGTCTGGGCTTCACACAGCACACGTAGGCTGCAGCCTTACCCTGATCCCTGATCCGCTGATATGACAGAGAAGACGACGCTGCCAGAGCATGTATGCAGACAGCGGACAAGTCTGGCGAAGCACCGATGTACTACTTTTCTGCACCAAGATGAGAACGGAAAGACAGCAAAGCCCACATCCCCGCAACGATAACGAGGCTCTTCACACTACTCAATGACAACATCCGCTTTCATTCACATCTAAACCACCTTCCTTCCACCACCCACCAAGCCCCCTACTCACCACACTTCTACAACTACCCCCCACCCAACCGCCAAGCCCTCAACGGCAGCCCCTGCAACTTCAACGCCTGCGGTTTAATAAAGCCCCAAAACGTCACGATCCCAATAACAATACAAACCACATTCACCAGATAGTACCCATCCCTTTCGATGACGCAGGTGCCGCCGCCATCGATACAGCGGTGTTTATCCGCTTCGAGGGCGCAGGAGAAGGGCGAGTTGATCAGGGTGGCGCCGTCTTTGAGGGCTTTTGGTGGGGCAGAGGGCGGATGGCAGGTGGCGACGGTGAAGGCGTCGACGGCTTTGAGGACGAAGTAGCGGGGGAAGGTGCCGCCGAGGTTGGAGACGCTGGGGGGTGTTAGCTGAGATGCTGAAAGTCCTCTATACACCGTGTTGCAGTGTCGGAGAGGTTTTATTGGGGAACGGGGAAGGGCACTCACGTAGCCAACAACGTCATGTACGTTCCCCCGATCACCGGATCCGCAATCTTGGCATGAAACGCGCTGATCGCCACGAACATGATCGTGCTCATAAACGTCGAAAACACGTGTTCGAAGATCACGTTGAGGAGGTACCAGTTCGTCGTGCCGCCCGCGGGGAAGATGGACACAGTAAATTGCGCGAAGCCCGCCGCCACCAGCCTGCCGACGAACGCCCATGACCAGAGCTGCAGCGGCGGATATGTGGACGACCATTTGCCCGCGTAGTAGCCCAGCGTCAGCTCAAACGGAAAGTCAATCAGCACCGTGAGCGCCATATCCTCCTGACTGAACCCCTTATCCAGCAACTTGAGATTCGTGACCGCGTCATTCGCCTGAAAGCCAATTTTCGCGATCAGGTGGATGATTACGATCATTTGGATGTTCTTGAGTTTCAGGATGCCCCACATGACCTGGTAGACCTCTTTGATGCCGTCGCGCTCTTTGGTTTTCTCCTCGCGCTTGAGGAACGCGAGACCGACGGTCACGATGATGTACATCCAGCCCCAGAAGGTGAGGTAGCCGCCGAGGGTGAGGGCGCCTTCGTCGGAGGGGGAGCTGCGTAGCCAGGTGTTGGCGAAGTCCTTGGAGTTGAAGGCGAGGAAGACGGTGTGCGAGAGGAATTGGCCGCCTGTGAGCCCAACGGTTTGTGCGGTGGAGGCGTAGGAGATGTGTTTTTGGGAGAGGAGGGTGAGGGCCCAGCCTATGTGTATGTGTTAGCCACTTGATCGTACGCTTAGACCACAGCAATGCCATCCGGACTGCACTCGTGTTATCTTTCACGGAGTATAGGTTCGGGACCCAATCTTACCATCCACAGCAATATCCTGCGTCGCGCACGTAAAAACCAGCATAAACCACCACACCGTAAACCCCCACACACCCTCCCCACCATTTGCCCCCGCCTGCTTCATCATCTCCTGTACCTGACTCCCCAGATACAGCATCCCCACGCCGCTCACCAGCTGCACCGGCAAAATCCAGCTCTTCCGCCGTCCCACCCTCGGATCCCACACCGCATCCACAATCGGACTCCACAGCAGCTTCAAGGAATATGGATAGCTTGCCAGACTAAACACGCCGATCTGCCCGAAACTCAAATAATTCTTCAGAAGGAACGGCACGCTGCCCGTCGCCAGGCCCATCGGTATGCCCTGCAAGAAGTACAGAAGCACGAGGAGCAGGAAGTTCCGCTGGTCTTGACGGGGCAGCTCGGAGAAACCGGTGCCGGCGGTGGGTACAGGTGGCGCACCGAGAGATGGCGGCTCGTCGTCGAGACTGAAGCCGCGCATGCTCATGAGTTGGGCGGTTTGGCTGGCGGTGCCGTCGGCGGCAGAGTAGCGGCGGCGGTGCTCGAGGGGGGAGACCATTTCGCCGTTGTTAGTGTTGTTCTTCTCGCTGTGCTCTCCGTTGTGCTTTTCATCGTCTTCGGAAGCTGGGGAGGCCGCGCGGGCTTTGGAGCGCGTGGTGCGTTTCATACGCGGTGCGGTGTGGTCGGTGTAGTCGTGCGCGGTGTCGGAGGAGGGAGCTGAGTGATGGGTGGTACGGTTTGGTTCTCCGCCGTATTCAAGGTCTACGGAGCTTACACGGGAGCGTGTATGAAGATTACAAGTCGAAGAGTGCAGTGGTTGAAGTTCGGTGGAGTCGTGTGGAAATTCCTCAAACGAGGGGCCTGGCGACGTCACGGACTGAGATGGGGTATTGCGGTGGAAAGATGATTCAGAGTATGCGAACGACATTCATGAGCAGCGCTGGATGCATCAAAAGCAGGTCTATAACCGCAGTGGACTCTAGGAGGGCTTTCAAATCTCAGAGGAGATCTTCAAAGAAGCTTGAGTTCAGGTAGAATCCGTTCCTGCAGGAGACGCACGGCACACCGTCTCCAGCCTCAAAACCTAAAATTGTTTGTATTTCCATCTGAAAGATTTGCAAATATCACATCGGACCGTTCAGTAAGTACCCGAAATCACGCATTGGCTATTCATCAGCCGTTGCGTCCTTTTGCACATCTGGTTCGTCTCACGAGCGGACACATCAAGAGAGTTTTTAGGCAGCGTTTTGGAATGTGCAAAGCTATGTTCAGGAATCTGAGGGTATCGTACATCAACCATACACTATTCACGGTACCGAGAGTATCCAAGACGGCATGAGGTCGTACTCCGCTCCTACATTCGGCGCAACAGTCTGCCCTTTCACAGTAAAGCGTACGCCGCAGCAGCAACCGCAGCACCAGCCATGGCGCCAGCGGACTGAAGTGGTTGTGCGGCCGCGGTGAAGTATGTTGCTTGTGGACCCATCACGATGCTGGAGGAGGAGCTGGTCGTGGAGGAGCCTCCGCTTAAGCCGCCAAGGCCACCACCGCTCGAGGAGTTCGTGCCACCTGCAGCGGGCGTAGGTGAAGAGCCACCGGAAGACGAGGCTGGGCCGTACTTGGCGCAAATCGCTTGGGTCGTGGAGAGAGTGTCTGTGGGGTTGTCAGCGCTCTGCTAAAAGTGCGCCATGAGACTTGGTGATTGTCCCGCTGGAGAACTCACTAATTTGATCTTGCTGGTTCGTGCATTGCTGCATCACACATTGAGTGATGGGGTCACGGATCATGTCCTGGTTCTTCGGTAGACCTAGGTAAGGGTCAGCGCACTAATACCGGGAAAGTCGTCTGGTCAGCGCACATTGGCAGGTGTAGTCAGCAAGATCGCAGCCGGTCTTAGGCACATTCTGGATGAAGCAGGGAAGCGAGCATTGTGGCAGGTTGGTTGCATCTTGCGCCGCAGCGTAGGAAGCCGTCAAAGCGACGATGGCTCCGAGGTAGAATTGCATCTTGACTTTGGCGGCGTACGTGTTCCCTGGAAGGTATTGCTGACTTGACTGACGCGCACAGCAAGTAAATGAGTGAGCGACGAGGGGGTGACTTGGACAGGTGTATGTGCAGTCTCGTGCTTGTCAGACTGACGGCGGCGACGGGGGCGTTGAGACTTTATGTGGTGAGAACCAAGACGACGCCGCAGACGCTAACGGAAACTTCATCAAATTGACTGTTGAAGCCGAGGGGTGCTGCAGGGAGGGGGCTCAAGTCTGCAAGGCTAGGCCCAAACCCGTTGTCCAATGGCCCTGTTGGTGCGGAGAAAGTCACGCTTCTTCCCTACCCGGCAACCTCGATCAGGACACGAACACGACAATCATCCTAGAGGCCACACAGCTACTCGTCAGAAAAGCATGCTCCAGCGCCTTGCACGCATGAAATGCATGCTGTAACCACGAAAAGGCGCGGTTTGAAATGTATGAGACGGACAAGGTCCTCGATGCTTCCCCAAGGAGAGGTTCCGCGGTTCTGGGGTTATGTGCGGGATAGCCGCAGTTCTGGTACGCTTTGCTAATAAAGATGCCGCGCTTTTCTGGGCTCCCCAGGCTCTTTCTTCCTGTAAAAGTCCCTGTAACTGATGAGACTGATCTAGGATTGGCCGGCAGCGACTCTAGTGCCACACGTGAGTGAAGTTCTCGCGAATCTTTCAAATCGCCTCTTTTCAGATCGCAGATGTGACAAGCGCGCCCGAGCAGAAGGTTTGCTAGTGCAGACGGCAACAACAGGGGTGATCCAGAACTTTGTCTCAGACACAAACCTCACCATTCTCGTCGAACGTCCTCCTGCATCGTGCTTGAATCACAATGTTCAGGTCAGCAGCATGACAGTGCCAATGTAGAGATGTAGCAGCCTTGAGCGATGGCCCTAGTCCTCATAGACCTCGGAACCATTGAGGCCGGCAGGCAGTCTTTTGAATAGAAAAGGTTGGATGTGTATCAATACCTTACTCACGACGACTTCATCAAAGTGTCAAGGCTTGTAGAGCAGCTCTGCGGATGAGCTGACCCTGGTTCCTCGATTTAAAAAGGCGACGCCTCTGCACTGGATGGGTTGGAGCGGGCACAGCGCCCCGTACTCGTCCGCTAACAGCGGTCGAGCGTTCCCCAAACATAGGCGACGATGAAGATCGCATTCAATAAGGCTGCACCAGGAGAATCCCACACAAACAGCAAGAAGATTCCACCCGTTTCCGCTGTACGAAGGCAGGGTCTCGCTTCAGCGCCCCCTATGGTTCGTCAATACCTGCAGCGCTATCGAAGACTTCAATATGGGACGAAAGGCGCTGCACTTGGTAGTGATGTACATAGTCTATCGGCTGGAGAACTTCATAATACAACCAACAAATTTACTGTACACTCGCCAGCTTCTTCAACAGCCTCTGCTCAATCCCCAAACCCACCCACCTTGGCTCCAGCACCTCCAGATTCTCCGCTTCCGCATTAAACACCTTTTGCTCATCTTGCTGAGCCCCCAACATGCCCCCCATACCCTGCTGCGCCTGCATTTGCTGCATCTGCTGCGTCACCTGGCTCGCCGTATTGTTGCCACCCAGGATAAAGTTGTACACCGGCTGCAACCCAAACAGTGTCAAGAAGTACCACGACAGCGAGGACACCCACCGCACGTCGAGGTCGCGTGTGCCTACTCCAGATTGCAGCATCGATTTGAATTGCGGTGTGAGGGGGAAGGGGAGTTTCACTACGTTATTGGTCAGCCTCCTTCGTCCTGTACGCAGGGTTATCCATAAGTGGACGTACATAGTACGAAGCCCGAGAAAAACGCATTGATCCACCCCATAATCAACGTCTGCGGCACCATCATGGCCACGTTCCCCTTCATCGCGCCCATCATGCCCTCCATAGCACTGGGGTCCGTCATCGGGTTCGGCCTCGGCTTGTTCTTCGCATCGGGGTCTGCCAAATAGCTTCCGTCACGAAACTTCTCGGTCAAGAAAGCTCTTCTGGCGGCGAAGGATGAAGGGGCCAGAACGGCGGCGTTGGCGCGCAGGTTGGCGCCGCGCATGAGGTTGCGCTGTTCGCGGAGTTTGGGGAGGGCGGCGGGTTTGGGCGCGGTTTGGAGGAGGATGGTGAGGTAGTGGCGGAGGATGCCTGTGAGAATCTGTGGGTTGTGAATGAATGATCAAAGAGGGTTGGCTGTGAAGGGAGCTTACCATGACTGCGGTGATGGGCAGTAAGATCCACCAACTGCGTTACCGGTCAGCGTTTGTGTACCCTCGTATTTGCAGGGGTGATCGTACAAGAGGGCAGGATCCCTCTTGATGGACTGATCCATCGGTTGTGCCATTTCAGCTATCTTCACAGCTGTCTTAGGATGATCGCGGGATTTCAGACGTGAACGCCGACCAGTTGAAAGAATATAAAATGCCAAGCCAGACACCCATCCGCGCTCTCAGCCCTACCAATTCCATACAACCATCAGCTCAAGAAACGCCAGACAACCGAAAAGACGCTCCTCTGGGCGCAAAGGCTTACTCGAACCCTTTTCAAAGCCAACTACCTGCTTCATAACCCCATCACGCGCAAGCCATAATTGAAACAGCCATGACCGACGCCCCAAAGGTCCACCTCTACTCCCTCTCCGGTACAGCCCTCAAACAGCCATACACTCGCCCCTTCCCTTCCATCTTCCCGCAACTAGCTTCCTCTCCCAACCCGCCATCCTCAACCCTTTCCACACCACCCACTAACCCCACACAGAACTCAAAACAACCCTCGACGACCACCTCCCCCTCTACCTCTCCACCTCCACAACCCCCTCCTCCGCGCCCCTCCCCCGCCCCAAACGCTTCACCCCCTCCCACACGCACACCTACATCCGCCTCGCCCTCGGCTACACCGCCGTCGCCATCGCCGCCTACATCTTCTACCTCGACTACTACCTCAAGATCAAATTCGTGGACATCAAGGGCACGACCGCCTTGGCAGTGGTCGCGTACTTCGTGCTAAATGGGTTATTGACGCTATGGCTGTGGTTCGGGGAGCGCGGGCTTGTCTTCGTGGGGAGCAGGGACAGCGGGGGTGAAAGAGTAGGGTTGAAAGTGCGCAGTCTGCCGCCGCATCGGAAGTACGATCCTGTCTACCGGATGATTGTCGAGTGGTCTGCTTCAAATGCAAGTCAAAGCGGGAGTAAAGAGTGCAAAGGCGAGTTTGCGCGGTTCTTTCGCGAGGATGGCGCGTTCGAGGCGGGCGCGTTTGAGGGGTGGGTGAGGGGGCAGGTGCCGCTGCTGAGTGGGTCGGTTGCGGACATGGCGGCAAATCAAGCAGACAAGACAGGCAAGGTGGATGGGATGGGCGCAATTGGCGGTGGAGTGGGTGGCGACAGGGTGAAGGCGGACGAAGATACGATTGTGCTCGGGGCGAGCGGCGGGAGCAGTCCGGCTGTGGAGACGCCGAAGAAGAGGGGACGGCCGCGGAAGGCGGATACGCCGAAGGCGTGAGAAAGGGGTTGAGGGAGGTTTGCATATTTCGTGGCGGTGATCGTAACAAAAGCCGACTTTCAACGGACGGAGCTAATGCAGGCGAAATGACTACAGAAAATACCTTATACTCAAAGCGCCTTCGATGGGTGACGATTTCGACAAGTGATAGCCTTAGCTGAGGTACGAGCGCGTGGAGTACTTCCAAGACAAGGATCAGTCACTTGGACGAAGTAGAGACGATGACTCAGTCGAACAAAAGAAACTTGTCGCTCTAAGTACACAGACACACAACCACCACGCCTCGACTAGTGGTTACAAAGGCTCTTTTCTAGTTTTGACAATTGTGCACCCTCTGCTCGCTTCACTGTCTTCTCAATGCTCGACCCATCCCATGCAACACCCACACTCTCAGCTCTCAATCTATGCCGTGAAGTTCTTCGTAAAGCTCGACACAGAGTTCTTGATCTTCTCCTCCAACTCCTTGCTCAACTGACCCTCCTTGTCAATCTGCTCCATGATGCTCGCCTCATTCGTCTTCAAATGTTGCAAGTAGTCAGACTCCCACTGCAGGATCTTGTTGACGGGGACTGAATCGAGGTAACCATTGATACCAGCGTAGATGAGCGGCACCATCTCGTTGACGGCCATTGGCGAGTACTGTTTCTGCTTGAGTAGCTCAGTCAATCGCTCACCGCGGCTCAAGGTCTGCTTGGTCGCAGCGTCCAAGTCGGAACCGAATTGCGCGAAGGCAGCGACCTCACGGTATTGGGCCAAGAAGAGCTTCAGGGAACCAGCGACTTGCTTCATGGCCTTGAGCTGGGCAGCGGAGCCGACACGGGACACGGACAGACCGACGTTGATGGCTGGGCGAATACCCTTGTAGAATAGCTCAGATTCCAAGAAGATTTGGCCGTCGGTAATGGAGATCACGTTGGTGGGAATGTAGGCGGACACATCACCGCCCTGGGTCTCGATGATGGGTAGGGCGGTGAGCGAACCACCGCCGTGCTTGTCGCTCATCTTGGCAGCGCGCTCGAGCAGACGAGAGTGGAGGTAGAAGACACTGTAATCGTTAGCTTGATTTGCACATTGGGGGTTTGCATCTGAACTGACTCTCCGGGGTATGCCTCACGCCCTGGGGGACGACGGAGCAGTAGAGACATCTGTCGGTAGGCGACGGCTTGCTTGGACAAGTCATCGTAGATGACAACCGCGTGTCGGCCGTTGTCTGTGATACCCACATGTCAGTACATTGTCTTCCGAGTCACAGAGCAGCTTCAGAAAGGATTGTATGAACAGCAGGACTCACCTCTAAACCATTCTCCTATGGAACTTTTTCATAGGCGCAATGTTAGCACAAAGATCTGGACAGCGGTCTCATAGGAGCTCTTCACGGTTAATTTACCCCTCTATTGGACGATGCCGGCCAGCAAGCCGCCGACACCACGATAGAAAAGCATGGGACCTAGAGCGTGGAGACTTTGAACTTACCAGCCAGTGAAAGGTGCAATGTATTGCAGTGGCGCAGCTTCTGAGGCAGTGGCCGCAACAATGACTGAGTATTTCATGGCGTCGTTCTCTTCAAGAGTCTTGACAAGCTGAGCGACAGTGGATCGCTTCTGACCGACGGCAACGTAGATACAGTAGAGCTTCTTCGTTTCGTCGTTTGTGACGTTCCATCTTCGCTGGTTCAGCATAGCGTCCAGAGCGACGGCAGTCTTTCCGGTTTGACGATCGCCAATGATCAGCTCACGCTGGCCACGTCCAATCGGTACCATGGCATCGACGGACTTGAGACCAGTTTGTACGGGCTGGTTGACAGATCGACGGGGCAGGATACCAGGAGCCTTGAGTTGTGCACGGCGCTTCTCCGTTGTCTTGATCGGGCCCTTGCCATCGATGGGCTGGCCGAGAGCGTCAACGACACGACCCAGCATTTCAGGGCCAACCGGTACGTCGACCTGGTGCGAGTGTAAGCATGGAGTTCATGGAACTGTTGGTCCTGTCTGAACTCACAATCTCTCCTGTTCGCTTCACAGTCTCTCCCTCTTTGACCAATCTGTCGGAACCGAACAACACGACACCGACTTGTCCAGCTTCAAGGTTCATGCACATGCCCTTGACGCCAGAAGCGAACCTATCAAGGATTAGAGGTGCTCATGGGATGACCTCAGCGCTGGTGAACGTACTCGACCAGCTCATCGGCTTGGACATTGCTCATGCCATGCACACGGGCAATACCATCACTGGGTGTCGCAGTCAGCTACCCTTGATCTCTCCACGATTGTTCTCATCACGGATGATGCCCGTTCAGAAGATCGTACCCGACTGAGAGGACGCGGCCGGTTTCGGCCAGACTCGCTTCCTCGGAAACGCCACGAATTCGTTGCTCGAGGATTGAAGAGACTTCGGTGGGAGATGCCTTCGCCTCAGCATAGCCACGAGTCTGCTTAGGCACGAAGTTGTATGCTGAAGGCGCGACGAAACGGCTCTGGTGAAAACTTTGTTAGCAAGGGACTCCTGGATGTTGATGACGCGAGAAAACGGGTTGAGAATGCGCAGACGACATCGTGCAGCTCAAGCTCGTCTCTGGTGTTCCTAGAGACCCGTAACAATGCACTTCCAAGGTCCGCAGGGTGTTAAGGAAGCTTCGGATGCACGTACAGAAGCTACTCTACCACTGGTAGAGAGAGCCCCAACCGTCCGGCTGGACTGTCGCAGCGCGTTTCGGATCATTGTGGAGAATTAGGTAGAGTGACAGAGGCAGGCTGAAGAGCTTCGTTGCCTCCGATGAGTGCGAAAAGAGTGGAGAGTTGGGTCGGGTGGAACTGAAGAGCGCTGGATTGGATTGCCGATGAGCTGTGAGGTTTGAGAGCTCCTTAGATCACGTGCCTGGATGGCCCGTGCTTAGAGAGACACCAGAACAAACTGTCAAGAGATATCAATCCTTGGCGCCAGAGCAGCCCACTGAAGTAGTGCATTCACGGCTTTGATACCTGAGCAGATAGTAATATGCTTGTAACAACTCCGCTATAGGAGAAAATGGGTGGTATCTTTGATGTACAGTGTGCCTCCTTCCAACGCCATGCGACAATGATCATAGCACCTACGACAAATACATCGCTAATATGGCGCTTTTTGTAAGAGTAACAATGTCACGCTCGACGACCTGGCAGCCTACATTACTGCTTTGACTCTGAGTGCTTCTGAACTTCAAATGCTTTACCTTCCTTGCGCTGCCACTTAGCACCTTCCAGTCCAATCTCGACGGTAAATTTCAATGGCCGCTCATCGTTGGCTCCATGGGGAGGTCTAAACACTTCAACGACGTCGCCGTCGGCAAGTCGTCCGTAGTAACGACGACCTTTATCATCGTGGTTCAATAGTTTGCTGCCATTGACCCAAACTCCATTGCGGCTGCGTGTCAGTATCAATAGACGTAACCCAGGAAGAGTCGTCCAGTCTTTCCCTTCTGCTTCTGCTTGAGGTGCGCCCGGCGCATCAAAAATCAGTTCGAGGGCCTGCTTTGGGATCCGCGTGTCATAAGCATTCGCGTAAGTGATCGTTGTTCCTCCCAGACGGCCCCATGTGGTTTGTCGCTCACTAAGCGCAAGATTAATGGACGCGAAACTGTCTGGAGTGCTGACAAGCCGGCCCAGCCGAGGTTTAGGCTTGACGAAACCAGCATCGCTCTGACGAGCCCCAGCCGTAGCCTGCTCATCACCTAATACTTGTAGCTGACCGTTCGCGTTCAGATCTGGCTCAGCGACATCAGTGCTCGTGTTTGCCGAGACGAAGTCGGCCTCCTCTCCCGACCGAAATGATGCCTGAACTGTCTCGGGCAACGAAGTTACCCCTTTGGTATCTGTTACAGGCTGAATGGCAAAGTCGTGACCAGATACTTCTGAAGCATACTCTACAGTATGCGTCGCTTCGTTGAACGGGTTCCAATATGATGAAGCCGTGATAGGCAGTGATATCTGGCGCTCTAGGGGTCTACGTGGACGAGGCGTCTTGTCAACGGATTGCGGCGAGTCTGTACTATTCGTCGTCTGCTGCAAGTGGCTGACAGGAGTCCGATCTTGAGGGTTCGAACCTGTATGATTCTGACCCGGCACGTCTGTATTTACGTTTTGTGAGTTAGATGGTGTATGAGGTGCATCGACCATCTGCAGTTCTCGAACCAAGGCCGTCGTGCCAGATAAGCTGGTATTTGCAGCCTTGGAGTTGCCAAACCCGGCTATTGTCGGAGCATTTTCGTCGCCAGTGGTGTGAGACATCTCTAGACCCCAGTCCAAGATACGTGAATCGGCGTCTCCACTATTGTTCGAGCTATCGTTCCACGACCTCTGAGCGTCAGCTTGAGGGTCCCGATAACCTGCTTCAAATTGGCCAGTATGGGCGTTCAATGCGCCAGAGCTCTGTAGCGCCGCTTGACTGATCTCCCCAAATAGTCGAGGCGGACGCGATGGCCCAGCTGGCGCCGTGGCTGGCGGCGCATGGACACCAGTGTCTGTGAACAATGGAACTGACTCTCCAGCAAGCAGGAAAGAATCTTCGCCTCGTGCCCGCTTGGCTTCGGGCACTTCCATGGAGTCATCACTACCGACTGGATCTGCTTCTGTCGTCTCTTGTCGGTCTTTGATGCTCAAATGCGAGGCATCGATGTCAACCTCCTCATCTTCCTCGATCGCATGAAGCTGACTGCTCTGCCCCTCCTGTTCTGGCAGCCACTCGCCGTCATTTAACCACGGATGTCGCAAGCACTCGACCTCTGACGGCCGGGATCCAGGGTCCGTGTCGAGCATCAATAGCAGTAGATCGCAGGCATCATCAGATGCACCGCATTCTTTGAGCGGTGTTGAGTCGATAGGACTTTGCATAATCTGATAGAACATGCCTTTGCCCTCTGCATCGACCACGCCCTCGAATGGTGGTTTGCCACAAAGCGCTGTCCACAGAACGGCAGCGTAAGACCAGATGTCCACGAGCTGACTGTATGATCGACGACCTGGCGGCTGCCCTGTCGGTCGTCGTCGCTTTGGACGCTTGTCGGCGATGTACTTCTGGTAATGCGGGAATACTTCCGGAGCACAGTAAAGCAGTGTGCCACAAAACGTCTTCAGAAACGTCTCGTTGTTCTTGACCACCTTGGACAATCCAAAATCTGTCAGTTTGACAACCAAGGGTACCTCAGTACACAGCAGGATGTTGTCCGGCTTGATGTCTCGATGCGTGATATTCTTATGGTGCAAATACTGCAATGCGTCCAAGATTTGTTTCGTCATGTCTCTCGCCGGATCTTCGGGCAGTATGCCGTGAGACTGCATGTATCCTTGGAGGTCACCACCAGGAATATATTCCATGATGATGTACAAGTGATTTGTGGTCTCCACAAAGTCCATATACTGGACGATGTTATCATGTCGGAGTTCTTGCATGATGTTCATTTCGTTCTCAAGTCGGGTGTCGAGCTGGTTATTCTTCATGAACCGCTTCTTGTCCAGCTCTTTTGCAGCGAAGTACTCCCCTCCATAAGTCGTCGCAATATGATATACTGTTGCGAAAGCACCCTTGCCTAGCATGCCAATACAATTGTACTTGCCCCCGCCATCCCAGTGCATGGGCCATCCTGAGGACAAGGTCTGTGGTGGGATAGCCTTCGAATTTGCTGGGCCAGCGAGAGGAGCAGCCATAACTGCACGAGCGTGGGCCTCTGGTACATTACCTCGTTGTGTGGCGATGGCTCTATCTCGGGCGATTTGAACGTGTTGTATGTATCTCCGGAAGTTCTCGGTGTACTGGACACTGCTTCGATCTCTGGCTGGTACTCTCAAGATGAATTTAACAATCTCGTCCTGCGTTGGAGACAGTACTTCGATGACTGAGCCATGCGAGAGCATGCGTGAAGTGGGCGTCCTTTGTACAAGACCTGCACGCTCCTTTCGCTTGCCTCCAAGTGGAGTGCCATCCACCACCGAGCCATTCGTTGACATGTCTTCTAGCATCAGAACCCCATTGTCGTTCAAAAATATCCTGAAATGCACGTTGCTGACGCGCTTTTGGTTTCCATGAGGGTCCAGATTAATGTCGCACTTATAGACGTTCCGTCCAAAGCAAAACCCCACGGCGGGATCATTTACGCGTGACGAGAACCTCATGGCGAGATCTCTGGGCCTCTCTGCGTTTGTAGATGGAGGCAGAATGAACGTGTCAGCTTCAGATGCCGCTGTTAAGCTTTCATCGTGAGCGTGAACTAGACCTTGGTTCTGGAGGACATGCTGGGAGTTGCGTCGTGCAGTATCAGCGACAATCTCAAAAGCAGCTAATGAGCTTGGGTGGAGTATGCAAACGACGTCTGAGACATCTTGTTCACTAAGCCCGGAATTGTTGCGTCCAAGCCGGCGAGGATCCAGTCTCTCTTGTGTGGATGGCTGCGTGGCTTGTTGGGTGGCGGCCATGTCTCAAACGATGCTCGTGGCGCGATAATGTTTGGCAATCATATCACACGCGCCGTAAACAGATCTTGACGCGGTGTCGGCTGAAGTTTTCCTTGAGTGAAATGTTATGCTTGCGCTGTAGGCAGGATGTTGTGTGTATACTTGTTCTGCACCTAAGGCGATCTTGTGCGCGTTGTTTACTCGGTATGTTTTGTGGCAGTTGTGAGCCTTAGAATGGGTCTTGAAATCGCATGGACGTGCCCAAACAGGCAATGGCTCCCTCGGTGAAGCTTACAGCTCTGGTCGCTGAACACGATGTGCGGGACGATCTGGACTGCAGCAAGTCTTGCTGATAGTCTTTCGAAATGTGGAGAGCTTTGTGTATGATATCTTTGACTTCTGCTATAATTCAGAGAGTATTTACGCCAGGTCAACGCTTGTGAGGACGGAAGATTCGGAGTGAAATGAGCCGTGCTCTGTGAGAGATCGACGCGTCAAAAATTGTATGGACGTGTCGCCTCGGTTGAAAAGCGGATCGAACTATTCAGACCTGCAAAAGATAGTACTGTTCGAAAGTAACCCTGAGCCGAAGTGTTGGAAGGGGAGGCAGTAAAGATTGGATTTGGGTGGAAACGGTCTGGTATTGTCGAGGTGATAGTGTTTATCGTACGCCACGGCTTGTGTAGATCGTCGTGGAGCACTTCGAAGGCAGAAAAAGCTAATGTTCTCTCACCATTGCAATTCAATGGCGTAGGCGTAGGCAGCCAAGGTCACGACGTGCGTGGGTGACGACAAGGTGAGGTACGTCGAGCGCGTCGCGTACAAGGTGGGTTTTGATGGTTTCCTTCGCGAAGCCGCACCTCTCAATCAGATGCGCAAGTACTGAACTGGAGGTGGGCGCCGAGTCTCACTTAAGAGCTCTTGCGTGAAGTGACATTGCTCTGGCGCATTGGTAAAAAGGTCGCGGCACTCGGAAGTGGCTCCGCAAGTCTCGAGTCAGCGAGCAGCACAACACGTGGATCTTTACGCATCAGCAGTGCTTCTGAACACGCATGAGAAAGGGAATTATTTGCGTCTGTAAGATCCTCATCTATTACTTAGTAGTACAAAAAGTGCCGGTTAGCATTACCAGACATGATATGCCAACCACCCGTGCTAAAAAAGCGCCGACGCTATGTATCAGATTCCATAAACACACGCTCCGGACGCTCTCATCAGTGCTTGAAGAGCTCAAGTGAAGGACGTTGTCGTCATATGTTGCCGTAGAGCTTCTTTGTTGGAAGCTCTTCGACATCTTCGTGCCACTCTCCAGGAGTCATATCAATCAATATATGCTGAGGGCTTGGCTTCTGATGCACATCTTCACAACCCGTAGGGGCTCGACACTGCTCCCTTGACTCTGCGGGCGCTGTGCGCCAAACCACTTCGCGTATCTCCTTCCCTACCTTCTCGACAGCATCCATAGCCCAAAGCACATCAAGATGTTCGTAGCCCTCGATGATCTTGCTATGAACGACATTGACATGGGGTTCACGACCGCGCTCAAAGCGTCGCAAGAAGCGCCGACCGTCAACCAAGTTGTCAAGGCCAGCAATCCAAAATGCCATTGGGGGCGCCCGCTCGTCGTACCAAGCGTATCGGCCATGGTCTCGGTGGAAATGCCCAGTGCAATGGCAGGATAAATCAGCAACGCTCTGTGCGTTGGGTTTCAGGTTGAAGTAATCATCTTCCTCTTCGTCCTCCTCGTCCTCCAATTCACCCTCAGCCCTAGTCGCCAAGATACATCTCTGCTTGCAGAAGCATTCTCGTCCGAGCCACCAGCGCATACTTTCGGTGCTTACGAGTGTAGGTGAAAATTGGAACATTCGATCTCGGAGGTCGAGCTCCCACCGTTCGTCAGAGAAGCTGAAGAGAAACGAAAACACTCGATAGGCGAGCGCCGAGGACAGCCGAGCAGGTAAATATTCCATAGCAGTTCGCATGAGCGGCACGAACGCATGTATGCCGAATATCAAACGCCACATGCTGGGCGAGACGACTCGCATGATCTTCCAGTAAAACTTGGTGATGAGCGAGCCAGCATACACCGCTGGGGCCAGAGCGCAAAAGACGCTGATCTTCTCACCGATGTCAGGGCGTTGCTCCTTCGCAAGGGCCACGAAAGTCTGTGTCGTGCCTTGCGAGTGGCATGCTAATCCCAGCTTTGGGAATCCGGTTTCTTCTAGCACGCGAGAGATGAGCGCAGGTAAGTCCATTACCCCCATTTGACGGATGTTCCAAGCCCACATTCTGGGGTCGCTGTAGTTTAGAAGATTGTGCTGAGGCTTGAAGCCGCATCGGTTGTTACCTATCCAGACATCGTAGCCAGACTTAGCCAGAAAAAACGCCAGACTATCATCGTCATTGCAACAATATGCACCGCCGGATTGTAGCAAGCCGTGCATGAGCAAGACGGGGTACTTCTTTTCCCCATCAGGATATTGGCTGCCACTTGCGCCTTTCTTGCGACCATCTTCGACAAATCCTTGGCGGAAAACGTCGGCAGACTTCGCTTGTCGCAGATCAGGTCTTGCCCGTGTCTGTTCCCGGGGATCAAAGATGTGCCAGAGCTGGATGACGAAGCCATCTTCAGTTTGAACGTCAAACTCTTCCAGATCCAACCCTACTCGCCTCGCGTAATATCCAGCGTCGCATACGAGCTTGTCGGGACCGCCTTCGAGTGGTGGAAATCTTTTGCTGCTACTCTCGCCGTGCTCTTGAGTATCCGCGCCAGAAAGCCGCCTCTTCCTACGCTGCGCTTGCTGCTGCCATATTTGCTCCTCTTCTTTCCTTTTTCGCTTTCTTCTCTTTTCTTCCTCGTAGAAGGGTCTTCGGGAGTCTGGATCTCGCAATCGGAGCCTCGTTTTGAGATTCCCCCAAACCAATGGCATGCTTGTAAACAGGCTTCCAAGTACGATGACAATAAGGAAGCAGAGTGAGAGCCAGAAAGCAGATACCCGGAAGAACCAACATTGTAATCCCCTGAAAAAGCTGGGAGGTCCGTACACTGGCATAGGTGGGAACAGCGGGTTGGTATATGACGGAGCGACAGAATCGCGCAGAGGTCCGCTTTCGGATACGATGTGGTCACTCTTTGGCAAAGCTCCGTGTAATGTTCCATCTTTTGCTTCGCGCGTCCCCGCTACCAGAGGCTCTCTCGACGAAGGATCCTTGCCCTGCATACGATCTCTCAAATCATTGAGCTTGAGAGCCTCGTCTACAGGCACGGCCGGTAGCCTCTGTCCATTTGCGGTCTCGATAACAGGATCTTGGCCGGTAACAAATTTTGCTTCTACTGCATCTTTTGAGAGCGCGTCTATGTTGTCATTCTCATGGTCGCGATATCCGAGTCGTTCAGCTTGTTGTGCGAAGTCGAGCGCGGCGCGGGCTCTGGGGTCTGTTCGCTTAGCGGGCGGGTTTAAGGGTGAGGCTGGCATAGTTATCGTGCGGATAAAGTAAGATTCTCAACGTGGGCTAGGCGTGCCATGCGACAAAGAAAGAGCCAGCGTGCAGGCCGCCAGAAGATAAGAAAAGGCACAGAAGGATCGTATCAGCTAGGGACAGCTGGTGCGAATTGTTTTTCTTTGCATTCGAGGTCAGGGGCGCATTCGAAACAGGTCAGGACGGTTGGTGGTGGTTGTGCAAATAGAATCTAGAGAGCAGACGATATGTTTGACAAGCTCTGACATTGATTCCAATGAAGCATTTCTCGCATCGGCCACTGTTTAGATATGACGTGTATCCTTGTCGCTGCTGTCAGTCCTTGGTCACGCTAAACTATATCTCCTCTGGCTCAATCCACAGATCGGGTAATTGGGTACAATTCAATCTGACACGTGACAGCAACAGAGCCAAGCTCTTCAACCGCACTCAAGCCGCGTCCCAAGCATCTCCAGACTCTCCACTTCACCAAAGCAGTCGGAAACGTCTGATCATTCTTACACTTGCGGGGACCCATACGTCTTGGCCCCTGCAAATGCTTCCTGTTAAAGCATCATGACAGTGTGTCCTCCGTTCACTTGGGCCGGCCTCTCCTCTCGTTGAAATACATTTCCTATGGCTCTTTGTCCACATGTTGGTCTGTCTTTCACCTCGCTGACTGCTTTGCTTACTACACCACCGCTTGCAAAATTTGCGTCACTTGCTTTGTCTGAGCACTACATTGTTAATTGTGCATTTCTGTTCAAAAGCATGTTGTGTATGATAAATTGAGCTTCTTCAAGCCACCATTATTGTAGGCATGAGCGGACCTCGCTTGAGTAGACCTCGTGGCTTCGTCCAAAGCTCACATATTTCTAGCAATATGGCACCCTCCAGGTCCAACAGTCAGGGTTCTGCTCGGAGCGAGAAGCATGATAGCAGACCGCACACACCGGAGCAATCGCAAGCTGCTGCCAGCCCACCGAGATCCAAAGCGACCCTAGGTATTCTTAGGGACTGGGAGACCGACTCTGTACCCGGTGAGTAGACTCCTTCTTTGATCCTGCAGTGATAGACGCTAACGCGGATCAGGGTCTGTCTTCCTCCTTTCCGGTCCGCCTGGCGCAGAGAAGAAGAATGCTCCGCTCGGTGTTAAGCATGCACCAAGGCGACCTTCCGCCTCTAAAGCGCCATCGTCCGCCGCTACACCCATGCAAAGCCCCGGAGAAGTGGGCAGTCCTCGCACACCCGTCAAGAAGAAAACCGCGGATGGCAAGACGATATTGGATCCTCAGCCCGATGAAACAAAAAATGATCCTCTGAACTGGTCAATGATGTACAGAAATCTTTCACTGCTGTCGCTCGGTCTCTACTGCATGGTTGGTGGGGGTATGACGCCCGTTCTTGCCGCAGGATTCAACAAGGTCGCGGCGCAATACAATGTTGAAGTAACAAAGGTTGCTCTCACTACAGGCTTGTACATGCTTGGGTTAGGCGTCGGCAGCGTCATTATGTCACCAACCGCCATCATATTCGGCAAGAGGCCTGTCTACCTCGCAACAGCAGTCATGTTTATTCTGACATCCATCTGGTGTGCGGCGTCGCCAACCTACAATTCGCTTCTGATTGCACGAATCTTTCAAGGCATCTCTGTCAGTCCTACGGAATGTCTGCCGTCGTCCTCGATCGCGGAGATCTTCTTCCTGCACGAGAGAGCCTATCGGCTAGGCATTTACACTCTATTGCTATTAAGCGGCAAGAATCTGGTGCCTTTGGTCAGCGCTGCGATAATGCAGTCGATGAGCTGGCGCTGGGTGTTCTGGATTGTCGCAATTGTTGTGGGCTTTTGTCTCGGCCTGCTATTCTTCTTCGTCCCCGAAACATTCTGGGACCGCGCTCCGCGACCTCCTCCTCAACGTCACCGAGATGAGAAAGATCGTCCTGGTCTCTTCTCACGTCAGCTCTCCGCGCTGACACTAGGCCTGCGGTCCCCGAAGCCTGCTCGTGAGAGCGATGAAAAGACCGCCGTTTCCGACTCTGACTCAGACAATACCGAGCGCCCGCAGAATCGACGAGCACCTTCGTCAGAGACGGCTCGTGCGCCGTCAATGTCGCCGTCTCGGCCGTCTATCAGCTCCATGCAATCGCGTTTCCACCTTGACGAGCATGACCGAGCTCACCTTGAGAAGGTGGACGAGGTAGAGGACGACGACGACACTGCGGAGCGTCCACAGCCTACATTTCCCACGATTGATACGACGATTGCGCAGACCGACTTTGCAGACCCGCAAGATGCGCATAAGCCCACCTCACCATCTCGCCTCGAAGCAGGTCAGCAGCAGCAAAACATGCTCAGTCCCGCTATGGCTGCCCGGAGCAGAAGCGCACAGAAGAGTCCTGCAGTCCAGACTCCCTCATCTGCTCATCAGGCACTGTCATTGGACCCATACACGGCTTATTACCAGCAAGCTGCGCCGAAAGGCTTTGTTGCTTCTCTGAAGCCATTCGATGGACGGTTGAACCATCACCCTTGGTGGCGGATCGCCCTCCGTCCGTTCATCTTGTACACCTATCCAGCGATTTTGTGGTCTTCGGCCGTTTACGCCCTCTCCATTGGGTGGCTCATCGTGCTGTCCGAATCGGTCGCCCACATCTACCAGTCGCCAGAAACCTACAATTTCACTTCCCTCCAAGCCGGTCTTGTATATATCTCGCCATTCATCGGTGGCATTTGCGGCACTGCCATTGCCGGCAAAGTCTCCGATGTCATTGTTCGGGCCATGACCAGAAAGAACGGGGGACTGTACGAGCCAGAGTTTCGCCTCGTCATGGCCATTCCCGTCACTATCGCAACTGTCATTGGCCTCATGGGTTACGGTTGGAGCGTCGAGGAGCACGACAAGTGGATCGTGCCCACTGTCTTCTTCGGCATCATCTCTTTTGGATGCTCTCTTGGATCTACAACAGCGATCACCTTCGCAGTCGACAGCTATAGGATGTATGCCGGGCCCGCGCTCGTGACGCTGAATTTCTCCAAGAATATCCTCCATGGTCTGGTGTTCAGTCTGTTTTTCACTAACTGGCTGGAGCATCAAGGACCTCGAAAGGTCTTTGTCGTGCTCGGTGGCATTCAGATCGCCTTCTTGATATCCACAATACCGATGTACATTTATGGAAAGCGTGCGCGCATGTGGACGACACGGAAGAAGTATGCCGAGAGGATATGAGATTTGTTCATCTATCCTTGCTGTCGGATACTGAGCACATGGCGTTGGATAAAATTAGCGCATATTAGCGCAACACATGGGTTGTACAATAGATAGATGATGATCACGGAACATAGATAGACAACGGTACACGTAAAGACTTCCACACTCGCTACACGTGCTCATAAAACGTAATTAGGTTGTGCGATTTCAGCGGGCTGTAGGGGGTCACTCCCTGCCTTGACCATACTGAGGAAGACGCAAGTTCCCGAGCTAGCAGTAACGCGCGCAAAAAATGCAACAGTAGTAGAACTCAGGGGCATGATCATGCCCTCGAATGGACCTCCTAGAGTCAAAAAGCGTCGGTCATTCGACCAGGCGCGCGCTGTGGCATCTATACTAAACTAGCTTCGACAGCAAGAGGTTTCCCATCGTATCAAGCCAAAATCCAGCGCCTTGGGCGGCCTCAATTCTTCAGGGGCTGTGGAGAGTCAAGGAGCGGGTTCGGACGCCGTGCCCGGGCTGTTCGTGCCCCAAAAAACATCACCCAGAACAGTCGGAGCACGCCAAAAAGACGAGAACCTCAATCCTGGATTCGAACCAGGGTTACCAGAAGCTTTGAAAGCTTAGATATCAAAATCTGGAGTGATAACCACTACACTAATTGAGGGTGATGAGGTCACGATGTTGGAAACCATCGTCCGCGACGTGTAAAATTTGGCGGTGGATATCAAAGCTGAAAATTTACGAATATATTCTTGCAAAAATGCCAGAGAAATTTGTCTTGCTCTTGATTCTCTGGACTGAGAGACTTTTCTTCCTAATTTTCTAGGAATTTCACAGCCGAGGGAAGCAAGAGGGGGCGTGTTACCCAAGAATGACCCCTCGAAAAGGTATTTCCCAAAGGGGTTAGCTTTATACTGTGGCCGATGTACCGAAAGACATTAAGACATAGATTTTGGGCGACTTGACTTGCATGAAAGCGCCACGATAAGGCACGAGGGCTCGTTTGACTTACCTCTTTGGCGCTTGTCTACTTCCATCTTCCCGAGCGGTGGGGCGAGGCGTCGTCCGTTATGTTAAGGAGTGCCCTCTTAACACTTGCTGCAGTACCGCATCAACTTTGCGTGCTCTACTCCTGTGCCTCCTTTTTGGCAGACGTTCGCGTTATATCGTCTGCGCGTCGTTCTGTCTTCATTCTTACTGACACAGCCCAAAAGTCCTTAAACCGTGCGAGAGCAATGTAGCACCAAATGGCTTGGTAGTGCCACGTAAGCTACTCGATGTCTGGGTCCAGGCAAACTACTTTTCAAATTAAAACTGTTTTTTTGGAAATGTGTACCATTGCAGAAAAAAGGAAACCTTACAGAGGAACAGGTGTATATCTTGTGTCAGCGTGTGATAGGTAGAGCCAACTGTTATCAGCATCACTACACCACGTCAGCAATGCCACCAACGTAAGTAGCGCAAGCGAGGCTGACACTTCGAGTCCTTCGCCTGACTCAAAAGGAAAAGCCGCCCTGCGGACCTGCTGGACATGCTGGACATCTAGCTGATTGGTGGGACAGCAGCGCCTTGTGTGTCGGCAATCTGTCCTGTTATTAAGCACGATGCCACCAATATCCTCATCTCGTATTGGACTGCAATTACACAGCCAGGCTCACGACATAATGCAATGCTCCTTACGGAGTACCAGGCACGACGCATCCATGCGTGGCCCCAAGCCTCGTATCCCTCCAGGCACCGGAATTGGCTCCATGGTGCGTGCATGCGGGATAGACAGGTAAACAAAAGCTCCTAGGGTCAGCAACCCTGTCCTCCCAGGGTCCGCGGCTCCAAAATCCGGGGGCTCAAGTTGGGCTACGCTCGAGGCTGCCGACACCTATCCAGAAAGTTGTAAGCGCTTTTAGAGTCCTTCTCAAGAGGCTGCCGTACGTACCCCTGCGTGCCCGCATCATCGAGCCACTTCCGGTGCCTGCAGGGATACGAGAATTTCACCAGGACGCGATTGTAAACCTGAGTCAACAGCTTGCAAAAAGGGCTGAATGATGACTTTCATCAGATACGTGTCTTTCTAAGCTCCTATGTTTCGTGTGTCGATATATGTTGTCGCACCTTGCTGAGCGTTGTTCAGTCTCCATTGTAGCGTTTAAAATTAACCAAGCACGTTGTTCATACATACCTCAAAAACTCTGTAATAGCATACTCACAAACATTACTAAAGATGTTTGAAGTAGCGTCAACATCCGCTGCTCTCGACTTGCCCGCTGATATCAAGGCCATGGTCACGACAGATGAAGTCGATGCAGCCGAGGTCGAGCGAATGAGGGAGGACGCATCACTGCGAACTTGGGGAAAGGGCATAGAGGGTAGCAGAGCCTTGAAGGAGCACAACGGCAGGATTAGAAGTAACAAACAACGCGAAAAAGATCTCGCGGCCCGCAGAGCACAGCTCACTGGCGAGAATGTAGGTACGCATGCCGCTTCGTCGGTTGAGTCGAGACTCATGCTGTCTAGGATCGACCAGAACCAGATCCCCAGAATGATGGAGAGGCCAAAGAACAGGCGCGTGTGAAGGCAGAAGGCCTGTTAGGCAACTCCGGTTTAAACAAGTGGTGGAAGAAGGTCGGAAAAAAGGATGCGTTGACTGAGTTCAAGGATCATCCGGATGTGACGAAGCATCCAGAGGGCCCGTTAAGGACGAAAGCGATGCATCTGCTGCATTTAGACAAACATGTGCTGGAAAGCAAAGGTAAGGGAAAGGCGTAACCTGGGCGTTAAAGACTGAGTGCAGGGAGGCGCCGGCAGTCCTGTAGATGCTGAAACACACCACTGATTAGCCGTCAACATAAACAAAACTCGTCACGTTCAACACAGCGCGTTTGCAATGTGCATGGATACGAAAGCTGCTCACGGATCAGAACCTGAGTCGGCAACCGATCCTGATATCTACTATGCTAAAAGTGGCCTTAGCACATGATGCACGTGAGCGTTCATACTGTGCCTTTCGGTTGCCGAGCATTCAACAACAGAATCATTCATCGTCGCCAGAGTCTTGACGTCCTCCGAGCAACGTCTCCAGCTCCAGCAAAGTCGGCTTCGCCAGTCCTTCGACGTTGCCATGGCTAGTTCAAAAGCACAATCGTTCCTGCGTACGTGCTCCACATATTGGACGTCCGGATGACAATTGTGCCAGCGCTTCCGTCCTCCAGCAGTCGGACACGCATCTTGTAGGTTTGCAGGACCCCTTATGCGCACGATGCCACCGGAGTCATGTTCTTACAGCAAGGCTCGCAATATGAGTGCATTGTTCGTGAATAGGTACGACTCGTCGGTGCATGGCCCACATCAAATACCATTGTGCGACCCGCACCGTATGCAAGAACGTGTTCTCATTATGCCCTGTAAACTCGCCACAATCTCAAGCCAACAGCTTGCAATTAAAAGTGCACGATCTCTATTTCTATAAGATACGTGCAGCCCCAAGGTCGCTACTTCGTTTGCTGCTATTCTTGTTCAGTCATACCCCCAGCGTTGTTTCGTTATTTGATCCAAAAGTCACATCTTTCGCCATACCACACTTCAAGGGTTATTCAGAAGCCCAAAAGCTGCTTCTTTACAGCCCATCGCAGTACTCAAGATGTCTAGCATACCCGCTGATATCCAGGCTATGACCACGCAATCTGAAATCGAGACAGCCCTGACAGAGAACAACGCGACATACGTTGCGCTTGGAAGGACCGTACATGGGAGATCTGCCACGAACTCGAACGAGAAGCTTTACGATCGACGACAACTAAAGACATAGCGAACCGCCAGAAGTGGCTCCTTGCACGCGATAAGGAAATTGCGGAGGGCCTGGTACGTACCTAGGTCTAGGCGCCGTCCAAACCGAGGCTAATACTGTCTGGGTCGGGAAGACATCAGACCCCAGAGACGACGGGGATGCCAAAGACCAGGCGCGCGATGAAGCCAGAAGTCATTTCGGAGAAGAGAGAGCATGGAAGAAATGGTGGAAGAAAGCTATCGGAAAGGACGCTCTGAAAGACTTTGAGAATCACCCGGAAGTTTTGAAACATCCGGAGGGCCCAAGAAGAACTAAGGAGAAGATTCTACAGCATGCGAGGAGACATCTTGGGCAAGACAAGGAGACGGCGTAGTTGGGGCTATCAAAGACACGCGAAGGGATCTCGTAGAGGGAGGCCTGTAAACACTCAACGTCTACGACGGGGCCCTACCCTGAAGTGACTGTAAACGGTAAACATGCCTTTGGGTTTCGTCTATGACTCTATCTCAAGTGACCGGGACGATGTTCGCAAGGATCTCTGCATCACATCTATTGAACTCACACAATCTCAACATAGTGAAACACGTGTCAGAAGATACCGGTGCTGGGCAAGTGCACCAGAAAGACAACATTGTGACCCCTTGAAGTACGCAGTAATATATTTAAACATGGATCCCTGGGCAAAAAATGAGTGTATAGAGGTAAGACTGACCAATGAAGCAAAACATCAATGCAGAAACTCCGCAGCGCCAGTGTGTCTTCTCAGCCCCGCAACCCAATCCTCTTGGCTACGATCCGCTTCCAGTCACAACGCCGCAGTCCAAACGGCAACCTGTACATCTCTCCCCAACTCAAAGCTCTGCAGCTTGCGGGCTCTTCAGGTACACTTCACCGACTTGAACCCACCCTCCACCGTATGCGTGTCCATCTGCGTATCGAAAGAGGACATCAAGCCTTCGCAGTTGTCATCCCCAAAGGTCTGCATCTTGCAGCCGGCCCCGCTGGTGTACCAGAAGTCGGTAGCCCGAAATCCATGGCAGTGGTTGCCAGTCTCGAAGTTGCTCCGGCCAAGGTTGTTGGTACTGCAGTCGAGGTTGGCGATGACGAAGCCGTGGCTGAAGGATGCCATGAAGAGCGCGACGAGGTTGATGGCGAGCATGATGGGTCGTGGTATGCGATGTTGCCTCTGATTCAGAGACATAAAGTGCCGACGAGCTGCTGCACGTGTAGGCTTGAGTGCTGTTGGCGTTGAAGGACACTGTATTGGAGTGGGGGAGAATTTCTGATGGTGCACTTGTAACAAGATTGTTCGTGAAGGAAGCGCTGGTTGAGGGGTTTCTATACCAGCGACAGCGGACACAGGTCGTTTACGTGTCTTCGCCTTCGCGAGCATGCTTCGTTATTTCGGCTCGGTCTCACCGCGCGCACATACTGTGCTACTTGTTCTGTTTCGTGTGAAGCAATACGTCGAATGAAGACATGCAGGCGTTGCAAGCCGGCACTTCTGGGATGCAAGCAGTCACTTTGTGCCTCGATGCTGCTAGTAAGTGGAGAGATGCGCTGACATGAGCCCGAGGAGACATCGCAAGGCCGCGATGAGATATCGAGACTTGGTTTGATTGCTGTCCCAAGCTGCGTCAAAGCGAGTAGCTTCTATTGAGTTAGATCTACGTAGCTCGTACCGCCTTCGCCAACGCGCGTTGATTGCACCTGAATTTACAGCTCGCCCGGGCCAAGATTACCCCCAGGAGCGCTGTACTCTTATCTTACACGAGCATGCCATCTTCACAGGTCCGCCAAAAGTCGAGCATGACAATCCTTGCAATTAGTTCCAGAATAGCGGCAAGGCACGCTGTGTGAGATCTATTGAGGATGCAAGAGTCCAGAAGCGATGGCATAAAGCGCGGCACCGAAACCGCCCATATCAGGCTGCCACATCCCCTGATACTTCTGCGAGCCCATCACCACCATCAGCGCATATGCAAGGAGAGATGTTCGCGTCAGAAATGATTGTGTAGAGTACCTGCCTCTATCTATTGGCGTGCGTCCTCGCCGGCCGAAGCGCCTAAATCCACGCATCTACTGGCTCCTGCCTTCATCGACTACCTCAAATGTTCTTGACACTTGGTTCTTTTGTTCACGCCTGTCAGTCTTAGAACCGTAGAACTTGACTTCAAATGTGTTGCTAGGTGCCGATGTTAGCTGCATACTTTGTGTTCGTACCTATACTGGCTGCAGAGACTTGATTAGTTGAAAAAGGGGGGACGACTGTTGGTACATACGCCTGCTTATGCGTCACATGAGCGTGGGTTCCACCTGTCGGCGCGATCAATCTGGCCGCTTGTTCTGACCCCGCCTTGTGGGTATCAGACCGTACACCCATCTCGATGTAGGCGACGGGTGAGAACTCTATGTCCAGGGACATACTTTTATAATGGGACGCTGGAGATTGTAAGCGATAGGTGGGACTAGAGACGAGCTGTTCGAGCTGTTGGTATTGATTGTTGGTTGTCAGGTAAGAATACTTCTTTGGTTCTGTGCTTCTGTCTGGGACCTGCATGATCGACAGTAGGTCGGCGGCTTTCTTTTATATATTCGCCTTCTAAATATTCGGGATGTGGGCTGTACATGTACTCCGTGGCATCTTTCGTTATCATGTGGCCAGGCTCAAACACGAAAGCGACACAACTTGATAGCTGTTCAAGAGCCAGGAAACACCTCGATCCGCGGGGACGCATAGCATCCTGTTCTCCGTAGCGAGTTACGTTTTCATGTACCCACACTCAAACGTGAGTAGGACACATGTTGATAGCTCTTAACGAGCCCCCAACCACACCTCTCCGCGGGGAAGCACATCCTCATGTACGCCTGTTTCGCCGGAAAGCTCAAAAAGATTCGTGTTGTCTCTACCGAACTCGGCCTACGTGTCAACTCAATGCTAGTGACTGCACTGCCAGACAGGAGAGCATCTGGACCGGGAGACGTTGTGAACATGATTCAATCCATCCGTGGCAGAAAACGGCACACGGGCCACCTGTCACGTGTATCCGTCCCGCACAGACTAGAGCGTGTTCTTCCATGTCACCATGTGTAATATTATCTATCATTTTGCGCTCCGATTTAGGGACGTATCAAAGACATTTGATTCCATGGTGAGTGAATCCCACACTTAGATGCGATTGCATTGGCCATTGCTACTACGGAGGAAAAGTAGCTGGTAGACGGGTTTGGCAGCTCCGTGGCGCCTAAGCCGCCGCCGCAGGCGGTAGTTTCGCGTTCCTCGTACGAGGGTAGAGGCAAAGGATCGAAGTGGAGGAAGGTCTCGCTCCATAATAAGAGCCTAGCTGATGCTAGCAAGGGTTGGGAGACAGCGTCAGACAGCGTGACAGCTGGCGAGGGCTCGGCTGCTGCTATGCGTCCTTCCACACATTTGAATGCTAGAAAACAAAGGCATTATAGTCTATGGACGTGAGGGGACCGGGAACACAGTAGACTTGCCTAGAAAATGAACGTTATGGCGTTTTGTCATTAAGAGCGCCCGCACTGAGGGCATCTGGGTCTCGACCTACGCTCGTTGAACCAACGACAGGGCCTTTGCTGCCACGTGCCACAAATTGGAAACCGAAACGCCACTCACGGGTGCTGCGGAACTTACCTTGGGATTTACTAAGCGTACGTTGGCCACTACGCTTCATTGACGGAGGGGCGACACGGAGATACCGATCAGGGAGATTCGTACTCAATCCAGTCTCAGCTAGATGCAGGATAATACGATGCCTCCCAACATAATGTGGGATCTTGAACATATCCGAGCAGTCTGCGGCAAGTGGGATGATGTGAGCAGCGTCTCGTCTTAATGTAGCTCGCGAGCCCATGTGACTTGCTTCTCAACGCGGCAGACGCGTTCGAAACAGCTCGATTGAATGGGATGTCGATTCTTGGAGAGGGCGCTTGACTTCCAAACAGGTCGGGCCGAATAGTGATGGTCGATGTTTATTAAGGAGCGTTGAAAGGAGGGCTAGCATAAGGTCGCTCATCTACAAGCTCGCCGAGCAGTACTTCGAATAGCTACCATTGTGAAGGCTTCCGTGCCCGTTCATCAGCGATAGCAGTGGTTTTCCAGCATACAGCTTGAGGCCTTGCGGCTTTCACCTTGATGGCATCGGTTCAAGTCGACGGCGGTATGGTTGGTGAGGCTTGCGACATTGCTATTGACGTGGGCGTTGAGCATCTCTAGTGGCGAGAATATGGATGTTGTTCGACAAATGGAAATTAGCCGCCACGTATTCTTGTCTCTCAAGAGAAGGAACAGGAAATGAGTATATTGATCTTGACCGCTTGTTCGCCTCGTTGACCGCTCAATCTCTTCCGTGACCGCTTCGTCCTTTTGCGCTTGATCGCTTTCGGTATCGATTTGTCACCTCCCTGGACTTCATGCCTCGAAGTCTTGGACCTTAAGACGCGAACGACGACACAACTGTTCATTGAATCGTCCCCCTTCTTCGGTATGACCGTCATTCTTTCTGAGCGTAAAGGCAAGACGTGCAAAGTCTTCTGCATCAGTCGACGAGTGTTGCAACCTGAGATAAGACTCTTTAGCAAGCCATGCAGTCGCAACGTTTCCCAGGCGATGGTCTAGCTGTGTGCTTCGTCTGCACAGATATTACGGGTACCACAGCTCTCAGCACAGCCGCCGCACCCTCCACGTGTGTTCCTGCGGCATTCATGTCCTTACGACTGCAGAAAGAGTCCATAAGCACAGCCAAGAAAGGGCTGACAAACTTGATGCTATGGACAGCGAGCTCAGGCTGGTATGTCCGATGTCTTGAGCTAATGAGCAAGATTTTCCAGTCAAGAGCTGCATCCACTCAAGCATCCGCTCACGTCACAGAAATCGCCTCCTCTTGCGCGAACCATGAGCCCTTCTGCATGCGCAGTCCTCTGCCGACCATTCGCTTGGGTAGATGGACCTGTTTCTTGCTCGGCCAGTCTCTCATCAACAGATGGCGCACACTTCCCAACTGAACTGACGCGTCGCAAGTCTAACCTCCTCTGCTCGGTATTGAAGTCAAAATGTTTTGTACGTCGAGCTTATAATGACTGTCCGCGAAGCAAAAGGTAGCCATGTGGCGCTGCCTACTTGACTTGATGCTCTATGAGAAGATACATTAATACCACTCACCTCTGCTGTGCCGCACATGACCTTTCTGTCTTGGGTCCGTGAAAAGCGCTTCGCTCAATTTTTTGCCGCCAATCCTTTTGCAAAAGACGCACAGAATGAAGCTCGTTGCAGAATGCAAAAAATTGTGAGCGATTGACAAGTCAGGGGAAAGATTTTGTGTCGCAAAACCAAGCCTACCACTTCCTATTCCTGTACTTGGGCAGGCGATCTTCTTGCACGGGATGGGGTAACTGCCTGAAGTGTCGAGTTGAGATTAAGCCTCTCGTAACATCGGGCTGCCGATATGAGGTTTGTAATGCCCACTTTCATCCCTAAAAGTCGCAAGAGTATTCCCAAAGCAAGTTCCATCGAGGCAAAAAAACCAAGAAAGAAGTGCCTTCTTGAGTTTGTAGGAATAGATTCGAAGGGACAAGTTGGAGCATGGCGAAGAAAGAAAAAGAAGAAGACACTCCTTCGAAGCGGGAAAGCCTGGAGAATGTTGAAAGATGAAAAAAATAAAAGATTGCAGGTCTTGCCAGGACTCGAACCTTCTCAAGGTTAGCTTCAAGTATTTGAAGGTAAGCGAAGCGGATTTGACGAACCTGGGTTAGCGGAAGAATCGTGATTCGAGATCAGAATCCGCTGTGATAACCACTACACTACAAAACCGGTCTGAGGCTTGCCCCAGAACACATTAAACAATATAATCTAATTAAGTGCTCACCCTCGTAGACTTAATCCAGTCGTGCTGATGATTATGTGATTAAGGTCTCACTCTTTTGATTCTCGTTTCTGGAGGGTAAATAGCACCGGATCGTCATCATATTTAATGTCTAATTTATGACACGCTACGGAGCGGTTGCTAATTTGGGATCCCACTATCCAAAAATCACCGGCTAACACCGGGCGCATCGCTCCGCATTCCATGTACGCCGTTACATGCTCATTCGCCAAAGCTTCGCAAGGCGCGCAGTCAAAGTGCTGAGACTTAAGTCTTTTGCAAGCTAACTGCAGGGCGGTCAAGATACAGGACGCTTGCCTGCCCGTGTAAGCTGCATCGATAGCAAGAGTAAGCTCGAAGCCGCGGAGCACGCCTCGCGTCAATCTCCATTAACAACGTCCCTCAAAGCGGACTATTTCATGTTCCCACTTTTCTCTCTACTTTGTCCTCATACTTTGCGTAGAAACTGTCCAACTGCTATATAGCCACTATCGATGTCGCTGCGCCCAGATAGCGGCAGAACCTCAGGTAGGTCGCCCTCACGATCAAGGGACGATCGCGACAGGTCGCACAGCACCGTTCCCTTTGATTCGAACGCCGAGACTGCCACAAAGCCAAAATCTAAAAAGTCGGCTCGATTCGCTGACGAAGACGACGACGACGATGATGAAGACGATGGCCCTCCAGGCGTATCGATGCCATCAATACCTGGAGCGTCGGAAGCAGGGACGCTGAAGCCTCGTGTCACAGACGTTAGGCGACCAACACAGAGCGGTGACGACGATGACAGCTTTCCCGATAGTCAGAGTGACAGCGATAGCGAGTCATATCCCCCACATCAGGCAACCAGGCAGCATGGTCATAGCAAGGGTAGCAATGATGTTCGCGCGCCCTCACTGACGGAGCCGCCGAAGAGCAAAGCGGGCTCACACTTGTCCGATGATCTAGCTTACGGCGAGAGCTCACACAGCAAGAGCTCTTCAAGAATGCCTTATCCTGAGGGAGATTCTTTTGGTCTCCAGTACCCTGATGACGACGCAGGACCTACTTCTCCGAGGATGAGAATGCCGTCGGTTACAGGTTTTGCATACGCGAACCCGGAGCAATACAAATATGCAGAGCCACCAGAGAATTTGACGTATACTGCCAAGCCGAGTGAAGTCAAGGAATACCGGCAGACTGCTGAACCGCAAGGCCAACCAATGCCATTTCGGAACGTGTCATTTTCTGAGCCAAAGTATGATGTGCGAGAGATAAAGCCAAGAGAAGAGCGCAAGTCAAGTCGCTCAAATCGGCTGTCCGTCGACGAGCCAAGCCAGAAGCGTGCGTCATCACCAGCAGGGCGTTTATCCACGGGAATGAACCGGCTTTCCGTGAACATAGGCCATTCTGATGAGAACCAGCATAAGATTGGGAAGCCACCTGCAAGCCCGCTGCTTGACGCATATCACGGGACATACCAATCAATCTCTCCCATGCCAAGCCCGATCATGCTTCCTCAGCACGAAGACGCCGGGGACCTTGACTCGGCTGATTCAATATCTGACGCAGATCTGGACAAAGAAGACATTAAGCAGTTGTCGAAAGGCAAGAGCAAGCTTGCAGCAAGAGCAGCCAAAAAGCGCGTAAAGCTCTACGATGCTGAAGGTGACGCCGAGAAGCTAGCGGCCGCCCTGAATCACCACGAGGCAAGGCCAGGCCCCCTGATAGATATCCTACCGGAGCTCACACATGACCAACTCCTCGCCCTTCGCAACGAGTACAAGAAGCGGGTCAAGGTCCAAGGGCGGGGCGTGAACATTGCAAAGCAGATCAAAGCCCTCACGAACGGCAACTTCAGCAAAGTTACTTATGCAACCGCACTCGGTCGTTGGGAGTCGGAAGCTTACTGGGCAAATTTCTGGTATCAGGCGAGGTCGGCGAACCGCGAGCTCCTGATTGAAGCATTAATGGGCCGCTCCAATGCCGATATCCGCGAAATCAAAGACGGCTTCCGTGACAAACGGTATCATGATGATTTGAGCCTTTGCATGGAGCGAGAATTGAAGCCTGACAAGTTTCGCCAAGCGGTTTTGCTGGCGCTTGAGGGAGACCGGCAGGAAGACACGGAGGTCTTGCCACCTGAATACCGCGACCGAGACGTGGAGAAGCTGCATCGCGCGTTGAAGAGCCGCGAGGGTGGCGAGACGGCGATCATGGAGATTGTGGTGACGCGCAGTAACAATCACCTAAGAGATGTGCTGCGGACGTTTGAAAAGGTGCACAAAGAAAACCTGGCGCGAGCGGCACTGAAGAAGAGCACGAACTTGGTGGTGAGTATCTGCTCCTCAACCAGATGCGCAACTAAGCTGATTATCTGAACAGGGCGAAGTCATTGCGCACATTCTGAACGGCGTCATCAATCGTCCAGCGCGCGACAGTCTTCTTCTACGGCACGCTATTAACGACGTGACGTCCAAGGAAGGGGATCTGAGATACGAACTGCTAATGTCTAGATTGATACGGCTTCACTGGGATCGTTCTCACTTGTCGAAAGTGAAGGAAGAGTATGAGCACAAATACAAGGAGACGCTGGAACGCAGCGTCAAGAAGGCGACAAAGGGTGATTTTGGCGCATTTTGCGTGAGGCTATGCGAGACGTGAGGATGATGATGATGTTTGACTGCTGATGTTGACGACGGACGGTTAACGACGATTTACGGCTTTGTAATGAGCTATTACCCATGATTCAAACAGCTGGAAAGCGGATCTCCAGGAGCCGAAACGGGTTCCTGGCAGTAGCTTGGTTATTGTCGGAGCTGGAGAGGTCTGGTGTGGACACTGGCCCACTGGGAGCGGAATAATCAACTTGTTACTTGGCTGCAGAGAGTGACCTGAGCTAGTGAAGATCATCTCATTTGGGCGATCCAGCCACGCGCTCCTTGACTTCTACCTTTTCTCCGCATTCACTGCCCACGTAATCATTCTCTTCTTGCCTTTCGCTGCGTGCTTCCTGGCTTTGCTGTATATAAGCTTGTACATAACCCACACGCGACACACACAACCATTGCGCAACACAACGGGTCGCACAAGACACTATCGATCGAGCAGGCAAGCTTCATGCGACACCAACCCTGGTCTGGCGCTTGCTTCTGAAACAGCCTCTTTCTCCTCACCTAAAAGCGACTCACTCTGTCCCAGGTGTCGGCTCTCTCAAACGTGCTGTTGCGCTTCGCGCCGGGCTTCAAATCTCCGAAGCTGTACAGCTGTCATCTTCCTTAAATTGCTGTTAAGTGCGCGTGAGATCGCGTCAGTCCGACATGGCGGAAGCACACAATTCGAGTGAGAGTCGAAGTGATACGCAAGCTGGCCAATCCCACCTCCCGTCGCAGCTTTCCTCTCATCAGCAAGTGCCCACCGTCTCCGAAGCTCATCCATCGCAAAACGGCCCCGCGACCTCAAACGTCAACAACTCTACCTCTGAACCATCTGAAACACCAAACAGTCCACAACACCCCCGCTCGCGTCGTGGCAGCTTCTCCTTCCTGCGAAGGACAAAGTCGCGCGAATACTCCGAGACGCGCAAAGAGTCGGGTGGAGGGCCGCGGAAGTTGTCGCGAAGGAAGAAAGATCGAGGGGTGTCGAAAGAGGAAGCCACGGCCCAGCTCAAGATGGCGCCGCAGCTTCCCAGTTACCACAACCTGCCACAGATGAACACACCTTTCGTCGACGGCTCTGCCCAGAATTCCTCCTCCCAGTCCCCACCAACCACCACCGGGCAGTATCCCGTCTTTCCAAACGCCCAAGAGAGGCCAGCCAGTAAGACTGGATACGATCCGAACGCTTTCTACCGGCGTCATCTCGGAATGGCTGATCGCACGACACCGCCGACTCAGGCGGCGAGAAACACCACGCCCACAACCGCTGGCAGTTCTCCGCAGGCAACCGCTCAAGACCCGTATCCACGGACCGATAGGTACGTCAGACCCCTCAGCTGTCACGTGAAGGATCTTTCTGAACTCGCAACATCCGTGAGATTTCCACTTGCACGCACTGGAGCCCACGCTCATTGCGTGCTCGCTCCGAAGATACTGAAGACATCCATATCGGGTTGAGAGCACACCTTCAACACGCTTACAGTCAAGGCAAATTCGCTGACATTTTCCTATCTAGCATCACAAACCGGGGCCGGTATAGCTATGCCAACCAGTCCGGCAACGGCAACGTTAACAGCCCACGCAGAGTCCGCAGGAGGAAAGATCCCACGCCCTTCAAGTACGTTCTCATACCTTTGAGACATCCTCTAGTCCCGTGAAGACAACCCGTGACTGACCCTGCTTCTACAGTGTCCTGGTCGTTGGCTCCAAAGGCGCCGGAAAGACTTCCTTCGTCGACTTCCTCTGCCATGCGCTTGCTCAGCCTTCCCGCTCCTCACGTGTGAAAGGCGCAGTGTCCACGCCAAAGCCCGAGACCAAGAAGGAGCAAGGCTCGCCGTTCTCATCACACTATCTGGAGTCAGAAGTTGAAGGAGAACGCATTGGCGTGACCATTTACGACTCCAACGGTCTTGAGAAGCACCTCATCGACTTGCAGCTTAGAGAGTTCTCATATTTCGTCGAATCAAAATTTCAGGAGACTTTCAGAGAAGAGCAAAAAGTCATGCGATCTGCAGGCGTGCGAGATCCCCACATCCACTGCGTCTTTGTGATCCTGGATCCCTCAAGACTTGACAACAACATCTCTGCAGCGACTCCGCAGAACCAAAAGAACGGAGACCTCATCAACAAGCCCCGGGTTGTCGGCGCGTTCGACCAAGACATTGATGTCGATCTATTCAAGGCGTTGGATGGCAAGACAACGGTTGTGCCGGTCATTAGCAAAGCGGACACAGTCACGACTGCTCACATGACCTATCTGAAGCGCGTGGTCTGGGACAGCATGAAGAAGCTGAAGATCGATCCGCTGCAGGTCTTGAACATGGAGTCTGACGATGAGGCTGATGAGACCCAGCCTACGTCTGCTGCTATCGAAGAGAAAGACGAAGCGGCAACAGAGCTCAAGCCGAATGATCGGTCTCGTCCGGCTGCTTCTGAGACCTCAGTGTACGACTCTGCCTCAGAAGGGGACTCGGACGGTGATGACAGTGATTCAACGGTCAGTAAAGGCCAACCCAAGTCAAAATCGCTCCACGCTCCTGGCACCAATGGCACCACCGGCAGCACCTTGAAGCCACGTTATGACGAGATCAAGGTGTCCACGATGTCTGAGAATGTCGACCTCCCTATGCTGCCTCTCAGCATCATCTCACCTGACATGCACGATCCCACCGTTATTGGTCGGCGATTCCCGTGGGGCATGGCAGACCCATACGATGCCGAGCATTGCGACTTCACACGACTGCTCGACAACGTCTTCAGCGAGTGGCGTGAAGACTTTCGAGAGGCAGCACGTGAACGCTGGTATGAAGGCTGGCGAACGAACCGACTACGCACTCGCGGGACTGTTTCCTCCCCAGCTAACAACATCCGAGCGACTTCCGGTGGTACTCCTGGCCAAGGACGGGCAGTCAGCGGTGCATCAGCTTACGGTGGCAGAGTGAGTCTAGTCGAAGCACTGAAGACCATCGATAAGCCGCAGCCGGCCACCCGACAAAAGTTTTGAGCCACGTTACTAACTATGGTATCGGCACAGGGTCCTGAAACAGCCCTTTTGGCACCAAGCGCATCTGGAGGGAGCAGCACATCAGCCAGTCGGGCGGTTTCGGCGACTGACATTGGTGTTGCTGTAAGCTCTCCTGGTGCTCCTCCGACCTTGCCCAAAAGCATCTCCATGCCACTACAATCACAATCCAGTTATCGTGGTCTTGGTACATACTGACCTGCATGAATAGAGCAAGAAGAAGCTGTAAATATGCGACATGTGTTTATACGACAAAATGACGAGACATGGTATCAAGAGCGTTCTATGGCGGCTAATGGTCTGACGAGCATGATTGACACTGATTGATGGAGATGCGGGTTTATATCAGTGGTGGACTGGGATGGCAATTCGAGACGAGAGAGTTTGCAGTGCAGATGGAGGTGATTCGAATGGGCAGACGTCAAGACAGCGTCTTGGCCACGTTTTTATATACCCCTGATTACTTTGTATGAATATCTTTGACAGTACGCGCTCGTCTTATGATTTTTGTTCATGAGCTTCACGAGCTGCGCAGGCGTGTTGAATACTTTTCATCAATTGTAAACCATCGAATATCGGACAGCAGTCAGTATTCACCTAAGCGTGCCAAGACAGGCGAATGTCCAGGCAGGTTAACACGTCACTCGCAATTCCGTCCGACCTCTTATCTCTGTTTCGACACCTACATCAACGCCGTTCACGATTCTAACAACCCTTTTCACATCTCAACCATCAAAACCGCCATCATGCCACTCGAAGCCACTATAATCATGTACGTTCCTCCCCCCCACCCTACCACCACCCAAGCTAACCCCCACCCCACCAGCGTCGACAACTCCGAACCCTCCCGCAACGGCGACTACCTCCCCACCCGCTACGACGCCCAATCCGACGCCGTGCACCTCCTCTTCCAAGCCAAAAGCGGCGCAAACCCCGAGTCCGCCGTCGGCCTCATGTCCTCCGCCGGCTCGTCCCCCCAGGTTCTGACAACCCTGACGACCGACGAAGGCCGCTTCGCGCACGGCTTGTCGACCACGGCTGTCGGCGGCACCGCGAAGGTTGCGACGGCGCTTAATATCGCGATTCTGGCGCTGAAGCACCGGCAGAATAAGAGTCAGCATCCGAGGGTTGTGGTGTTTAGTTGCAGTGAAGTGAGGGAGGGCGTGGAGGAGATGAGGAGGTTGGGGCGGAAGTTGAAGAAGGGGGGGGTTTGTGTTGATGTTGTTGTTTTGGGGGATGCGGCGCTTGAACCTGTTGGTGAGGATGAGGCGGGTGAGGGTGGGAGTGGTGAGGCTGCACCAGCCGCACCAAGCCAACAGAACGGCGAGACGGCGACGAATGGCGATAGACACGGTGATGGCGAGGAGACCACAAGGTCCAAATGGACCGCCTTCCACAACGCCATCAAAGGCCCGCAAGACGCAGAACACCAGTCACATCTCGCTGTCGTTCCGCCCGGTCCGGCGATCTTGTCGGACGCGCTGTTGAGTACGGCGATCATGGAGGGGAGTGGGATGGGCGGTGGGTTTGAGCAGGGGGGTGGGGAAGGCGGAGAAGGTGGTGCAGGGAGTTTCGAGGAGTTTGGGGGGATCGATCCGAATGCGGATCCGGAGTTGGCGTTGGCGTTGCGGATGAGTATGGAGGAGGAGGAGCGGCGGCAGGCGGCGAGGCAGAGGGAGGAGGGCGCTGGGGGTACGGAGTTGGAGACGGTGATGGAGACGGAGGAGGTGAGGGATGAGGGGAAGGGTGATGAGCCAGGGAAGAAGGATGGAGAGGGTGGTGAGGGTGGTGAGGGTGGGGAGGGGAGTGCTGGTGGCGCTGCGGGCGAGAAGATGGACACGACGTGAGCTTTTCCAAACGATAGAGCGAAAGAGATAAGAGCATCTGCATGGCGAGGCGTTCGAGCGCATAGAGCTCAATTCAACGACTATAGTGCACTTTTCTCGTTGCTTTCCTTGTTTGTGGCCTGCCCACTACCACCCACGCTCTTCTCATTGCCCTCTTCATGTTCGTCACATTGAGGTGCTCGCCCAACAGCATCTAAACTCTTCTCACCACTCTCCCCTCCTGCCCTCCGTCCCCCATCTCCCTCCTCCCAGATCGCACAGCAGCACATCAATCTCCAAACCCTTTCTGCGACCAATCCCCTCGTATGTTCCTCAACCTTCTCGTATTCAGAAGGTCCGTAGATATTGGTCTACTCGAGCAGCGGATGATTATCGAGTTCACGCTGCTTGCTGATTATATCCAACGCTGCTTCCGTAAAGGTTAGCAAGCGATACTGTCAACGTAGGCGCCGTCCGGGTTCATGACGCGGGTCCACACCTGAGTCTACATTGCTTTTCTGCTGCCATGACGGCGAAGATCCCTGCGTTATACAGACGGCTGAACATGATGCTGGAGAACGTTGTTGTTGTCGGGTCTCTTCGCGTTTTGGTAGGCTGCGGCGTGTGCGCCGAGTCGAGCTTGTTGCGCGGACGCTGTGGAAAGACAGAACGGGATTGATGTGTCGTAGTTGGACAGGAGACTTTTGGTCTGTCACGTACGATGAACATGGCATAGCATTGAAGCTGCTGCAATTCTTCTTGATCGTATAGGCATTATCAGCAGCTGCTATCGACTAGCCGCGGTTGACCGTCTGCTCACGCTATCTTCGTCGTCCAATTATCGGGGTCAATCGCCTGCTTTGATGCCTCGACTACCTCATACAATGCTGACGCAGGATCATGTTGTAGATGTCGTGGGTGGTATGGTGTAGGGGTAGCATAACACGTTGTATGTCTCCCTCATCGGCTCTTCATCATCGCTGGCACCGCATCCAATTGCTATGCTAACGTTGCTGCTTCAGGTGGTTCATTTCGCCTCAAGACCGTGTTGACGCGAGTTCGATTCTCGCTGCCGCCAGTTGTGCTGGGTGTGAGAAATGCCTTTGAGAAATGGATCTTCTTTTTATTCTGTGCGAGTGATCTTTGTGGTAGGGTGCCGGGGTTCCTTGGAGGTATCGTTGTCATGGTGAGGGTACGACGGTGATGGCGATCATGATCATTCTTTTTTGAATAGAATATGAGAAGAGAAATTGATATAGTGTGTAGTCATTAGACGTCAGGTGAAAGCAATGACGTGCTCGTCTTTCGCGAATGACTGGACACGAAGATGTTGTATGGCCTTAACAGCCATGCCTTCCCTGGCTTCCACTTACAAGGGTCTTGCGTGCCTGGTCGAGGGTGCTGGCATTCCCCGTTGTACTCACACCTTGATCCTGCCGTCCAATACAAGCGGAGCTTCCACCTCCTCGATGCCTCGAGGGGTTTGTGCTATTGGCGTCGGACCGCTACCTCTCATTTACTCTCGTAGGTGACTTTCCCGCAGGGTCTTGGACTGCCTCCTGCGTTCCGAGCGCTTTCCTGCCAACATCTCCAAGCGATTGTCGCCAGCATGCCGCATCAGTGGTTTTGGTACCCGCAGAGCCGAAGCGGTCTTCCTGGAGTCGATGTACCCGTGTCCTCAAGTCTAGTTTGGCGGTCGCAGCTCTTGCTCTTACCCTACCTGACAGCTACCCAGCCATTCACCGCCCTCTCGAATTTATCACATCGTATCGGCATCTCGAGCGCATAGAATGGATTGCGCATCACGAAGTCCGCATACAATTCATAGCATTTGCTCAGCACTTGGCCAGCTCTCTCCCTCTCCATGTTTGGCTCCGTAAACAGCAGAAACTTCAAGCCTGTAGGACTCTGGAAGCAGCTCATGAGAAAGCGACTCGTCTGGAGCGATTCAATGCCCGTTCCTTGAGGGAGCGGAAAGGTGCCGGGTGGGCGCGGGGGAGGTGGGAGAGGGTTTAGAGTGCGGGATATAGCGTGAATGCCGTGAAAGGTGCCCGCGAGATTGAGGAGATTGTTGACGGAGAGGTTTGAGAGGGGCGAGTCGCGGAAAGTTCGGTTATAGATCAGGCCGCCGGCTTTGGAGATGATGAGGAGGGCGTAGACGACCATTGCGGCGGGTGTGGTTGCGCGGATGGCGCGGAGGTGAAGTTTAGGATGTGCTACGATTCAGAACCTCTCCGCGCATGGCCACTGTTATGTCGCAGTCCCGTTGAAGACGTTGACGGCGTGCATGAAGTGATATCTGCGCCAGTATCACTTGTTACTTTGCTGTGTCCGCAATGTGGATGTTTCGATTCAGGTGAAACAGGCCTATGCACTAGTCCATGTACAGCTAGCTCTTCGATTCCATTATCGATAACGAGGCAGCTTCGAAGCTCCCTCTGTCACGCTAAAGCATGTGGTGCAGCGAGCCTCATTGCGGCTCTTCTTCCAAGGCGGCTGCTTGCTTTCTGCCTCACGCTATCTTCTCTCTCTTCTTCGCCTTCACCACGTCGTTATATGCTTGACGGCCGCACCATTCGCTCATTGATGCACTCATCAAACATAGGCATCCCATTGAAGCCCCGCTATCCAACCTAGCTATGGCCAGCCAATCCATCCTTCGTATTACTAAGGTACGTCATGCTCAAGCCTGTCAAAGCTGCTCTGATTGCCTAACATCACCAATAATGCCCGGAGAGAGAGGACTGACTGACCATCTTCATGCAGGAAATCACCTCGCTCCAGCGTGGTCCCGATCTCTCTCTTGCCGTCGCCCACAAAGACGAAGACGTCCGCCGCGTCCATGCCCTCATCATCGGTCCTTCCGACACCCCCTACGAATTTGGCTTCTTCGAATTCTCCGTTCACTTCCACAAAGATTACCCCACCACCGCACCGCACGTCAAAGCTCTCACCACCAACTGCGGCCAAACCCGCTTCAACCCCAACATCTACGCCGATGGGAAGGTCTGCCTATCCATCCTCGGCACCTGGCGCGGTGAGAGCGGCGAGCAGTGGAGCTCTGCCCAGGGTCTAGAATCTGTCCTCATCTCAATCCAGTCCCTCATGAGCAGCAATCCCTACGAGAACGAGCCTGGCTTCGAAACCGCGAAAAGCGAATCCGACAAGAAAGAAGCCGTGCTATACGGCCTTAAGATTCGCCACGAGACTCTCCGCCTATCCGTCGTCGAGCCGCTCGAAGCCCTTCTCGGCGTCGATGTGGCTTTGAGAAAAGCCGACAACAACCCCGCGCACTTCAACCTCGATGCGGATCTCGACCTAGAAGCCTTTCGCCCCTTCGACGACCTCATGAAGCGACGCTTCCTCTGGTATTACCATGCCTTCCTCAACTCCATTGATATCGACCACGCGAAAGATGAGTGCAAAGACGGCGCGAAGTTCCAGATCATGCCCTTCGAGAATCGACCAAATCAAATGTCGGGTTCGTTCCAGTATACAGAGCTGCGAAAGCGGCTAGAGAAGCTACGAGAGAAGGTCGAGGCGGAGACAGAGCGCTGGGAGAGCGAGGGCAAGGCCGCCCTGCGGAATGAGAACCCCGTGGCGCTCGCGTTTCAGAACCGCTTCAAACACGTCGTGGCTGCCCACAAGAAGTCCGACACACCCGCGGACTTCGAGCTGATCGACGGGAACCCCTTCGCGTGGCGGTTGACGTACTTCGGGCGGCCTGGGTCTAATCTCGAAGGCGGTGTGTTCAACATCAAGATCGTGATCCCCGTGGACTTTCCGGCGAGACATCCAAGGGTGAAGGTGGAGACGAAGATCTATCATCAGCGCGTGAGCCCGGGTGGAGTGCTGTGCTACTTCGCGGCGAAGAGTGAGGATTTCGAGAGTCATGTTGCGGGCGTGATTGAGGCGATCGAGGAGGAGGCGCCACCGTACGATCCGCGCACAGTAGTGCACAAGGAGGCCGCGAAGCTGTGTTGGGGGAGCCCGGACGAGCGAAAGCAGTACAAGCGGAAGCTGAGGCGGAGTGCGCAGGATAGCATGGAAGGTTGAGAGTCCGGTTCATCGCCTGTGAAGCGAGAGGGAGCGGGAATGGGGCGCGAAATATTCATGATGTCCACGGTCTTTGCTTTTGAACTAGCGAGGAGTTGGCAACGGTCCGGCGTTTGCAATGCTCAATGTGGGTGGGGCTTTTGACGATGTAGCAACGGCGTTCGACGGAGTAGGGAAAGACTCAGATACCCATTCTTTAGATCTGGCTGCTCCAAATGAATGAAGTGGCCAACATCTATTGTCGTATATTCAAAAGGCTGATTCAACACACTCTCAAAGATGACATGAGAGCAACTTCATACCTTTTATACAATGCCCGTATCAGATTTTTGAACATCGCCAGCGCCTTGCGATGCAGATAGATTAATCGTGCCTTGGACCGTATACGTCCTCGTACTGAAACAATTCGGAAGACTAGTCCGAACCGGCTGTTACCCGTCGATGTTGCCCAAAACTCGCAGGGCTTTTCGATACGATCATAAGCACGCCCTTTGGATCTTCACACGCCAGGTTACGCCGAAACCTCCTACTGTCCGCACTGCCTGAGCAACGTCTTCCCGAAGAATCAATTACTGACCCTTCTTCGCTTCTTGCTCCGCCACCTCCTCTCGTCGTCTTTCCGCCCACCACGCGCTCGTCCTGTCCACACCCTCCCAAATCTCCCACACAGGCGTATACCCCAACAACGCCTGCGCCTTTGCAACCTTATAATACCGCGTCATACAACTATACCGCACCCTCGCCGTATCCAACTTCGGCGTCCCCAGCCGCAACAGCCAGAACACCCACCCAGCGAGCGTGGCGAGCGTGATGGCAAGCGAAAACGGCATCTTCTTCACCTTGCTCACAGGCACAGGTTGTGGTCCAGGTAATGCAGGAGGTGCAGAGGTCTTCGACGGATGCGACGCCGACGTCGCGAGCGCATTGTGATAGCTGAACCAAAGCGAGCGGGCGAAGTCCCAGAAATAAACAGGCGCAGCGTTGGTGATGAAAAAGGCTTGGCCGTCGACGCGGGCTTCGACTTCTTGCGGGAGGACGCCGCCGCCGACCGCGACTTTTTTGATCGCTTTCTCACCGTCCGCGCCGTCGCCGCCCTCGGGTCGCGGATTCGAGCTGTACTCGTCCCATGCCTCCAGTAAGCGCTGCGCGGCCAAAATGTGTGCGTGCGCCACGTTGCCGACGTATGTGAAATCGAATAGATTTTGGTTGTCCCCGAATTGCCACCCCGTCTGCCCTCGATGATACGCCCCGATCATGCCTGGACATAATTGATTGTCGCCCTCACCGAAGATGCCAGACGGTCTCAGCGCGACCGTTAGTAACCTACCCTCTTCATCCCCGCCCTTGGAGGGCGGCGCATTCTGCTCCAACACCCACTCCTCCGCCTCGGCCTTCGTATCGCTGTAATACTCCCTCTGCATATCCCCCCGAATGATCAACCACCGCTCATCCGCATTCACCAGATCCTGCCTTGTATCGCTCACCACGCTCGCGGAGCTCGTGTGCACGAACGCCTTGACGCAACCTAGCCTCTTGCACTCTTCTACTAGCACCTGCGTGCCGTCGACGTTGACTTTTTTCATGATCTCCAGACTTTTCTGCGTCCCCGAGCTGAAGACGGGGGACGCGGTGTGGATTACCACATCTGGGCGGACCTTTTCGAGGATTGGGCGCACAGAGGACGCAGACGTGAGGTCGCCGGTGTGGTAGGTGGTCTGCGGGTGGGGGTTTCGTGTGTGTAGATCAAGGACGTGGATCTGGGTGGAGGCGGAGGTTTGCGCGGTGTAGTCGTGGATGAGCTTGACGATGTGGCCGCCGAGGAAGCCGCAGCCGCCGGTTATGAGGACGGTGCCGAGGGAGGTTTGAGGATTGTTTTCGGCGGCCATTGTTTGTGTTGTGGAGTCGTGTGGTGGAATTGAGAGGGACGTGGGTGATCTGGTCATTGGAGCGCTTGGTCGAGGCTTGAATAGGTGAGTTTCTGGAGATGGCTTGGCAGGGGCCGGAAACCTCCCCTTTCCATTTGCTTCACCATGATTTGTGCTGACCACCCCCAGCATCGGTTTGCTCAACGTCATGATTGAGGGCTTGAAAGTACCGCAACATGTATAGTTTGGCTCCCGATTTCTAATAATGTAAGTTTCATATCTATCAGAGGTCGTTCAAAAATCGCGCTAGCTGGTTCGAATTATTGAAAAGAATTTCAAGTTTATTTCACGCGAATGAAACTTTCCAATGAAGCCATCATGAGGCTAAGACTAGTATCATTCAATTTTTTGCGACTCACTGTATCATGTGGTCCAATTCTCATTGAGATCCGAGCAGGTTCAAGCATTTCTGTTCCGGGCTGTCCTGGTGGCGTGTTATACCACAAACCAGCCCACCGCCCAGATACAGCTCCGTGACTTTTGCGCTCGCCGCCTGCCGATTGGCACATCACGTACAAAAGCGTGCGCTCTATCGTATCCTACCAAGGTCGGCCTGCTCAAACGCCTTCCAAAGATGGTCCACGCTCCCTTCGATACAACGACACCCAGTTCGACACCATGCTTTCAAGGGTCGTTAGTTTGAATGTTTTGTCAAGTCCGTCGTAATTCCTAGCAGTGGATAGCGCTGGACCCACTGTATCGTGTGAGGCTTTTCTCATGACAACCGGAGGGAAGCAAGTAGATTGTGCGGTGAAGTTCAGTCCTCCTCAGGGGTGCCATTCACGACCCTCCTATGGATTTTCCAACTTTTCCGTTCTTGCTTTCATGTTCCCCAAACTTACACACCAAACACACTTTTTGGCGCTGAATCTGATGATACCAAAAACATCGGCGTGAGATACCGTTTGAAAAACGACCCAAGCGGAATTCTCACCGGGGAACGGCGGGGCCACAACCGGATAGCGACCGGTCGAGTTGTTCCAATTCTGCAACTGTCCTGTATACAGCGCAAACTATGTTCATTAGATGCTCCTATCATCGCTGAATCGTGCGGCATTGTTTTCTTCCAAGTCTGAGCCAAAACGAGGGCGCTTATCCACGGCAATCTTGTCGCGTGAGCGCCTATATACCCTCCGTCTTGCATCACAACTTTCAACTTCTCCACGCCTTCAGCTACGGCCGTGAAAATAGCGCAACATGTACAAAATGAGCAGGCGCATTTGCTCATATACATTTGCTGTCTATCTGCGGCCTTTCAAAAATCGACCAACGGACCTCGAGACTGAAGCCATGATATTGCAACGCGAGGACCCCAAATGTTGAACGACCTGTATTCTAATCAAAGAATGTATTGATCGAACAAGCTCATCTAGGCGAGCATGTTGTGGTAGTATTATCACTGAAACCGTAGTGTTGGATGAGAAATCCTTGGAGGCAATTTTTGGGGATTGCAGTGTAGTTGCAACGCGAGTACATTGAATCTGAAGCCGCTGTTAATTAGTGCAAAAAGCACACGCTAAAGAAGAGCTCGCTTTTCTGTACGTGCTGTAGTAATATAAAGACTGTACGAGCATCGTCGAGTTTGCAATTACCCTTCATGTTGTCTTCCTAGATGGGGGTGAGATCTCACCTCGATATTTGTACAATCTTCCAAAGTTCTTCCACCGTTTCAAAGGGTGGATCGAACTAGATTGTAGTTAAAGCCTCATAGTATGCGTGTATCAATTTTGTAGCTGTATTAAAGCTCTTGAGACCGACTTGAAAAATTGCCTCTCTTCACCACCCCTAACACCGCCAGACACCAAATGCAAGAAAACACCAGCCTTGCTCTACAGACTTGAAACTACCACAACATACACATTGAAGCGCCCTCTCTCCGACGCAGCTAACATTAGCAAGAAAGAAGACCGTTCAAAAATCTCGACTGCTACCTCATTCCTTTTATCAATTAAAGACAATTTGGGCAGAATTGAATTTTTTTTAACTCCTCAGATCTTCCTGCAATCACCTGCGATCGTACCGAGACACGATTGTAAAGATTGTGCCGGACACGCAAGCTGATTCCGATGCATTTGAAGAATTCGAGGATGGCCATGTGGTGACCACTCCTTGGTCTCCAGCACCGAGAAAGTGAAGTGCTCGAATGTACGCCTACGAACTTGAGAATAGCACAGCATAGGCAGAATCGCGCGCTCCTTTGCATCATATAATCACCAAGTTAAATCCATGTCTCTTCAAAAATCGTGAAAATTGCCTCGAATTTCAAAACCCAAAGCAGGACCACCCTCGCTCAAATTCCGATTTCTCGGAACTGCCCGCATCCTTCCGCAATAACTTGTCTTACCACGAGACAGTCTACGACATGCGTGTGCCAAATTTACACGTTGACGTGGGCCCAAATGGCTGATCCGGTATCCCACCTCTTCACCAGTGCCTGACCCCTCATTGCCCAAACCCTGAATTCCTCAGATGAACGCCGACAAGCCTAAGAATGCCACAACACGTACAACTCGCTGTGCGCTTTCGAATGATACTAGAAACTACAGGAAGTTGCGCCGTTGAAAAATTGCGATGTCTTCCTCAAACTCTCGAAAAACTCGAAAAACTCGAAACTCCCGAACGGTCACCACCACCAGGAAACCGAGATTTTCAAAAATGGTCGTAGGACTTTGTCAAAGCCCGCATCAATACGAGAACGCCTACCAGATACGTGTGCCAAACTTAGAAGCTCATGCGAGCTCAACTGGCTGACCTGACTTTCCGCCTCTTTGCCACCCTCCACCCCTTCACACCCAAAACCCAAAATCTGCAAACGAACCCGGACGAGCTTGAAAAGTGCACAACATATACAGTTTCGCGTCTTCTTTCGAACGGTACCAAAAACTCCAAGAAGTTACGCCATTGAAAAATCGCGATGTCTTCTTCAAATCTCGAAAAACTCTAAAACTCTCAAACCTCCCGAACAGTCACCACCACCAAAAGATGAATATTTTGAGAAATGGTCGTATGGCTTTGAGAATACATGTGTTCGACTCGGTCAATGCGTGGCATGCGCGTGTGCAAGTTAGAGCTTCGTCGGACACAAAATCAGATATCGTCGTCGCCGTCGCGTGTATGGGCGTAGGTCAAGGGGTCTATTGGTCACAAATCTTGCCACAGAGCTCCAGAATGACTTACGATGAGCAGCGACGATGCGAGTGAAGAGCATGTAAGTAGTCGGGATTGATTTGCGCCAGCATGATGAGACAAATTTGCACCATACGAGCATCTTTCGTCAACTAAAGGCCAGCTCTAAAGGCCAACGATAAGCGTGAAACGCAATTTTCTAGTGAAATTTGAGCGGTAATATGGACCTAGGAAATCAATTCTTCCTCTATATGATTCACTGAACGACCTGGTCCAGAGGATACTATGCAGAAGTGGATGATTTGCTTAGCAGATACGCCCGCCGCAAGCGCATGGGCTAGCATTTTCAGACGCGCAGGTGTACTGAGGATAATACGTTTGCTCAAGCTCAAGACAAGACGGGGGTGGAAGATCGTAGGTGTAGAGGCTCTCATCCATTCGTCATATCATTAAGAGCTATGACATCTCAAAGCTCACTCTTCTCACGTCGACCACGGAACGGGAACTGGTACTCCACTCCTTCCATGGGCTTGGGACCCAATCCGCCAGCTGTGTATGTCCCTTCGCAGAAACCAGAGTCACAACGGCTGCGTGGATACACATCCACCGAACTGTGTCCGCCACGCAAATAGCTTTCCCCTAAGTTCTGGCCAGCACGCTTGTAGCTCTCCCCTGAGGTACGACTGGCTCGCGGATAGCTGTCACCCAGTCCACACCCAAAGTATGAGCAGCGTTTGTCGGAGCTTGTTGAAGAGTTTGACGCCCACTTAGATGCTCCAAGTCCAGCCGAGGGCCAATCGTAGTGCCCAGGCAATGCTGGAGAGGGGGTCAGCTACTGATACTATAGTTGTAGGTCATATATGGAACTCTTTAGCAAGCTAAATTTGCCAAGGCGATAGACTGACCTGGAAATGCTGAGAGAACAGGTGCAGGCGGCGCTGGGGTAGGAGGAGGTGTCAAAAGGCCGTTCTGCACAAGGCACGTCAGCCTTCTTCTGTCAGGCGACAGCAACTTGTCCCAGGCTCACATGGTGGTGCGAAAAAGCATGGTCAGGAAAGTTTGCAACATTTGTGTCGATTTGGAGATCAGATCGTCGACGCCTGGAATTCCGAGCTTCGGCAGGTTGGGGTGTAGGCGGGCGATTCGCTGCAGTACTGGGCTGCATAAATTGTGTGCTGAAGGTCAAAGTGGCTGAATCAGTCGTGATAGAGCCGTGATTGCCGGGTATCGTGACGATCACATTTCCAGTAGACATTTTGGCGTTGATGATAGAGCGAAAGACTTGAGTCTGAACGAATTAAGTCTGAACAGTAGACTACAGATGACTTGTCTGCGCTGTCGATGATGATCGCTGCCAATGAGTCTAAAAATGGTTGGAGGAGAAAGGAAAGCAAGAGAGCATCGAGAGGAGCTTTCTGTTGACACTGCTTGCCCTGATACGGCCATGGTCCGGAAGGCGCACCTTCAACACCGCACACTAGGAAGGAGCAGTTGACTGCTGACATTTTACTCATACCAGTAAAACCCTACGAGATGTTAGCGTCGTATAATGAAATTGCGAAGAACAGACATACGCATTGACGCAACCATCGTTCTCAGGCGTGTTCATCACCTGCGCCCATCTTCCCCACACGACTTTGCCTCCGGTGGTCACCATTCCCAGCTCCGAAACGTTGACCTCAATCACCGTCCCCCGCGTGAGCACGCCCAGCTGAGTATACATCGGCGACTGAGGGTTCTTCTTGACCCCAAGAATGGGAAGCTGGACCGTCACCTTCAGTTCAGGATGGGTGACGTGAGCTTTCTTATATCTGAGACCCATCGGCCGTATGAAGCGCTCATATTTCACCGGCCGTCTTGTAAAATCTGGTCCAACAAACGTCGGCTTCGTGATCATCCGCTTCCAGCTCTTCTTCTGTGTCTTCTTTCCAGTCTTGATCGCTTTGAACATCTCCTCCTCGGAGATGCCCTTGACCTTCGGCAACGGCACACTGAACTTGGCCGCCTTGTCCTTCCTCTTGTCCTTGATAGCCGATGACAACGCCTTCGCCTGTCCTGGATTTGATCGATCAAGCAAATACTGCGGCAATGGCTCGCCCGTGGGCTCAGCTTCATTAGGCGTCTTTACGTTCTTCTCCTCATGCTGTCTGATCTTCTGCTTCATCTGGATCTTCTCCTTGTGCCGCTTCTGCTGGTGCATCTTCGCGCGCAGACCACGCAGATTCTGCGCTTTCTCGGAGGCCCCATGAGCAGCTTCACGGGCGGCGCGTTTGCGCGTGCGCTCTTCGTGATCGAGGCGCTTGCCATGCTGCTTTTGAAAGCGCTCGATATACTCGTTCTGAGGCATGATAGCGCGAAGGGGCGAATGCAGAGCTTGATGCGGAGTGGGAGGATGATGACTGAGGTTTGCAACTCAGACTCGTGGGCGATTTTGACACGAAATCTTGGCACTTAGAATTGCCGTTTAAAGACTGTTCGTATACCGTTCTCTACAATGCTTGAGACGAGATGGTCTTCGATAGCTTCCTTGTATCTAACATCCGCAACTATGCCTCCAAGAATACCATTACAGAATAGAACGACCGGCTGGACGCCTACTCTCACATTTCGAAGCCGACCTCGCCACCCGATCTCCCCACAATGTCCCTTCCGCAACCTCCAAACCACCACCCCCATCATCGACCCCGAACGGCCCATAGAACCCCTCGGCATACCCTCCCACGTCTCCCGCCCAAGCCACTACAAGAAACCTGATCCACACCTCCCATACAGCCTCCAGCCCTCTAGATCAAAACCACCACCAGCACACTCACCCCAATACAACACCAAGCGCGCTCCTCCCAAGCCCTCAAAAGACCAGCCCCGACCGCCTCTCACCCTCACACCTTCGCTCCGCGAGCAGCTACCATTACTAGCCTCACAACCACCGTTCTATGCGACGATACACATCCACGGCAAACCCTACCTCATCACACAAGGCGACACAATCCGCCTTCCCTTTCTAATGCACGGCGTCAAGCCAGGAGACGTTCTGCGCTTAAACCGCGCAACATCCCTCGGATCGCGCGATTTTACGCTGCTCGGTGGTGCGCGACGAAATACCTCCATTCACGCCCCTGAAGAAGCGACAGCAGAGCCTCCGACTATCACGACGGAGCCCATCGTAGGCCGCACGGATGGTCTCGAAACCACGCCGTATCCCGCCAGCTCGACGGACGCCGCTGGGGAGACTGTAGGGTTAAAGAAAAAGGGACCGCCGGCGTATCTGGATGACAGGTTATTCGTGTGCAGAGCCACGGTCATGGGCACGGAGGCGGAGCCGATGCGGATTAAAGAGAAGACGAAACGGAGGCAGAGGCATGTGAAGATGGTGAGGAGTAAGCATAAGTTTACGGTTGTGAGGGTTAGGGAGTTGGCGGTGACGCCGGTGAGTGAGTCGGTGGGTGAGGCGGAGTGGGTGAGAGGAGACGAGGCGCAGGACACTGGTGTGGGCAGAGAGGGAGAGGTGGTGCAACAGTCTGCGAGTGTGTGAACAGAGACTTAGGGAGAGGCGTATGAAAAGTGTGTATGCATAGGATTCATGTCTATATTGGTAGACAAGTTGCATACCATATGCTCTGTGCTATGTGCTATATGCTATAAATTTTGTGTAGGCAATGCACAATACTGAAGTGTCCTCCCATCGTACGATTGTACTGTTCGTAACAACGTCGTCAGATGGGTCGTGAGCTTACCGGAACCGCGCGGAGGTGTGCTTCCCGTATCAGGTGTCCTTCTCTCCTTCGGCTTGGTCTCGAGCTCGTTATATCGGCGCTCTCATGTCATCCTCGATCGAACAAACGACCCAATCACTGCTGCGCCGGCGACACCGTCAAATTCCCTCCATCTGGGAACAGCACCTGCTGATTATAAAACGCGCCGCCCTTCCCCGCCAGAAACAGAATCGTCGCCGCCATATCCTCCTCTTTCCCCTTGCGTCCCGCGGGATTACTACTCCGCATATCCAGATCCTTGGTCTTCCCATCGTCATCCGAACTCCCCGTCGGACTCGTCATCTCACTTGGAAACATCCCCGGCGCAATCCCATTCACCCTCACCCGCGTCTGCGCAAACGTCGTCGCCAGCATCCGCGTCAAATGCGTAAACGCGGCCTTACTCGCCGCGTAGCTGAACTGCCCGCCACTCGAGCTCTTTAACGCCCCGGATATCGAACTCACGTTCACCACACTGCTTGTAATCCCCTCCTCTTTCAGCGCCGGCGCCTCCTGCCCCCGCGCTAGCAGCGGCAGAAACGCCATACTCATGAAGTACCCCGCCGTCACGTTCGTTCGGAACGTATCTTCCCACTGCTGCGGCTCACTCCGTAGGAAGTGCTCGGAGATCGCGACGGGGTCGTCCATCTTCGGCGGCTTGTTCTTGCTGAAGCGCGTGTTGTCGTCGCGCGCGATGCCCGCGTTGTTGACGAGGAGGTTTATGCCGGCCGGGGAGCGGCGCGCGACTTCTGTGGCGAGGCGGATGGTCTCGGGTTTCTGGGAGATGTCGCCGGGGAGGGCGATGATTTTGCCGGGGCCGCGCGAGGGGGAGTAGAGGTCGACGACGCGGGAGAGCGCGTCGGGGCGTCGGCCGGTGATGTAGACTGTGGCGCCGTTTTGGGCGAGGGCGGAGGTGATCATCTGGTGGTGGTGTTAGTGTGGGGGTGGATGAGCGGGGTGTGTGTGAAGACTGCGCAGTGGAGGAGAGGGTGTTGATGAGCATTGTGGGTTGGGGCATTCGTACCAAGCCAATGCCAGTTCCTCCGCCTGTCACTACGGCCGTCAGATGGGAGACATCGAATAGAGCGGGTTGCTTGACGCTGTCGACGTCCGCCTGGCTTGTCGACGTGCTTGAGAGGAGACGGGAGCCGCCTGCGGCTAATGCTCTTGAGGTTGCAAGGTTCTTGCCGGGCGCATTGAAGACTCCTCGTCGAGTAAAGAGGCGAAGCATGACTAGGATTGAAGATTGAATGAGACGGATGCAAGACACGCGACAGCATAGATCGTCATAGTGAAGATCGGCCGCAGCTCTGGGATACCTGTTTGGGGCAGGTGACGATATGGCGGGCTCGGTGTCACGTGCCGTCGAGACGAGGCCAGCAAGATCTGCTCTCCGGCGAACATAAATTCAATGGTGCACAAATTGCTTTCCGCTTGTAAGCAAGAGTAATGATGGGGGTAGCGCCGTACAATCAAGAAATAAATGTCTGATCTTCATTGCTTATGGTCGCGCTCAAGAAGCCACGCCTAGATTGAATCTACTCAACCAATTAAGTCTACCGATGAGAATGCAAAGCTCTCGGATGGTGAGTCGCTCGTAAACATACGTGGAGAGTGACAAGTGCTTGTGCTGTATCGAAGGAGCGAGTAAAGGCTTGCACGCACACTCTGCCGGAGCAGCTCACCCCTGGTTCTGCCGTTCATATTATGCTGCGCTCCAAGAATGCCTCCACCATGCGTTGTGAACTTTGCTCTGCTGGATCAGGACCACTCCAAATGCGACGTTATACGCAGCCAGGCTAAACAGAGGCATACGCTGCAAACGCCCCGGTTTAGTCATCTAAGCGCGGCTCCGTGAGCATCGACCCGTTTGGAATCATGTAGCGACACCAGCGATCCATACATGACGACTACTGTAGACTACTGTACCACCAATGCGAAAGCTTACCGTCAGTTGGGCTCGCGTTATGCATCGCGTTGAGGCATTGCCTGAGATCAGTATCGTTAGTAATCGTTCAGTACTGCCTCGTTTAAGGACTTTGCTAGCAACAATCTCGAAGCAGCAGGTAGCAAACAGCTGTGTTCGATTGTCCTTTTTCACAAGCTCGGCAGAGTAATCAGCTTGTCTCTTTCTGCGCATGTGTTCTTGTCCGCGAAGGCCCGTTCAGACACAGTCTACTTTAAGAAGGCTCGTGCTGCATTTTGAAAAGACCGTGAAGGGTGTTCCATTTTCCGGGGGACGGCACCAATGATTTGGAGGCGGTGTTACATTTCATTTGCCAAATTGGCTTGTCTCTGATTTGTCCGTGTTAGGCGTTCTGGAGGCTGTTTACGACACTGGGGCGACGTTGATTGCTCGTGATCTTTGATAGTGTCATATAGGCTTACACCGTACGTGTCGGGCCCGAGAGAACGGTCTCATCTGCTTCACGGTGTACAAGTAACTTGCAACCGAGCTATTCGAGTTTCTTCAACTGTTACATTGTAAAACTTTTCTGTCATGGAGCCTGCGCATACGAAAGGAGCTGGAGTTGGAAGCAAAGTGCTCACTTTGCACTACTGTGCAATACTTGATCGACGGGCACGAGCCATAGTTCGCAGACCCGCAATATCCGTCTTACATGGCATACATAACAGTCGATGCTTGACGATGCATGACTACGCCCTTGTAGGTAATTGCATGCTGACACGGCTGGACTAGGGATTAAGAAGCGGGGTGAGCCTCGTGCGAGATCTGGGTCGGATTGTTATACCTGACTGGCTCGCATAGCAATTTTCCACCCTAGTCAGCAAGGCATTGTCAGCAGCTACTGCGGACGGCTGACCAAGATCACCTGTTGCATGAAACCAGTAAAAGGTCTGCGGAAGCAGTTGTGAGTACACGGAGTTCTCGGCCTTGCTCAGATAGTGAAGCGCTGTGATGGTCAGCAGACAGGCATTACCAGGCATCATAATTACGAGCAATAATGCGAGCGTGTCCGAAACGAAGTCAAGGCTGACTCACCTGTTACACGCTCCTGGACAGTCTGACCAGATCCTCAAAGAGCTATTTCGGACGTATGAAGCCCCCGTGCGTACATGAAGCATATTAAGGTCAGAGAAGCGGTATAGGCGAGAAGTAGGATGGCGAGGGCGATCATACTGCCATCATACAGTAGCCCCTCGCAGGTAGTTTCGAGTTGAGATGAGGCCGGAAGGAGCATGGGAAGGCCATGGAGGAGCCACCGAGCGGGCGCGCAAGGGCTGCCAAAAGGCCAAGTGGCTGGACTGCATTTAGGTAGAGGGGCTAAGGTTCCTGTTCGCGTAATTGGGCGTTATACGAGCCCAATGCGTAAAAGTCGCCCATCGCAGTAAGATGCCGCCCGATTCCGTACTCCGCTCACGCTTATGCGACTCTGCGAGCCGTACTGGGCCAGAATGAGGAAAGCAATGCGATGTCGACCCGAGCAGGTTGATGATGTGATCCACGACTGCCGCCGAACATGCCCCTACCCGGCAGACCAGGGTGGTTGGATGGACCCCGTGTTTGAAGCCAACAGTGCTGCGTTTGATGCACTTCCCTTGTTGGATTTGTGCCTCGCACGGACACGAGTCAAAAGCTTGTGCGAGGGAGCCATGGAGCCATGGAAAGCCGCGGCAATAAGGGAGATCCGCTGTGTAGAAGGATGGTCATACTGGAAAGCATGATCTGTCATCATTGTTTGGGACATGAGCGTTTCGCAGTATTATTTCAGAGTGCGAGTGGATTCGGCGCCAAGTCTCACGGCATTAACGGGTGCGCTGTGATAATTGGGTGGAGCAGAGATGCCTGTCTTGCGAGGCGTAATACAACAATCAGCGTAAAGGAGATAAGCGGCGCTTGCATGTACAGCGTACAACGCCCCGAAAAGTGGTTAGGTTAGGGCAAGCGGCAGGCTCGTAAGCGGAAGTGCAGGGTCAGCAGCAGTCACCCGGATGCTTTTGTAGGACTGTATTGTGTGCTCAGCCTATTTACAAAGGGCGCGGGTCTAGCCGCACGCCTTTCTCACACATTCACCAAATGGGGCGCTCGGCGCCGGGCGAAACGAGCCTATCTTGCGAGGCAAGATGACATGATGTGGTGGTGATACGACATCGCAAAGGAAGCGTCAGCACGCCAACGTCTTGGGCGCGAGCGAGCGAGCGAGGAGAGCACTCAGTGGACAATGATTCATGCTCGTACTTTATCGCTCGCTGTATGTACTGTGTGTAGAGGAGCAGAGCCGGGCTAGCGCGCGTTGTGTGTGCTACAACAGGGGAAGCTGGATCCATGTATCGTAATGTCTTGAAACAGGTCGAATGGGCGAGGTGTTCATGCATCCATCCCCGCGCGGATAAGGTCCTCCCAGCTGCAGGCTTACGGATTTGGTAGTCGAAGGGCAGAACGTTGGCGGGCGATGAGTTGGCTCTCGTCTGTATCACCAGAACTCACAGGCGAATGATCATGCTCGGGTAGGCGTCGGCCCGGAAGAGGCAAGGGGTGCTCTGTCCTTTCTGTTGAAGGTCGTTTGTACGATCGGCGCGAAGGTGGTTCGTGGAGGGAGCGAATCAAGAGAGGGAATTGCCGACGTTTGCTGGATAGGCTTCGCGAGTCGCCTACTTGAACTAGCTTTTATTCATACATACATGACGCGTCCGTGCTCGTTAGGTACGCATTTATTATCCGTGGATTCCTTATTCCTCTTGGAGTAGTGGGTCGAGAGATGATGTCTGTATTTGCTCCCATGAGGCAACCTGCTTGAGGAAGCTTTTTTCTGCCCTGCTTCCCCTTGCGTCTTCTCGCTTCCTCTCTCGTCTGCCCTTCTTTTAATTCCTCGCCCGACCGTGTGGTGCAGCTCTCATCTCGTGTGCACACCACGCTCGCCTACTTCTTACACGCTTGTCCATCTGACACGCGGCTCGTCCTTCTTACAGCACTTTGAGTTTGCTGTTACACAATCCATTTTCCATTTACCACTTTGTTTGCTTCAACAGTACAAATCGTCCAGCCTCAGCATCTGCTGCCCACTCCTTCCTCGCCACTCCCACACGACCAGTTTCCTTCAACACTCTCGTCACTGTACACTGCCTGGTGTCGCGCGCGCGGTCTCAGATGCCTAATGTAAGATTCAATGAATCATACACACCATCGCATCCACCAAAGAACGTCCGCCCACATCTGGCAGCCACCCTCACCAGCGAAACGGCGACGGATTTGAGTCGATCAAGCTTTGCGCCAGTAACCTCCGAATTCGAAATCCACCGCAATATGAGTATGCAGCAACCGCCTACCTCTAGCTCATCCACCATCCGCCGCAGCGCGGCACTCTCGATTCCTCCACGCAATGGGCATTGCGCCAAATGCAACCATCCATTTGGCAAGATCGGCAACAAGTTCGAGAAAGTCACTGGATCCTACTATCAATACCTCGACGACTACGCCATCAGTCGCATCGATCTCAATCCGGACGGAGCCACCAAAGAACTAGGTCCGAAAAATCAGGTGCTCCAAGGCTGGTAAGTTCAATGTTTCTATTCTTCTCGTCATTTCAAGATACCTACGCCTTGCGTATTGCACACATTGGTGGATGCGGGCGGGCAACTGCTGCATTCGGCAATCAGTTGCTGTTTTAGTGCGAAGTCGCAGTGCGGACACGACACACGGATCAGCACGGGAAGCGTAAAAGAAGGCCGACACTCGGTAAAGTGCTTCTTCAGTGCTGCCTAGTACGCCCTGTCTTTTACGCCAAATCCGCTGACTACCGTGCGGTCCTGCTGCGACCGTCCTGACATGTTGTTCATGCCGGGCCCGTTACACACACTCGCACACACTCTCTCGTTTCAGACTGGGGCCATTGTTGCGATGCCCTGGCCCATGCACACTTACCCTTCGCGTTGCATACGTCCTTTGCGAGCATCACTGAGCACTAGGCCCCGTAGCGTGCTATTCGCTGCTCTTTTCATCCATTCCCCAATCCGAGCCTACCCGCTCTGTCAAAAGCCGTCCCTATCCCCCACCGCCCCAAGCCACCACTACCCACCTTTACCTATGATGAGTGAACTCTCCTAAAGCGTACTTGCTATATCTTCGCATTCGGCCCCTTCATACTTCAGATCTACCAACTTTAAATGCAACTCGCTTACAACCTGAGGCTGACTGCTCTATCCTTCAAGTACTGTCCAAGCTCTCGCTTGTAACTCTTGTGGAGACCGCTTCGCATTTCAATGTGTCAGCACTCCAAACGACAAGGTCTCATTCAAGTAAGTGGTTACTCCACTACCCAACCCCATACGTTTCATGTGGCATCCCTCGCTATACTGCCCGCAACGACTAATGCAAATATCTGTAGACACCGCCTATTCTTCAAGCTCGACCACATAAACATTGTTGACAAAGACACGGGCACGGACGAACAACCATTGATTCTGTCCGGCCTTACTCTGCCTGCGCACGTCACAACTGGCTCACCGAAGCACGAAGACACGCTTTCTCCTCCACCATCAGCGCAGTCAGACATGCCCTCAGTAGACCATCCTGACTATGAAGCAGCACGTGGCATCATGGTAAGTCCAAAGCAAACAAATTGACTACACCTATACTAAAGCATTTGCTAGGCCAAAGAGCCGTGGAGCGCGGTGCATGAACAGTGGGAGCGAAGAACCCATGAGCGTTTGTCACCGAGCACATTTGGAAAGCGAATCTTACCCGTGGTTCATGAAATCCAGAGCGCCCAAAAGCGAGACTTCCGATCGCATTCTAGAGAGTCGTCTGAGGTGCGACCGATTGCGAATGGTCGGTCTATCCCGCAAGCAAAAGGGTTCAATCAAGCAGAAAATACTCGGCCCCGGTACCCGGATTCACTCGAATCTCAGCGTGCTGACATCAATCGCATTGACGCTGCACTCGCTAGCGTTCAATCCGAGATGGGTCAACTTCGAGGCTTGATGGCTCAGATGCGTTACGAAATTCAATGCGAGCCCCGCCGCTCAAGTATTGCAGGTGCTGAAGACGCTGCGACAATAGACTCGCTTGCGGAGACTGTCAGTCGGGTTGCATCTCGGACCGGCGAGCTGGACGGCATGCGCTTTGAGTTGACCACCCTTAAGGGCAAGATCAACCGCATGCAGGAGACTCAAGGTATTCCAAGCACACCATCGCAAAGCGTACGGAAACTTCCACGGTCGGAGCCTCCAGTGCAACCACCACCCAGCCGGCATCAGGAAATAGCACCACGAGGATGGAATGCGGTTAACACTAACAAGAGAAAGTCCATGGACGGCAGTCCAGCGTTCGCCGAAGCTAAGCGACCGAGGACTGACTATCGGGCCACGAACGGAGAGACTGCTCCGAGCTACGCACCACACGTGGCGCCAGCACCCCCACAACCTACGCTCGCGCCCATCCGGTCGACTTCCCAGGACTCTTGGCAGTCTGATGCTCAGCGTCTTCCCTCGATCCGAGGCATGCATCATGGCCCCAGAGGTGGTAGTGCCAGACCACACTCTCGTATCCACCCCTCACAGGACTACGGCACGGCAGACTGGGACCGTGAATCTTGGGAGAACAGCCGTGTCGATGACGGCTACTATCGCCCGCTCGGTGGTATCCCTGGTACACCGTTGAGTCCGGGTGCTGCCAAGCGTGGCAATTTGATTCGACGAGGCACTTCGGGGGGAGGAGCTCCATTACAGTATATCGACCCGGGTCCAACAAAACGCACTCGCCAGAGACCTGTGCGCAATGAGCAAGGCATTCTCATCCGCAAGGACGGCAAGCCTGACCAGCGATCCATCAGCAGCCCCCAGAATCTGCGCAAGGTCCATGAGAGACGCATGGCCGAACAAGAAGGCCGCAGTCAAGGTAGCCCTGAAGACCCGTTAAGCCCAGCTGACACTGACGCGCCACGATCAATGGCCGATCCGAACTCAGTCATGGGTTCGTCAGGGTCGGGCTCACCAGCGATGGACCAGCAATCGCCCTTGGAAGCTCCCGACAGCCGTCCACCGAGCGCGTCCAACTCACGGCCAACGTCGAAGCACGACAAGGTCATGCACAAGATGTTCCCTCACGGTCTCGTCAACGGCGCTCAGCGAATGAACCACGCTGCTCACATCTTCGACCACAACAGCCATGAGCATCACCGAGCAGAGCTGCGTCGCGACATGGAGAGGCGAGAGGCGCGTGATTACGAACAAGCCTACAGAGGTCGCATGGAGATCGACGAGACTCAATATGAGCGGACGAGAGATGAAGAGGAGGAGGAGAAACCAAACGGCGTGGCCTATGAGCCTTCGCAATCACAGACGCAGCAAGACGAGTCGAAGCGAGACGTTGTTCCGGACTCTGTCGACCCCTCGAATGCCATTGAAGGCAAAGGAAACGACTCTGTGGTGCAGGAGTCTGACAATCGCCCGCTGAGGGTCCGAGAGCTTGCCGAGCCTACTGCGGAACAGCAGGCCAGTGGCTCTGTCTACGAGCCGTCGCCGGAGGAGACGAGCACAGCCTAGCATGTGTATGAGCGTTTCAATGGGAGCGTTAGCGAATGTTTAGAGTCTAGATCTGGTGATTTGAGCATTGCTGTATACTTCTGGTAGAGCAGAAAAACGCAATAGACTTGTACTATCTCTATTTTGATTGTGTGGAATGAGCCGAAACAGCGAAGTCGTTCAAGGCTCTGCTGCTGGTGTATCTCTGCAGGTAAGCGTCGGTCTTCGTCCTTCGCTCGGTATCGCCATCGACTTAACGAAGTTCCCTTGTACATATCGTTGCCGGCAGACTCCAACACTTCGTGACCGACCCTGCCTGCTAGTGTTGGGCTGTTTCGGTGGACTAAGACCGAGGGATTCAATAACACCTTCCACTCTGGATGAAGCTCTGAACATCATCTTTCCGGTCCACAATGACAATAACGCGCCCTTCCAGATAACGCTCTCCAAACAAGACGCTCTACCACCGCACAGATATTTCTTCGAATATATGAGTAAGCTTCGTTGTACATCACACAATAACGCCACTTCACTGAACTATCCGACTCTGTCTTACGCCGCGCGTCCCGCTGTGTTATTGCGTTGTAGCAAGACACGCTATAGATCTTACTCCATAACAAGTACTGCTAACGTCCACAATAACTGGAATTACAGTTTCATCACTGGGCAAAATTCGGTCGTACGTCCATTGTCAAGTAACATAACAAGCATGATGCCATCATCGTCTCATACCAACGGCAACGCTCACGCTTCTCCACCGACTTCCCTCTCCAAAAAGTCCCTTGAGTCTGAGGCCCAACGCCATGCCTCCTCCACTGCACCGCCGACAGCGTGGGACTCTCCCGGTCCCGCCGCATGCGACTTCCGCTCTGACACGATCACCACCCCCACAGCATCGATGCTCAAGTCTATTGCTGCCACTTCACTCCTCGATGATGTGTTTCTCGAAGATCCCACGACTAACGATCTTCAATCTTTCATATGCTCTTTGACAGGCCATGAAGCCAGCCTATTAGTAACATCAGGTACCCAAGGAAACCAGCTCGCGATCCGCTCCCACCTCAACTCCGCCCCTCCGTACGGTATCCTAGTTGACGCGCGTTCTCACATCTATGGTTGGGAAGCAGGCGGCGCTAGCTGGATATCAGGCGCCCTCGTGCGGCCTGTACATCCCAAAGGCGGTAAACACCTTACCCTTGACGACATAAAGGAGAACACGATAATATCCGATGATGTTCACGCAACCACTACGAAGATGATTTGTCTAGAAAACACGCTTGCAGGTACATTGCTGCCCTTGGATGAGATCAGACGCATATCCGCATTCGCACGAGAGCACAAGATACCACTTCATTGCGATGGCGCGCGGTTATGGGAAGCTGTCGCCGCCGATGTTGCCGAGTCGCATTCCACAACATCATTAGCAGCATCAGATTTGCGTGGAGTACTGAGAGAAAGACTGGTTCAGTATGCAGAGCAGTTTGATAGCATCTCGCTCTGCTTTTCAAAAGGCCTTGGCGCCCCCATCGGCTCGATACTGACTGGCTCCTCTCTTTTCATCGCTCGAGCCCGTCACGCTCGGAAATCCTTCGGCGGTGGGATGCGACAGGCTGGTATCATTGCTGCGCCTGCTCGCGTAGCAGTCGAAGAGACATTCCTCTCAGGTGCACTGGCATCCGGTCACAAGCGCGCACGTAAGGTCGCGAGAATCTGGCAAGAGACAGCAGGTGGCAAGCTGCAAGAAGGTAAAGATGTACAGACCAACATGGTGTGGTGTGATCTTGAATCCGTTGGTGTCGACGCAGAGGAATTTGTTAGGACCTGCAAGGATGAGGGGCTCAGAGTCATGGGTGGTAGGCTGGTTGTGCATTACCAGATCTCGCAGGAAGCTATTAATGGTTGGCGAAGGGTCTGCGAAAAGCTGGGTAAAGGGCGCGGTGCCAAACATGCTGATGGCGATACTAATGAGCATGGTGAGGGCAGGGAAGCGAAGAAGATGAAGCTCAACGTTGAGTGAGCTACTGCATTGTTGGCGGTGCTGAGCATGGCGATCGAGTTCACTAAAAGGAGGGCGGAAACGGGCATGATGAGTAAACAAGAGGGCACTGCTGTGACGATGAATTGGCTCGTGGCTTCGCCGGCATGGGAAACGCTGGAGCATAGCTCATGCGGACCCTACGATTTCGTATCAGGCGGCCAACCACGCGTGGACAATAGAGATGATGGGCTCTCATTCCAGAAAGCTGTGCAAAAGACAGGTCCTCGATCCTTCACAGCACCACCGCTCGACGGCAGAACGCCTCGCCATCATTCATCGCCATCATACTATCCAGAGAGTCAATCTGGCAGGTATGAGCTATAGGAAGAACGCCTCCACGCCATGACCGGAGCTCAATGACACGAAATTACCAGATCTACCACTGCGTTTACAACGAACAGACCTTGAAGAACATATCTCGAACACATCATGAACATACCAAACTGACTTGAAGGCATTGAAACTGCTATGAACAGTATTGGTCAATACCGATAAAGTTTGTATGGCAGGCAACATGACGCCCCAAGACGTACCAGAAACGTTCTGATGTCCGAATTACCAAGGTATCTCTATCAATCTGCTGCATGGAGCAGCATTTACTGGCCAACTCCAAAGCATGCTTCCACGTCGACAACTACATCGTGACTCAAGCCCGACAGGTTGCGGATGGCCATGACTTTGTAATGCTTTGCTATCATCTATTCAGTCATTAGAAGGCAACCCCCCCGGCTCACCATCATCGCACAATGATCTCCTCAAACTCTCATACATCAGTGAATGGCAGCAACACTGCAACCTGCAACTGTTGCTACTACCTCCACCGGTTGCCTCTCTACTGACGGCACATCCCCGTACACTCACTCGACATCTCAGCTTCGCCAACACACGTTTCAAAGGCACCTCTCGCACACTCCAACCGTTGCGAATGGATCATCACCTGCGACGCTCTCATCTCACTCTCTTCAAGCATTCCATACCGTCTCGCACAAACCTCGGATCCTGCCGCAAGACATCCACCTATTCCCTCGAACGCTTGCCTGATCAGGCATATCCAGCGAGCCACCTGACATGTAAACTGTACAATACTCTATCGATCCCTGCCGCAGCGCTTATAGGAGATCTCGCGAGCGATCGCGCGTGCGAGCCGTGGTGCTCGTTGGTTATGTCTCAGAATGCTCGTTATACAGGAGGTGTCTTATAGGCGCTCTTGCGAGTGCTTGCCAGTGCGAGCCGGTTCTTTTGTTGGTGTCTCACGCGTGTCTCGACCTCTACGTTTCACCACATATAACGTAGCATTCGGCACAGGGCCGGTAATAAGGCGCGATTGGGCTCGTTGCGAGCGCTGAGACCTTGGGCTTTGTGCTCTCACGCTGTAACTGGTGGTGCGACGCGCTGCGAGCCTTCGACCGCATTCGCATATTCCACGCGGCGCAGTGTGGTTTCGGTATGAGCGGCATCGAGCACAGAATTTGAAAAGATGAATCAGCGAGGATCGTTGCTGTTAGATCCGACACGCAAGACTGCAGGCGTATCAATACCTACATCTTGCCATACAATACCATACGCGACATTGCAGCTCTCGCCAGTATCCGAACAGGCATACTTGCCAGCATACTCACCCTCATTATGGTGCACACACTCCCCAGAATCCTCATCACCACGCTTACCGGCAGCTTAGCCACTCTCAAAAATGCGCTGACTGCCCACAATCGACACGCAACACTATAGTCATCGTCTGAACGCCTCTGAGCAGCTACCTGCCAGCTTCTTCACTTTCAAAACATCTGTTCCATCCCGTCTTCAAAAGCTCGTCTCTCTCAGCCAAATGGGATGCCTCACATGCACTCTTCATTATCCTTTTTTGCTTGTTCGGCAACAATGACTCCTCCTCTTCCGCTTCCTCTCCTGTGATTACTTCCATTTTCTCATGTGGCGACAGCACCAAGACCGCCCACATGCTAGTGAATTGTTTGAAATCTAGAGCGGAGCTCAGCGAAATGCAAAGGGGGCTACGAGTACAGAGATTACGGTACATCATCCGCCATTGTTGTTGAAATATTCGCCCACGGTGTCAGCATGGCCTGAAGTAGTGGCGGCTCTGTTAATGGTCGTAGTCAGGGACGTTCGAGAAACGTCGAGAACAGAATTGATACGCCGTGCGTCTGATGGATGCAATACCTGCTGTGGCTCGCAGTGTCTCTCATCGGGTGAAACTTCATGTGCTACTGAGTCGGCTGGCTTTGCGGTTTACATCTCATATCGCGGGTCTATACCATGTAGATCTCCGTTTGATCGAATAGCAAAGCCAGATCAGGCAACAATATCTGCATCATGTCCACAACAACGTGTCGAAGATCATCGAGAGTGTCACCGCAGCTGAAACATTTCGCAGTCGATACACCTTATGAGTCTCAATCACCAGTCCAGCTGAACGTTGCCTCCACGGTATTCAGGTATCGTCGACTCTGGCGGAACAAGAGCATGACGCAGCATCAGCAGCTGACCAAAACCGTCTGCCCGGCGACTCGACCACTCGAAAATGCTCGCATCTCTTCAACGACACAACGAGCCTCTTGTTCCAAATCCCGAGTCGACATCCTCCCTGACCATACCTAAGCATAAAGTCCCATCCCCTCGCTCACCTCAAACCCACCTACTCATACCTCATCCCCTTCCCCCCACCCATAAACTTCACAAACCCCAACCCCCTCCCCTCCCTAAACAAACTAACGAACCAAACCGCCACGCCCCTGATATCTCCTCCCAAACAAAAACGCACAACCCACGGCACGAAGAACGGCACAGCGGGAAAACCATCCCCCTCGAAGTCCCGGTCCGCGGTCCCAAACACAAGCGGCCCGATGCGGTACTGGTGGTGTACCTACTCCGCATGTTTGGAGATAAGGTCAGTGTGAGTGGGTGAAGGGGAATTGACATCATCCATCCTCCTCACCAACGCCTAAACCCTCACGCCTCCCACACCCCACTATCATACCTCCCCAGCACACAGGCCGGAATCTCGTTGCAGATGCCTCGCCAGACTCTCCGCGAAATCCTCAACAAGCCCTACGGCGTGGTCCCATCGTACCAAGTAGGCGGACAAACTTCCACATACGCCCGAAAGGATCAAACCCGGCGTGAAGCCGCGGTGTTACTCGACATTGTCTGCAGTCATCCCCTCGGTGCCGTTGATCTTCTCGATGGTCGGGAAGAGTCGCCCTTCCTCGCGGTCGCGGTGGCGGTGGTCGCGGTGGCGGTCGTGGTCGTGGTCGCGGTCGTGAAGCTGCGTACCCTCAGCCCAGCACTGGCAGTAAATATCGAACTCTAGGATTACGTCCAGGTCTGCAGGTAGATTGCCGACGCCGCGAAGGATGCCGACGCCGCGGATGATACCATAGCCCGCGAGCGCCCAGGAACAAAACGTCAGCAAGCCCCTCCTGGCATTCTGGTTCAAACAGAGCATTAGAGTTGCGAGACGACGCCGGCGCTGTTGCCTGGGGATGGATACGAAAGCGGAGGATGGCATGGGGATGCTGTTCGTGTTGGTATTTCTGGCGGGATGTTGGCGATGGGGTGGCGGTGTGGGAGAACTAGGGGGGAGGTGAGTGCGTGTTTTATACCGTGTGGTTGTTTGTGGGTGAAGTGGTTGACGGAACTACTATGCATGCAACGGCTCGATCTACGCCGCACTACAGCCTTGGTTACGGAGTCAGGTGTGAGCACTCTCGTCAACGCCCGCCGCACCGAAACAACACCGCAACTCGCTCCAGGTGAGTCTCACTACGATAGGCAGTCTCGCAAGCCGCGGAAAAGGGCCTGCACATCACAATACCGGATAGATAAATATCACCACCCTGTCTCTTCCCATTTGTCCCAAGCTTGCCGGACAATTAGAGACTCCTCCCATCGCAGCGATCTCGTCTTAGATACCGCACATCCACATTGTATCATCTAAAGCGGCACAAATTGCAAGAGAGACTGTCGAATAGGCCGAGCGACCGGTCGCACTAGCCCAAATAGAGACGTTTGGCGAAGCCTCGGGGCGAAAAGCTCCTGCCTAATTGTCCGGCGAGCTAGGTATCTTGATGTTTGTCATCAACGAGCACAGCAGACGGCGTTGTAAAACGGAGGCCTCAGACATACTCTTCATGGAATAACTCAGTGTGCGCCGACGGGTTGCTCATACTGATGCCTGCAACCTCGAGGCTTTCAGCCGCGGGTCAATATACCAGGTCCCCTCGCCGCGCAACGGCGTCGTTATCCCGAGTGCTTTAGTGTCGGCGCTGGCGGGTCTTCTGCTCCTGCTTGATACATCATCGGTTCGACAGTGGAATTATATAGTGACTGCACCACCATTGCACATTACCTTTCGGTACGATACGTAGTGTCATTGAACAGTAATAACAGAACCACCCACTCCCCTTTACCGCAGTAATCAAATCCATCCCACACCACAGCACCCAACTCACCACCCACGATGGAAGTCCTCCTCCTCGGCGCAACCGGCAACCTAGGCTCCCGCCTCATCCCCGCACTGCTCACATACCACAACACCGTCGTCGCATACGTCCGCTCCCCCTCGAAACTCGAGTCCCTCCTCCCAGGCCCCGTATACCAGCAGATCACCGTCATCCAAGGCGACGCCACAGACGCCACCTCCGTCAAGGACGCCATCCTAGACGCCACCTGCGACGCCGTGATCAACACCGCTGGTGTGGCAGCTGCGGCGCCCTGGGGAAAAAGCGACTTGCCCACGATATTCCGCGCGGTGCTGGAGGGTGTGAAGGCAGCGGGCGTGGAGAGAGGACGGCCGCTGCGGATTTGGTTCTTGGGTGGGCAGAGCGTGCTGTTTTACCCCGGGACGGAAACGATGCTGTCGAATTAGTACGTGTACCCCGTGGCGCCTCCATCTCACACAGACAAAATGCACTGCTTTGAGCAGCGCAGCTGAGACTCAATGGTTACCTCAAATACCAACAGCAGCAGCATCCCCATCTTCCGCGAGCACCGCCAGAACCTCGAACTCCTGAGATCGCTTCCACCGGATACGGTCAACTGGTCCATGCTGTGTCCGCAGACCATGACGCCCGAGTCTTCGGACTTCAGCGTGCCGACGAAGACGTCGCGAGGGAAGTTGGTCGCTAATGCCGGTAGTCCCCCATTGTGGCAGGGCTCGTGGATGGGATCGATTCCGCTACTGGGAAGGGCGACGGTGATCGGGATGAATTGCAAGCCGCTACGGGACTACGCTGGAGCAGAATGCGGAGTTCATTGCGAGCGACCTTGCCGAGTCCGAGAGCCAATGGGTTGGAACGACGGTGGGAGTGATTAGTCCGGCGAAGTGAAGTTGTTGCTGATGGAGGACGTTGAGATTCACGGCGGATTGTGCTCCGTAGCTGTGATTAGTAATTCATCTGTGCGTGCAGGATCTTGACTCTTCCATGCCATCATCGAGTTGCTTCTCAGATTAAATCGCACTAGTATCTGGGAGCGCTTGAAGTATCGACTAAGCCTCACAGCTGGTTTGATAAGCCGTTGGTAGATGTGCGAAATAGAGTTGCTTCAGCGTGCTGAGCATTAGGAAGACGGCGTCGCTCCAGCTGCGCGTGGCTCAATCAGCCTGTCGAGCAGGTGTTTGGCTGTTGTGATCGCGTTTAAGAGTCTCTCCAAGTTTGAGAGCAGAAGTAGAGACGAGGTTGCTGTCATATAGACAGCCCGTACGACTACAAGTCTGCAATGAGACGCATATTTTGGTCCGTCTTCGCGATGGATTTAATTATGCCTTTGATCGAACAATCGTGGACGTGTAATGTATGAGGTCTCGTCTGCATGACTATGGCGGGCGCTTCTCTGCGTGCAAGTTGTCTTTCACCTATTAAGATAGTTAGTCAAGCGCTCGTAAAGCTTGCCCATATTCGTGAAGGGGACGACGCGGTTCTCGAGATGCACCGAGTCCTCCGAAATAGAACGATCGTTAGACTTACCCATTGAGCGAAATCCTGCATAGAGTCCTTGACCTGCATAGAGTCAGTGACGTCAAATCCAATGCCCAGTAGGTTGGCGAGGCTCACCCATGCCCAATACTTATCCGCCTGCTCCTTCGCGCTCGGCCTACCCTCCGCATCCGCCTCCTCATCCGCCAAATTCACATCAGTATCCAATTGATGCCCCTCTATGCCCGTCGCCTCGGCAGCCTCTGTCGTCGTAGTCGGCTCGGCCACATACATCTCCTCTTCATCATCATCATTCTCATCTCCATGCACACCCACCGGCTTCAACGGCAGCCTCATCGTCCCATTATTAGCATGTGGCTCCAGCCCCAGCGAATCACACACAATATTATACACCTCGATATTCTGAAACGGCTGCAGCCTGCTTCCGGGCTCATGCGGGAACGCCGGTCCTCTTGCTACGAAAATGGCGCGCATCAGCGGGTCTTCATTATCATACCCGTGAATACCGCGCGGGTGGTAGACTTCGCCAGTCGCTTTGCCCTCAGCAACATCATACTCATCCTTGGTCGCGATCGCCCAGCCCGTATGCACGATTAGCCAAATGGGCGCGATGCGATCGTTATCCTGGAAGTGAAAGCGCGCCGGGATCTCTTCGCGGAGGTACACATCGAAGCCGTCGCGCTTTTTGGCTTCTTCAGCGAGCTTGTGGTGGATCGTGGGGACATCGTCGGCATTCTTGGGGCGCAGGCCATAGTGCGGCCAGCCGTCGACGTGCTCGATCAGGTTGGGGTCGATGATGTCTTCGAATTGGACGAGGCGGGAGAAGTCGGTCGTCGCCATGCCGTGATCCGAAACGATGACGATGTTCGCGATGTTGGTGAGGTTGCGGGCGTCGAGGCCGGTGAAGAGGTTGTGCAGCATGGTGTCGACTTGCGTGATGGTGGTGTTGACTTCAGTGCTGTTTGGGCCGTATTTGTGGCCGTTGGCGTCGACGTTGGGGACGTATGCTGCAATGAGCTGGGGGCGCGGTTGGTCGAGTTGCGCGCCATCGTCGAGGGGCCCCGGCTTGTCGAGGAGTTCAAGGATGCGGTTGGCTTTCTTGTCGAGGACTTCGGAGCCGTTGTATTTGTCGATGTAGCTGGGTTCGATGTCGCCGACATGTGCTTCGCTGCCGGGCCACATATGAATTGCTGCTGGGACGCCCTGTCGTTCTGCTGTCTCCCACATCGGGTTCTGATTCCACCATTTGGATTGCATGCTGTGCTCCTTATTCGTATACACAAACTCTTCCCGGAAGCGATCATCCCAGAAGGTGTTCGCAACGATGCCGTGAGATTCTGGATAGAGGCCTGTGACCAGCGTGTAGTGATTGGGGAAGGTGAGACTTGGGAAGGAAGGGGTCATGTATTTCGGCGACACGCCCTGCTTGATGAAGGACGATAAGGTCGGCGACAAGCCACGTGAAATATAGTCCGCGCGAAAGCCATCGAGAGAAATGAATATCGTCGTAGGTCCGAAGAAGGACGTCCCATTCGACATCATGCTCTTCTCATCAGGTCTTTGCCTCGTGCTCTGCGACGCTCGATATGCGCCGAATGCAATGACCACAAACAGAACAGCGATGAGGATATGAATGACCGTGAACCCGAATATGCGTCTCCTTCGTGAAGTCTAAAGTATTCGTCAACGGTGTCCCAGCAGCTCGATCCGCAGCGATCTTACCTTCTTCCGCGCCAGCACCGCGCCCATCTTCTCTCTGTCCAGCTCTGAAGAACCCTCTGATGAGTCCGACAAAGGCGAATCGCCCCGTGACCCACCCTCCTCGATCTTGTGTATGAGTTCTCGCCTGCCATTCCGCCTCCTGGCTGATCCGCCGCCTCTTTGCTGTCGCGTTTGCGGTGTCGCGAGCTCAGAGGGTGGACCTCCACCACGCGGTATCACTCGGCTGAGGAGGCCTCTTGCGAGTTCTTCTTCCTGTGAGAGTAGCCGCTCCTGCTCCTGCTCCTCTTCCAGCCATTCCTGATCGTGTCGCGCAGAGTCGGAGGAAAGCCGCGTGTCGTCTGCAGTTTCCGAGTCTGAAGGCGGCGCGTCGTAGGAGATTTGCGGCTCGCGCGCTTTTCGTTCCATCATAAACCAGATGAATGTAGAGAAATGAGAGTAAAGAATGGTAGGCACAAGGGCTACATCGAAAAAGGTGTGAGCCGGCGTTTACATTCTTCTTCAGCGACAAAGCCAGGCCAGCAAGGCAACTTATGAGACCTACACTACAACCGTGCAAATTCGCAAGCACGTGTAGATAGGCATGGAATAGTAACCATCCAAGCAAAAAGTTTGGAGTAAGAGTGAGCGTCAGTGGAGGTATGCGAGCCCGTGGAGGGTGCCCGGTCCGCACTTGAAAATGACAGGTCGAATCTCCCCAGAATAATGTGAGCTTCACACATGAATGCAAAGTCGAAGCGATAGCAAAACCTAGCAACCCGGCTTCCCTTTGATTTCATTTGAATAAAAGTATTCACAAACGAGCTAAAGAATGGATCGATCATATGGTTAATTCTCGGAGCAAGGTTACTATCAAGATGCTCTCTATCTAAAACTTCCGCACCATTGACTCGTTCCTGAGTGCTCTCCTCGCGTCACTTCCTACTCCCGATCCTTCGAGGGTCGTACCACCGAGCATCGGACCTTCCACCAGCGCCTATGCCTCATTACCATCGTCAACATAAAGAAACCCACGTGTAGCCACGCGTTGTTAGCCGCTCTTTCCGCGTTGAAAAAGCCATGTCTGCGTGCTGTCCCTCTCTTCTCTTTCCTCTCATACGAGCAGAATCGCTGACAGAAAAAAGTGGAGCCTCCCAAAAATCCCTTCATATCGTTACAACCTCAACAAATGAAACGGCCTGGAGATCCCTGGGTATAAGGTGGTGACTTTGGAAAAGCTGCCAGCTGCCCGCCCGTCCGTCCGTGAACACCGTAAGTCTGAAGCACACTAGTCATACAGTCGGAGAATGCAGACATGCAGTGGAAAACATGAGCGCTCAGCGGCGGTCGTATCCATACTCAACACCTTGCATAGGCGCGTATGGCTGGTGGCCACCGTTCCGATGTTGCTGTTGTGGCGGCGCCGGCGGTTGTCGATCTTGCTCCGCAAAATGAGCGGTGCGCTGACCAAAGATCTTGTGGCCATTGGGATCAAGCCTACAAATTTGCTGATACATGAGCGTGATCTCACTATTCAGTCTTTCGTTGTCCTCGGCAGTGGCCCGAGCTTGCTCGAGTTCACGGCGCAACTGATCGTTTTCTTGATTGGTCTTTAGGTGTGAATGCTTAAGGGCATCGATGTACTCAACAGCTATGTGGTTGTCAGGACTTGATTTCAGAAAGAGGAGCGTTGCTTCTTACCTTTGCTGAGCACTTCCCATTTGCTCGACTTGTTTCCGGGTGAGTTGGGCAAGATCCGGTTGAGATTGTCGAACAGATCTTTCATCTCACTTCGACGTTTCCGCTCTGCCAATTTGTGGCTGACACGAAGCTCCGGCGTCCTGCTGTAGTTACCAGCAGCCAGCAGGTCTGGACCGGAAAGACTAGCCAAGGGCTTGTGCGGTAGCGTGTGGTGTGATGTAGCATGTCGGAGGCCGTAGGCGTTGGACTCGAGATTACTAATCGTAGCAGACGCCATGCTGCCTTGACGAGATGACTCTGGTGTGATCGAATCTGCCATTTCATCCTCTTCTTTGGTATCCGGGAAAGCCCATGCATGACCTTTGGTTGGCTGCGATGCATTGGGGTTGACACCCATCTGGCGCGGATGAGGAGCAATGGCAGGCGCTCTTTTCGGAGCAGCACCACCACTCGTGACTGGCCGCCTAGGCACTGGACCCGATGGACCGCTGCTCTTAGGAATCGGTGGTGGTTGAGGGTGGGATGTGCGTGCTTGTTGCTGGTAGCTGGATGCCAGTGAGGCCTCAGAAGCACGGTGTGAAGGGTTGTGACTATCATATGGCGAAGCCGGGTTGATGTTCAGGCTGTCCATATTCACATTGGATCTGCTGTCGATACTACTCCGTCTTGAATCGATGAAAAAGGTGTTGTTGGCGTCAATGGACGCTCTTGGGTTGTTGTCGTGCGTCAATGAACGGTTGAGGGCAGGCAGAGGGTGGCTTTGATAGGACATGCGAGCAGATGCTGGTGTATTGGCAGATGTAGCAGAGGCTGAAGAGAAGCGGTGACGGGAGTCGTCAGAGTTGAGGATGGTCTGTAGTTGGAGCCCGCCATTGCTGGACATGGTTGAGTAGGCGCTAGAGATGGTAGAAGAGTCTATACAAGCTCCGTTAGCTAAATTGCTCGGGTCTGAAGCTGGAGTGGTAGGAACGTACGCTTGCTAGGAGACTGCATTGACCACATGCCCGAGTCACGCATCATCTCGTGAGGCACACTGTTGTGTTTTGGTGACTTGTCTTGGGGCATGTCTCGAGTCATTTGTGCAATGGGAGGGAGGGTGAAAGGGCCCGGCTGGCGCCGTTCATCCCGTGGAGAGGTCATGGCTGAAGGGAGCGAGGGAGTGACGTGACTGAGGTCAAGATGGTGTTGAGCCCGGTAGTGTGTAGGAACGATGTGAAGATCTCCTCAACCAGGAGGAAGTTAAGTCTTCTGCAACTTCCTTCTTGGCAGAGTCGAAGCTCGAGTGAGGAAGGAGCGCCCCAGGTAGTAACTTGACAACTAGTAGATCGAATTAGCTACGGTCCTAGATTGCGAATAGCCCCGAGATGAGCTGTGTGACCCTGCTCAGGACATTGGATGAACGCGCATACGCTGCAGCCGCCGGATGTAGCGTTAGGGCCTTCGCCAACTTGCAAGTCGTCGGCAAGGTCATGTGCCAACCATTGGAGGTGGATGGTAGAGCTTTAGACCGGCGACGAGATAGGAAGGGGCTGACAGAGAGCTCGAGAGCACAAGCAAAGAATTACTTCAAGACTTACCCTTGAACAACGAAATGACAGACGCTGGCTGAAACACTGTGTAGTAGCCGCTGCAGACTCTCCTAAAAGTAGGGGAATCCAAGATTGAGTAACGCGGATGATGCGCAGTATTGGTGCGAGAGTCGAGGTGAGCAGCCTTCCAGTCAAGATGAAAAGAGCACGGCGCTCGATATGCGAGGGAGCCGTGGTGCGACAGCGAGTATCGAACCAGATGCCGAGGGTTCGGTGTGACAGGACAGTCGAAAGCCAGTTGACTGTGGGGACGTTGAAGGCAAGGGATGGGTCCAGAAGTCTGCTGTGACGCGCTGAGGGTGGTCGCACAAGAGGATGTCCGTATCCAAACAGGGCAGAATTGAAATGGAGGCAGGTGAAAGGGATGAGTGTCGCGAGAGGGAGAGCAGTTGACCAGAGCGACGACGTCGACACACCACGCTGACACACACAGAGACCTGATGGTATGTTGTCTTTCAGGGCGAGGGTGGAAAGGGGGGGAAAGAAGAGGAGAATTCAAGCGAGCGAAGAGAGAGCCAGCAACAGCGAGAGCAGAGAACAGAGATGGGACAGGACGGAGACAAGAGGGTCGCGGGCGGCGCGCAGTAGAGGAAGGGACGGGAAGAGGGAGAGTCTCAGACTCAAGCAACTGAAGATTGTCGGCTCTCGCTCGCGTGGTTCTCTCGCGCTAGGCCCAAGTGGATCCCACACTCCCGCCCATTGCAACCTCTCGAGCCTCTGATTGCTCCGCCCGCTGCCCGTGAGCGACCGCCCACATTCTGACCATGCTCCCCAATCCCCAAACATCCATCCTTGTCCACCGTCGCAATCCCCCTCAGCTCAGAGACACGCCCGCCACGAGGCCCCGGCGCGTAGTTGTTCATCCATCGCCAGCGCCAGACAAAGGAGGCAGGCTGCCACTGACAAAGAAATGAGCAGCTCGGGGTCGGCCGCATGTGCATGGAAATTAGCAGTGCGTCTGCATCATCACGTTCGGCTTGTGGACTGTGCGTTCCTGCCGCGTCGCCTCCTTGGTGTGGTGTCGTAGAAGCTGTCGCATGGACTGCACGTGGAGCGGCCTGCTTTTAGTCGCACCTGAGGCCTCGTCCAATCACCGACGCGCCCCTGCCGTTTCCCGACCAAGTCCTGCCAGCCACCAACCCCCATCTTCTCTCCCTCCACGCTTCTTCTGCCCTCTTTCAGCCTTGCCCGCTAATTCCATCTCTTTGCACGGCCCGTGTGTGCGACTCGCTCTCCTCCGACTTTTGGCAGCCAGCGTCGGATGTATGTGGACGGGGAAGCTGGCCGTGTTATGAACGGAGGGGTATCATTCTGCTCCAGCAGAAACCCGCGTCGGAGAGAGAGGTACAAGGAGCACCAAGGTACGGATGCGCTGGTAGCTGGATGCATCTGACACGGGTATGCTGACGGCCTGCACGCGCATCGGTTCTTTTTCCTTGCAATCGTGTTTCTTTGTCAGCGCGCAGCTGCACAAAGCAAGAATGTAGCTATTGCGCCCCTCAACGCGGCGTCCCGAGGTCCACAAAAGACCCTGCGCCTGTACATGTCTTGAGCAATCTTCCTCTTGGGTCTGTCTGTCTTGAGTGAATAATTTGGCAATGGCATTATTTCTTCATCAGAGATTCGTTTTTGGTGACGTGTCGCATCAGCAGCGCATCGCGCACCCGTAGAACCCGTCAAAGCACACGCCGGCTGCCTGCCGCCTCTCGCCCACGTGGTGCTACTTCAGACCGGGTGCACGCAGAGCCAAGCCCGCTGAAACTCAAATCTTTTCTGTCGTCGCACGCTTCTTCACGTTTCTATCGACAGGCTCAACGCTGATGTTCGATTGTTTGCAGTCCAGGCGCATGCACATCAGCTACCATGTATCGAGGCAGCTGTCCTGATCCTGGATTGACAGCTGCAAAGAGCAAAGTGTATTGCTGATCTCAGGACCTGCGTCGTCGATCATGCTGATTGCTGCAGCGGAGACGCACATCGGCATCCCAGAGCCTCTGATATTTTTGTGATCGTAGAGGATCTGCGTGAGTGTCCACCACGCTTCCTTACACCAGGTCGGGCTCGCAGAGTTTGGAACGGCATCACACGTACCTGAGCTCACGAGACGATCGACTGTGGATCATTATCGAAAACCACTTGCTCTCTTGCCGCCGGGAAGCCCCGCGTTCGTTCATGGGATAATGTCAGCCTGGCGAACGCAAAGCTGCCTCCGACATCGTCGTCGAGGAGTGTGCTAAATGCTTCTTCACCCACAAAAAGCCAACAAGTGGATTCCATGCACTGCTACACACGAGACCTTTTCGTTCACACCTCCGGGAAGCCGGTGGTAGCGTGCAGATAAGGTCCGATGCGTCCTCCGAAAGTATCCGCGCGTGTCAAGTACTGATAAATCGTTCTCTCGAGCCCTCGCTACTGATTTACCGTAACGCCCTTGATCACGTCCCAAACGCATCAACGATCTTTAGAGTTACCACCATTATTCCCCGCTCACACGTGCTCAACCCGCACTAGGGCGGCTCCAACCGCTCTTCAGCCGCTCGTCATCTCACCACGCGAGTCCATGGAGATTTTCCAGAAGGAAATCGTTCGATCCATCAATCTCACTGGCGCGTTACTCGTGCCGTGTCGGCGCACCGGCCACCTTTGAAACATGTTCCGTTTCGAGTCTGGCGGTCGGTGACTGCGAGCCTTAGGGTTGCGTGTATGCGTTGTTGGTGCGTTTTGCCGTCCTTCAGGTAAAATCCTTTGAAAGGAATCGGAGAATTCTACGTTCGTGGTAATGCAGTCGTAGAAGGAAGTCACTATTGACTCGTCGTGTGTGACTGCGGAGTATTGCTTACCACTCTGGCGCTTCGCTGCGAGGGCGGTTAATGCTGACATCTTGCTGTGCCGCCTTCGCAAAATATGCAGCTCGAGGGTTACGTGACGGGCTGAGGACCTGAAGTGGCTTTCCGTAGCTTAATTTTATGGTCGTGGTGACGTGCATGGCTGTTTTGAACATCTTCGTCGTCGTTGTGGATGTTATGCGCTGGGTGTCGACGACTGATGACCCTCACTCTTGAGCAGCGCGTGCTCGACTCAACAATCCGTGCGTTACGCGCTGCTGTCCTGGCTCGATAAAAGCAAATTCTGACTGTTCCCCTACCCGAGCGTCTGCGTGCGCTGGGTCACCGGGATAGAAGTGCAGCTAGTAGACTCAGTAAACATGGTAGTTACTGTCGACTCAGAAATCCCAGCAGAATCACGCACAACCTAGTATGCTCGAACCCATCATCGTGCGCTAGATTTAGCACTCTCCCAGCTCTGCGTGCCACAACGACCGAGTGTACCATCTTGTCAAGTCCTCCCACGCACGCGAGTAGCCGCGTACCGACTGGCAGCATTGAGACGAGGAATTTAGCAACAGTCGAGGTGTCCTCGCTATCAGCAGAAGTCGAAATGATTGGTGAGCCAGTCTGATGTGACACGCCCGCGACATGGCTGCGGGTATGCAGGCAGGCTGACGGATGTCGGCGAGCACGGCATTGAGGCATTCGTTACTGTGTGACTTTGAGCAAGGAAGGCGTGCGTCTCCGATGACGGCGGTGCTGTCTGTGGAAATATTTGTCATCTTCATGCCGAAGATGCTGGTGAATTAGGCTGAGGCTTTTGGGGGATGTTCACGGAAGACCGCTATGCGTTGACGGGCGATTCTTGTTCTGTGAAGGGCTGAGGGGATAACAGAGGAGAGAAGATTGATCTGAAACTGCCTCTTATGTTTAGGCTGAGCAGGGTATTGATGCAAGACACCAGAAGTGGGTGACCAGTTCATTGAAGAAGGAGCGGTCAGCAATTCCACCTTGCCTCGCGCGAGTAAAGACGAGAGAGCCATGGTCAGCATGGACACGTAGTCACAAATCGTTGGTTGTATAAAAGATTGCGCCAGACGTCCGCTAAGTTCAATATCAGATACTACCATGCTGCAAGTCTCGCGCTATACTCGTACACTTTTGCCACTGTTTCGCAATGATGCTGCTTTTCCTGTGCTGTCTCTCTTGCCCTTCACTTGAATTTCGACCTTGGGCTGACGATCCGTTTATTTCGCAAAATGCAGATCGTAGCCCAGCCACTTCCTTCTCAAAACCGCAGGTACGTCTAAGCCTGGGCTACCGTACGTCAAAGGCGCAAAGAAAATGAACGCTCCTACCAAGCCAGCAATGATTAGGCCCGCTGCAGCCCACACGACCAGCAAATTCTGACTGCTAGCTAGGCTCTCACGAACCGGTTTTTTGTTTTTCGTGCTACCTTCTCTGAACGTGCTCGGCTCTGTCGCAAATACAAACTCCACAAGGGCGCCGCCCACCAAAGCCGAAGCAAGATGTGCTGGCAGGTAGTGGTGCAAGAAGAGCTGACGACCCATGATGTAGAAGGGAATGTAATGAGCGGCCCAAAGGAGGAAAAAGAAACCTGTTGAGTTGTAGAGGCGGGAGCGCGTGCGAGTCTCGAGGGCGTCAATGCCTCGTCGCAGGCTCAGCTGGTCAGCACCCAATAGACCAGCGAAGACGGCGAGCAGTGATGAAGCGAACCACCATCCGATGGGATTACCGAGGAAGTAGATCTGCTCGCGAGTGTCGTTGTTGGTCCAGAAAGAGACACCGCGCAACAGGAATGGCCACTGAATGGGCAGCGATGCATAGGGATGGGATGATGTAAGCGCATTGTTGTGATAGAACATGGTGCGTTGGAGTTCGATGTATTTTCTGAGAAAGGGTATGGTCTTGACTTTGCGCTCCTCGTGTTGTAGGCGAGGCGAGTCCTCAGGTACGTATGGCAACTCTTCAGCATACCAAACGTTGCTTGACTGTAGTGTATTCTTGTTTCCGTTGATCTCGGCTTGTTTGAATGCCCACTCCGGCAGAGGAGTCGTGTGCGTCCACATAGCAACACGCGTAGGCACGTGGATGAGCTTGAAGTGTGAGGCCTTTGTTCGCATCTCTTGACCTTCCTTCCCATTCTCAATGCGCATCTCAAACATGGTATCGTTGTAGCGCTCGCTATCTGCGAACTCTTTTGCGACTGTGGTGAACTCCTGGTTGGTAGGATAGTAGGGAGAAGCCACATCATGAGTAAGGAGGTAGGTATCTGTCACGAGGTGGCGGAGCTTGACGATATCGCCATTGTGAACAGGATGCGGTTGGTCTAAATCTTCGAATGGTGTGATAGGCATGATTTGCCATTGGTTGTTCGTGTCGTTATGGGGGTAACCTGTAACTTGCTGACCCTGAGACGAGATACGCCCGTCGTCGTAGCGTAACGGATATACCTCCGTGTGCGAGTGAAGATAAACCTTGGTTTCCTTGTGACGGATGGTCATTGCGTCGTAATATTGAATGCCGACAGATTGGGAGGTCATGAGATTGTCTGAGAGTGTCTCTTGAAATTCAGGCGTCATGAACTCATCGCCAGGACCACTACGTGTCAGGATCGCAAAGTGGACCTGGAACCAGAAGAGATAGACAAGGAACGGCACCACGATAAGGCCAGTCATGCGTGCTGTGAAGTGCTTGCCAAATTCTCGAAGCGTAAGAGACCCCTGTGGTCGGTTGATGTCTAGGAGAGACCACAGATCGATCATGACCGGCACGCCTATCGAAAAGAACGTGAAGACGCCCACGTACTTCGTGCTGATGACACACGAGAGCGCGAGCCCCGTAGTGAGTAGCCACTTCCACCATTTGCGACCAAAAGGCACGTGTCGTTGCTTGTAGAACTTGACGTAGCTGAGGATGGACAAGGCCATGAATATGACCAAAGTAGCATCCAGTAGTATAAGGCGGGTCTGCCCGATGTGTGCGTTGTCGAAGAGGACCAAGGCAGTCGCGACGAGGCAAGCCGGCAACGTGTAGCCAGATTCCCACATGATCAGAAAAACGACGGGCACTGTCAGCGCGCCTAGAGTAGCAGGCATCGACCTGTACGCAATGTATGGAACCTTGTTCGTGATGTAGGAATCGCCGATGTTTTCGAAAAGGAATTCGCCATTGTAGCCCACCAGCCAGCCAGCGAGGGCGAATAGAAGCTTGCCAAAGGGCGGGTGGACATCGAAGAAATAGGTTCGCTGGAGGTAGTACGACGCGAACTTGCGTGCAGTTAGCCAGATGCTTGGTTGCGCAAGAGTTGACAACGTGAAGATACCTTGCCGAAGTGGACCTCATCAAATACCACCTCATTGGGATATGAGATGCCCCAGAATCGTGTAGCGAAGGCCAGGACGGTGACCAGTACAAGAGCGGCCTTGTATTCCCACTGATTGGACACCGCTGCCTTGGTCTTTTCTGTAACCTTGCTGACAGTGTCCGTGCTGCCATTGGAATATTCATCGGACGTAGGCGTCGTTGGGCGCTTGCCCTTACCTGCGCGCTGGCGGACTTGGGATGGGGAGGATGTGGACATGGTTACGGCAGTACTTCCAGATTGAAGCGGAACACGCGATTAGGGTCGTACTGAAGACGATGCTGGGTGAAGAGTTCAGTCTCAAGCCATCTAAGACATTGAGATTGCAAAACAAGTGCAGAGGAGCAAGTCTGGGCAGCGCTGACGGAGAGCTGGTATTGTGAATATTCAAACAGAACTCCCGTCGAACGATCACATAAATTTGGTCAGCCTTTCCCCTGGACCCCTGTTCTCCCGCCCGTAGGGCTGAAACGTCAGCTAAGCTCGGACCAACGACTTCAGGCCAGAAAGCTTAGCATATCTCTGCTCGAAATATTCTCTTCCTCTCTCTCGTCCAGCTTGTGCAACACAAGCGACAGTACTCATCAACGGAATACAGACATCCTCCATCATCATGACTGTGAGCAGTAACGGTGATCCTCGTATCAACAGGATTGCGTCCTGGTGCAGGCACGGCAACCCTTCCCTTTGCGTCACCGTCTTCCTTCCCATCCAATTGGACCTTCTCATACGTAACCATTGCAGAACTTGTTGTCGACAGCCTAACCTGTCAGCGGCTGTCCTGTCTGCAACCTTTCGGCCGCTCTCGATGATCCCGCCGATTAGTACAAAAGAAACTCGTAAACGCAGGTCAAGTGTCGACTCAATCCTCTCCATCCTCCGATGATGCTGTTCGTGCTTCCAGTGCTCTGCACTTGGCCAACTCTCCAACGCTAGCGTTCAGTTCCGCTGTCCAAATGACCGCCCAGCCTATCAATCAAAAACGCCATTGCCATGCCATATCCAGTGTTCCACCCAAAACGCCAGACTGAATGTATACATGAGGCGATCACGGCGGATGTGTAGGTCTCACAAGAACGACAAACAATCGCATACCTTTGAGACCAACAAATCTCAACGCTCGCTTCATGTCGCGACATGTCTTCCTCCCGGATGCCTGCTTGGGCTGCCATTCGCACCAAAGGAGTCACGACTCCCATAGTGGCTATTTGGAGCCCGGTAGAAACCGTTCTGGTTCGGAGCGGGGGGTGTGGCGTATGTGCCAGGACCGCCGGGCGGTGGTGGGGCTCGGACTTGTGTTTCGGCGTGCCACGGGGCGGCTGCGTTGTTCACGGACTGAACCACTGGATTCGAACCGTGACTGCCATGTGTTCGAGAACTATCCTGTCCCATGCCTGCTGTACCGCCAGTTCCCGCTGCGGCTATTCCGCCTTTCTTCCCGAAGTCTGCATATCGCTTCAGTATCTCCTTTGTAGTTAGATCAGCAGTACCGCCAAAGACAGTTGAGTCATTCAATATGGTTTGAATGTCTTCTGGCACTTCTGCCATTAGTTCGTTGTAGGAAATGAGAGTCGATACAGTCTCAATAGCGTAGAAGGAGTCTTCCATCGTCTCCTGCTTTGCATTGGAGAAGAGAATGTTCGGAGCAATGACTGTGGCAAGGTTGTGAATGTCCATCTTTGAGCCGGACTCTTCATCGACAACCGAGAACGAAGCCGCCCACTGCAGGAAGCAGAAGAGCACTTCCATGGTGTCGCGGTGGGACTTTGGTAGAAGGCAGCATGCGAGGTGGAGGATGCGCAGACGAGCTTGCTCATCTTGGATCTCTGCAAAAGGTCAGAAATTTCCGGAAAAGATGTGGTGTGTGCTGAGGGGGAGATGACTTACTCTGCGTCGTGATGAACAAGCGATGGAGCTTGTAGGTCAGGACTGGGTCGGGTAGATGCCTCAGAAAGCGCTTGAGCAAGGCTGCAACCTGCACCGGGGATTCTGTGTTCAGATCAACAGCTTCGCTTGAGCCTTTCAAATCCATCGCCTCTTCCATCTGCTTGAGACGCTTGATATTACCGTTCTTGCGGAAGACCCCCTCGATGGACATATCCATCGTCTTCATGGCTGCAATGGCGTCTTGCACGACTGCTGGGATCTTGAGTGGGTTCGGGCCGACGCCGTCGCTGCACTCTTCACCGTCACGCTCGACGAGGATCTCAAGTGGAATGCTGAAGACGCCTTTCTTGCGCACATTCTTGGGCTTTTCGTCCTTCTTTTGGAACGCTTTGCCAAATTTACCCCAGAAGGTCGGCTTTCGCATCTCGATGAGGTCGAGCAGCTCCTCTTGGTTGTACTGGCCTTCGAGTAGCGGCTCCATTGCCAGTACGGCCACATGACGGACAATGAAATACTCCAGCGCAGTAAGCTCGGAGAAGTACTTCTTCTGCCGATTGCCCTCAGGACCAAGCTTGTCAAGCTCCTGACCGCCAGAGGTGTCTCGTCTGTGAGACACAAGCCTCGCTTGTGGTTCTTGCTGGCCTAGACCACCTCGCGCAAACTTGCTCGCGTTGGGTCGTTGCTCTTTGGCTTGCTCCGCCGCAACGAGACGAGGAATGTCATCTAAGCGAATGGAGTCTTGAGCACCGAAAGCGATTCGTGGAGCATCTTTGCCAGCCTGATCTCGGTCCTGCACGACTCGAAAGCCTGGCCTGTTCTCGCCTTCAGCATCTCCGGCAGATCCAGGACGAAGTCCGCCCGGCCCATCAATCACCTTCGACTCGCGGCCCCGTTGCGTAGCAGCGTTGGACAGGTGCTTGTCCATACGAGTTGATCTCAGTCGTCGAATGTCTGACAGTGTATTCTCGTAAGAGCTCGTCTGCTCTTCGTTGGACCCACGACCGGCGTATGACTTAGATCGCGATCCAGCGCGAAGCAGAGGTGGCTGTGCACCCTCAGTGCGATGCCCTGAATGAGAGTCATACTTTTCGAGATTTGGATCGTCTTGAAATCTTGTCAGCACCAAAACTTAGCCTGCTTGTTGAAAGCTCCATACCTGAGGTGTGCGGAAGAGCACCGCTTGTGCGAAGATTGGCCAACAGGCGCGCATGTGCCACGCGCAGTAGGTGTACATACTGCTGCAACCTCGTCACCGGTATGAAACCATGCAGGCCGTAGCTGGTGTCTTCGATGCACCCGTCGCAAAGCAGTCTCTCATCTCGATTGTCCCAGTTCGCAAGCTGACAATCTTGGACAAGGTCTCGCTGGCAACTTTCGCATTTCATGCAGGAGTAGTGGAAGACATTATTAGAATGTCTGAAGCAGCGATCCTCGACCGGCTTCGTGCAGATCGGGCATGTGTCAGCGGTAACGTGGACGTAGTTTGTGGTGTCGCGAGACTCGTTGAGCTCGTCATTCTCAAGTTTCGCATCCAGCGCGTCGACTTTGTTGAGGAAGACGCGAAGGCTATCTTCGCTGTGAGTATCTCGCTCGAATCGAAGCGATCCTTGAAGGCAGATGCGGATCAGTAGCTTGAGATAGTGGGCCAAGCCAGTGACCAGAGATAGCAGCTCCTGCGTTACGCCTAGTCGTCTGACGCCAGTGTCTTGAGACTGCGCCAGCAAAGTGAAGAAGGCGACCACTTTCTTGCACAAGAGCTTTGCCTCACGAGAATAAGACAGGCCTAGCAGGCACGATTAGCATACTATCAAAACTTTCAGAGTCAGTACTCACCCTTGGACGTCTGTGTTGTGAGCAGTTTGTCGAGATCATCCGCAGCGTTGAAAAGTAGTTCGACATGCAAGATGAACTTCTTAGCGGCCATGACACCGTCCACATATGCGCCGTTGCTGACGTGGAGAAGCATGTCTGATATGCAAGTTGCCGACTTCTCTTCATAACCAGATAGAGTTCTCCAGATCCACAACACCTTTTGCTCGATTCGCTCCTCATCTTGTCGAACCCGTTTTCGACCCGCTTCGTCTGCGTTGGCATTCAAAGCTCGCTCGTCGCCTTGAGAGTCTCCGGGCTGAGCTAGTCGAACGTTCCAATACTTGTGGATCATGTAGCACTCTGGGTGCCAGTGTTGGTTTTCCCCATTACGGTAAATCTCGACAAACTGTTTCAGAATGGCAGTCTGGCAGCCATTGCACTTCTGCGCAAATCGGGTCGAGTAGTGGTAGTGACAATAGACCATGCCATCATGCTCGTAGTAGCTGTCAGACGCGCCAAAGACTGTGGGGCACATTGAACACGTAAAATGTTCCACATGGTACTTGCGATCCAGCGCAGTGATGTATGATCCTCGAAGAGCGTTGCCACACGCATGGCATAGTAGATTCAGGCGCTTGAAATAGTCTCTTTCACATAGAGGGTATTGCGCGGGTCCGGATTCAGGGTAAGGAAAGAATTTCGAAGCAACTGTCTCCCCGCAATCCTGTCTTCAAGTCAGCTAGGGTCCATTCTTATGGAAGGTGATGTCAAAACTCATACCTGACATGTGAAGCAATCTAAATGGAACGTGCCTGCGAGTGCTCTCACAAACTGTCCTGAAAGTGGCTGCCCACATTTGCCGCAGACTCTGGTGGTAGCGCTTGGTCTTCGGGCGGCGTCATAGCCCTTGTCTTTGGGAGGCGCTGGAGGAGCACGAAGGCGATCATCGCTGTGTCGGGGCTGTTCGTCGCTGGTGCGTAGTTGTTGGCGCCAGTTGGGATCCATTTCTCAGTCTCTTACACAAAGCAACCGGCACACACCCTTTTGTGAACCATTGACAGTATTACGCACAGCGAGCTATTATGAAAGATGTGAGATTGCGCCAAATGTCATTCCTCTTTGGCGCGGTTCTCAGTCGCTATGCTTGGTGACCGCGTTTAGCTTCGCTTTCCTGGGGGCGGTGCTGTTGCTGTTCCGCGGCTGAATTGCGCGGTGCATGTATTCTTGGGCACAATGGTAACGAAGACAATTGGGTCTGAGCCGCGAGTAACAATGGGCGAGTGGCGTGTAGAGCTTAGACTTGTTTCGTAATTATGGGGTAGCTATTGACATTCGTGCTTGGAGATGTAGCGACTCGGCTGGCGATACGATTGACAAGGAGTAACGAATGGAGGGCTCAGTTTCGGGCGAAAATCGGTTGTGGCGTTGTTTCTGAGGAATTGCGATGCCGGTAGATTAGTGAAGGCTACGGTGGGGACGTGTTGATGAGGAGGTAGAGGTTCAGATGGTGGCGCTTGGAGGTAGTCGGTAGTCGTGCGGAGGTACCAGATGAAGCTCTCATCCGAGAGATGAGATGGTATGAGCTGTTACGACCTGATCGGAATGAAGCGTAGGTCAGTAAGATCGGGGAAATTGACTAGCCGCGAGCTTGGGGAATATGCCTGTGCTGATTGTTACTGAGGTGCAATGCTCTTGTCACGACAACTTGGAGAGAGTGGAAGATGCCAAGACAGAAAAACAGCCCCACAAGGCTGCCACAGTCGGTGTGCTACATGCCAACCTGCAGTGCTGCAGTACGCGTTCATTCATCTGCCTGACTACATGCAATACTTTCGTGGTTCTCCCACCTGAGATGCGATGCTGATCCCGATACTTATGTGGAACAACCAGGGCATACTAATCTAAGGAAGCGTCATGTTTCTCGGATTGTTGCGCCTATATTTACTCCATCATTTGTCGGTAGAGGGTTAGCTGAAGCAGTAGCTATGTCCAGGAGAGGATGCTCACCGCTGGGTGCTATCCGACGCCTTGATTAGTGGTACACCATGCACCGTAAGTCTGAGGTACACCAAGGCGCCTTTCTTTCGGTCTTCGGCGAGCCAGAAGAGGGGGTTATCTGGCTTGTATTGGGGTTTAGGGATCTCAGACGGCGCAATCTGTTGCTCGTCGCTCCGCCTCTTTCTCTTTCTTGATGCGTTGTCTATCTTCTTCACCACCTCCGACAGCTCCCCTCTGTTAAAAGGTTGAATCGATGAAGGAGAAAGATGGCAGGATACCACCAAGCCTTGTGCCAGCCATCCTATTTTTCAACAGTCAGTGGGGCATCACTCAATCCTCCAAGTGTCGTCGTTAACTTGCGTGATCCATAGACCGTTGCTGTGGTATAGTGCGACCGGATTCCATGACGAAAGAAGACCATCTCTGCTATACCATTGTATAGGATATACATATAGCCTTTAGGATACAAAACGGTAATAATATAACTACTTTGAAATGTCGCGCGCCGACGGCATTCCAGCAGAAAGACGGGGGATGGCGCACAGATCTCTGAATGGACAAGAGTGAAAATATAGAATCAGGGTTTTGACCTGCGAGCCGCAACGGGAGGTTTTCATCCCTACCGACGATGCTCCGGAACTGCCGCAGGCTTGCTCGTTCGCCTTCGCTACACGTCGTGACCTTGCTGACAGCACGGAGCATACAACCTTCCACCATGGGTGGAGGGGAGTTAGCTGCCAACATGGCCGCAAACGCACAAGCAGTCAGTTGCGCAACAGCATCGCGCTCCGTGTCAAACATGTGCTGTACCAGAATGAATAGCAGCTCAGCGTCTCTGGTGTTCTTGATATACTCGCTAGCATGCTTCGTGAGATGCACCAGCAAACCTGCACTCGGGGTCTGTCGAAGAGCGAGTCCGAGATATATAGTAGTTCGTAAACCAACAGGAACCTAGCAAACACCGTCAACGTTATTAGCGAAGCAAATCTTGATGATTGCTGATGGGGTTGCTTTAGCTTCTGGAGCGTTTTAGAAGTGCAGGAGGGTAAGTAGGGACTCTTTGGTTGTGGCGGACATCACTGTGTTGCAGTAAGCGTCGACAGCAATCTTGCCAAGGATACCGTCTGCGTCTCGGCGAAGGTTCTTATGTATGTTTCGATGAGAAACCGTCTGCTCGCGGTCTCTCTTTGCTTGTTGAAGTCGATCTTGCAGCAAGATGACGGTCCGCTGCAGCTCTGGAGCGAATGTTGAGCCACTTGACAGATCCACCTTCTCGCCTTGGTCGTCGAGCAGCTTCTGCAGTGTGTCCAAGACTCCAGGATCGAGATCAGAAGCGTTGGTCTGGGACACCACATCGGCACAGGCACGTGTGGTCTTCTATAACCTAACGTCTTGAGCAGAGGCATATCTGTTTTGAGCGTACCCAAGCTCTCGCTCCTGATCAACCATCTCCTGCTTAGCGGTCGTGAGCTCCTCCTTCACGACATCCAGCTGAGCCTTGATTTGTTCTATCACAAACCATGGTTCCTTCACTACGGCTTCTGCGCTGTGCTTCGACAGTCGCACGACTCTTGGCTGTTCCTCCGTCCGCCCTTGCTGTTGTTTCAGGGTCTGTATGGTGGCGGCATATTGTGTACTCGATATCGAGACGTTGTTGAAGTTCTGGCGCAGGGCCTGCAAGTCATTCCCGGACTTCTTGACTGCCTCTTCGCATTTCCTGGCAAACTCCTCAGCTTTCTCACATCGTGCCTTGTGATCGTCTCTTTCCCCAGTCAACTGCTTCTTCTCTGCCTCCCAGCTAATCTTCTCCTGACCAAGCTCACGGCATCTCTGCTACATACTTCCCAATTGGTCTTGGAGACTTTGATTGGTGGACGTGAGTGTATCTGTGTTGGCCGCTGGTGCGGCCGACACTTGCGAGTGTGCGCATTTCTTGAAAGCATCGACAATGTCGACGGTCTTCCACAAACCGGTCGGTCCCGGGCTCGCGGGCACTTGCATCTGCAGCAGGAATGTCGCTTCAGCTGGTGAGCGAGGCTTGTAGCTACGGGCAAAGCCTGTCAGCATAGGCAAAAAACCTTCAGTGGCTCCATCACCTGCAAGCCTGCTTTGCCGGCGTTGGAGACGTCTTCAACACGTAGCGGAACTATACAGGTCCGTGTGACTGGTTCGGGGTCTGGGTTCTGACTTACAGCTGATGCTGGGGATGCAGACCGGCATGATCGTGATAACATCGATCGAGAACAGTCACTGTGTTCTCACTAGGAAGCTCGTCCGACGTCAGCATGCCGTACTCATAGCGAAGCCGCCCATGCTGCTTACTCTGGGACCCATTCTGGCAGCAACCCCTTCTTGACTACGGACGCCTGTACCTTACGCATTCTAGTCTGTTGCCGCAAACCTTTTTTAGACAGCTGGCGCGCTGGCGTTGCTCTAAAGGATATTCTGTAAAGATGGAACAAATTTTAGAAGGGCTGCGCTGACATCTTCTTCTTGAGTCTATTAATCATGAGTGTATTCTCTTGCCAGCTCAAATCGACGCACAGACAAGCCAGCATGAAAGAGGTCTGTTCAGTGATCACATCTGATGCATTCGCTCAGTACATCCAATCCACCACAACACTGCCTCTAGGCCATCTTGAACTCCATTCCTGACACTTCAATCCCCTGACCCCCTCAATCCCACCTTCTCCTGATAATGGGCCTCGCCGGATCCCACGGCCCATGGATCTCATTCTTATACACCTGCAAGCTGATCAACCAATAACTCGCCGCCCCCATCGCCACGCCCGTCACAAGCAACCCCAGCACCACGCCCAACACCGCCGGCGTCCACCCCCCATTCGTGAACATACTCACGGTCCCCCCGCCTGCTCCCATCACCAGCACCCACGTCAGCGCCGTATGCCCCCGCTTGCTCACGTGCCGCAGATACCGCCTGAACACGGGGAAGAGCCCGAAGACCTCTATACTGAACAATGTCAGGCTGAAGACGTGCGTTGTGGAGGGCAGTCGGGACGCGAGCACCGTCGACGCCATCAACGCGGCGTTCGTGGACAAAGACGCGGGGAAGATATCACCAGGCCCGCTCCCGTAGTCGAAGAAGAAAACGTTGATGCACATGAGCCAGAAGGCGATCGCCCAGATTGAGTCGGAGGCCGTGGACTTCGTGAGAGACTTCAGGATTGGGGACAGGCCGAGGAGTGCAAAGAAAATGAGGACCGCAGATTTGAGCGTCGTGAAGCGTTGGCGGACGCGGGGGGACCATTGAGGGTTTGGATCGATGGTTGCAGCGGCGGGGTCCGTTGGGGCCGGGATGGGTGGGGGTCTGGAGGGAAAGAGTTGCGGTGTGGTGGGCGACTCGTCGACGGGTGTGAGTGTCATGGAGTGTGTGCTTGTGGTGCAGGAATGGTCTTGGAGTTTGAGGGATGAGGTCGAGGAGGCGATGTTGAGACCGAGGCCGACACTGCCATTGGGTTCTTTCGTCGCAGTTGAGCCAGTGGTATCCTCAGTGGGGGCGCCATCCTGACTTTTGGGCCTCAATGCCTCTTCCCTACCGCACCAGATGTGCCAGAGGAACCATCCCAAGATTGTAAATGCCGAGCCTGTGCCGACCACAGTGATAGGTGAAACGCGATCTTGTATGATACCGGAGAAACAGCACACGAACACAATGACCGCGCACACTTGCTGTACGATCACGGTGGAGTCTGCGACGAGCGGCCAGAATTCATAGCGCTGCATGCGCGGGTTGCGCTGGAGGTGGTCGAGGAAGGTTGCTTCGTCAGTGTAGTTGTCGGGAACTATTCTCGTCAGCCATGTACTCTGCACGGTATTCGCGGATCTGAACTCGCAGTCATGCTTGACCCAGAGCAGCTTCTGGAACGCCGAGGCCTTTCGCCGCTTGCTTCTGCTCCTGTGCCGTCTATGATCTCTCAGCCGCCTCGTAGAACCGTGCATGCTTCCTCCATTGCCGTCGGAGATGTCTAAATGGTAGGACGGCGTCGTCGGCGAGCGTACGTAGGCATCCTCTGCGGACAGGCGCGTTGGATCGACGACTTGGGCCGGAAAGTTCATGGCCAAGAGACTGCGGCTCGTGGGCTTGGCTTGATGCTCAAATGGGCAGTCAGCAATGGCCAGTGCGGCCTCGCATGGTTATTATGACAGCATTTGAGATTCATCTTGAATGTTGTGAAGGCAGCATAGATTGTATGTTTCAGTGTTCCCAGAGGGAGTGGAAAAGGCTTGGCATTCGTGCAATGGATCATGATTGCGTTGATTCCTTCATTGGACTGGACGGCTCTCTACGTACAGTCTCGAACAACATCTGTCTCAACACCAATCCGAGCAGTGCTTGTTGAGCGCCAATCGCAATGCGGGTATCGTAGACTATCTGAGCTTGTGCATATCACCAGACATTCTAGTACTCCTCGCCAACATCCTCGTCAGTGGGCTCATCCGCGCCAGCCTCTTCATAGTCCTTCTCGAGCGCCGCAAGGTCTTCCCGAGCCTCACTGAACTCGCCCTCCTCCATGCCCTCGCCAACGTACCAGTGAACGAACGCGCGCTTGCTGTACATTAGGTCGAACTTGTGGTCGAGCCGACTCCAAGCCTCGGCGATGGCCGTAGTGTTGCTCAGCATGCTGACACAGCGGTCAACATCTGCCATCTCCCCCGCCCCCACAGTCATTGGCTTTTGGTAGTTGATGCCGATCTTGAAGCCCGTTGGGCACCACTCGACGAGGTTGAAGGAGGACTTGGCCTTGAGGGCCGCCACTGCAGCGGAGCAGTCGCGTGGGACGACATCGCCACGGTAGAGCAGCGCCACGGCCATGTACTTGCCCTTGCGCGGGTCGCAGACGACCATCTGATTGGACGGTTCGAAGCCTGAGTCGGACGTTAGCTATGACTTACTTTGTAAATGAAGACCGTCGACGGAACCTACATTGGCTGGTCAGATCTTGGACCCTAAAGCTCTCGTGGTGACGCTTTTTGGCAGAGATGACAGGCGCATAGCTGATCAACGGGTAATGAATTCGCGGGTAAGGGACAAGGTTCGTCTGGAACTCCGCCAGATCCACATTCAAAGCGCCATCGAACCGTAAGCTAGATGTTATAGAGCTAACGACTTGGGCAATGAGGCGGTTCAGGTGTTCGTAGTTCGGACGAGGAATGTCAAGGTTGCGACGACAGATGTCGTAGACGGCCTCGTTATCGACGAGGAACGTGCAGTCGGAGTTTTCGATGGTGCTGTGGGTCGACAAGACTGCGTTGTAGGGCTCTACGACAGATGTGGCAACTTGAGGGGCTGGGTAAACAGCAAATTCGAGCTTCGACTTCTTGCCGTAGTCTGTTGCTAGTCGCTCAAGAAGAAGGGCACCAAAGCCAGAGCCCGTGCCGCCGCCGAAGGAGTGGAAGATGAGGAAGCCTTGAAGGGAGGAGCAATTGTCTGTTCCGCCTTGTCAAAACTTATTCGCGTTTGGAGGAGGGTCAAGAGAGAGGTGCGTACCAGCAACGCGTCGAATGCGGTCGATGACATTGTCTACGAGCTCTTTGCCAACAGTGTAATGCCCGCGAGCGTCTGCGGTTTCAATCAGCTTTCGTCAGCATTCAGCAAACCATGCTGCGCTCACAGTTGTTGGCTGCATCCTCTTTGCCACTAATAAGTTGCTCGGGGTGAAACAAGTCGCGGTTGGCTCCTGTGCGGATCTCATCAATGGGCTGTTGGGAATGTCAGTCGAGCACCGTTTCATGTTGAAAGCGATGAACGTACAGAGGGGTCAAGGTCGACGAAGATGGAGCGGGGCACATATTTGCCGCCACCCGTCTCGGTGAAGAAGGTTTCGAACGCTCCGTTTTCTCCAGCGTGTGGTGAGTCTTTGTCGAGACTGCCATTCGGGAGGAGGCCGTGTTCGAGCAGGTAGAGTTCCCAAGCTGCGTTGCCCAGCTGAACGCCGGCCTGGCCAACGTGGAGATGGAGGACTTCACCGCGCATATTGACGAAGCTCTAGTATGACAGGCGGTTCTTGTCAAACCCTGACACTCAAATTGAGCGATTGACAGGAATTTGGGGGTATTGACGAGTTGTTTACTTAGCGGGGACTTTTGTGTGGTGCACTACGCGTTTTAGCGTTCGGAGGAGGCACGCGCGGGGCAACCGAAGGATCGATAGATATCGTATCCCATCGATACCCCCTGAGTCTTGGCATATCAGGCTTTCATGGAGTGACGGACTCCACCGACGCGTCGACGCGTCTTTTTATTCAATTGATCTCATTTTTGGCAGCGTGACAGGTAAACCGCTACTTGGTGTAATCTCATGATATTTCTGCTCGTGCGAGGTGCTCCGTCGGGGTGAGAACGGACTACAAAGTTATGAATATGCCTCTGAATGTTCTTCGTTCAAAGGAGCATTCAGTGTCCACACTCCCTGAGTAGGTTATATGTACAATATCACATAGTCTGGACTATGTAATAGAAAGCCGATCACTGCTGATACGGACCGGTCTCCCGCCACGCTAGATCGCCTCCATTACATGACTTTCAACATCCAACCCGCATCTCACGCTCCCAACGTCTCTGGCACTGCAGCTCTAACTGTGCATGATCGCACGCGTCTCAGATAAAACCGCCCTTACATTTTGGACAGATTCAGCGTTTGACAGTGATTACCATGCAGTAGCAGGCGCACGAGTTGAAGGAAAAAAAAAAGCATTGGATGTCATGGCGTGAACGCCGTTTGCGAACCGCAAAAAGAGCCAAAAAACTCCCCGATCACGGTCCTTGTTGGGAACCGATCTCAGGTACAGAAAATTCTTGCGAGTTTAGTCTTCCCGCGCACCTCCGAAGAGTAGGCAGGGGTTCACCATTTGACAGGACGGGTGTGCGCCCCTGTAGCTGACAGTCGTGGAGTCTACTACTGAGCCAAGAGTGACTCAGCTTCCCGCTTTCGTTATCGGAGAGCGAGGGAAACTCGTTACCACTGAGCTAATCAGGCGTGTAGAAGCTAGGGCCTGCTGAAGTTGTATTTGCTGATGAGAAGGTAAGTGGGGCTACAAAATATAACGATCAATACTTCACCACAAGTGATACTTTTCCAGTTTTGAGCGTGCACATCATCACTCGTCCACGTTCGCACTCTTAAAGACTTGCCACCGCCTCATATTTCACGTTGCAGCTTTGTGGAGGTGATCGAAAAGCGGACACGTGGGCGCACTTCTCACTTCTGCCTTCCCCACCTAGCAAATGAATCTCTCGCCTGCCAAGTTTCTGGTCCCTGACTCCGTATCCAATGCGCATTCCTCACAAAGTCACTCAATTACATCTTATATCCAACACATCTACAATCACAATCACAACAACTTTGCTCGGTGACAACATGACTCAATCCGACCCTCTCCTTCTCAAAGCAAAACGCAAACGTAACGAGCTCGAGCTCGAGAATGATCACGATCACATTTTGGACGACTCTCCACTGACCTCATGTCATGAAGGCGTTCCGAGCGCCACCAATGAAGATCCCGCCACGGCGGATATAGAAGATCATTCAGAAGGCTGGCGCAGCCCAACATCTGCAGCATCGCGATCGCGATCATCATCGTCATCCTTCGAGCTTCAGCCGGGGCCTCCCATCACAACGCCGCTCGCACGCTCGCTTCCGCTCGAGTTGGTACTGCAAATACTCAGTCTCCGCCTAGCAAATGACATTGAAGAGTTCGCCAAATCAGACCCCACTCATGGTCTCATGTCAGCAAGATGGCCTTATGCTGAGCGCGTTTTCGGTATTGCAACATTTTCGAAGGTGTGCCTCGAGCTAGTGCAAGCTAGTAAGAGTGAGCACAAGAAGCGTGTCGTGCTTTTGAAAGAGCCCAATCAGCGCTTAGAATTGGTGGGGGACATGTGGAGAGCAAACCAGTTTTTGCACGACTATGTGAGAAACTACTTGTACCAGGACAGCTCCAGGTTCGCTTCTCGGATGGTCGACTTCAACATTGAGTGGATGGCCGAGCAAGTCGAGCGGGTGCACAAGAAGTTAGACCGGATATCGAATTGTATGCTCTGAAGCCGTCGGGACCGCCACTGTGCATTGAACTGATGCAAGAAACGGAAATGTCGAGACTAGTCTTTACATCGAAGCATTGTACGCCACCGTGAGAACGCTCATTGCGACCAGCCTCTTATCGAGCTTACGCGCTGCATTATGTCCTCCATGTCAAAATAGCAACCAGGTAATCCAATCCAGAAGCTCGCCCACCCTGAGCTATGCGACTTGACGCATCAGACCGACTGCGGTGCTATCGAAAGTGGTATTTAGCAGCGTGATAGACACGCTCTAGCTGCTAGTAGAAGAGTACGTGATCAAAGCCAATAGACCCAAAGTCATGAATGGTATGCGTTTGAAACTGCTGAGCTACCAAAACCAAGAGACAAAGGCGATCATAAGGGTACAGGCGATGAAGGTGTTTGCGGTGGAAATTTGAAAGTCCAACTCCCGAAGGCTAAAGAACACTGTAACTAGATACACGGTCATCAATACGGGGTTCCGGGCGGAAAAACACTAGTACGGATCGCTTACTACATCAACATGATAATCTTACACGCTTGTCAAGTGTCTGTCAGCAGACGTTCGGTAAACACGAGCATGACGCCCTACGCCCTATTGTCTATACTGCCGTATGGATTGTTTCAGACGGATGTGTCGTAGGCTGTGTTTATGTACGTATATGATCCAACTCCAGGTCAAAGAGCGGCGACGTATCTTCTTCTGCGCTTTTACTGCCACGTGTGATTGAGGTTACTTGTTATGAGGGCCGTGATGAAAAGGGAGGTGTGATCCGCTCGAAAATCCAGGTAGAGCAAGACGCGCAATAACCATAAACACTCTGCAGCATCTTCTGCAGTTTTCAAAACAGCTCAGCAAGATTCTACAGCGTGTTCTAGTTTAAAGTTGAAGCCGGCTCGACGTCACGATCAACTACTGCCATGTACGTATACTTCGCCACCGCCGTTACCACACGCACGGTGCTGATCGCCGTAGGAGTTCCTACACACGTGTACCGAAAGAGAGTGCGTACAGCTTTCTAAATCATGCGACCATTCATAAATACTTCGATAATGGCGGCATGGAACATGTGCATCACTTTCATGTCAGAAAGAGGAGGTTCGAAGGCTGGACAGGCGGTCATTTCTATCACATAGTCTGTCATGGGAAAGAGGGAGAGCCTCATAAAGAACACGAGGTGCCGATAGATAAGAAAGAGTACAAAGCCCTCAGGGACGCGCATCCGGATGCTGCAGAAGTCGAGACGATACAATCAGATGAAGGGGCCTCTGACGTGCCGACGGAGAGGCCACGGAGGTCGGGGAATGGGCGGTGAGCGTTTGAGTCGTGGTGAATTGGGTGTGGATTTGCTCTGTTGGATTGAATTGCTGTTGTGCAATAGGTTGTGAGACTGAATAAGCACATGCAAACCGCTTGACATCCAGCTCTGACATTGTGACGTGGCTGAATGACATTAGCAGAAAGCCAGGTTTTCTGCACACATATATTTGATGCCTTCTGCAACCAAGCCGCGACCAGCGCTGTTGGGCGTGTTTGATAATGTTATGACACTAACGAGGTGCGGCCCGCTTGATGCGGATACGAGCGCAGCTTGCCGAAACAGTCTTTTGGGGGCTCGAAATAGCCACCTTGGCTCGGATAGAATGAGCACTGATCCTCCCAGCATACTATACTAAGTAGCAAAGATCGCTTCACTCGGACGCCATCAGGGTTGGACGGTTTGGACCTGAGTATGTTGAAAGGTAACCGCCAAAACCATGCTGCAGCAACCGGCTGCTGAGGGAAAGAGGCTATTGACGAGGACACCATAACCTCGAAACCCGCAAAGCATATGGTAAATGCGTACACTTCACCATGGGTCTCCTGAGGCGTACGGACATTCCGAATGAACTTGTAGGAGGGTGAAATAGATCGTAGCGTGTCGACAAAATTCTGTGGATGAAGGTGTCCACCACGTCTGCTCATGAGGTTCTTAAAGAGGGAATTCCCAATCATTTACCCCTGAAGCTTGGCGGTCGCTCTGGACTGGGCGATCTTTGCCCACCACGAACGCTCTCACAAGCACACAAGGTCAATGTTGCCACCGTAATACCTCATTACATAGTGCTTGAAATCCTCTCGCTATCAGAAGCTTTACTGATCTAGCATTCGGCACTCAGACGCCCAACCGCCCGTGGCGCACGACAACGCTGACACCTTGCGGACGCGTGGCACTGATCGGTCACCTCGTCCAGCATCATGATCGCTTGCATCTGCAACTGTCGCTACTGCGACGACTTCATCGTACGGGAAGGCCGCGTTCGAATTGGCGTGCTACAAAGACGAAGACCTAGTCGAAAGAGGAGGCTTTCCCAGTCATATAAAGTGCTCTCGAGCTATCGCGCTGAGCATTGGGCAGGTTTTGCTAGCGGTGAAGAACAATAGACATACCATCTGCAGCTATTAATCAATCGGCAGTGCAATGCCCAACTCTCCCAGTCTGAAGGGGACAAGGGTCTAGGACGTAATCGCCGTCCTGTCGTCCATCCTCAAGATATGGAGCGCATAGCAGCTCTGAGTAGCTCTTGCTAGAGGGGCAGGTAACAGTATTATCAGCTATCGGGTGCGGCTGCTATTTGGGGATTAGTAAATGTGGTGAAGCACCAGGGTTGAGAGGCTGTCAAGGCGACCTCTCTGCGATGGCTGAACATTGCAAGGAAGCTTTTCATCGTGTCTCTACTCACTTGCCATCTTTCACATTTCACCTTCGCAGGCAGCACAGCTTTCTTCGCACCTGGTGAGATCTTGCACGCGCAGACTATCTCTGCGCAACCTGACACAGAAAGCTCACAATCTGTTACGCACATATCACCCAATGGCGCGCGCGAAAGCTAGCCGCAAGAAACACGAACATGTTCACAAACGTCAAGCCCGAAAAGCACGAAGAACCTCCTTTCCCGGCCACAGCCTTCCGGTCGAAGTTGTTCTTCACATCCTCGGGTACGTAGTCGTCGGGTATCTGGACTACCAAGAAGTCGTCCGTGGACGCTTCAAACGCCGGCGCTTCGTCGCGCATGCACTGAGCTTAGCCACGGTATCGAAAGCAGTGCTAAAGAGTACACGTGCTGTCTTATCTGAATGGCTGCACTTCCGGACCTGGAGGAGCTCAACTGTGGATGCTCCGGTCACTGCGACCAAGGATGAAGTGAAGCTCTTGGAAAGAAAGTTGCAGAGAACAATTGAATTGATAGCATCCGGCAAGAAGAGCGCAGGATCTGACCGATGAGGGATCAGATGATTCGAAGAGGCAGACTATCGAATGTAGCGAAACACAACCGCATCTGACGCAGCAGTCCGCTGAACCATGATGGGCTTTCACATGCAACGTTCACCTCTTGCCTTCACCTTCTCCATCTGGCTTGTTTCCGCGTCATGATCCAACTTTAAGCTGCTTCTCTTCATTAGCAACACGCAGCATTGAACGCCATTATTGTACGACACTAGCTCACTCAACGATAGTCACAGCGCATCGCACTGATCAACACATCCACGATGGCGCGCACAAAACCCACCCGGCAAAAGCGCAGACTCAAGCGTGCTCCCGAATTCAAACCCGATGTCTCGTCTATCTTGCATCGCATGCCGCACGATATCCTCTTCCATATCTTCGACCTCGTGCTGTCAGAGATACTGAGGCCTGCATATGCTCCTAACGGCTCATACTCCGTCCACCGCGGTGCTCAACGCATCGTGAGCCTGGCTTTGCAGTGCAAAACGACGCTTAGATATACGATCCGGTTTCTTGAAACATGGCTGAACAGCCATGAACCTCTCATGAAGGAAGAACATGAGGAACACGTTGTGCGATGGTGGCCATTGTGCTATTGTGATGTGTGCGAGGAGCAAATACGTCTGCAAGGCGAGGCTGCGAAGATCAAGATGGTGGGGAAGATAGTGGGGAAGTTTGGGAGGTTTGCGAGAGTGAGCGGTGAGCGGGCTGAGTAGCAGAGCATGTTGCATGGAGAGCGCTGAAGCCTAGAAGCTGTGCCATGTATGTTCAATCATCGAGTGGCCGCGTAGCAGAATCGAGTGATCAAGGCAGAAGCAAAAGCACTGTGCGGACATGACGTTGCGTCGCAGACAAGCCATTCGGTCACCTCGCGCTTCCACCTCACCTATCTCGCTCTGCCAACATTACATCGTCATTCTTCGAACCTTTTCGAACCCTTTCACAACGTACAGCACAATTCAACATTTCACGCTATCATGGTACGACCTTCGATCAAGGACGTTTACTTTCGCTCCAATGCTACTCGCAAGAAGTCAAAACGCCATTCTAGGAATCGAAGAAAGGAGGAGACCAATCAGCTCCTGTTCAAGTCTCGGATCGTACAGCGGCTGCCTCCTGAGATCGTCCGCCAGATCTTCGATCGTCTGTTCACTGACGAAACAGATATCGCCATTTTCGACGACAGTCAAGTGTCGGCGCGTGAATCACTCAAGCGAATGTTGTTGATAGCATTCCTCTCAAGAGGACTGATGGCGCACGTGCTGGGGGCGTTGAGCGGGTGTCTGTCCGGGCTGACTCGAGAACTTGAGGAGATGCAACAGCGATCGCGACAGCGACATCAAGTAATAAGGCCGTACATGATACGTGATACGCTGACTCTTTGGATGAAGATTACCCTGTATGAAAGGAGGATCAAAGGTGTGACGAGGTTGGTAGAGCATTTCCGCAGGATTCTGGGCTTGGAGGAGACTTAATGAGCCTGAGAGGGATTCAGATTGGATTGCTTGGACAGAGTCAGGTCGATAAGAGATCATGATAGACCAAAGACTAATACCACTGTCGAACGGGTGGTGCTTTTGTGACCTAACGAGGGTTTGATAGCCGTTGCACTCGCAAATCCATATCCCTCAAAGAGGCAATAAATCACATGCAAACGGACATTCCACATCTGACTTCCGCTTCCTTCGCCTTTTGCTCTTTTGTTCCACACAACCAAAATTCACCCCTTCAACACATTGAAACTCTGCATGACAACTCGGCCTCTACCAGTCTCACTACATCATGCCTGATCAGCACGCCATGGACGATCCAGCTCAAGACCATGAAGCGTCAACAGCGGAAAACAAGTCACAGCAACAACAGCCTGCCAGCACAATATCTGCAGCTTATCGCTTTCCACTCGAGATCGTGCTTCAAATCCTCCATCACCGCGTCGACAAAGACATTCGGTAAGGCCTTGCCATGCTCCCACTTGCCGCTGCGGACGATTCGGAGAGGAACTTCGACAGGGAGGTGTTCCTCAGGGCGACGGTATCTAAACTGGTTATGAAGCAGGTGCATGGCACGATCAGAGGGTGGATGCAAGACCACCGCGAATTGGACTGGATGTATACTACCAGTACATGGAGCAAAGTCTGGCCCCACTGGAAGGGTGTGCTGGACCGCGGACATAAATTTCGGGTAGCTGTCAGGGGCGTCGAGAGATTCGAGGGACTTATCGGGAAGCTGGAGAGGATCCTAGAGTGTGAAGGCAGGAAAGTCGAGATCGAAGCAATCGGTGACTGATGGGTCAAGGCTCATGACCTATACCCCTCAGAAGGTTGAGAAGAGGAGAGCCGTCTAAGATCGTCCAGGGAAGACCGTGCGATAGTTCGTTGTCATCAGTCGTTAGCTACAAGTACACACTCGCACAATCGTAGATGCACTATTCAGACAAACTCTCAATCCAGCGGTAAAGTCCCACATGCTCTCGTCGTCTTTTCGACCATCCTTCTTTCTCACTCTTGCAACGCTACACTAGTGCCCTGCAAACACAACTCTTCCATCACACCCTTCAACCTCCCCCCAACGAACGCCACAACCCCCTCTCTCATCTGCCTCCTCACTTTCTCCGCATCCCCATCCATCACATTCCCCAAAGCTTGAAAGCACCGCAGCTTCTTCGTCATCTCGAACAGCATGTCTCCCAGCGCGCCCAGATGCCTGTCCACGACTTGCCTCGTGTACGCTGCCGCTTCTGGCGACGCACGCCCGGCGTTGCGCGCAGCGACTTCGTACTCATCCAGCCAGTAGTGCTTCGGCTTCTTGTCGGGCCGGGGCTCGTGAAGCGCCTTGGAGAAGAGATGTGAGAGCTGTAGGAGAATGTTGGGGAAGGTGCAGACGATGGGCAAGCTTGAGTATGACGACTTGGCGCGTCTGTGGGTGCGAGGCTTGTTGCGGTCTGCCCGGGGCTGGGTGGGTGGTTTGAAGGTTTTCGTAAGTGCGGTATGTACAGGCGAGGGCGCAGCTGCTTTGAGGGTATTCGAAGGCCGGGTGCCAGCGGGCTTGTCGGGAATGAGGATCGCGAAAGGGTTCGAAGTCGAGGTCGAGGCGGTGGTGCTTGCCAACGCCGACGTCGCTGGCGGAATCTGCGGCGTCCCGATGGGATTGCTTGCGACAGGACCTGGGCCTGCTGTGATATCTCTAGTTTGCCTAGTCTGCTGTGCACGCGTCGAAGAGCATAGATGCTTAAGATGCGATGGCACGTTTGTAGTGCCAGAGAGGATCTCAAAGGGTGGCAGATGCGACAAGTTGAGCTCGTCTGGGGAGAACATGACTGTCTTGAGTAATACTCGGTGGGAGTACAGTAGCAGTAATGCTGGGTGAGAAGATACAAGCTGACTTGGTGAAGAGTCGTGTTTACAACGTGTTGCCATTCAAGCGACGCGACAAACTTGAGTTGTCACGGCAACATAGACCCCGCCATATGACAAACGCCTCCACTCAGCTGCAAACAGTCTTGTTCAGCCCATTAACGCGTCAAATGGCTTTTAAGCATGAGGAGCGAACGCAGGGCCTTACATAAGCTCGTGCACTCGCCCATTAGCTTCCTCAGTTCTGACTTCGCTTCCTGTGAGGCATAGTGTCAGTATGTTGCACTCAGTATAGCATGGAAAGGGATGTCGTATGACCCCCAGGCAGCTTCGCTTGGCGAGCGCTAGCAATGTACGCTTCGATGAATGTGGAACAGCAGGTGTATGTACAGTGGACTGACCTCGGGAACTTGATTGATCGCAGGTCGACGCTTCAGCTCTTGGCAGCGCGCCTTCTGCTCAGCCTCCAACATCTCGAGATGTCTGCCCAGCAGGGTTTGCACGCGCGTGTAAGCCGGCTTGGAGATATCCGCAGAAGCATACACGACGGCCAGATATAGCTGCACGCTCAAAACTCGTTGGCCGGTGTAATCAGGTATCATGACCCATGCGAAACAGTTGTTGACGGTGCGCTCCATGCTCTTTAGGAGGAAACGGTGTGTGTACCGTTCATGGTCAAGCAGAAGTGGCATGTAGAATGGGACGGTGACGGTTGGCATCATCAGGGTTTTCAGATTGGGCACGACGGGCCGAACGTTTCGGCTCCGCTTAGATGACTTCCATAGTGATCCTGAGGATGTATCGAAATTTGTGGCGCCTGCTGGCTGCGTACTGAAAATTTGGTAGCTCGGTTTGAAGTCGAGAACAGAAGCAAGGTTGATTTGAGATATTTGCAGTGGCAACGGCGTTCCTTCTGCATGAGCCTGAAGGTGGGGAGGTATGTTCCTGGTGCCGGGAAGGAACTCGAAAGGTGGTAGATGAGACATGACAGCGCCTGCGGGCGCAATGAGTGCGATACAAGTCTTCCTCAACGTGCGAGTCGTCATGTTCTACAAGGTGTGCGCTAATCACGTGCAAGAGTTGTGGGCGCTCTTCACACTTCAATGACGTATACATGTGAAAGGTGCATTAGGCTGCCTTCGGTCTTGGGCCGCAACCGTTTTCCTAGTGCAAGATTACAACTCAGTCGCAAGCTCGCAAGGAACAACTTGCTCAACGCAAGCACCATGGCCAAACGAGAATCACAAACACGCCAGCGTCTCTCGAATGGTTTCTTGTGCAAGATAATGAGCTTGTGCCTAGACTCCAAGCTGACCGACGAAGCGTCCGGTCTCTGGTCGCCTTACTTCGGAGCTTATCCAGCCAAAGATTATCTTCGTCTGGCTCTGACGCTTGCTCAGACATCGCGGGTCTGCTGCAAACAAATCGAGCAAACCGTTCTGGACCATGTCGAGCTCTTGCGCAACGAGCAGGAAGACCTACGTCGGCAATACGTGGACAACGGACGGGAGCTATGGGGCGCTGAAGAAGTTGCAGAGATGGTGGCCAAGGCTGAGCGCTTACGCAGCGCTATGTTGAGAGGAAGAGGATTGCTCAAGGAAGCTCGCAAAGTGGCCGACGTCCTTACTGGAGTGAACCTGAACAGCGTGCGGGAGGGAAGTGATGTCGCAGACGCGTTGAAGGATCTGCAAGTCAGTGCGCGGGACTGAGTGATGAAGATTAAGTCAGACGAGTACGACAATATGAGTGGCGTCGCTCGAAGCGCCTTCCGGCTATGTCCTTCCACTACCATCGCCCATGGGGGCGCATGCCGTATGAAATTAGTGGCGCTGTCGCATATCGTGGCGCTCCATCCGAACCTGCTCGAAATAGTCCTCAGGTGATAAGCTCATTGGAATGGCTGCTGTGAAGACCGAATAGATAAAGAGTGTATCTAGATTGAGTGGTATGTGCGAATGCGGTCCTTTAGCACGAAGCCATTATGAGCAAGGCTACCTCGTATGAGCAAGCAACGAGGTAGCCATAGTGCTGTAGTACCACTTCGAGGAGAGGTATAGCTTTCCGAGTCCGCTGACTTGCGGGCAGAAGATGTACGAGGGCTGAGCGTCTCTTTGCTCATTGCTCTTCTCTCGAGCTTCTACGTTCGGGTGTAGCTCTTCCGAATGTGACATCTCACTTCATGGAGTCCGTGCGTGTGTTGGTAAGTATGCTTCTCAGAAAGCCTTTGAAAAACAAGCTCTGCGTGTGATCCGTTCATTCCTGCTTTAGTTGACATATCCATCAACGATCTTCGCCATTGTCTCATTCAAGCATGCCACCAGTCACGACACCCGCCGGCCATCGTATACCGTTTGAGATCATACTGAAGATAGTCGAGCTCAGTATTCCAGAGACGCTTCAGCACCCTCCAACCGAGTCATCGCGCCACGCCCTCCATCGTCGCAGCATCGGCTACTGCAGAGTAGCGCTGGGCCTAGCCTTCCTCTGTCACGAAACCTTCGACAAGGTGTACAATCACATCGAAGTTCATCGCCCTTTCGCGGAGACACAGGTTGGAGAGCTTTACAATGCCTACATCGAAGCCACGAGCGCTGCGGAAGACGCGACAATTGCGCTTCACGATGACGCTCAGAGATTACGCGACGACGCTGCACGGTCTGAAAAGAATTTGAGAGGGGCACAGCGCTTGCTTGGGGAGATTCGAGGGGTAGAGGACGCGTTGGGACGCGTTGAAGTTGCAAGAATGCAGGGGCCGCTTACTGGACGCAGCACTAACGGTCGGCATAGGGATCCGTGGCGCCCTCAGAAGCTACCCCGCGCTCAGAGATGATTGCCACGTCTCTTGGACATAGCATAGTCTTGGCACCATCCCTTTTTATTTTTCCCCTGTATCATTCGTCCCGCGCGGACCACTCATGCCGCAAGTCCGCCATTTCGCTTGTGTAACGAGCATTTGCATTCAGCCTCGACAAGGATCTAGATCATCTGCCCCAAACGGTGCTATACCACCGTCTCCATCAGGCAATCACTTGCCGTCTCCCATCATTTCTCTACCCTTCTACGTGCACCATGGGACGCCTCAAACAAGTGAAGCATTCAAGGGCATACATAAGTATCCGCTGTGTTTCGCACTCGCTGGCGGATGGACAGATAAGCACGCGGTGTTGACATCGCACCCCAGTGCAACAGACATTTCACAGATGTCCTGAGAAGCTACCAAGGAAGAACATTAACATTCGTCAAACAGCTTACCGGTGAAGGACATTTATTATTAACATAAGACAAGGTACAGCCCATCTATGTCGGTCAAGGAATGACGCTATTTCAGCTAAGCTTCTGTTGTCCGTAGACGCGGGAGCCCCTAGTAGCGGCATTGCTACTCTCTGCGCTTATTTCTTCCCCTTGCCCTTGACCTCGTGATACTTGTCTTTTGCCGCATCGATCGGATGTGCCAGTGACCAAAGCGCCCTTTCCACCTTGTCAAGGTTGTCTGGTATACGAGGGACGTACGCCGACTGGTTCGAACCCGATGATACGCCAACGTGCGTTCCATCCGCATTACGCTTCATTTTGATCTTGTATTCGGAATCGATGTAGTCAATCGAGCCGTCCGCGTTTTGCTTCTGTTCGGACATTCGGCTATCACGGGGGTCGGGCTTGCTGGAGCTGGCTTGGCCGGACATGTTGCGTACAAGGAAGATTTGAGACGAATAAAGTAAATGATGGTGGACTAGTCAGGTAATCTGTGGGTTTGTTGGAGACTAAACATGTTTCTCTACGCCCAGCAAGCGGTCTAAATACCTTCAGAGCAGCGTTGTGCAACGTGTTGGCCTTACGCATGCGTAACAACCGGTTCAATAGAATCCGTTTGTTGCAAATGCCAGACTAGGCAGCGATCATACACTGTACACTTGTCCTCGCTCCGAATGCATCCGAAGCGTGTTCATTCGTGGGTACAGCATGTGATGCTGTTTGCAAGCGTAAGCATGGTAAGATAGGATATTTGAGCGCATGATACTGTTGAAGCGCGAGAGTCAGCGGACTCCTGAGGCTTCCGCGTTTCTTCAGGCTCCAGCGAACCTATCGCGAAACTGGATCAGTGAGTAGCTGACGTCAGCTATGATCGCATGATCGACTACGCAAATCAAGAAAGTGTGCATTTTTGTGCCGCAGGCCAGTAGCTTGGAACAGCCTCCGCTGAATACCTTTGGTACTTGATACGTAGGGTGAAGGTTGTAGAGTGATGATACGAGAGACTCCTTGGAAGTCGGCATAAACAAGATAGAGACAAGGGTCGATGGCAAAGGACCTACGGTTCGTTTAGAACTTCCCAAACGGTTTGAGCGAATGCTAGGGCCAATACCACACCTATGAGATAAGCACATTCAATACACTTACCCGGGGGCTACCGGACTGGGCTACATAAGCAAACGTTTACATATCACGGAACCGTTTGTGATAGCGCTGACTTCCGGCTGTTATAGGCTGGATGCGTCCGCAAAAGCGATCGTTGACGTTGTGGGTCACGCCCTACGGAAGACACGACGGGAGACATTGTTGCACGCTCTAGATATACAGCCGAGTCGACAACGTGTCATCCCTCGTTAATACTCTCGATCATGCATGGAAGGGATTGAGACCTAGATTTTCGGATCGTTCGGCAGACAGTTGGATCAGTCGGCTCACTGGCAGGGTCCTCAAAGAGTCAGATTTAGTCAGCGTTTGCCCTGCCACCGACTTACTCAATGCAGCTTGGAATCTCCATGATTTTCGACTAGAACTCGGGTAGCTTCATGAAGCTGTTAGAAAGTTGAATTTTTCAATTACCAAGCAGAAGAGTTGGGCATAATAGGGGCCCATGGCGCTCGCAACTGCCTCCAAACACGTCGAGATAGGTGCCACGTATTTAGACTCAACAACCTAATCTTGGCTTCACCCCTATCTTTCCCGCATTTCCACCTGCCTCATTACATATCCTTACATCTCGATATTCTTATGATTCAAGTTGCAAATGCAATTGGGTTAGAACAGCTGTTTGCCATCATGTTTCGAAGCCAGTATCCGAGATGCGAGTGGGTATTGCGCTTTTACGCGTGTTCACTCGATGCAAGGTGATGACTCTCCGGCAGAGGCATTGTGCCTCACCTTGCGTTTTCCGCGCCGCTTTTCCTTCCACGAGCGATCCTCTTTGCGCCGCTACATAAACATGTATCTCGAATTGTGGACGAATTCAAAACATTTCAACTTTTTACAGCTTCAACAATGGCACAGTCCACAACGCTCAATAGTTCAAGATCCTCACTGCAGCTCAGGCTTCCCATTGAAATTATCAGTCAGATCCTCAAAATCTGTCTAGAGGCGATCTTCGAAGAAACTCTGAGCGTTGTCCGTCTCGAGGGTTTCCGAACAGTAGAATGGTATAAGGGTGTCACAATCGAAAAATACACCCGGCCAGTTCCTGTGTTGGTGATGGAGCGGTAACCACCATATTTAGCCTCTTACCATACCTACCACGCTTTTGGGCCCCTAGTTACCGGTAACCGTAGTGTATACCTACTATTAGGTATCTGCTAAGGATTGCCTAAACTAGTATTTAGTAGTTTTCTCTGGCCCTCTAATATATACCAAACTATTATATACTAAAGAACGTAACCTATCTTTACCTATTTAGGCTAGTGCGTAGCTACTACAGCGTACACAGACAAAATATACGGTAACTAGAGCCGTAGGAGGGCTTATTATACCTACTATCTACCACAGTAACTATACCTACCAAATACCTTACCGCTCCATCACCAACACTGGCCAGTTCTAAGGCTCGCCTGTGTATCTCTCCTCTTCCGTCAACGTGCCCAGGCTGCCTTGAAGCAACATATCCAACAGTTCGTTGACGAGTATCGTGTAACCTTTCCAGGCTTGCCTGACTCCAGGACACCACGGACCGATCTTTACGCAGCGAACCTCGTCACAAACTTGTTGAGCAGGGGAGGTTCTGTGCCCGTGAACGGAATTTTGGCGTGGCATGGAGTCTATCATGAGATCAAGGCAGTGAGGGTTAGAATGGAGAAGCTTGAAAATGTCTAATGCTGTCAAATCGAAAAAGCGCCTGGCGATAGCTTGATCGAAGAAGGCGAACTTCGAGAATGTGGGCCTGATGTCGTCTGAAGCATTGACGCAGAAATAGGTGTTAGCCGGACGTGGAATCGCATTTGACTGGAAAGCGAAAGAAAATTCAACATTTCCAAAGAACGACATGGCCTAGCAGCAAGATGTGCTCTCTTTCTCTTCTCTCAGCCCGTGTTCCATCGCCATCCACATTGTGTACCTACCACCTGCCCTGCCCAGATCACCAAGCCAAAGTCCGCGCACAATACTTTACAGCCGTCATCGCGTCCTGAATTTCCCAACCACTCAAGTTCATCAACATGTCGGATCCCCCAGCAGCCGTGCCACGACCAATGTCAAGATCAAAGCCAAACCCAAGGCTCCCAAACGAACTCATTCTCAAAATCGCCACGTTCTACCTCGACAACGCATTCCAAGCCGCCATCAAAGTCTCGCTCAAGGGGTTCCGCCGACGCCCTCTTTTAGCGGCGGGCGACTACACAAAAGACGTTCTCAATCTTGCGCGTGCATCTCGACTCTGCCATGATTCGGCTCGTCGTGCGATACCCCGTCACCTCGATGACTGCTCGGAAGAGATCGCAACCCTCGACATTCAGATCAAGGTTACAACAGAGGTTCTGTCGGAGTTCAATCAATTCTTGTTGCAGGTGAAACGCTCTGTCCCTCATGTATACGGACTGATTAAGGATCGCGACGCGTGGAAAGAACTTCTTCGAAGGATGCAGTCTGCACAGCGCCGTGTTGAGGCATTGGGCGGCCGCCGAGCTCCAGTGGCTAGCTGATCGAGGATTAATAAGAGCTTGTCAGCCAATGAAAGAGCGAGCTGAATGAGGACGCGATAACATTGGAAACCACGAGCGAGCTCAGGGCACAACCATCCGTACCACTGTTGCGTGCCACCATCTTGGAACGGCGATGGCCCCAAAAACATGTTACTGGAGTGAGAGTCCGTACTTCATGCAAGAGCCCGCTTCGTGCCGCCTCAATGTCTGTAGTATGTCTGCATTGTTACCATTCCTCGGCACTCACACAACCCGAAATTATCTCGCAGGTACTGTCCAACTACGTCACGCTCTAGAAGTCCTCTTTTACGCCCCCTTACATTAAAATAACCTACGTAGCAGAGGTTGTAGACTGTCGGAGACTTGCCGACTGAATAGTTACCGGTTCCTTCAATCAAAAGTGGTAGGTACTAGCCAGAAGGTGTCAAACCGCCAAGAACGTCCACTTTGCCTCATCATGTGACGTTATCGCCCGGCCGGCTCGCCCTTTGACTTCCCTTTTTGGCTTCATGACTTGGCCCACTTATCCGTTACCTCAAGCAATCCATTCCACAACAAATCAAACTTCCGCAATGAATTCAAATACTCAAGCAATGAGCTCCACAAGCTCCACAGAACATGCAGCAGCATCAGCGATCAGCCAACCTCCGAAGAAGCAGAAACTGCCCAATGAGATCATCCTCCAGATCGTCAACGTACGCCTTGATGCGATCCTCAACGACGTTGCCGCCACTCCACGCCAATACCAAAGCTTTATTCTCGGACCTACGCGAGATATGAAGCTGTACTACGCGAAACCGGCACTGGCGGTTGCATCAATCTCCCGCATGTGTCTGCAGCAGGCCCGCACGACGATAGCATACCATCTGCAGCTGGCGGAAGACCGAAAGGACGAAGCGCTATCCAAAGTCTCACAGGCAGAGCAACAGCTAAGCATGCCTCCGGGAGGTTTGAATTTCTTCGTTTTGGCAAACACAGGAGACGAATTTCTGAGACGCCGCGTACCGCTGGATGCAGCGACAATGGAGCACAAGATTTGGACGATGCTCATTGCGGAGCTTAAAGCGGTGAAGCTCGGGCTTGATGGCTTGACTCTCTGACCAGAAACGCCCGCGACGGGACTGCAACGTTGGCATCGGGAAGGAATGAGCAAGGTAAAGTCTATAATGAGAGGCGAGCTCGGGGAAGAGTCGACAAGCATGCACCATGTGCTGCCCATCTCGATGTGCTTGTCGTGCCCCTCGTAGATTTACGACAGACCTTCCTAGATAGCAGACAGACAGAGACAGCAATCGATCGATAAGACGAGCGGAACAATCATCTCATCTCAGAGACCTCGCGCCAAGACTTCCCTTCTTTTCACGACGTTTAAAATATTTCCTTCATCCTCATTCACACTCTTACTTCCCCAAACCTCCCTGTGACCTCTAATTCGAACGAAAGACCCAGGATCAGAAACACATGGAGATGCGCCGCCAACGTGCGCGCGCTACGTTTTCTTGGTCCAACCGACTATCCAAAACGACTGCACACGGCAACGTGTCAAAAGAAGCAGCCATCATAACTCCTCTACCAAAAGGACAGCTTCCAGTCGAGCTGATAATCAAGATTATCACCGTCCACCTGGATGCAGCTTATTACGATCTCGAGGATTCGATACGCCAGATATTACCAACCTGTGTAGATATACACGGGCTACTCGATCGCAGCAAGTTCACTCGCGAAAATGCTGCCAACGTACGAAGCTACACCAACGCCGCGCTTACGCCAGCCCTGGTGTCTCAGAATTTTCTTCAGTACACCCGCTACGTCGCAGTTCGCCGATATGAAGAGGTCGAACTTGAGAGCAAAGACTTGGCGGAGCGCTTGCGTGAGACCTGCAATGTGTCGCTACCTAAGGTGCTGACGGGTCAGGGTATACTCGATTTCAACGACGGAAAGCACGCGGAGCGCCAGCCACTGCTCCAAGAGTTCAACCTTTGGGGCGGTATTGAGAGAAGTGTCCAGGTCTCGTGGAAGAAGCTCAATCGTATGTCGCTGGCTGTCAGCGTCGGAAATCGCAGCTTGTTAGAGCATTCGGAAGAGAAAGAAGCTCGCTTCGGCAAGGAGGCGGTCCGACGTAGAATCACAGAGGGGCGTGTCTTACGAAAAGCACTACATTATATGTAGGCTTTGAAGACCGCATCAGATCCCTTGAAAAGAACGAAGTGGATGCATTGCTTGAGCATATCTCTCCAGCGTGGCGAAGATGGAGCTGTTTGAATTGAGGCTGAACGTATGTCCTCACTGGTAGCCAAACTCGTGCATGATACGTCCCGCCTTACGTCACTTCCTTAGGCCCCCTGCCAAGACTCTCAAGGTCATCTCACGTGATAGTAATCTCATATGTACCAGCTCTCCTCCTCCTTCAATCAGTCTCCCCTCGTCTCTTCATCTCTTACCATCGCGACCATCTCCGCAATAAGGCAGCAATATATGAGAAGCAGTATAACGCGGGTCCCACACGAGCCATCTGAGATGCAGGCACCAAGAACAACAAAAACAACAACAAGCGCCCCCTCGAAACAGCAGAAGCTTCCCAATGAGCTGCTCCTGAGCATCATCACCATCTGCCTCGAAGACGCTTTCGAAGAGCTGAAAGACACACTGCAGCTCCACCTTCCGTCCATGATCAGATTGACCTACTCGCCAGCAGTCATACCCCACAAGATCGCGCGCTTCATAAAACGTCCTAACCACTACAAGATCCTCGCCAAGTTCGCAAAAGTGTCGAAGATGTTCATGCAGCAGACCAACATCCTCGCCAAACGTCACAATGAATATGTTGGACACGCGAGGGACGAGGCGTTACAGCGAGTCCATCAAACGACCCGGTCGTCTCAGTGGTATGCGTGGGCTTTCATCACTGGTGGGGGGGCCGTGATAAAGTGGTACGGGACTGAAGAGGAGCAAGCTTTGGTTGAGGAGTTCCAGTTCTGGGCGACTCTGGACGATGTGGTAGGGGCTGCAGAGTGGAAGCTTGGTCGTGTCATAAGGATTCTAAAAGGGGTGAGCGCTACGGAAGGTATGTCGAGCTTAAAGGCTTGAGAATAAGATAACGAGCCGTTCAGTTAGTTCAGAGGTCTCTAAGATCGTTGGGCTATTCGATTGCAGTACGGATAGTGGAAAATGGGATTGAACAGCGTGCAGCGTGGATCTGAGATGAGTTTACGCCGAAGCATGTGCCTTCTTGCATCGAAAATAGGCCAGCTTGTCTTGGAGATAGCCGAACGTGGGCACCAGTCAAAAATGTTTAAAATTAACGAATCTGTTGTTCCAATGTCAGACTGTTGGTCCGGGCCGGCTCAGGACACTACCATTTCGTACTACTATTTCGAAATAGTGGTGTCCGCAAGAATCCGACTTTAGGGGTTATCGCCCCTATCTTCTTACGCTATATGCCCTTAGTGTAGTGTTCCCTACCCCCCGGCCCTCACGGTTACCTAGGTCCTCCCCCAAGGTACCCTTTTCCTACTCTACACTTTAGAAAGACCCTCTCTACGGGCTCCTCCTAGGTTTTGCGCTCGACTTACGTTTCAGAACTTATACTAGCCCTCCGAAGGAAGAGTTTGCACAGATTGTTTGCGCCAGACCTGACGTCAGGGCACTACCATTTCAAATGGTAGCAGGAAAAGGTAGTGCTCTAAGCCAGACCGCCGAATTCGCAGAGCCTGCATAGAACACATATCTGCGCCAATAGCTCACCTTACGTCACTCCCCATTAAATACTGCCAAGACTTCCGCGTTTGTCGCGGGCGAGAACGAGCTTCGTTTACACAATTACTCGGCTCTTTTCCACTCGCGCAGTACTCAAATTTCTTGAACTGAAAGATATCTGCAACAATCATTAAGTCAAAGAGTCGATATAAGCAACAGCATCATGCCGCTCTCCAGCGCGACGTCCAAAACGCAGACGGGCACTGCGACGGGCACCGTGCTAAAGCACCAAAACCTTCCAATCGAGCTGCTCCTCGAGATCATTACCATTCAACTCGACAGCGCACTTCACGAGCTGGAAGACGCAATCCGTAACAACCTACAGCCAGTGCTCATATCCAACCCGCACAGGCCGAACGCGTATCACAATTTCTGGCTCAATGACTTTTACGACTATTGCCAGGGCGCTCTCAAGTTGGCGTCCGTTTCTCGAATGTTTTTGCGACAGTCATGCGCTGTCCTAAACCACCATCATCGGTATTCGCAGCGATTCAAAAACGAGGCAGAGCAGCATGCGGTGCAATCGACACACCGGTGGCCATCTGGCACGTTCCGTGAGGTCGATGGGATGAGGTTCTCCTTGACTGCTCAGTCTCGATCATTTCTCGACGAGCTGGAGATCCGGGTCACTGTCAACGGCTGCGTCGTAGCTGCCAAAGAGAAGCTCCAGGATCTCTTTGCGGAATCGGAAAGGGTGGGCGATGGGAATGTCATCGCCGGCTTGAAACACGAGAAGACCATATGAAGCTATTGAGACGCTTGGGCCCTCTGAGCAGTGAGCCATCCGTCAGGTTGCTGGTGGTGGTTCATGGCATCGAGGAAGAATAGCATGAGAAGCAGCGACGCGATGAATTGACGGAGGAGAGCGTTTCTTTGCATCAAGTACGAGCCGAGCTGGGCAGTAGCTAGTCGTTCGCTGGCACATAGACTCACGATGCACAATATGAACGAATGCATCCTCCTAAGGTCTTACCCCAGGTTTGCGAAGCAATGCCTCCATAAACAACCAAAAAGACAAACCCATTCTCACACCCCAACACCCGCTCCACCACCATCTCCACCAACAACTTCGCCACCACCACTTCCAGCACCTCATCAAAAAGCCAAAAAAATTCTCAAGACTCTCTTCGTCCCAGGATAAATCCCAGAGTCCAGATATAGAAAATCGTTACCGATTTATCTACCCGCCTGCGCGACAGGCGGGATTCAAACTGGGCAATCGGGAAGTGATGACTGCCCAGTCCTTATTCCGAGCGATTCGAAGTCGCTACCCATTGCGCCATATGCGAAGATGGCGCTGGTGGGCTATGGGATCGCGGGGCTAAGCGAGGAGCCCGACCACTGCGCCATATGCGAGGATGGCGCTGGTGGTTGATGCGGGGATTGTCGACGGAGAGAGTTGTGGTTGTACGGAATATAAGGTGGTGGTAATGGTGGTGGGGCTTGGGGCGGGGCTGGGAGGTTGGTCTTGTTGTGGTGTTGTTGCGCGTCGCGTTACCCTTTTGTGTGAGGCTCGCCTACACGCTCTATAGACTCCGGGCTGAGGCTCGAAGGCTGTTGCATTGGAGTTCTTGCGAGGCACCGCTTGGCGTGTTGACTTCTTGGCGGTGAATGCGCTCCACCTCGTGCCACTTTCACCTCGTTCCGCGCTTATATTTCTAGTATCTTCTGTGAAGCTCTTACCTCCGCCTCGAATATTACAAACATTCGCAACTCCTCACAACTCTTCTCAACAACTAAACACTCGACCTCTTTGCACAACTCAGAATGCGTCGTACGTGTCGAAACGTAAAGTTCGGCTTCCCCATCAGGCCTAGGAACCCAACCATACAGACACCACCTCCGCGCGTCACAAAGCAGCCATCATTGCTGCAGAAGCTACCAACTGAGATCGTCTTCACTATCATCACCTTCCGCCTCAAGGCTGCGCTAGAAGATCTGCAAGAAGCCATCCGCCAATCACCATCACCGAGTCTTTATGTCGTAGACTTCCTACATGAAATCAAAGGCGAGATGAAGCACAATTTTCCAGCCGCCTGGCACATCTACGCCAGTGCCGCATTCAGGGTTGCATTGACGTCTCGAACCATGCTTCAACACACTCAGTGCGTGGTGAAGCGGCAACAGAAACTCATGGGACGTAAGCTGGGAAAAGCTGCACGCAGCTGGCGTAGCTTTCAGGGTGAAACGCATGCCAAGGTCTTAGCCAAGGATGAGTACCGGGAGATGGAGCGACGGAATGCGGTTGCGCAAAGAGCGCTGCGCAAGGAAGCGGACTATTGGTTCACGGTGGCGAGGATGATTGGTTTTGTGAGTTGTAAGCTGGATCCACTCATAAAGACCGTCGCCCTCAATGATCAGATGCGCGACGAGCTTCCTCGGATCCTGGCAAAATGGCGATGAGTCAGAAGAATCATTGCCGATGGCCAGGACCCAGGTCTTGTCAAGCCTCAGCAGGATCAGTTCATGTCAAGCTTGCGTCGATATGAGGATGATATTAGGGCGACCTTCGAGACATTCGACGGATCATCCGGGTTAAACCAGGGTTATCTTGTGACACAGCACGGTCATTATTGGCCATGGTGCGTTTGACTAGTGGCCAGTTCTGCGCAGATGTGAGAATGAGGGTATCATACTGATCTGCAACGAACCGCTCGAATGCGGTTGGGGTCTCAATGCAGAGGCTAGGTAGGAACGAGTTGTCCGTGGCAAGAGCTTCTGGATGGTGACGCAAATTTTTCAGCTATAATGGCTGGTTCCGCGACAATCAACACTGTGGAGTGAAGCCGAGGATGTGTAGCAAAGGCCGGTGGAAAGAGGACGGCTTCGTGCCGGCTACTGGGGGCCCTCGTCCAGGGCAAGATTGTGTACATGCTCCTGCAGAGTAAGCTCCAGCAGAAGCAGTCTGCCATGATTCTCAAAGTTAGCACCGTTGCTAGATGGTAACCGTCACTTTTGTTGTCCGTTACCTCTCACTTCACTTTGCAGTCTCGCTTCATACTCTTTGTCATCCACCAATTCCGTCATTTGCATAGCAACGTTCAACAAACTGAGGGATGCAACATGTCGCACCCCGTTAAAACCTCGCGACAGACGACGACTGAGCCACCGCCCGCATGCGCAACTCCATCGTCGCCTAGGAAACAGCTACCAAATGAAATACTCCTTGAAATTGCAAGCGCCTACATGAACGCCGCACTCGAGAACCTCAAACAAGATTTGTGGGATTCAATTTCTTCCGAAGACGACCTTCTCGCTTGGTTCATGGATGTAGTCTCTGCAAAATCATCAAGCGCCACGCAGAACTTTACCTGCAGTGTCCGAACGTTGGCCTCGACATCTAGAATGTACTATCATCAAGCTCAGTCCGAATTGGATCGCCAGCGCATCATGGTACAGGACTGTGCGGGCGGTGCTGGCAAACGATTGTACGACGAACTCGAAGCTCCGATCTTGGGTATTCCGCACTCCAGAGCGGCCATTGATAACCAGAAGTTGCGTCAGAGATCAGTCATTTCAGAATTCTGTTTGTTGAAGGCGATGAATAGAGCCATCTCGGAGAAGTATTTTCGACTTTCGAAACCCGTGGAGTGAACGGAGCTTCCTGACCTGGCAGGGGCGGGGAAGTTGCATGAAGTTGACGCCAACAGTGATGGACCACGCGCAGGGGCCAATGGCGATAGCAGTCGAATCCGCTGTTGCTTTGATGAGATGGTGGAACAAATTACGTCCAATGTCGCCGGCGCCTAATGTCAAACCAGGATCGCCGTTGCAAATGCATGCACATCGCCTTTCGCGATCTCGGGCCGCCAGGCATGCGGTGCGAAGATGAACTCGCAATGGTAGAGAAAGACCTTAGACCACGAACTTGAGTTGTCAGGCTTCTCCGTATAGAAGATCTAATGATGAGATCAGATGGATGTTTCAAAAGCCGTTCGACTTTGGATCTTCTCACGTAGAGCGTCGACTCTTCAAAGATATCCATGAGTAGGCTCAGCTTCAGTATTAGAGACGATATCGAAGCCGAGTTCGCGTTTTGTTAGCTCGAGTTCTTCGCGTAATGTCACGATACAACTGTCTTCACCTCTGCCTTGCCTCCGCCTTGCAGATATGTCTTCTTTCCTGTTACAAATTCCTGATTGACCAGCTTTCAGAAGCACAAGAAGTAGCCTTCAACAATCCGCACGCTTCAAGCCACGGACTGCGATGTTGCGCCATCTCACGCACCTGTTCCGACGGCTCGCCATATCTGCAGAAACATCAGTACCGGCTTCCAAGACACCCGAGCCGAAAGAAGAGCCACCAAACCAGCCAACTGCACAGAAACTACCCAATGAAGTCATACTATTGATTGCCACATACTACCTCGATGCCGCCTTCGACGAGCTACTCGGAGGAGTGCACTCATCCCTAAGCGCATACCACAGAGCGACGGGCGCTCGCATCTACAGCAAGATTTCCGAGCTCTCGGCCGCAAAACAATACATCTCAAGCGTCATGAGCCTGGCAACAACATGCCGCATGCTGGTCCGACACAGTCACGCTGAGATGCGCCGCCTTTACAGGCAAGCGCGCGACCAGGCAGACGAGGAGCTCTTCGACCTAAGCGGAACGCCGAATTCTTCGCCCGTGCTGGAGGCACGGAGTCATTACCTTCACTCAGTTGTCTCCAGCTGGCAATCTCAACAATCGGTAATTCCCGCGCCCGACTTCTGGTATGCGTTGGAACAAACCTTCGGTGAGGTAGAGACCATGCTTAAAATCATCGTCCAAGTAGCCTAATCCCAAGAACCGATGGACATCGATCCGTACAGTGGCTAGCAGACGGTCAGGCGCATTTTCGTTGGTATAGGACACAAATCCCAGTCTCCAGATCACATTCGGGAGAGGGTGGAGGCGGCTGTAAGATCACATAGCGTGGTAGATAATGACGCACTGCCGTGAGCAGGTTCTGTGCCAGGCAATCTCGCCGGACCGCTGTCGATAGTCATGGGGTGGAGCTCTTTTAGGTCTCTAAGGTGCTGATGAGCGCTCAGTTGATAGCCGAGGAAGCTACGAATCGAATAGAGATAGTCAGAATAGATCACTGATGTCTTTGAGGCACAGACTCCCCGAGCCCAGTCTGGCGACCAATGTTGCAATAGTTAGAGAATGCCACGATTATTGCATGTGATCCAGATAGATGTGACGTTCGTCTCATGTTGACCTCCTATTGCTTGGCATTGCGGAGCCTCATCTCCCAACAAGCTCCTAGCAGAGAGTTTCCAAATATCATAGAGGTTAATAACGTCAACCCTCGACCATGGCACTCATCCTGACCCATCCGCTGCCTCCAAAGCCACCAAAACCGATCAAAAAACCTCCGCGCACGCCAGAGCTTCCCAACGAGCTCATCCTCGACATCGCCAACTACTACCTCGACGCCGCACTCGACGAGGTACTTCATTCGGCTCAAGACCGCTCGCTCCACCGGCTCCAGCTTGAGGCATATCGCGATCTCTACTCAAGGCGCATCAAGCGCATCGCCGTGTTGAGCACCTTCCATTTCCACCACACCCGCAAGGTTGTCGCTGATCACATGAAGCGCATTCCGGAGCAATCGCCAATCCACCTTTCATACAACGTGTGGGAGAAGATTGCATCGTTGCAGAATTGGAGCAGTAACATGCCACCGGCACAAACCGCACTCGCGACTTTCCATGAGGTTTCCGGGATGTTACAGGAGTCTCGGACTCGAGCTGCCATGTGGGGGAATATGCAGAAGTGTGTTGCGGGCACGAAGGGTCATCTCGATCGCCTTGCACAGAAGCTGGAGAAGTTGAAGGATATGGGGAATGCGTCGAAGAGTGGTTGACGGGCTATGTGACGAAGGGATCGTCAGGAGTGCCAGTAACGTGGCAACTTCGATAATGTCGTGACAGGCTGTGTGGAGCGGATGGAATGCGCGGCTTTCGGTGGTGATCACGCGCTGGTAGAATATTCAATCCGAGGGAACGACTCAACGTAATGCAGCTGTCAACCTGTAATTTCAGTGCATTCACCCTGGTCGGTCACGTGCCCCACCTCGTCACCGTTGCCTGAGCGACATCTTTCTTTTCTTCACCTTGAACCTCTTCCACCTCCATGTTTGCTTTCAACTCCGCCTGCAACCATCGCATTTTCGCCGGCGGTTGTGACCTCGCCATGGCTTCGCCGTCGGACGAAACGGTGTGCATTGACGAATCAGACTATTCACCTTTCGTCATGCCAGCAATCGGCGTCTTGTTTGCTCTCGCGAAAACCGCGATCTACAAGCAAGGTCTGCAACCCGACGAAGCGCCGCTACTAGACATCCTCACAAAGAACCCTGATGAGGGCAGTGACTCATCCAGTAGCCCGACAACGATCTGCAGCAGGCCGCGAACATTCAGTGAACTTGAGTCTCCAGTGGCCGCAACGACGACACGCTCAGGCAAAGTCCCCCAGCTGCCCACAGAGATCATCCAAACCATCATCACCGCCCGCCTAAACGACGCCTTCACACCATTCGCGACTCTCACGATATCGATAACTCCCGAAGCCCTAGCCGATTACTACCCCAAAGAAGCGATGAAACTAGCCCGAGTCTCCAAGTCTTCATTCAAAGCGGTCAAGACGGCTGTGACGGAGCACAACAGGTTCCTTTGGGCCAAGCAAAGGGATCTCTACGGTGAGCAAGTACAAGGTGCAGAAACGTTTCGAGCTCTAGCTGATGAAGATACCGCAGCGATACACCAATCCACGCCAGGGATAGTATATGAAAGCCATTGCCCATTGATCGCGAATGATCTGGGGATGCGGCAGACGGAGAGGCTGGAGTTGGTGATCGAAATATTGGAAATCGAACTCGGGTTGGGGTGTCAGATGATTGAGCGTGCAAGAGATCTGCTCGTTGAGAGAGCTCGGAAGAGTGCGTGGTGGCGGATGCCGCCGCCGACACGTGGAAGTCTGGACCAACGTTATAAGCGGCGTTTGTTAGGCGCGTGAAATGCAGGCGGACGCACTGAGGAGGTGAAGCATGCTCTTCTGTCAGTTGTGCCTCTTCGCCACCTTGCACCTCGAGAGTCGACCGTGCATTTGTATCGTGCCACAATTCTCGTTGAAGTCCTGTCCCGAGTCCAAAGCGTATTTCAACATCTTCATCAATTTACAACCACAGTCTTCGTCAAACCACAAGTTGCTTCCAAGATGCCAAAATCCACAACCATGGCCACTCCCAAGAAGCCACCCCAACTACCCACCGAAACCATCCAACACATCATCTCCCTACGCTTGGGCTCAGCATTCTTCCCTCGCTACAACATTCCGTTCGGTCCTCCAGACAATGACTACTTCGAGGAGTCACGGAAGCTCATCAAGATCACGCCGACTTTTCTAAAGCCAGTGAAAGCATCAACGGAGAAGACGATTCTGTACTTCGAGCAGACCTTGCCCGAGCTGGAACGCGAGAGGGTTCAGCTCGTGCAGATCGTGTTCGGTGCTGGGTTTCCAACAGCAGTACAGCTGGATCCCTTACAGCCGAAGTTGCTGAGGTTGCAATATGTGCGGAACCAACTCGACAAGGGAAGGGACACGCTCGAAAAATTGCGAACGCTGAAGGGGGAGTGTGAGAGGTTGGAGAGGAGTGTCGGTGTGGTGGGTATTGTGAGGGGTGTCTCTAAGTTAGGTGACCGCTCGTGAAGACGCGCGATGCGCTTGGAGTATAGTCTGGTCTGGAGGTCGTACACTGGATATGTATTTCTGTCTTACTAGGGAAGGGTTTTGGCAAGAGGCCAAATGGCGACGGCATGCTTTCAGCCGGATGAGGTAGTGTCGACCAACATATAGAAAACAATCGTCATCGCACCCTGCACAGCTGAAATCTCTGGGTAGCAGATCACTTGTCGTAGAGATTCGATGTCGGCGGCACTCTTTAGAGCAGATCATTTCCAACCGGCCGAAAGAAACGGTCAAGCCGAAACGTCGTTTGTCACCTCGTTCTATCTTCCCTTCATGTAGCTGGCCTCCAACGCTTTTACTTGCCGTCGATCTCTACTGCTTCTATTGCAAACCCAAGCTCTCGCTAACATATCAATCGCAGCGGACAAAGTCAGCAAGCACAACAGCCATGAAACCCTCACACAAGCCTCCGCAGCTGCCCACCGAGATCATCGAGATCATCGACACCATCATCAACTTCCGACTGACCACAGCACTCCTCGCCCTCTTCGAGCGCACCGCTTTCCCAGTGTTTCCCAGACCAACAATACGCTCGGCCCCACTACGAACTTATCAGGAAGAAACATTCAAGCTAGCAAGCATCTCCCCAAAGGCTCTCAAAGCAGTGAGGACAATCGTCATCGAGCACATTGCTCTGGCTCGGATTCGTGAGTCAGAGGTGGCGGCAGCACTGGCGGCCGCCCGCAGCTCGCCAATGACGCAAGGGGGAATGCTCAACGTGTCGAGGGGAACGCGGATTCAATGTCTCGAGCAGTATCTTTGGGCCTGCCAGGTCATCAATCATCTTTTGACGGTGCTCAAGGCTAAGTTGAAGAAACTGGACGCGGTCGTGAACGGCAAAGGCGGTGAGGCGTGATCGAGTGGTTCGGGCTGCGAGATGTCGTCCACGACAGCATCAATAGACCAAGCTGATCCCGAGGAGATTAGAGACACTTGCACGTTTCCAGGGAAGGAGCCCCCAAGCCGCATATGCATACCATAATTCAATGCCAAGACAGCTGCAGCCCTGTCATGGCTCCACTGCTGCTGTCATCCTTTTTCGACGACTTCGCTCTTCTTGCATCCCTCATTGACCACTTCAGCTTCGACAAGTTGCAAGCGCACAGTCAGCATCATGGCTTCTTCCGACGGTTCTGCAACTGCCGCCGCACCTACATCGAGCATCACGAAGAGCCCTTCACTGCCAAAAGAGCTCGTCAACGACATCATCAGCTATCGCCTCAACACCGACTTCGACGAGCTCCATCAGGCACTCCTCAACAAGCGCAGCAGCATCAACAACCCTGATCCTACGCCACCTAAACAGGAATCGGAAGCCTACATCACCGCATTGACGAGCACCTTCTCGCTGTCGCACGCCCATCTGCACTTCGTCTCCAAAACAGTCCTGCCGCTACATCTGAAAGCTATCGAGAAGTATCACAAGAGTGTGCAGAACGAGCACAAAGTGAACATCTCACATCACCTGTTCGTCAACCGTCATCGAGATCGCCATGGACGTGTTGGTGGAGATGGAGGTGATCCGAGACATGCTCAAGGAGTTGGACGGAGGACCTAAGATGGAGGATAAGTTGAGAGAGTGGCGTGGGGAGACGTCGACTTCGGCTGCGGGTCCTCCGGAAGCCGTTGAACAATAATTTACGGCAAGATGCGTGAATAACTAAAGCGGAGTTTCGATCGAGCGTGCAAGCGGGAAATGCGAGCGTGGCGCTTTTGGCGCACGGCTGTGCCAGCTTTTGAGGCCAACAAAGAGATGGTCTTGTGATGCAGGCCGTAGCAAAGGTGCTACAATCACCTTTATCCAACATGAAGCCGTCTTGAGAATGTTATTGGAGTCTTCACATATTCATCTACTCTTTAAACTCATACTGTATCCTTCTGTCATCACCTGCATAGCGGCCTTCAGATGCTGAAGTGCTGCCTTAGGCTGACACTGTTCAGGGAAGGTCCAAGCGTGTCGACGGTTCTTGTTTCTTGAGCCTCTCTTCACCTCGGTCTCTTCTCTTCTTCTCTCTTCCCTCTCATGCTCGACTCTCTCCGAAGTCTATAAGCAATACCTTCTTCAATTACAACACCAGTCGGCCAGAGGTCACTTTCGTGACCCATCAAGTTCGAACACCTCACCATCTCATCATGACGTCCACGCCGAAGACGCCGCTGCCAAGTCTGCCGAACGAGCTCATCGAGAAGATCATCATTCACCGTCTCGACGACCACTTGAGCAGCATCATTGAGGTTTTGATAAAGTTTGCAGCCCGGCGCACGAACAAAAAGCTGAAGGCCGTTAGAGAGGCGTACACCACACTATTGTGGGGTATGGTTACGCAGATGTCAGCTTTGGCTGCAGCATCCCACACGTGCCGTCGAATCGTCGTTGACAAAGCCATTCCTGAGGCAATCTCGTTTCTCCAGGAGCACAAGACGACCATTGAAAGCGAAGTAGCGTTGTATGGCCAAGTGAAACGGATCCTGGGCGTTGAGATCCACGCAGACAATTTCACCAAGGATGAAGGGTATATGATGCGGGAAATGAGCATTTTCAGCTTGGATCTCTGCTTGAAGCACTTGCGGAAGATACAGGCTGCGCTTCGAAGGATCTTTGGTGAGCTCCCAGACAACACGAGCAGCGCGAATGTAGAGACAGTGTGGATCCCATGGAAAGCGTATCTGTGAGCGAAGATGGTGCTGGCAAGATACGAGCGATGAGTTGGGGTTGCAAAGCGGATATGCAGGTGTCGTAAAGACCAGGCACATTAGCGAAGATGAGGAGACTCGAAGGTCCGTCTGCTGTATGCTGGGCTCGACACGAACGAGGTTAATGAGACTCCAACGAGACCCCAACGAGAGGTAGTGAGACGACAACGGGACCCCATCGAGACTCCAACGAACAGCCCCAACGAGGCTCCATGGAGATTCCAACGAGACTCCATACAGACTCCATACAGACTCCCAAGAGACGCCGCACTTCCGGCCCTGGTTGGAAGATTCATATTCGAGTGAGTCAGACTCCGCGACTTCACGGATTGCTATGCGCCTACTAGAAATATCCGAGACAGGTGCGACCGCCGCGGTATGTCCTATGATTTGCGCTGATGTTCGAAGGAGCGAGTGCCTATCACAGCTTGCTCGATGACTTCCTGGTCCCTGGTTATGCCTGCTCGCCTATGCCTGCTCGCCATTGTTGTAATTGGGAAGAACCCACAGCGTGACCTGCTTCCAGTTGACGATTTAGCGTGCCCAGAAACGAGGAATATGATAGCATGGCTGCATCATGACTGTTTGAGACCTGTGTACCGCAGTGTTGGTGATGGAGCGGTAACCACCACATTTGGCCTCTTACTATACCTACCACGCTTTTAGGCCCCTGGTTACCGGTAACCGTGGTATATACCTACTATCGGGTATCTGCTAAAGATTGCCTAAACCGGTATTCGGTAGTTCTAACTGGCCCCTCGATATACACCCGACTATACTCTACGCGAAGAGCGTAACCTATTCTTACCTGTTTGGGCTAGTGTGTAGTTACTACGGCGTATATAGACGAAATATGCGGTAACTAGGGCCGTAGGAGGGCTTACCATACCTACTATCTACCACGGTAACTATACCCACCAAATACCTTAACGCTCCATCACCAACACTGGTGTACCGTCGTCGTGTCTGGTGCGACTCTAACTACGGCACTAGAAACCGCATCTGCCCAGGTTCATCGCCTCGCCGAAATGAGTTGACCAGAACGTCTGTCAAGCAGCAAGCTGATGTTTCTGGTTTCAAGCTTTGTGCCTGTCAAGCACAATACCAAGTTCGCCAAAGCACTTAGCGAGCTGACCGTCAATAGCAGTGTGCAGCCACTGATATCAATGCCCTGCATTCCATGCTGCCTGCGGTGCATTTCCAACACAGTGTCATGGACGAGCTGAACATAGACTTTCTTCTAGCAAAGGAGACCGTGTTTGAGGAGAAGCAGTAGGAGGCCCTCTTCGTGAGTTTCTGCAGCCATTGAAGGATATAGAATGCTTCGCTCGTCTCTCGCATATTCGTGGGCGATGACCGCCTTCATTTCTAGCTCATTCACCAATCCCTCACTGTAGCTGCTTCGTCGTTCATCTGAGTGGAATGCTGTCTTGATGCGCAGGCTTGATGTGGAAGGCCTACCCGCCGTCGCTTTCAGTTCGTCCTTCACCTACGTCATTGCTCCGCTTCGCACTTTGAATCTCTTCACATAGCTTCTCGCTTTTTCAACGTCTTCTCAGCGAGGAATTTTGCTTCAATAGCAGCCTCTGCAGCATTTTTCGATCCCGTTCTGCAGAATCAGCACGACGTCACCAGCATGAGCTCCAAGCTATCGAAAGTCGTGCCACAGCTGCCGAACGAGCTCCTGCTAAAGATCATCTATCACCGCCTCGACAGCCATCTTGACAAGCTTCGCGTCGGGTCGTGGACGCTCGCGCGAACCATAGGAGGAGGTTTAATTCCGGAGGATGTCGAAGCCTACATACAGGCCTATGGCGCCCAGCTCTACAACATTGGGACAGCATCGCATTTGTGCCGAGAAATGGTTGCCGACGTAGTGCTCCCGGCACACCTTGCATACCTCAATCAATCGATCACCAGATTTCAGAACGAGGTCGAATCTACCAATGCCGCCAGAGTCAACCACGACACGACTCGCAGTGTTGCAAATGTGCTCCAGCGGTACAAGATGTACAACGCACATACATGCTTGAGACAGCTCAACGCCATTCGAGACAAGGCCATGCACGTTCAAGCTACACTTCAAAAGATTGGCGGAGGGGCTCCAATGAACGCGGATTCGATATCATTGTGTTGAGCTTGCAAGATCCTCGTCGCCATTGGAAACCGAGCTACACGATGTTCGTGCACAAGGTCGAGGGGTGGGAAGTGAAAGTGCTCTTTGTGACACCAAAGCGATCCCAGTCCAATACGGTAAGTCGATTCGAGGACTCAGACCCTTGTCATCTAACACGCTATCGAAGGTCTCTTCGCGCGCGTTCACGTTGACCACTTGAGCTTCAAGGAAGGGCAGACCCTTCACGGAAGGTTGATGCTTGGACCAAAGACGCTCGAGCGTCGACATCAGAGACGTGCGTTTTTGCTGAGCTGAAAATGAACGCATTTCGATTCAGATTTTACGATAGAGCATTTTTTGCAAACTTGTGACGGCGATAGAAGAATCTCGCAGAGCGCCCGGGGCTGAAGCCGTGTTCTCTTGCTCGCTGCCCAGGATGTCAGTTGGCTCAAAGATGCTGAACGTCAATACTGCAGTGTAGTCTTTTCGTGAGGATACCTTGACCCCGTGAAGATGATAAAGCCTCACGTCATTATCTGAGTATTGTCTCATTTGCCTTCATGCAGGTGAGCCGCAGATGTGTAGGTCCTTTGAGACCACATGCGGGGCTGTACCGCTTATGGAATGTGCACCCGTGGCGGCAGTCTGATCTTGCTTGACTCTCCTTCTCCGTCTTCCTCTCACTCTTCTCGCAAAATCTTCGAGCAGTGACAGCCTGCATTCACGATGGCGAAGAAACGTGCAAGCAAGGCATCCAAACTCCGTGATACCAGCACCACCCGTCTACCAGACCTGCCAATCGAGATCATCCTCAAGATCATGGCTCACCGACTCGATATGGACCTCGATCGCACACAGCTTTATCCGCACCCTGGAGGAAGACCGAGATGCCGATGCAACAAGTGCAAGAAGTGGGACTCAAGTCCTGTGGCACTCCACACGCCCCAACACTATCATGGTCACATCCTCGCTCTAGCGCTCGTCTCTTGGTCTATCTTTCACCACGTCCTCAAACAAATCAAGAGCCATATCAGCATTTTGCAGCTAAGACTAGACATTCTGGCTGCCACTTTCAAAATACGCAGCTTTTTCTTCTTCCAGCTTTCCCACCGGATCGTCAACAAGGTAGACCACACATTCAATGTCGAGGAGCTGCCTGACGACTCCCTATCGGGTCTTGAGGAATGGCGGAACACGGATGTTCTCCTGACGACGGTCGAACGCTTGAATGTTGGGATGGACGGTGTTAGGAGGCGCTGAAGGCGAGGCGATGTGAGGGATGGTGGTGATTGCGTTGCGCAGTTGTGGCCGCATCTCTTCAGGTGCTCAGTAGGAATCGAGCTAGGAAGTGGCAGGCTTCATCCAGTGGCAAACAATGCAAGCGCTTATCCAGATATGGCAGCCAGATCTTGGCGTTCATCACCTTCGTGCTTCTTCTTCTGCAAGTCCTCTTCTTCGCATCTTCATCATAAGCCTCACAAGAAAATCGTTCCGAACAGGCAATAATGGAGCAAACACCTGCGACTTCAAGGTCCACCGCCAGCAAATCGAGCCTCAAAGCACAGCTCCCTGCCGAGCTCATCTTCCACATTCTGGCCCTCTACCTTCAATCAATTGTTGAGAAGACGCGACCCCTACCTGAGCGCCCCATGAGAGGTTATGGTTGCCCATGTTCTGGTCACCGAAGAACACGTAACATCCTGGAGACGTGTACCAGTCCCGAGTACTATCGTGCTGAGATCGTCAAGATTGCCACGTGAGTCGCAGTCAACCCTCCAGTCAAGCGAAGTTCCGTGCTAATGTCGATCCAAGGCTGTTTCGCAGTTGCTTCATGCACGTGAAGCGTTTGCTGGATGATCATATGGAGACGGTGCGGAGAAAGTGGGACGTGCTTCACGCGACTTGCAAGGCGCGTGGCGCGTGGAGGCGTGCTAATAGAGAGTGGCCTGTTCGACCGACGGTGGATGTCATAAGCGAGGAGGAGCTGGCCACGGACTTCCTCGACGAGGAATTCGAGGATATCGCAGCTGTTTTGCAGACTGTGTGGGACTCGTTGTCAGTGTTCACTTGTCTTGAAGAGATGCTTGACGCATCCGGGCGTCTCGACTGCAGGCCGTACGTTGCGACAGGCGAGCGCGCTATCTAAGCACATGATGCTCTCTAGACTAGGGAAGAGTGGATAAGCAGCAGCCTGGATGCAAAGTCTGGAGCGGCGGAGGCTGAAGAAAAGGCAATGCGAAGGGTGGTGGTGATGGCGGTGTTGCATCTCTTGGAGTGCTCAGCGAACTCCGAGCTGGGAAGTTTTGAGTTTGGAAGTAGGGCGAACAGCTTGAGCACCTAAACTTGGCGCCCTGATGCCACCTTCGTGCTCCGCCTGCGCCTTTGTTTCCCTTTCTCCTCCTTCGTCTCCCTCACGATCACACGGTCTTACTTCTCAAGACTCGACAAATGCAACAATCAGTCGCAATGCCACGGTCAGAAGCACCTAAACCCAAAGAGGCGAAGCTGCTGCCAGCGGAGCTCATTCTTCACATCTTGACCCTGTACCTCAACGGTATCCTCGATGAAGCCTTTACAATCGGCCCGGACTCCGCCGAACACAATAACCTCGCGTGCCCAGGGGGCACAAGAGAACAGTTCGGTTGCCATGCTTGCCACGGACCCAAATACTATTGTGCTCATGCACTCAGGATCGCCAGGTAAACCAGGCCGGTAACGTCATTCGGCCAAAGCGCGATGTTGACACATAAGCAGGTTATCTCGAGTCTGCTTTCAACACTTCCGCAAGGTCATCAGAGACCAGTCCAGGTATTTGCGGGACAAGTGGGCTGTGCTGTTTGACATCGTGATTGGCAGAGACGCGGGGTTGCCAGTCGAGAGTGATCAGGGGGCGAGCTCCGACAACGTGGCCGAGATGTGCAACACGGCGGTCGGAATGAATACTGTGTACCGACTGGCGGAGGGTTTCGAGTGTCTTCCCGAGCAAGTAGATGGTGTTGGGTCTGCTTGATCGCGGAACAGGCGGGGCTTAACCCAGTGACTCTGGCGCAAGCGTGTCGCCATACGCAGACTAGATGAAAACAAGAGAGTGTGAATGACGAAAGGAGGGCGAGGATGAGTTGGCGGTGAAATGTGCCCAAAGGGAGGGTGATGTAGGCTGAAGTGGAGGCACTCATATCGGCTCACCGCCTCACAGCTCAAGCAGCGTCAGTGCACTGTCAGCACCTCTTCCCTTTGGAATTTCAAATCTGCCCGCATCGCGTTCAGTTGCCACCTCGACAAATCTTGTTTGCTTCTGCCAAGCCTTTTCGCAGCTCAGTCGCTCGACTGCTGGGTGACGTCTCGAATGCAAGGAGCTTCTCATCTTCTTGCGCTGTCGGTGTCTTACGCACCTTCCGAGCCGTATGATTCGGTACGATAACATTGCGTGTTCAAGATGAACACTCCACCGCCACGCTCGCGCACCATACAGGTCAGAGTCGTCACACCTCGCCGCCCACGCTCAGCAGCCAGCCGCCTCCCCTCGAAAGTCATCGCACGCATCCTCCGAGACCGCCTCAATGACCGCTTTGACGTACTATACGACAGTCCCACGTACTCGCACTACATTGAATACAACACCTCCGTACTCACGATCGCTCGCCTCTGCTCTCCCTGCTTCCGACTTGCGGTAGAGTCAAATGACAGTCACATCACTTCAGTCAGAAAGGAATACAACAGAGTCGTTCGCTCTCTCGGCATTCTTCAGAGCAAGCGCGCCAAGTACAAGAAGAACGCAGCTCGATACGCCACACAGATCAGCGACCTCACGAATGAGATCGATAATGAGACCGAGCGTCGTGGGATACTACTGGAGGCAGCGTTGTGGTTGGAGAAGGCTCAAGAGGGTTTGGTGAGGGCAAGAGAGAGACTGGAGAGGTCCGAGGAGGGTGATGAGGACGTGCCTGATGTCATTGAGTGGCGAAACTGGGACTGTGCCTGAGGCGCTGAGAGGGTGGAGTGCGACTAATGAGATGAGAAACATCGTCCACTCTCTCGCGTTGCAGTCGCACTGGCAATGCATATAGGCGATGCTCAAAAAATGATGCTGTTCCTCAGCGGGAGATGTCATGTCGCGGCTGCTTCATAATAGTAGTCATCATCAAGGCCCTCTCGAGATGGTAACTTGATCTCCTTCTCGTATGTTCCTGCTGCACCTAGACCAGACAGTGCATCTTCAAATCTTACATTGAGCAGTCGAATCTTCAAGCCGTATTTGCTGACAAACTCAACAAGCTTGGTAGTCTCATTCGTGATTGGCTGCTGGTCGAGCAGAAACAGTAAGCCGTCCAGCCATTCCGACGCCAATGTCTGGCTTGTTGGATTCAAAGTGAGCAGCAGCTCCTCTTGACCTTGATCAGGGTTTGCCTGAACATTTGACCTCGACGAGCCCTTGCGATGATGCTTGGGCGTCCGCGCACGTCCCTCACTCGATGCGTTGCTGGACGGTCTGGACCCATTGATCCGGATCTGCGTGTGTCCGCGTGCTGCTCTGTCAGATGAGTCGTCGAACACGGTGCGCGTCGTTTCCGTCTTCAGTGAGACGGACGAGCGCTCCTCGATCGGCGACGCTCCTGCAACCTCGGAGCCGATTGACTGTACATGCTTCAGATCCAGCCGATACTCGAGCGACTCGAGACTTGGCTCTTGACCCTGTGGTGTCTTCGAATCAAAGTCATCGTAATGGAGGAAGCGTCTGTTGTGTGAAAGGCGTGCATACCGCCATAAGACAGTCTGCTTGTCCGGCAGAGCTGTACCTAAAGGAGTGTGGCTTTGTGTTGAAGTTGGGAACCAAGACCCTTGCAGCAAACATCGGATACGCTGCTCTTTGATAAACTCTGACGCCTCCTTGTGGAGCTCTTGTTTCACCTGCTTTAGATGATGGCCCCAAGCTTCTTCGTGCGTTAGCTCAAGCAGACCCATCTGATCCTCGCGCAAGCGCCCCAACTCGTAAGTGGCAATGCCGTTCTCGATGTTAGTGATATCTTTGCTGATTGGAGCCAAGCCAACGACCTCCTCCAGAAGTATTCGAGTCAGCTCTTCGATCTTCATGTAGTCCTCGGTCCTCGCGCCTGCGGTAGCCCAGAGACGGACAAAGGCTTGAATGCCCGCTGTATGAAGGCGAGCCCATTGTAACAGGAGCGGCTTGAACAGCTTGTCAAGATTCGAGCGTGACTCTAGGGCCGCATAATGCGCGTCGGTGTCGGTATCGGCTTGATCAATCTCGAAATGGTCGAAGAGGATAGACGTAACCGAGAGCGAGGCACGGGCAATAGGACATCGAAACTCTTCGGCTTTGGATGACTGCTCCTGCAGCATCCTTTGGAATGCCTCCTCAGCTTTCACGGCAAAGTTAGTGAGGTCAAGCATGCCGAGAAAGCCCACTTCTTCGAACTCCCAGACTGGTGTCTCGGACTGGAAGCCAAGCTTACGCCATTTGTAAGGGTCTCTTGGTTTCGTCTCGTCCGAGCTGACTGCATCGGAGTGGTCATTTGGCTCGGGATACGATGCCATCGTCTTTGAAGCATGAAGAACGGTACCTAGTTGTTGACGATGATCTTGTCGATGGAGGTCCACTGCAAGCTCCTTCCACTTGTGCAGCAGCATCTTGGTAAGTTGCTGGAAATCAAGAAGTGAGTGAGCCAATTCTTGAACGGCCGAGTCCTGCATCAGAACATGTACGGACTCAATCACACCTAAATTAGTATACTTCTTGAAGAGGGCCTCCCACCCTGTTACTTCGTCGTTCGACATTGAATCTCTCAGTATGGCGTTGAGTAGTTGCAAAGCATTGTGACATAACGAGTGATCGGCAGATGCCAATCTGTCTGCTAAAGTCTTTAAAAACGCTGGGTATGCGTCGAGAGCAGGTTTGAGCGCCGCAAAGCCGAATTTCTCGGCACTGTCAGGATCAGCGGGATGCGAGACTACCGCAGCCAGAATAGACATAGCACCCCTCAGAATATTCACGAGGGGCTGTCCCACCACAAGATTGACAAGCTATTCGATTAGCGACTCCTATACAGCCTTGAAGACAGCGATCAGTCTACGTACCCTGTGAATCAGCTCTGAATTGATCCAGTCCCATCCTTGGTCGAGACTCAAAAGCCTCGAAAATGAGGTTAGAGTATAGGAAAGCGTATTTCCTGTCGCTTTTAAAGCGAGGAAGCGTAGCTTTGTAACGCCGTCATTGGCGATGAAGACATCTGCGAATGACGGATCTCCAATAACATTCTGCAGCTTGAACGCCGCCATCTTCCTAGTAGAATCATCCTCCTGGCCCAGATCCCCCACCAGCTTTGGTATATCCACATTCTCATCCATACTCGTAGTTCGAGATGACAACTGCTCAAGGGGGCGCGTCACACAAACGAGGGCGAGGTCACTTCACGCAAACAACTTACCCTACCGTGGTCTGTCCATGACGAGTGATGTTGCCTGCCGTTGAGATGAGAAGGCGGGCGAGAGGCGTTTATTGAGATGAGAACAGAACGATGCGTCGAAAAGGTCCGGCACACCTGAAACGCGATTGATCCTACGCTAGCGGCGGAACGTTTATCCGGGGTATGTGGAAGGACAGGGCTGCTGGAAATTGGACGTTTTTGGTGAATATGAACATACGACCAGGCTTGATTCAAAGTCCACATTCGCGAGATCAGGCTCTCAAGCAATTGCACCCCGAAGTCATATCACAATGGCACCAGCCGCAGTCATCAATCCATCAATACTCTCAGCAGACTTCAGCAAACTAGGAGCAGCATGTGAAGATACGATCAAACAAGGCGCAGACTGGCTGCATATTGACATTGTAAGTCTACTTTTGAAGTATATCGCAGAGATATCCTGGCATCACAGGCGGGTCGGCAGCCTAGCTATTTGAGACTTTTTCAGCGGAGCAAAGCAGCCACACATCTAACTTGATGGCGCGTAGATGGACGGCCACTTCGTCCCCAACCTGACGTTTGGCGCGCCTGTCGTTACTAAAATCCGACCATATGTGCAGCGCCCGTCATCAGCATATGGTAAAGGTACCTTCGACTGCCATATGATGATCTCGGAGCCCAAGAAGTGGGTGAAGGAGTTCAAGAAGGCCGGGTGTGATTTGTATTGCTTCCATTACGAAGCTGCTCTGGGCTCAACAGCAGCTGAGTCGCCAGATGAGCAGACGGACAAGAAGACGAGTCCGAAAGAGATGATAAGGTATGTCCACGATCAGGGCTTGCTGGCGGGTGTTGCGATCAAGCCGAAGACGCCAGTGAACGTTCTGTGGGAGATCATGGATAGCTCAGAAAAGGCGGAGGTGCCTGATGTGAGTGCTCTGCATTCTCACTGATGCGTAGTGATGCTAAGAAAGCTAGATGGTGCTTGTGATGACCGTGGAGCCTGGCTTTGGAGGTCAAAGCTTCATGGCGTCGGAACTGCCAAAGGTGACGGCATTGCGGCATAGATATCCAAACCTTCACATTGAAGTGGATGGTGGTCTATCACCCAAGACGGTCGATCAGGCAGCGGAAGCTGGTGCTAACGTGATCGTCGCTGGTTCGGCTGTCTTCGGCGCACAGGATCCGGCGGATGTGATAATGAAACTGCGGCAAGCGGTGGACAGCAAATGACTCCCACGACGGAATAGTGACCGACACACGGCCTCGCTTTGACCAGAGTGGATTCGGACAGATGATGTGATTGCAACCCCAGACAAAGCAATCCGTACACGATGCAGTGGCAGGCAGAGGGATGGACCAAGCTCAATCAAGAACGCTTTTTGGTTGAGTTCCTGAGGCGCATGCTGGGGCCACCGTTGAGATCATCGTCGGCCTCGTTGCCGGTTGCGCCTTGTCCTCGAGCCATCTCCTTCGATTGGCTCTTGGTCTCGGTCTCGTCCGTCCAGGGGTGCTTGATAGTGAGACACCAGATATCAAGGTAGTCGCAGATAGAGAGGATGACGTCCACAACGAAGCTGCCGTAGACACCCATCGCAATGCCAAGACTCATGAAGACGAAGCTGACTTGATACATGTCGTCTCCGAGTGAGCTCGGCCAGCCAATGCCAATGTGGTTCTGTAGCCATGGTCCCAAAGAGTCGACAATGCCGAAAAGTAACGGTAGCATGAGAACGTTCTGGTATGGGAATGGCGCCTTCGTGAGATGGGCCACAATGATCTGCCCGACGGTGTACGCATTGACCAAGCCGACGTAGAAGATGAAAGGTACCATGTGGTGCTCAAAGATTGTAGGCTGGAGGAGGAGGTAGATTGGGATCAAGACCCAGAAAGTAACATAAGGCAGATAGCCCCACAGTGCTTCGAATGGGTCCTGGTTGCGCTCGCGTCGGGCATTGAAGACATTGATGGTGCTGCAAGTTGCATTAGCTTCATTCTGATGTTGCCGCGACTACCAACTTACCTTTGCACGGTGTTGTAGACGAGGACTAGACCGCCATACCACATGAACGACTCAGCCCAGCTCATGCTGTACAATGTGGATCCGACCGTGTCTTTGGAGACGCCCAAAGTCTCAAACATGGACTGTTGCCAGAAGTGGCCGCCTCCGAGGAATGCGGTCAATGCGAAGACGATCACCAAGGTCATGATGCCTTCGACTGGACCGGAGACGAGGCCGAGGTAGAGCGTGTGAGTGTGGTATTCGTCCCAGGTCTGGATGTAAAAAGTGAGGGAGCATGCGAACAAGACCAGGATGGTCTGCCAGCTCTGTCCAAGGTTCATGGTGGCGGCAAAAAGAAGTACCTCGAGTGTCGTATTGAGCGCATCAACGCCATGGTCGAAGAGCTCGCCGAGTGGTCCAGATTGGTGGGTGCGTCTTGCCTGCGTGCCATCTACGGCGTCGAATGTCTGATAGAGGAACAAGCCGATCGACCAAGTCAGATAGACCCACGCCGGGCAATCTTGATCCAGGGTAGGATTGTACCAGAGCAGTGTAAGGATGTTGATGAGTACGAAGGCGAAACCGGAGAGGGTGATGGCGTTTGGCGCCATAGATAGGGGGAAGGCATTGATGACGAACTTGGTGTAGAAGGGTTTGAGGATGTACTTGGAGAGTAGCGATCGGTCGACGCCGGAATATTTGTACTCATTGAGTTTGGGGAGTTGTTCCTGTCGGATGTACATGGCTGGTGTCGATCAACGGGGTTGGGCGAGGGCGGAAGTTGGTTGTGGCGAGCGGATGTGGCAATTGGTGCAGAAGGAGAAGTGTGTGTATATCGACAGCGCAACGTGGTCGCGACAAAGGCAATGTCGCAATCAGTGCAACCAGGTGTCGACACGGAGACGGGAGTGGGATGGGGAACGCGGGTGGACGCGACGCACACGAGCGGCGCGTAATCGAGAAAGGAGGAAAGTAAACACGTCACATGCAACGGACTCTACTCCGAGCTGCCTCACCGACCCCGATACCGACTGCCAGGAATCCATGAGCTGCGCTTGCCGTAGTGCGGCTCAAATAGAGGGCGCTGATTGGCGCGGGAGGCAATCGATAGAAGTGGTCAGGCACAAGGCAGATTTCGAGTGGGGCCGTGCACTGCCCAAAACGCCTGCGCCCTCGAAGCTCTCTCCCTCTTCACTCAACACTGCCACCCACAATCAAACCTACCCCTCACTTCAATCTGCATTCAATGCTGCATCTCGTCTCTCTTCACCTTCTGACCTCGAAATTCCCGCGCTCGCTGACTCAATCTCCTCCTACAGGCGAGGGCGCAGCTTACTGGCCTTATGTAGAGGGCCGGCAGAAGTGTGCCCAATGTGCATTAGTGTAGGCAAACACTCTCTTCGGTCAAGCCTCTACACAGCAGAATGTCCTGCTCTTCAGCGGCCTCATCCATTTCCACTGTGTCGCTCTCCTACTTTCATCTGCTCTTAATCCTCTTGTTCGCTCCCTCTCCTCCCTCTTCGCCTGCTGTTTCGTCTCATCTTCTTTGCATACTCCCCATCCCATATCAAAAGCTTCGCAGGCAGACAGACCGTAGCAAGGCGACTACACGGCACCACGCTTAAACATCGAAGCTTCGTCTGAGTGCTCATTGCTCATCGTTGCTCAAGATCACTGTGTGCCGCACCTTAGCCTTCTCGGTCAGCTCAACGTCTATCAATCCCCTTTCTGCATTGCAGCCCATTGCCTACCTGCTGGTTGCCTGCTATCATACTAAGCCCCCTTCCTTCCCGCCCTCACATCACCTCGCGCCAATGGCATACGATCACAACTCATGGATGAATGACTCCGAGCGTGGCCAAGCCCAGCACAACCAGAGCTATGCTCGAGCATTTAATGGTCAATGGGACGGCCCAATGCATCAGGCGCCGCTCGCCTTTCCAGACTCATATGGTCAGCAGCAAACCGGTCTTAACCTCGACACCCACCTACCAAACACCTACGACCAACAGTCGGACGCTGCAACCACCCCGACGCCCTACGCTCCTGAAGCCATCAGAAACTGGACTGATAACGAGGAGCCCTGGTCCGGCATACCATTGACGGCACCCCGTATCGACACTTCGGTCGGCCAGACCTCCCAGCATCGCAACCCCTTTGCAGTTCCGAGGTCGCCAGCAAGGTCTACTAGCACGGCTAGTGCTATGGGCCCGCCTCATATTGACTCAGCCTACTGCAGCAACGCTTCACCCATTGCCAACGAGCCCACTACTGCCGGTTCTGATTGTCAAGAGGTCACTGGCATGTTCGGTCGCATGCCATACCCCTTTGCACATTCAGCCGAAACACCTTCGACACCAGGCCGGCCCGCTCAACGCAGAACAGCTTCCGTCGCTGGCAGTATCGACGAAATGAACATCCCAGACGACGGCAAGTGCACGTTTTGCAAGCGAGATTTCCGCCTCAAGTCAGAGCTGAAGAAGCATATGCTGAGGCACACCAGACCGTACCGGTGCAAGATCCCCACCTGTAATGGCCATGCCGAAGGGTTTACGACTTCCAATGACCTGGATCGGCACAACCGGAGCGTGCACAGCATCTTTCCTAAGGGTGCCAAAGTCTATGTGTGCGCAGCGAAGAACTGCGCCGAAGGTGAGAAGACCTGGCCAAGGTACGACAACTTCAAACAGCACTGCGAACGCATGCACAAGCACGAAGGTCTTGAGTCATTGATCCGCAAGTCTGAACGTCAAGCTCCGCCGCCAAGTTCGGAGGTCCAGCAGCACTTGAACGAGTACAGCAAAAAGCCTGGTGCGGGTCGCAAGCGTTCTGCCATTTCAGACACGGCGTCCATGCCACCGGGCCCATCATCGCGCGCAGCGCCAGGATACAGTAGCCTCCAGGAATCTGCGGAGTCTGCCTTTTATGATGACTACAAGCCATATCCATACTCAGATACAGCATCTTGGTCAGGTTACCAAGGCGCCGTCAGCGACTTCAGCAGCAGCGACCCAAGTGCCCGAGTTGCTCAGCGCCAGATCAATCGCATGCGGGGTCACCGCATGAGTGACGCCGCCTCTCTATCTTCAAGTCGGATGAGCTCAAGCCGTGTTGGTGGTAGAACACCCCAGATCGTGCTTCACCAAGCTGGCGATGGCTCCAAGCAGCAACAACAGCGACAGACCCAGCAAAATCAACAGCTTGCGCATATGCAATTTGAACATGCTCCGACTGAGAGTCCGATTGAATACTTTCAGGACACCAGCGGTCTACAGCAACAACACCACCCGCGAACACAATCCGAGAGCCAGCTACTGACGCCGCAAATGGCCCGCTCGCGCAGCCTCTCATCACAGTCATCCGTATCGACCGCGGCAAAATCTGGACGCGGTCGAGCAGCGACCTACAGCGGTAGCGACAGGTCGCGCAGTGCGGCGGGTAAGAGGAAACAAGAAGGCGCAGCCAGCAACCCAAAAAGGGTCCGGTGTAAGTGGCCTGGATGCGGCAAAGCTGACATGCGCCCCTGTGAGCTCAAGTCAGTATTGTACCCTTCTTCACCCGTTACTACCTGCTCCTAGCCCTGCGTCTACACTCATCGATCGGGAGATGTCCATACTGACCCAAAGCCCCACAGAAAACATGAACGCCGTCACTCCCGCCCCTTCGGCTGTACCTTTGACTTCTGCCACAAGGCGTTCGGGTCCAAGAACGACTGGAAGCGCCATGAAGCCTCTCAACACTTCCACGACGAGATGTGGCGCTGCTCCCAGCCCTACGTCCCTTACCACACCTCCTCGCCATCCCCAAACCCGGTCTTCACCCTCTCCCAATCCGACTGCGAGACCTCCTCACCCTGCGCTCTCGTGTTCTACGAGAAGGCCGACCTCGCCGCCCACCTCGCCAGCCAGCACCAGGCCGATCCCACAGCCATCGACGCTCTGTGTGAGCAGGGCAAGATTGGCCGCAATATGTGCACTACCTTCTGGTGTGGCTTCTGCAAGGCGATCTGCACGCTCGAGAACGAGGGCCGCAAAGGCTGGGACGAGCGCTTCGACCATATCGGCGCTCACTTCCATCCCGAGGGCAGGAACATCAAGGACTGGGTCCCGCCCATCGGCAACAAGAGCAAAGGCACCTTACTCGACGAGAAAGTCCGCCAGAATGAAGGCAGCTCGGACAGCAAAAGCGACATGGACGCTGCCGGCGACGCCGACACGACTTCGTTCGTAACCGCCTCCTCCATCGACGGCGCGGATGTTGCGGCCTTCCCGAGCCCTGGTGAGGGCTTCGAGAACAGCATGACCGGCATCGAGTTCGCGGGCATGGGCGCTGCGGACCTCAATCTAAACCTCGACACCTCTTTCACTGGCTCGTTCACCTCCGCTCCGGATAGCAGTGCAGCCACAGCCTTCCCCGCGATGCACAACGGACAACTCCCCAGTCCCGCTGCGTCCGGAAGCCAAGAAGCCTGTTCACGCCGCCAGCGCCTCGGCAGCCCCGACCCGAAATTCTGCTGCCAATGTGGCGACGGACCCATGAACGCACGTTTGCGGCAGGGCGTACCATGCCTGACGTGCGGACATAGCTGCGAAGTGCGATGTGAGAGTTGACTGTTTGAACGCTGGTGGCGCCTTGGCGTTGAAATGGGAGCCGTGAAATTGGGGGATCTGAGGACAGGCACGTTTGGGATGGGTATGGCTGGCACGACGTTATGAGATATGATTGATGAACTTTCTGAACTACTTTGGTGAGGGGTTAGGATAGGAAAAAGTCTACTTGATACGCCTACTCCCAGTTCAATACAACTTCATACATCTCTGAACATGAAAAAAGGTTTCTACCTCCTTTGTTGTATCCATATGACGTTCTCTTGATGGTCGGGGGTGTACGCACTGCGCGGTCGTCAATCCATCGCTGCGTATAACGAAATGACCGTAGGACGCATCAAAACCTCAGTACTCCGTGGTACAAAGGCACCGCTCGTTCGATTCCCTGCTCTAACGGCATCTCCCTCTACCAATCACACGTCTTTCACCAGTTGCCTTCAAAAGCCCTTTCGAAGATACTGTTATAATTCTCTTGCAGCATCTCTCTATCGCTGTCGGCGTCGCCATACTCGCCCAGATGGTCGTATATATCTGGCTCCTCCGACAGATGGCATCTACGGTCCTGTTGATCTTTTTGTTGTCAGATGTGTCCACGACGACATCATGAGAGAGATCATTACCTTGATGCACCCGCCCCGGGGTTCTCTCGTCGATAATGGCTGCTGCCGGGATTCTATGCAGGCACAAGTATGCTCCCTCAATGTGCTGCTGAGCCCCTGCTGGTATTGCCAGCTGCAACGTCCGTACCAGAGTGTTTTGCGTGAATAGATGATTTGTTTCGTCAAGCACAGATCCATCAATGACGAACAAACTCCAGTCCTGAGATGCGGATTGCTGCCATGGAGTTTTTGCGCCCCAATGCTCTGCGTGCTGCCGGTCGGAGAAGAGTGTGATAAACGGAGTGGGACCGTGGTGGGACCACTTGAATTGGCGTTCAAGGGCTTGCTTGAAGTGGTCGATCTCGGATGAGTCAAAGGTTGTGGATGTGTACGCAGCTTCGAATCCGTCTGCAGGTGTGTATTCAGTTGCCGACTCAGGATAGTGGACGCGGTATAGGAGGTCTGGAGGCTTGGAACAAGTGAAATCTTCCATGCTTCGTTGACTCAGTTCATGATGTATGATAGTAGCGTGCGAAGTAGGAAGTATGAAAGAGTAGCAAACGGAGTTTGGAAAGATGTGATCACTCTGTAGACACTCAGGACCCGTATTATATTTCGTCCCGGAAATCGTCGCCAATCGCTCCGTTGTGACTATGTCGATGTTCATCTCATAATATTCATCAGTCGACTGAACAGATCTATCCCGAGCGCCACCCGCTAGCTTCAACAATTATTACACAGCAGTGATGGCACATCTAGTTGTTTCTACCGCTCACACCCCCACGATCGCCCTCACTCTCGCCTCCCAAGCCCGCTGCGTGACACCTGCCCTTGGCGCGACCTCGCAGAACCAAGTTCCAGCGCCCGGCCACACATGCAGCTCACAGCCGATACCGCCAATCCAGCATTTCTTCGCGTACTCGACGCACTCGTCACGGAGGATATCGTGTTCACCGACGTCGATGTAGAGGGAGGCGAGATTGCGTGGGGGCTCGGCCATGCGGCCGGGGATGGTGGAGGGGGTGAGAGGGTTTGGGGGGAAGGCCGGGTTGGGTGGTGGGATTTGATGCATGTTTGGTGGCACGTTTGGGGGGAGGGCCATGGTGGTGTGGGGGAGTGAGTGTGGGGGGAGGGACGTTGGGACATTGTTGTGAGGGAGAGAGGTGGGCATGTTGTGGGTCATGTGATTTGGAAGTGAGGATAGGGGCGTCGTGATGGCAGACCAAGCTGTCGCGTCGTCGGTAGCGGTCCAGAGTTGGAGGGAGGGAGGGAGTTTGGACGTCTTTGTCTTTGTCTGCTGTGGCGATTCTGGACCGCCGTTGGCTAGACCGTTGGTGCTGGCCTGTGTTGGTGAAGCGTCCACGCCTCCTGGCCGGTCGTCAAGCATGGGGGAGCAAAGAACCTGCTTGGCGACGTGGCTCCCTCGCTTGACGGCGTAGTGGCATAAGCCTGCTGCTACTGCCCCGCCGCCTCCTTCGCCTACTACGACGATTCGGCTGGCATCGATGCCCAGCTCCGTGCCACGCTGTCTGAGGTATGTCAACGCGTCAAATGCGTCCTGCACGGCGCCTGCCACTGGGGAACCAGTGACTGGGTGTGTATTGACGGGTGTGAACTCGGGTGCTAGCCGGTATTCAACGGACAGTGCAGGCACGCCTGTGCGATGGACGAGATGCTGGACGGTTTGCGAGTGTGCAAGAGTCCCACTTGCGATCATGGCGCCGGGATGAAGATACAACATGCAGGATGTTAATGACTGCGGAGGTGTTGTGGAGTGTGCGGGCGGCTCGATGAAGTGCATGGGAATGTATAGACCGTCTTGTGAGGAGACCGCAAAGAGGTCGCGCTCACGGATAACGGGGACGATGCCAGTCGTGGGATCTGGAGCCATCGTAGGTAAAGGCGGTAAGATGCTATTGAAATGTTGAACGGCGATCCCGAGTGCTTGACGGCGAGACATGATATCGCCAGGTGGCGGCTTAGATTTAGCCAGCGCTGGAAGGGCAGTGTGGAAAGCTTTAATCCCAGCGAAGACCTCAGGGTCGAGGAACTTGCTTCCACCTACGACTGTCGCGCCTGTGCTCTTGCCGATAGAGTCTCGCTTTGGTTTGGACTTTTTGAGGCGCGATAGATGAGCTTGACGGACGTAATTCTGCGCGTCGTCTGGTCCAACTTCACTTCCGCCTGCGTCTTCCAACGCCAGCCTGAAGCGATCATCCTCCTTCCACATCTTAGCCACGTAATGCGTCGGACTGGCTTCGTTCTCCAGGAGATGCTGCGTGCAAGCCTCAATCACCTTTTCGTTTCTTCTCTTGGAGTCGATGCTGCGCAGGCTCTCTTTATGCTCCCCACCGGACTTCTTGGACAGTTCATACATCACTACCGGCCCAATGGTGGAGTCGGGCTGCACTGCATAGTGCACAATGATGCTCATCTTCACGGGACATTGTGGACGATCCTCGACAAGGCGGCGGCGGAGACCCCGAGACTGAGAATTGAGGGAGGCACGCCCGTCGGCGCGGCCATTGCGGCACCAGAAGATGCGGGTTTCGACGGGCTTGGAGGCGGTGGCCGGTTTGGCGTGGGTGGAGTGTTTGTGCCATCTGCATGAGTTTGTCAGCCGAAGGATACGGTCGAATATCAGAGCGTAAGGGAAGGTCGCTTAGGACCAATGGCTCCTCTCGCTCTTTCCTCTCAGCGAAGTAGCTCCGAGGCAAGCAGGCGCGAGAGGGACACGAGCAGAGTATAAAGAGTTGGCTAGACATACGCATTTGTCATATACGGCCAATACCGGTCAAATTCCTGAGGCGTGAGCCTAATCGTGCCATTGCGAAGATGGAAGAGCTCCTCTCGTCTGGCGATGATATCTGGTGGGTTATCTAGGAGGGCGGTGAAGTCTGTGACTGGCTGCTGCGAAGGCGCCATAGCTGCAGAAGTTTAATATTCGCATGACTGGTTGTAGCGACCCAAGCTGAAGTCAGGGCTGCTTGAAGAGGAATCAAGCAGACTCGGAGCACAACATCTGATGGAACGAGATGAGACTAGCTGACGTTCTGTAAAGTGAGGGCTAGTACTGAAGATGACAGCCACATTGGGAAGCACACGATGCTCACATTCCTTGCGTCCAGAAGCCGCTCTCGGCACGTCGGGCAGCATCTCACCACCACACTCTGCTTTAAGACGGCTTTGACCATGCTATGCAGATGCTGAAGACAGTCGCTCGACCGATCGCTAGGCTACTACAATCGTAGGTGGCTCTTCACCGAGCAGCTGCTGCTGTTAATATTCGGCTTCCGATTTGACCGCGACAGCAAAGACTGGAAAGTTAGAAATTTAAGCATGGTCATAGCCAGTTCAGACATTGAAAGAAGGATTCCAGACTCCACGACCCATATTTCGTCCATGGTTTCGACCAGCGTTCGAGGCTCTCAACCACCGTGCAAAGTGTCCACGTTCACATTCATTAAGCGCGCCGAGCTGGTACAGACATTAGCGCATCATCAGCTCAGGGCGGGTACTGAACTACTGAACGTTGCAAGCTCTTCAGTACGCCTTTGGAATATATATCAGCATCGTCAACGCTCATATAATCGCCCAAACAGACCATACGTGGAGGCAGCTACAGCACTAACCTGAGTAGAACCGTGGCACGCGGTATGTGAAACAATCTCAAAGGGGTGGAATGGTGAAATGCTATTGAGGTTCACAAAGCATTCCCTTTCGGAAGGTGGACGATTCCAGTGTGCGCACCATTTTCCAATTATCTCGTCCTTTTTCCACTATTCGCCGCCGCGTCTATGGCTACGTCAGGGTATCGCACCGTATTGCAACTGGCGATCGTACTCCTGAATCTCGTAAAACGGACATACTCCATCTACTTCGAGATGGCCTATTGCGCCGCGAAGCAATACCAATTCGAGCATTTCTGTAATGCTCCAGGAAGCTGGAATGGTCGGCCTAGTAGTTCAGACTTCTCGTGAACACCTAGGGTGCGCAGCCCGAAACTACCCGGCTTGGTAGGTTGCGTGTGTCCTCATAGATTTGCGAAGACAGGCGTTTAGTTCGCTCCCTGAAAGCGAGACAAAGACTGGATTCGACGGTGTATTGAGGTGCGTGAACGCACTCGCACGAATTTCTAGAGCCGGCCCGTCGTCCCGGATGATCTAGAAAAGCCGTTAGATGTTGATGCAAGGGATATAATATATCAAGGTCACAAACCTCGTTGTCTACAAGCCTAATGGCTTTGCTTGCCTCGGGATCCCACTGCCAGACTGAAAAAGCGGCGCGACTGGTTTCCACTTTGACCTTGATGCACACCGCGATTCGGATCCTGCCGCTCAAAAATTCAAGGTAGTCGCAGGCCTTTCGGTTGACATCCTCTACCAGCTGAGAACAGGCTATCTCGAAAACGACACGGGGCTCAGTCTCGGCGTCGAATCTTATTCCAAGATCTAGGATGAACTCTGTTTCCATACCCAGACCGTCGATAGCGCCCAGTTTCACATTGCCCACACCCAAGGTCAGCTCATTGGCCATGAATGCAAACTCTGGAGCCTGCACAGCGTCATCGATTTTGCGATGGATCAGATAACTTAGCTCCGATTTCATGCAGCAACGTGCAGGTGACAGACGGGTAATGCTGACAAGCTTGCGACTGGAGTCGTACTCAACACTATAACCAATTTTACTCAGAAACGATAGAAAAGGGGTATTTGACTAGCTTACCGTAACTTCTGCGGTTCGGTGCGCTCCTCTAGCAAGTCGAATTGACGTTTCGTAAGTGTTCTGGTCTCTGAATATCTGTCCTGGCCCCGCTCGAAAGCTTGCCAGGTTCTTTTGACGATAACATCAATTTGGTGAGCGTCTCCGTAGCCTTCTGAGACTTCTGCGGCTTCTTCGCTACCGAGTAAGGAAGATGGGGGTTCAAGAAGTGAATCAGGTTGGCTCCTCGAAGCTTCGTATTCACCAGCGATATTAGACATCGCTATGATAAGCAAGAGGAAGAGCGGTGCTTGAAAGTAGAGAACTGGGGCCTGCTTGGTGACTGCAGCATATTTGGTATTTTCAAAAATGCTGTCGAAGAAACGACCACTCTAGCCTCAATTAGGAAAGGCTTACTGGATTACGCTATGTTTTGTACAACCCAGCTTGTTTACGTGTGCTCTAAACTACTGAACAGTATCACACCAAGCTCAACAGCCCAGTTCTTCATACTAGTACTAAGGCGCATGTTCCATAAGTGCAAGCGACACGGGCATGCGGCCCTTTCGGAAGGTGAGTCGTGTACCGAGCCTCCGCACCTCAAGAGAGCATCCAGCCCCTCAGCGTGTTTCCTCAATCGCGTCCAAAGCCCTCTCGGCGATGGGGCCTTACAATACAGCTTCTCTATGTCCATACGAGCAAACAAGTAGCTTAGGCTTGATATACCTAATATGCTAACGTTTTATGGGGCGGGAAAACCGAGCGTCGGAATATAGATGTCAAGAATATTGGGGCGCTTGCAGAGCGCCTGGGGATATCGCTAAGCTGAGCACTACGGATTTGAGAGACAAAGCTTGTATTCAAGTCGCTGTGTGGAAGTAGATTTTCCACATGATCGACCATTCCTGAGGGGATGACGACGTCGAACGGTAGCGGGCACAAGAAGACAATATTTGAGGCGGCTGTCATCAGTAGCCATTATTCCTGCTGCATCGGCACAGTGTTCAATGAAGTCACTCGAAAGTGGCAGCGCATTACAGCATGTGTGCATGGACACCTCAACACAAAACCTCCTGCAGAATGTTGGCTTCGACTTTCAGTGTGCGAATGCATGTGCGGACCAACGCAGGCCCCACCACCCCAGGCTGACTCACGGGCGGCGAAAGGCTCACAGGCGCTCTTAAGGAATTCAAGAAATTCAGAGGCGCTAGGAGGCTCACGGGCGCTGGAAAAAGCAGCCTCTGCTGCGCCATCGTTTCACTGTCTCTACAGTCTTATTCTGGAGATTATGCACAATACCTATTTCTCAGTTCCATTAGCCGCTGCAAAATATCTCCTGTAGCATCACTTGCAGCGTAAGATGCCGATTGAAACACACGATATGCGGTCCTGGTGATGGCTACCAACACCAAGCATAGCAACATTGCATGTCCACTTTAGATCACTGCTTCCTTGATCGTGGATAATTTGTCCTGGAAAAAGAGCGCTGCAACCTTGCAACTGATTCTCGAGAAGCGCGAGCCTGGTGGAAGTGTTGCTGCATTCCTTCAAGGCGCTCAGCGAGGCCTTTAAACACCTTGCGCGCGGCCTATAGGAAAGTGTTAGCACAGTCCGTTACGGGTTCCTCTAGGAGGCCGCTGGATCCGAGTGGGATTCAAGTCGGCTGTAAACTAGTGCATCCGATTGGGATACAACGTAGTTCTCGCTAGGACTAGAGCAAGCTTGTCTGCCTGCACCTTCAATGGGACTGCTAAGACCGAGTGGGACTTAAGTCAGTAGTACCTAGTGCATCCGAGTAGGATACAGCGTAGATCTACAGAGAAGGCGGTACTCTAGAGACAACCTACCCGGTCTGGCACCTGAACCTAGACTGCTGAGACCGAGTAGGACTCAAGTCAGTAATAACAAGTGTATCCAAGTAGGATACAACGTTGTCCCAAGGATTGGGTGTGGGTCCAGCTGGGTCTGACGAACGACTAACCTTAGGTTTAAACTTCCCGGCGAGGTTCTCTGCTTTGCGCTGCTCTAAAAAAGTGAAGCACTGCAATAACCAGCCCTTGTAGACATTGTTGGTACTTTGTCTGTATTGATTAACGTGTCTACCGCGCTATGATGTTGCGTGTTAGTCTTTCGATCTGTAAAAGGTATGGATAACTGTAACGTGTTGGCTCCCAGTATTCACGCATTAAAGCCTCTAAAAAGACAGGCTGCGTCCAGTACCTGGAGTCGTATTCGACAAAAACCAGATGGACGTGCGTTTGTGTTGAACAGACTTCCTCGAAGGTGTGTAGAGGATTAGTTGCGGATGTCTTTCTCTAGGCCATGGGTGGCCAGGTGACGGCGAGCAGGCAGGTATGATCCGCAGACGTCCTGATAATGCTCGCTTGGCAGAATATTCCGTGCACTTGTCGTCAGGAGCCAAATGCTTGGCAGGCAATATTCGCAAATATTGATTGTCTGCGTGAGAACTTACGATCATGCCAAGAAGCGCCAAGAAACGGGAAGCGAAGTAGTCCTTTCCAGCCAGGTCATCGACAACACTCCTACAAACACCTCGGCATGAAAGACTCATCGACCCATATCTTGTCGGTCCCTTTTGCTATTCTCCAACGCTCTTGTACACGCGGTGGTGCTTTCAAACACCGTGCAGAGCGTCCATGTCCTCATCCATTACCGTCACTTCGTGATCGATCTGATTGATTCTTTGCAGTCCCTGATAGGCCAGCTTGGCTACCTTCTCTCGACCGCCCGCGTTGTCCCTTGCCTGACTGATTTCTTCAAGCCGCTTCTTCCAGAATCGCCACCGTCGAACACTGTAACCTCCCTTCGCTATGCCGCTCTCGCTGGCAAGCTTCCCCAAGAATGCAGGGTCGTTGGACTGTCCTGGCTGAGTATAGACATGACTACGGACCGTCAAAGCTACCATCTTATCACCGCAGTACTCGAACCACTGCAAAGCCGCTGGTAGCAGCTCGTCGACAGAGACTTCCGCATCGTTCTTCGATTGAGCATCGCCTTCGCTCGTCTGTCGCTCTGTGAAAGGTCGCGGTGTCTCCAAAGCGTCACGCAACGACCATATGGCGTACAGGCTGAAGTCGCATGCCTCGTTCGCTGTCAGTCGCGCAGCAAACCCACTCAGGTTGGCCCACTGCTCCGGCGATGACCGGGGTGGAGCCACATTCCACTCTTCGCACATCTCCAAGCCCAGATATGGCGTCTCTGTCCATGCTGTGAGCCCGTCCACCTTGACCGGTTGTCCGTCCGACGTCAAGGTTCCCTGATCCTGGATGGCCTTCACAAGAGCAGCTAGGCGGTCGAGTTTGGTGACATCGTCCTTTGTGAGCTGTTTTGCCAGAAGAACGAACGCTCCCCAAAGTTCGTGAAACCTGAATGAGTCATGTTCATTTTCCCGCTTATGCTGGGCTATGGGTAATGTTATCGACTGCGCATATTTTGAGATTGATGCATCGGTTTGGTCTTGCTTTAGGTACTCTTCGATTGGACGAATAAATTCTTGCATAGAAGCAGTGCCTTGGTGTGTGTTCGACATGGTCGTTCGATCTTCGATTTGCAAAAGTCGTAGACTTTTAGTGTGACGGTCGAAGTGCCGAAGAGGTTGCAGCTCGAACGCCTGTTGTATATCGTCATCGGCAGCTTCAATGGTTAGATGAATCTAAGCCTGTTATGGTTAGTGAAGATGTATCTTGTCGCTCCGAAATAGGCAAAGATATTTGCCAGAGCGAAGTCCCTCCACGTGAAAAAGAACTTCTTCTAAAGAACTGGCATCGTTGGCTGCTATGGTCCGCTGTTCAGACACAAGGTCTGCGCATATCCAAGCGTGACATATACTTGGCGCCAGCATGCCCAAGCGCAAGAGGAATCGTCGAGACTTCGCGGATGAGGAAGATGTAGACATGGAGCAACCAGATTTCCGCGTTGGCATGGGTTCTGCTCTTGGAGCTTTGAAAGGTGTCAGAAGCTCAGACATCAGCCATCCTAATGCCGCTGACGGTGATGGCGGTGAAGACGGCTGGACCAAGGTAGGCCCGAGCAAAAAGCGCAAAGCGAATAATGGTTCACCAAAGCGTGTTTACGAAGATGGCGAAATGGATGCTCAACCCGAGCTAATTGCGAGACAATTGAAAAAGGATGGCTATCCAAGCTTTCGCTTCTCATCTTCATCAAAACTCGACCGTCAAGTGAGGCTTGGCGACTTGCAAAACCTGGTGCTGTACATACTGGCAGAGGCGCAAGCTCCCACGTTCCTCGCCGTCCACAAGGCTAAGAAGATCGAAAAGGTGGTCGTGCTCATGGTACCTGGACTGGACAAGAAAATCTTCACGTCCTCACAGAATGGCGACGTTGAAATGTCTTCAACAGCCAGTGGTATCGCAGCCCACCCCGACGATTACTTCCCTTATGCTCTACAGAAGCCCGATCTACCAGATGCTGTCAAAGGGATTGCAGAGGTATTTCCGCACTTGTGGCCCATCCTATCGCCCGGTGATATCAAGGCATCGCGTTTGTTTTCGCCGCTGGCGGAGATGCTGATACTTGGCATTGCAAGCGCCAACAGGGAGCCGCGGCATACAAATTATGCCCAAAGGCGCAAAGGAAGTCAGAAAGATAGCCGAGCATCTTCCGGTCACGACAGAAATATTGATGCTGACCCTGTGCGTTTGACTAAGCTGGTAGCGACCCGCGATCAACTGGAAGAGGATAGTTACGTGTTGCATCCGTCTCTCGCGGAGGATGAAGCCGAAACCGAGAAACTACTGCAACACAGACAGCAGAGCAAGCGTTCAGCTGCCGAGGGATGGGTTGATACCCCGACGGATGATGTTGATATGACCGAAGCAGAAGCTTCAGCTGATGTCACAGATCTTGTTGATGGGCGGCGAATCCTCGCAATGGACTGTGAGATGTGTAAGACTAGCGACAGTGACTACGAGCTCACTCGCATCAGTGTCGTCAACTACAAAGGCAAGGTCATACTGGATGAGCTCGTCAAGCCCGACAAAATTATCACAGACTATGTCACACACTATTCTGGAATCACCAAGGAGATACTCGACCCTGTAGAGACAAGCTTACCTGACATCCAAGCACGACTTTCGAAACTGCTGACTCCTAATACCATCCTCATTGGACACTCAGTGAACTCCGACTTCAACGCGTTGAAGATGGCGCATCACTCGATCGTCGACACCGGCATGCTTTACCCCCATCCACGAGGACCACCCTTCAAATCGAGCCTCAAGTACCTCGCAGAGAAGCATCTTGGCCGCCAAATCCAGACCAGCAGCTCTGGGCACAATCCCATCGAAGATGCTCGAGCAGCATTAGACCTTGTGAAACTCAAAGCTGCCCGCGGTCTGAGCTACGGCACGCCAGAAGCTCATTCCGAGAGCATCTTCACACGGCTCAAACGCGGTGTACGGCGTCAAGGAGAGGGCACTCGCAGCCTCAAAAGCGCGGTGGTAGACTGGGGCGTCCCAAAGCGAGGGTATGGTGGCGCTGCGACTGCCACAATTGGCTGCAGCAACGACGATGAAGTCGTGGCTGGCATCGCCAGAGCGGTCAATGGAGACGAAGATGGCGGTGTGGTCCCTGGAGGTGGTGTCAGTCTGACGTGGGCGCGCATGCGTGAGCTCGAGGCTCTGCGCGGGTGGTGGAACCGCTCGTCGACGACCGACAATGACGAGCTTCGGAAGCAGATCAGGCAGCAATATCAGAAGCAGAGCAATGATGACGCAGCCATGACCGAAAACGACGGAGGCAACGATGGCTACGAGGCAACTGGTGCAGATCTTGACGCAGCTGTCAGCCGCACCATATCACGCATCAAAATTGTGTATGACTCAATACCACCATGCACAGCATTCATCGTGTACAGCGGCAACGATGATGCAAGGGAGTTGATGAAAATGCAAGAGATGTATCGAACCCACAAAAAAGAGTTCCAATACAAAAAGTGGGATGAGCTAAGTGTGCGATGGACTGACGTGGAAGAGCAGGCGAAGAATAAGGCGTTCAAGAAGGCGAGACAGAGTATCGCGTTTGCGACGGTCAAGTAAGACTACGTCGGGTTAGACCGGCGCAGATCATATCGTAAGAACGACGGCAAGAGCGTTAAAAAGACACCTCTTTAGCGACATGGAATAAGGTACCAGCACGGTGTGTATGCATCTATATCGTTCACTCATCGATGGTCGTAGCTTCATCCAATGAAGCCCGCAAAGGCCGCTACCTCAATTAGCTTCCACTCTGCAACAGAGGCTGTGTCTCCCCTTCCTTCCCAACACCGCTCAGTCTTCTCCATCTACCCTCTCTCACAGCCTCCACCAACCCCATACCTCCAAACGCCACCGCCGCAACCGCATAATCCAAAGCCCACCAATCCACCGCATTACTCCAATACAGTATCCCCACAATCGGAAACACGCGCATCGGCGACGCCCACGCGCTCACCGCCAACCCTCCAAATACCCCTGCAAACATCAATGGATACCTCCATCCAATAGCATCGCTCTCATCAATCCCGTTCCCCTGGCTTGGTTTCCGCCGCCCCTTCACGAGCTGCGGCAACGTCTGCAATAACGCTACCACAGCGAACATAGGCAGTAGCGCCTGCACTTTGAGCGCGATGTAGAACGCAGCGAGGAAGATGACGATGAGCCAGGGCGAGGGACCGAGGAGGTCAGCCACTGGTGAGAGGAAGAAGAAGGTGGGTAGCACCACGTCAAGGATGAGGACGGTGAGGTAGATGAAGCGTGTCCATTTGAAGGCGTGGGTGGTGAGTTGGGAGTAGCGGGCGTGGAGGATGAAGCTGCGGGGTCAGCGTGGGTCTGGCATACTCTCGTAGGATGGTAAGTTATTCACGGGGGCGAGGAGGTGGGATGTGTTTGAGGTGGAGCGGGCACTTACAGAACGAGCGAGCCGAGGAAGACGAGGCTAGCTTGGAGGAGACCCGTGAAAGCTACAACTGCTGGCACACCTCTGATATGGCCCGACTTGACACAACTCGCGGCGTCAAAATGCGCGAGCAGGGCATTAGAGAGCTGATCGGCGGCGCACATAGCGTGCAGGAGGACGGCGAGGGCTGAGATGGCATTGAGAACCTGGGTGTGTTTCCAGATGTGGCGTATAGTAGTCGTGTAGACGGTCACTACTGCTATGCAAAGCGCGCTGCGTTTGTCAGTACCACAATTCTAGCATATCCTGAAGAAAGGGACCTACACGTCGGTGACGACTGCGATCGGACTGCGAACGAAGCTCGCGCATTCGGTGTCCATGTTTGACCCTCTTTGACCGTAGTGCTGACTCTGAGCATTGGTTAAGAGCCATTGCGATTTTGAAGGGATCGCGCGAATCCGGCTGCCTGAAACACACACCTGGCGTGTCCGCCTTGCCGCCTGCCGGAGCGGCCCCTGTGGATAAAGGAGGCGGGGCGAGTCATGCATACGGGTGAAGATGAGCATTATTGTTGCCTGTCTTTTACACAACCATTGCATCGCAAGCACTGGTATAAGACTCAGCAATCCCTCCTGATGATTATCTTCATCATCATCGTCGCCTGTGCTTGTCCGGGGCTACCGGGGCTGCTGGGGACCGTTCCGGCTATAACCCCAGGCAGGCCTGCACTGGAGAAGGCAGACTTTAAGCGGCTTTGAAGCGTGCGATGTGTATGCATGTGCAGACATCTTGCGGCCTGCGAGTTGCGAATGGACTGCGCACGGGAGACGCTCTTAGCAATGCAGGTCTGCAGGGGCAGATTGAAAGGCACTTGACCCACACGGCTGACATGCGTACTCTGGTGACAATGCTATATTGGGTATGTTTCTCACTTGGACCGCAGTGAATGCAGCAGCAGGACCGACATACTAACGATCACCAGCGGCTGCGTCGTTGATTGCCATATCAGTATTGTTCTGAGACGTTGGAGCCTGTCACGGAGGCCGGCGTCGAGGGAATTATCCCCACGTGTGTAACAGATTTCGGGCCGCTGCAGGTCGTCCAGAGGACCTGTTTGTGTACATGCATTACTACGTCGATACCGCTCGTTGCTAGGCGCTTTCTGTCGCCTATAGTAATGGCTCAGCCTTCCAATGAGCCGCCAGGCATAGAGAATTAGAGATGGCGCCGCTCTCGAAGTCCGTACTAGGCCAGCAGCAACGTAAATTTCTACATGCATACGCTCTCACTCTGAGGTCGCCAAGCTGAGATGATCTTCTGGAGCACCATGAAAGAGCAGTCTGTATGTTCATCCGAAGGCTCGGAGACCCATACCCTTGACTCTGTCACTGCGTTGAGAGCGCAGACGCAAGCCGGAGGAAACAGCGCACCATATCTACCGTCGCCGCCCAGCACCTCGGAAATGAGCAGCGACGGAGCGCCACTAGTCAGCCAAAGTATTCGACAAGATGGTGGCGAATGTTTGCGAAGTGACAACACAGACGATCGTGAACAGCCGCAGCAGTGTAACCCAGATGAGCGTGCCACGTTGGCCGCTGAGCGTTCATCCCTTGGTGAAAAGCTACCCAGACCTGCGAAGACAGCAACAGGGTATTGGCCGGTGCTTCGATCCTGGGGGCGTGAGCTGTTGCTAGCTCTTCTTCTGTTGGTTGTTCTAGTTGCCCTGGCGGTGACTTTGGCGACGACGAAAGGGCGGCCCGTAAGACATCTGTCCATGGGGCTGTCCATCAACACCCTCGTATCCATTTATATGATCGTGTTGAAGACCGCGGCTGCGTTCGTTTTGTGCGAAGGTAAGTGATGTTCTCGATGACCTGGCGTAAACCTCAGGGCTAATTAGATAATCCGTAGGACTTGGTCATTTGAAGTGGTCATGGTTCAAAAGAGCCAGACCGTTGAATGACTTCTCGAGCCTTGACAAGGCCAGCAGGGGCCCGTGGGGTTCATTGAATGCCCTTGTGTCATTGAGACCACGGTTAGTAAACCTCCCCTGACCCATGGCTGCTACCTTTCAAACTACCGTTGACACTGTGCTACCGTTGGCACTGTGTGTTAGGTCGTTCTGCGCGTCGGTGGGCGCAGCAACCATATCGGCAAATTTCATTCTCGATCCGTTCGCGCAGCAGCTGATCTGGCTCGCTCCTTGTCTCACAGAAGAGATTCTCACTGCCAGTGTCGCACGAACAAGCTGTTATTATGGAATGAGTAACTCGGGCGCTTGGTTTGATCCGTTGAACGCCCCCAGCATGCAGTACGCGATATATCGAGGTCTATTTCAAGAACCTGACGAGTCCAGAGTTGTGGCCGTTTGTGCGACCGGTAATTGCACATTCCCTGCCTACCAGACTTTGGGTTTCTGCAGCTCTTGTGCAGACATTAGTCACCTGATCCAATATGAGGAGGAGATCCAGCCAGTACCAAACTACTCGAACGGTATCTTTGACGCCTGGAACGTCACGTATACACTTCCCATCAGTTGCTTTGGTGGAGTCGAAGAGCCAAAACACTGCAGTAACCACGTGGCCGGGGCGACGGAAGGACCGCCATATCCCAAGACCATGATAATCGGTAGCAATCCCCGCAACGATTCGGTAAGATACATCAAGTACAGCCCAACTTTCTTCAGGATCGCTGGCGATGGGGAAGACTTCACAATACTCTCGGGATTCTTGCAAAGTGGCCCACGCGGTTCTGGTAAGGATGCAGCGGAAGCTTCTCTAATGCCGGGCTGCAGAGAAGCATCAGCATCTTCTTGGTACTGTCATGGTCACGGCGCTGCGAATTGCAGGATGACGCCATGTGTCATAAACACGACAACTGCTGTCACGAATGGAATATCTTCAGAAAGTGTGGTCTCGGTTACCAGCTTTGGCAGCATTCGTAATAACGATCGTGATGACATTGCGATAGAGGCGCTTACGTTTGCAAACATCGACTGCTTGCACGGAGCTGGCAAGACGCAGGCGTTGGAGTTTGGACTTCAAATCCCGGGCGCTAGTGATTGGCTGGGATTTGCTAGTGCTCGCGGCGTAGATGGAGATGGGACTATAGTTTCGTCACTGAGTGATCCGTACGGACGTAACTTCACTTTATCCGAAGAGTGCACATACACAATAAAGGCTGGATCGTTGAACGGAATACAACACTCACTATCGACGTACCTGAGCGGCAGTGTCTCACTAGACAGTGTTGGAGCCAACGGCTTTGACGCGGGTTACGCAGCAGCTGGCACAACTTCAGCGCTCAAACAGGTCTTCAATAATGGGAACATCACTTTTGATAAAGTAGTCAGAGCGTTTGACGGACTCGCTCATAGCATTGCATCGGAAATCCGAACAAGTGGCGCTCCCGGAAGAGCCAGTACGCCAGGCAAAGGTATTACATTGCGGCAAGACGTGTGCATCGCAGTTAGGTGGGCCTGGATGGCCTATCCGTGTGGCCTGGTAGCGCTTGTCTTGGTGTTCTCGGTCGCCATGGTTATCAAGCACGGAGTGCACCGAGAGAGCGATTGGAAAACATCCATTCTCCCCGTACTAGTCCACGGGCTTGAAGCCCCTCCGAACTCAAGAACGTCGTTGGTGCGGACATCAGACATGGAGCGGTGGGCGAAAAAGGTTCAAGTGAAGTTTGTTGAGACTGAACATGGGTGGAAGCTGGTCGAGGTTGTACATGGCAAAGGAGCTTGACATAATGGGGCCTTTGTCTTCAAATGTGTCAGCAATCAGCATACACGCCGCTACCGCGCTAGGCACCATTTGCGCTTTGGTGAGAATGCGATGCATGACAGTTTTTGCGAGCTTGTTATTTTGGAGCGCGAGTGCTGTCAAAGCTCTGCGATTGTGTGCACCATGCACCAAATTCATGAGAAGATTGCCAACGGTAGCTGTGATTCAGCTTGACTGTGAGCTGTTGCGCCTCAGCAACGACTCTCTCTCGCCTTCTTCTTCTGCCGGGATCCCATCTGCAGCCCTTGTCCCGCGGTGCGCTTCTCCAACAGCTACAGCACCAAACGCAATGGCGCCTCCCACCCAGTCGAGGGCGAACCAGTTGACGTAGTCGGCAAACGGCCAATGTGGGAAGCCATGCGGAATGCTCATTCTTGCAGGCGACGTCCAGGCACATCCCGCCAGCGCAGCAAACAAGACCGCAAAGGCCGAAGGACCCTTCCATCCTATGCTGACAGTGCCTCGTCTAGAGGAAACAATCTGCGGGATTGTCTGGCAAAACGCGAGGACAGCGAACGGTAGGAGTAGCAGCTGTACCTTACCGACGTAGAACAGCCAGAATATTACAAGGATGATGAACATGTCGTCATTGAGCGTAATCTTCAAAGAGAACGCTATGGAGATCATGAGGGTTGGGAGAAGAATGTTGACGAAGACAACGACAGTGTAGATGACGATGAGCCAACGACGCTTATACGATGATATTCTTGCGTTGCGAATGTAGGCTACGAAGCTGCTTGCGACATTAGCATACGGATAAATTGGCGTCTTGTCTTTCATAGTATTGCCATGGCAGGAGCTCTATACTGCAACTTACACGGCGCCGGCTCCAAAAAATACAAGAATCCCTTGCAGTAGCAGCGCATTCATTGGCGCCCAGCTGTGAGAGACGTCCTGTTCGATGAAGTCTCTAGCGCTGAATTGAGCGTAGATAGCATTTGAGAGCTGATCGGTTGCCCAAATGCAATGTAAAAGGACTGATGCTGGCGCCAAGCTGTCAAGGGCCGAAGGATCCTTGCAAAGACGAAGGTATGCTGCACTGTAGGCGTAGATGATGGGCACACATACGATACTTCGTGCGTGATTAGTGCGACGCTCCGAGACCGACTGGGGATTGCAACATACTAGTCAATGATCGTGGCGGCTGGGGAGCGGACATATGCGGAACCTGGCACGTTACCCATGATCGAGACTGCTGTTTTGCCTGACGAGGGTGAACTGTACGATGAACTGAAGGTCTGATCATTTAGGGAAAGACACATCCTATCATGTATACTACCCGGAAACACGTCTGCCTGAAGGCTTCCTTTGCTTGGGACTTCCGTTCAGGTGCAGCGTAGATCCCAACGGGGGCCACAAGGGCCAAGGCAACACCATTAACTCCTGTCGGAAGAGCCATGTCGCGTAGTAGTGCTCGCTAATCCTTCTCATTGTGGCTGCCACGCAATTGACATCAGCTGAAGACAAGATCAACATGGAGGCTAGAGAGGACAGACTGAACAAGTTACAAAAGAGATGGGCGCGTGGTATGCGCTTTCCTAATCGGGCGAAGCGAGGGTGACGCGTCGTGTCGAAGTCAATAAACCCCTCAATCCATTCTCTCCTCTCCTTCACTTCAAAATCATGTTTTCTGGATTGAAGCGACCCCGAAGATCGAGATGGCTAGACGCCGCCACAACAGCGCAATCGACGAAGCACTCACAGCGACGCACACAACCCGCAAATCACAGCAACGCGAAGAAACCATCGCCAACGCCTTGACTTTCGCAGTCGTTGTATTCGTGACGATAGTTGTATGCATAGAAATCTTCAAAAGCTGCAAGACCACGGCGCATGTTCGTGAGAGGAGTCAGCCGGAGCGTATCTGGCGGATTAACAATCTGAGAGGGAGGGACGTCTGGGAGCTTTGAACGCCGCTGCGGCGACAACACGACCAGTGCATGAACGTAGAGGGATTTCGCTGGCCCATTAGGAGGACTTGAGTTTGATGAGCCTTCAAGCTTCAATGCTGAATATGATCCCGCAGAGGTAAGACCTCTCGGCTTCCCAATATTACTCTAAGCATTAGAAGTCGAACTGCCTGCTGCCAGCTGTCATCTAAGCTATACAAGGCACAAAATATGTCTGTCGGCTCTCTGCTTACACGTGTAACTTTAGAAGTCTCCGATGTTTGCCTCCTTGAATCGACAAGCGAGTTCAAATAGCTGCCTCTTCGGGTTCTTGGCTTGAGGGGCTTGTCACGCCATCAATGCAATCCACGTTCGCGTCGACCAATCCAGAAAGGCATTGATGAGCGATGCAGACAAGTTGCATCTGATCATCTACCAAGTATTGATAGTCGCTGCGTCCTGCTGCAAGGATATCTGTCCGTTCTCAGTATGGAAGCGATAACTCTTTTAGATGATAGTCTCAGTGACTTCTCACTTTCGATCACGGTGTAAATCTCACGCTGTTTATCAATACCTTTTCCACTCCTAACACCGAGATCTCAGAGTCTGTTACCGTGCAGATACGTCAAGCGACATCTTCGCAGAAAGCGAGACTGATATCGTCGTTGGAACTTTAAAGCGTCAATAAGACAACTTTCGCGAGGACCTAAAGCCATGGCCAGCAGACCAGGTGCACTGGATACGGCCAAGCAGTCGGAAGACATCACCAAAAGCCCAGAGTACAGGAACCTCACTCGTCAGGCGAAGAACAACTGCGAGGCGTTTGGGTTTCATGTTGATGACGCATACACTCGTCATCAAAGCGGCACCCTCGACCAATTTTATCTAAGCTCTGACGGGCGGCCAGATTGGCGTGTCTTGCATGGGAGCATGCTGGCGCTAAAGGAAGAGAACGATAGAATCGTGAGACGGATGAACGAGCTCATACCACATAGATCCTCCTTGCATCACAAGCATTATTTCATACGACCATGGAGGACGCTCAAGGATTGTTGGCAGCGTTCTTTAACCTTGCGGTGATGCACGTAAAAGGAATGTAGATACAATGTCTAATCTTAAGTGCTCCTTGATGATATTACAAATTGCTAGTTCTCGTCTCCGTTGGTCTTCGGCTTATGGCAGGGGAACGCTCGAGTCGAAAATTCTCTGTGGTGGAGTCAGACATGGTTTCGCGACTACTATGACTTCACATGAGATAACGTTGAGCTCCGGAAGTTCAAGGCGGGTGTCGCCCATCTTGGAGCGACCAGTACCTTGAGGATCGACGCCATTTTCTGGAAACAGAGCCGCGATACGCTGGCAATCAGTCACGCCGTCAGTGTCGAAGACTGTCTGAGTCCGCTCTGTGCTGTCCACAATATCACAAAATATCATTCTGCTATGGCATCGCGGTTCTCCTTCCAGCCAGCACACTACCTCGGTCTCCGTCCCAACCCAGGGATCTCTGATCGATTGGTCCTTGATACCCTTCATGTCGCCGAAATCACGCTCGATTCGGCTCCTAGAGCTTGTACGCACTTCGTTCCTGCATTCAAATGCACGTGAGCTCCAAAATCGAAGAACTAAGGGCCCATTCTTGCAAGTCCACGCACACCCAAGAAGCTTCTGATCTCCGCTGCAACCTCATGAGAAGACTTGTGTGTGACATCGATCTCCAACTCCAGCTCACCGCCCATATGGTAGATGTCCTCAGTCTCACGTATCTCTCGCAGTACGCTCTCGTCGGTCAACTTTGTGTTGTCGCCACCCCTCCCAGGCCCATTGAGCCGCCGGCGATTCTCTTGCAGCTCGCACGTCAAGATGACAGACACGAACGGCGATCCACGGCGCTCCGCTGTCCGCTGATAGTCATTCACAGCAGCCCTGCCATTACTGCTGGATGACTGCGCGTCGGTGAAGATCCATGTGGTGTTGCTGTCATATGGGCTCGTTGCGATGGCGTTCAAGATTAGTTGGCGTACGTCTTGACGGAGTGGCTGGTACTCTGGCGCGCCGCGCTCGTAGATGCCGGCGGTGGCGTCGATGAGCTTGTGGTTGTCGTAGAGTTTAGCGTTCTGCAGCATGGTCTTGAGTTCTTGAGCGACGGTCAATTTGCCGACGCCGGGGTAGCCGTTGATGTAGATGAAGGGCGGAGACATTGTTGGTGCTGGGTTGAGCGGTGTGAATCTTGGATGTGGGTTGAGAAGAAAGGAAAGGGATTTGAAGGCCGCGGGTCTTGGCACGTGACAGGCAATGCGATTGTTTGTCGCCATCCTTGCAAAGCTGCAGCTTTCGCAGCTTGTTTGTCTTCAACATCCATTACCACCGAAGACTTCAAGGAAAATTAGCTGTCTCAAATAATATTGCCTGAAGACTTCTGGTGCTCTGACACCACCAAGTTTTGCGTTGGGACAAGCCTGATCTTTACGCGACCGCTCCAATCAAGCATGCATACTTCCCACATCTCGCCGAACTCTACCTACCAGGCGATCTTTATTGACAACGTGAAGAGAACACGCTGTAACGTGGAAAAGTAAGAGGCCTACGGCGAGCAGGGCATACAACGTCGCCCCACCAGATAGATAAGCTCAAACTTGCAGAGGCCGCCACCTCGATCTGAGCAGACGGTCATGCGCAAGAAGTATATGGCTGGACTGTGAGAAAGCTAGTCAGAAGCCATAGGTGACTGCCGTTCAGCTGGCCTGAAGCACTGAAAAATTTGTGAGCACGTGGGACTGGTGCTTCGAAGCCAAGGAAGACCTAATCCGTGGTTATCGCGCGGCAGATCAATGTCTTCCTGAGAATCTTGAGTGCCTGCCAACAGCCTCTTCAGGATCGTCAGCGATGTGCTTGGAACGATCCGTCAATGCTGAAGCCTTCGGTATTGCACGGTATATGCGAGGACTAATCCAAGATAGGCCTAGCGCAGTCTTACTTCAACCCTTGATTGGCAGATGTTGCAGTTTCATCCTTCTTCCTCCTTCCTCCCACGCTTCCTTCGCTTCACGCGCTTTGCGAGCGGGATGTACTGGATGGAGCCTTTGCATGCTTCTTCGGTCTGTTGTGCGGGGTCTAAGCTCCCTCAGGAAGCTGCTCAATTTATAACATCGACGTGCGGTTGCGAGCGATGGCCTTCGGATCAGAAAAACCGGCGTCTAGATCCTGCAAAGATGCGGCTCTTCAAGGCTATGTATTATGCTCGGCTTACCCTCCTTCAAACGTCCCTGAGCGTCTCAAGCATGCCCCGCGACTGGCGAGAAGACATGTGTGAGGCCCGACTTGTAACCCGCGTCTCTCAAACTCATTATGAATAACTACGTATGATCTCTCAGTACCTATTCATACCCGGCGAATGCCTTTTTCCTCAGATTCTCTTGATGAGCGTTTGAGTTTTCTGTCATTCCTTCCTCTCGCAAGCTGCACACCAAAAAAGGGCAGACTCTAATCTATATCGACATGATGCGTGGAGCAGTACGGATCGCCATTGTAGGGGTTATGATCATTTTCTCACTGACTTCTTCATTGTACTCACTTTGTCATACTTCTTGGAGATACCGTTTCCATGGAGATCCTTCTAAAAATTCTCTCTGGTTCTCTTTTGGGAACAATGCGACAGGACTTGTCAATACGACACAAGTATCTGGCATGAATACTAGTACAATGAACTCCACGGATGCTGCACAAACGACGGAAGAGGAGGGCATAGATACGGATAACTCTACACTGTCATTCGAGAGTCGGCCAGCTAAAGCCATTGTTATGGCTCGCTTGTCGAGCGAAGACACGACTTGGGTAGAAGAAGAGCTGCCAGAGTAAGTCCTGAATATCATTGAAGATGAAGCCAGAAAGATGACTGTCCACCCCAGCTGGACACCTTACGTATACACAGTCAAAGGCAAAAAGACCCAACTTCGTACTTTCACCAACAAGGGCCGGGAGTCATTAGTCTACCTGACCCATATAATCGACAACTATAACAATCTTGCGGATACCATAGCGTTTATCCACAGCCACAAACAAGGCTGGCCTGCAGCATGGCACACGGACGCTCCCGACTACAGCAACGTCAACTCACTCAACATGCTCCAGATTGATTACGTGCAAGAAGCAGGCTATGTCAATCTCCGCTGCAACGCACAAGTCGGCTGCAGCCCCAAAGAACTGCAGCTCAACCGGACCGAAGATCCGCAACCGCTGTCTGAACGCGCGCTTACGGAACGCGCTGTGCCTGCGGCGTGGAAAGCGCTCATGGGCAACCAAGAACCATTGCCAGACATCATTGCTGTCGCATGCTGCGCGCAATTTGCTGTATCGAGGGAGCAAGTGCTCAAGCGGCCGCTTGCGGACTATGAGCGATATCGGCGATGGGTGCTCGACACCCATTTGGACGACGACACGACCGGGCGTATCATGGAGTATTTCTGGCACATCGCATTTGGCAAGGACGCTGTCTTTTGTCCAGATGTAGCAGAATGCTACTGCCGCGTCTACGGTCGCTGTCCCGGCAAGTCAGCCGCGTCCAAGCCTGCCGCGGTAACGTCGTCGAAGAACACCACGCAAACAGGCGAGCCAAGCAGAAACAACGTCGTTGAGATGGACGGCCGCATACCCGCGGAGCTGACTTAGTGTCTTACCTCTGCTGCAGCCCCTCATTCTACCAACGGCCCCAATGGATAGCATACGCAACATATCAGCAACTATCCAACATACCACCCAATGCGCTCTTCTCTCGTCACCGTCAAGCCATAACACCTCTTCGCCTCCACAAACGCCTCCACATACGTGCAATGAAAGCTCTCAAGCGGCGGCTTCCACTCATCCGACGCGCTGTCACCCTTGCTCTCATTCACATTGTCCGTCACGGTCCACAGCTGCGGCCGCGTGAGGCCGTTCGCGAACGCCTGACGCTGATTGGTCGTCCAGGCGTTGGCGCCGCTCTGCAATGGTCAGCACACGTGGACCCTCAACACCTCATCCACCAGCTGGAACTCGACAAGTCCACCTTCGCCAACCCAACAAACCCCTTCCAATAGCACGAGATGGTGTAAGGGCACTCACCACCCAAGCATTCCCCAACGGCACCATATGATCGATATCCACATTGCCGGCGGCCGTCCACGTCGCATCGTCGTACGGACTCACCCACGTGCCGCTTGTCGCTGCGCACGCTGAGCTCGTCACCACGTCCGTGCCGTCGCGCTTCAGCACCGTTTCGCGTGTGTCGCACCCACCGCCTTGGGAGATCCAGTGAGGGAAGAGAGCGCGGCTGTAGTCGGAGAGGCTGCTGCGGGATGCTACCGTGAGGGCAGCGAGGTTGGTGCGTGCGGTGGAGGGGGTGGGGATGTTGGGCTGGTGGTATTAGATGGGCTGGTTGGCGGGTGCGGAGGCAGTGAGAGGCAAATGAGGGAGGGTGGGAATTGTTTGCGGCTCACGGGTGTGGGGAGGGCGTGGCCCGTGAACGCGGCCGCGAGGACGAGGAGGTTGGTGTACATGGTGATGGCTGTGTGGAAATTGTGCGATCTCCAGGAAACGATCGAGATCCTTCTTGGCTATTGGGGTTGCTACATGTCTTGTATCTGCGACGGAATTTATGCAATATCAAGCATCTACAACCCGACCTACCAACCACACATCACCCAAGCATGTGCATGCAGACCATCTCGGCGCGTAGGCGCTGTAACCCCTTGCCGCAGGGAACAGCATGGACACGCAGGTTTAAGCATAACGGGGCAATGCAACAGGAACGTCTTGGCGTTCAGCATGTGAGGTACTGTCGTACACATGGCAGCGAAGCAAGCGCAGCTGCACGTTGAAGCTCTGCAAGCGAACCATTGGTTCCGCGAGGGAAGGTCGTTTGATTGGCGGGGAGGTTGCTGAGGGGTCAGTTTGACTACCACAGGCTTTCGGAGCGTTTCAGGGGTTCATGCCCCTAATTTCTCGTTTTGCGCCAAGTTCCAGGGGCGTACGGAAGGCAAATTTGGGGCCATAAGCTCCCCGTAAACCCCCAAATCCTCCTCAACCAAGGAAAATCCACCATCATCAACGTCTATTGGCGGTCGGGATACTGGTACAAGTCGTATTGGACTGTTTACATTCGCTGAATGCCTGGCATGCCCATGTGTACAGCCCGTTCCCTAGCTCGGACGTATGAATATGCAGCTTTGTGGTCGAAGCGTTGGTGTGATCGCAGACTTGGTCGATGTGCTTGCAACCCTCACCCTCGTGACAGGTGACTAAGCTGTGTCGACGCACTTGACGAGTTTGTCTGTAGGAGCTCGCAAGCAGGAAACGAGAAAGCTTTCAAGCTCCCAGACAGTCTCCTGCAGCCGGCGCTTGCCGGGCAGTAAGCCTTGTGACCTCTTCCCACTGCAGGCAGATTGGGTGGGTCATCAGTAAGTTCTTGCGCCCTGAACGGGCACCCTGAGTTGTAGTGTACCTTCTCCGGGTTGAGACAGTCTGTCTTTGCACGCTATTTTCAGGCTGCGACATTCCAAGATGGCTTGCTGGCGAACGCGAGAGCGCCTCATTGCTGATAATCGGCATGACAGATCGGTTCGTCGCATGGAATTTGGCAACGCTCGTTGCAGCAGAACAAGGTGATTGACGGAGAACGGACGCTGCAAGAGGTGTTGACTACATCTCAGCCGGCAGCTCTCCTCCACAAAAGTCTCGCACGTCGTCTTCAAGTCGCAGCACCACAGAGCTGTATACCGCTTGGCGGAATTCTTCGTTCTCGAGCGACTCCTCTCGCTGGCCGAATGCACACCGAATGCAGCAGCGCACGGCGTCTCCATACAGAGCACCAGCTTTGGCGTACACTTGAGGAAGGAGTCGCTCGGCCGTGGATAGCGCCGTGAATTTGTTTATAGTACCGTCAGGCTTGAGCTCGTCCGGTTCGTAGAAGAAGTTCAAGGGTTTCCCAAAACATAATTGGATGAGAATAATGCCGAGATCGAAGACAGACGCATTGCCGATATGAAATGGGCATGGGTGCTCACCAGGTGGTTGCTCTTCTTCAATGGGGATGCTCCACTGACAGAAAGCTTTTGATACAAATGGTTGATGAAGCATGGGCATTTTTTCTGCGGAAAGCTGGCGCAAGAAGGAGATGTCGCGGATGCCCCAGCGGCGTTCGATCCATGGTGTGCCATACAACTGTAGAAGCGAAGACGCTAGGCATAGAGCCAGACTCTTTCGATCCTTCATACTCATGTGGTAGGCAGTGGCTCGGGATGGTGCAGATAGCGCGTCAGTGGCTGCCGTCTGTGGGCAATTGAGTAGATCTGCAAGCGAAACGAGGTTATCTTTGCGTGACGTTCGAGGATGCTTCCGAATTGGTATGATGCCAATCCGGCCTATTTGACCCTTTGGAAGACTTCCAAGGCAGTTTCGGCTACCCTCTGCGACGAGGCCCAACGTTGCACAGAGATTGATGATCGGACGCAGTGACTGGGCAGATACCCTCGGCATGATGTTGGGCTCGCAATATGGTGTCATCCACTGGGCTGCGTCAGTCTCGGGTTTACGACATTTTGATAGCTTGTCTGGCCGCTGAGTCTTGAGCCTGTGCAATTTAGCAACGAAATACAAGGTTACGATATGGCGCACCTTAGAGCACTCGAGAAAAAGTTAGACCTCTTTGTGACAGAATTTCTTCCGCTGCACGCGAGTGTCCGAGGTGGATATTGCGGAAGGTCCTTGAGATCGGTGCGCAAGCGAGACTCGCTCGTCCGCAGGCTTGCACGGATGACATACGTCGCTGAGCAGATTGGTCAGACAAACTTGAGTTTGTAGGATTCTCACACTCACCTTTCAACGCCTTCTAAAGCCCGTTGATTATCGCCATCGATAGCGACAATATCAGTTTCTGGCCAATCACAGGCCAAGGACGCTTCCTGTAGATTCTCCTGGTTGAACAGAATGCGAAAGCTGATCTCGACTGTCGTCTGTGTTGGCAATATCTCCTTGCTGGATGTTCGTCTCACTAACATCAAGTTCGCATTGTGGAAGTGTGTTGGATCGCATCCCCAAGGAGCGACCTGCAGAGCCTCAAAAACAGAATACGCAGATTCGCGAATACGATCCAGTCCGTCCATTCTCTTGTCTTTGTAACTGAAGGGGAGTAGGTCGAGAGAATCCGTCACCAAGTACCACATCGCTTCATTAGCATCTTTGAGTGTCTTTTTAAGCGCAAGTCGACGCTCTCTTGAGAAGGCATGTTTGATTCGGTGCACCTCCCTCTCCCAGCAAAAGGACTTGCCAAGCTTAGACTAAGACGCCATGAGTCTTCATCTCTGATGTGTAACAATTGATATGTGGACTTACCTCTTCAATCTGGCGCGTTTGGAGCTCATTGTTGAGTTCCTCGAGTGCAGCATGGAACTTCTGGGCGGCTTTGCAACAAGGTCCCATTGACCAACCGAGGACTTCTTTCAAACCACTCTGTATGACCGGATCACTCCATGTTGAGAAAGCTGTCTGGCCAAAAAGCTTGCTTACTTGCGCTCGGGGCAGCACCGAATGCAATAAACGTTGAGAAGTGTTTTGAAATTTGGCTCCCTCTAACTCAATTGTTCCGCACAGATTTTGCAGGTCTTCTTCGTAGTTTTTCCATACGTTTAGTGGCTGCAAAGCACGCTTGTATTGATCCAGAATACATGTGATGAGAGGTGGCAACGCCAGAGCGAGACCAACAATTTCGATAGCAGACATGATGAGCTTCGATTCGCAGGATTGTGCATGAACAGCGGGGCAAGGAAATACTTATATCGAAGCCTCAGAGAAGCAAGACCGCAGTGCGATGAAGCTGAGCCTCAGTGCCTTGTGTAGTGGGGTTCGCAGAATGCGTGGCAGGCAAGAGCTGGGCCTCGATGCATGCACACCTTAGCGACGTGATAGGAAACGAGCTCTGACACCACTGGACGGTTTCGAAGTTCGCATTTGCTTCTGCATGCAAATGACGCGTGCCGGTCTGCCTGCTCTGCCTCGCGTGTTTCAAACCAGGCTGGATACTTAAACAAGTGAGGAGGGCACAGCATCGTCACTAGGGCGTCGTTTATAGCCATCATTTGCACCCAATGGACAACGTGCTGGACATTGTTGCACTATTCGAAGAGCTGATAGAGAATTTTGCTTTCCACTCCTTAGAAGACGAGATCAGCCGTCTTCGCGCCTGGGGAAGCTCCATAGGCCTGTCCAGCGCTCAAGACAATCAAGAAAGAACTATCAGCCAACTGAAGCTGGCATCGAAGCTGCAACAGCCGTGTGTTCGGCTATTGAAAACGTTGCAAGGGCATTGCAATCGATGTAAGATGTCGCCAGCAGCGCCGCACTTTATTCAAGCGCCGAATATCACGTGACTTTCTTGGCTGACATGACTCGCAGACATAGCCCTATCGACAAAATGTCTAAATAATACTGCGGCGAGGAAGCGACACGAAGACATTAGTGAGACCATTGATGATCTTATTGATCTCACGCGCTTCATCACAGTGCCGTCGCTGTATAATCTCACGCAAGACCATATTGACCAGGTTCGTGCGGAGGAGCTCTCAACGGAGTCCAATGATCGCCGTGGTTTCGACCCTCTTTTCACCTTCCCGGGTGTGGAAGCCTACCTCACAGCGAGGCTTTTCATTGCCGATGTGCAGCGTCAACTTCGATCAGCCCGGGAAGCCGGGAAAGAAGCTTGTCTACAACGCCAGTCTCAGCACGCGTATAGAGAGGAAGATAACTCGGCTGCTAGCAGCTGCGTCAGCAACATAGTCAGGGCAAAGGATGTAGCGAGCCTTTGTGACGACTCCGGCTTGGATGTCTCTGATTACCAGCGGGAAGATTCCGTGTCAAACGCAACTGTTGATGCTTGGGCAATCGAAACCCTTTGTTGCTACTGCTCGAAAGTATTTCCAGCAACCTGGTCGCTGCAGCGTAGAAGGTATGTCAACAACTTCAACTACAATGAGCGTTTCTGACCGCATAGGCGTCATCTCCGATATGAAATAGAGCCCTACGTCTGCACTTACAAGGCTTGCTCTGATGCGAGGAAATTGTACGCTTCAAAAAGGCAGTGGGTTGATCATGAGCGTAATGTGCACCGCGTACAGTGGCGTTGTCCCGTGGACACTTGCGCAAATGCTCGGCCGACATCGGCAAAACTCCTGGACCACATCAACTGTGTCCACGGTGACGACATCAAGAACGGAGAAATCACGCGACGTCAGATATCGCTCATCCTAAAGAGCTGTCGAAAGAGATCGTTCTGTAATGAGCGATGTCCCTGTTGCCTGATTGGCTTCGACGATGAGATACTCTATGAAGATCACGTGGCTATGGAGCTCGAGAGGTTCGCCATTTCCGCCTTTGCAGGACCACGATCTGGACCAAGCTTCCTCCAACAGGTTCCCGCGTCCAGCAACCCGTCCAATGTGCTTGCGAAGAGGCTTTCCACTGAGCTAGATAATAATCTCTCCGCGCAGCATGCATCTCTCAAATGGCGGTCAATACGCTCGCCAACTGCTAGTACATGCGGTGATAGTGGCGACAACACCGCGAGCACCGCGACGACACCAGATGCTCAAAGCTACCTCAGTTCTGACTTCTCGAAAAACCTTCTGGATTGCGAGCCTCTCGATCTCTTGCAGACTTGGAGCTTGACAGCACCTGAAGAAACACATGTGGAGCCTCATACTTTTGAGCCGAAACTCTTGGCAACAGATGCCATCGTCACGCCGTCTCCTGCAGCTGATGCATCCGTGATGGCTCCTATTCTGGACGCCGACGAACGCCGCAAATCCGAGGGCGGCTTGATACTTGGTGAAGTGGCCAGCGTGAAGAAAAAGCCTGTCTCAACGGTTCATGGCCATTCGCCCGGAGTGCAAGGCTCGTGTGTCAAATGTCGAATGCTTCACAAACACGTAAGTTTACTGATTACCCATATTGAGAGGTCGTTCATGTACTAAGACTTGGCTAGTGCGCTGGCACACATAATTCTGCATCATGTGAAGGTTGTTTTGAAAGCACCATATATCGCCATCTTTGCTCACGCGTCAGACTAAGTGACATCACGCTTTACAGGAGCCAAAGTCAATGCATCGCAGCAGACAAGCTTGACGCTAGATCGGCGCTACTTGATGCCCATCTACGGTCCACAAACTTTGACCTGCCTGAACAGACCAAACAGATTGAACTCCACCAAGTCAACGGAGCAACTTTTTCGATCCAGGTCTGCTCATTCGCTTTACCAGATGAACTTTTTGTTTCATTGACAGAGTCCGAGAGACGATCCTTTTCGCATCACCTCAAGCTTGCCAATCCAACTATCGCAACTACAGACACACGAAATTTCGTACGGCGAAGTATCGCCAATTGTGTGCGACAGCGGATGTCTGACTCTGATAAATTGACAAAGTCTATATTTGATTATGCGACGTGTATAATCGTTGATCAGCTGGTGAGTCATCCGCGCCTGATCTTTGGAATCCGATAGCTAACCGTTGCTTTCGAAGAAGAACAAGTCCGAGTCCTCGTTTCTTGCTGATGTTCTCCAATTCTGGACCGCTGCCCGCCTTATCGAAGGCGGGTTGAGACTCACAGGGTCCGAAACGTTGGGACTGCGTCAAGATGCTATGCTAGCCGCCGTCCCAGTTCTGAACGAGCAATTCGCGAGTCTGTACCGTAAAGAGGTACTTGAGCCCCTGCGCGAAAAAATTGTTCGTCAGCTGGACGATCTCATCTCCCATCACCGCAGAGGACGCTGGCTGGAGCTGGTCTTGGCAGTGTTTATTCTATTGCACCATTACTCACTTACAATGCAACACAATTGGAACGCATCACGACAGTGTGGTCACAGGGTGGGTACTCTTTTGCAAGTCCCTGAGCTGATACTTTGCAGAGACATTTGAAGACGAATCGCTAACACCTGCAATCAGAATAGCTACAGTTCCAAAGAGTTTAGCGACAAATTACATGCAGGTGCCCTAAATTTGCTAATTCATTACCACGTTGTCTGTGGTGAGCAAATGCCCTTTGACACGAAATGGTCTACTGAAGAGACGAAAGAAGAAAAGTTGGCGAGGCTCAATACCAGAATGAAAGGTATTGTGAAATTTACCGGAGGGCAAGATGACATCCTTTTCAGGATTACAGAAGAGGTTCAAGAAAGATGTAAGCTTCGTCGCATCCATGAGTACCCTACAAAGCTGATCATGACGAATTTTAGGTGACGAATTCAATCGGCTATGTCGAACTTTGGATTATGAAGCTCCGCACTGGTTCACAGGGCAAATGTTTGTACGGGACTGGAGGCCAATCGACATACCAGCCCACAATGAGTTATCGGACGGGGTCATTACAGCCTCTTCTCATGGCGATCCGGAAAGATCTACAGTCACAGATGGGACTGAAGCTTTGTCAGTGAATAAACCGACAAAGACACAGGGGATGTCACGGCAGTAATGCAGCATTGATTCATGGTCAGAGGACCACGAAGGACAGCTGTGAGTTATTTTGCAGTGCTATACTCAGACGGAAGAGCTACTTCAGTGCGGCATACAGCACCAACAATAATTGTCTACCATCTTGCCACAATGCAGCCCATCATGGCAAATACGACCACCAAGAGGACGAGTATCTCATAATTGACTAGTTCACCGACCCGTGCTATTGTCACTGTAAGCAAATGACAGAACAACATCTGCTCGAGCCGTGGAGACTTCGTGGTGCTCGCATCCGCTTCGCCAAGCACACACTCGATGATGCGCTCACCATCCAAAGACCTCCAATTGCAGCGCAATCTCCTCACACTCACCACTCCACACCCTCCGCTGCGCGCTCGCCGTTGCGTTTGCCAGGTCCACGCGCAGCTGCTCGGGCCCACATCCCACCACCATGGCCCGCTCTCTAGGCCGCACAAACTCTTCCAGCACGTCTCGCATGTTCGGTCGTCCTCTCGTCTGCCCAGCTAAAGCTGCAACGATGTCTTTCATACTCGCAAACTGCGACATCGCTGACTGTGCTCGCATCCCGCGCGTTCCATCCACCACTTCGATCTCCATAGAACCCTTCTCTACCTCAGACACCACACCCTTCTCATCACCGATCTCACCGTCCCCCAAACCCGCCGGCCCGGTAACATAGACCCTCACAACCACAACCACCCTTTCCTCTCCCTTCCTCCCCACCAACTCCCTCAACTCCTCCCCAACCCACTCAACCGCATCCAGATCCCTCACAGCCCAAACCAACACAACCCTCTTCAACCTCCTTTTCTCTCCCGCCGCACACTCCAACAACCAAGGCAAACACGCCGACACCCCCGTCCCGCCAGCCACAAGCACCAAACTATCAAACTGCGAAGCCACCGGCCTCATCATGCCACCGTACGGCCCATCAAGCCAAACTGGCGTCGTCGGCGGCGCTTCCGCATCCCTAGGCGCCGCAGCGAAACTTGCAAGACGCCTCGTAAACCCGTTATGTGCGCGCGCCAGGACAAGAACACGGGAGTTCGGGCCGGTGCAAGCAGACGCAATAGTAAACGGCGTATTATCCAACGGCGCGATGTCCGTGAAGCGGAGGAAGACATGCTGACCTGGCGTCCACTTAAACGGCGCCGCAGGATCGATCTCGATTCGAGTCATCTTGCCCTCGAGAGCCGTGAGTGTCGCGGAGGCGCTCTTACCAAATTTACGATGGGATAGCGAGGTGACGGATAGCGGCTGCGTCTTATAGAGCGCACGAGCGAGCCAGGAAGCAGCCCAGACAGCGACGGCAGCCCAGAGGTAGACGCGGGAGTCGAGCTCGCTGGCGTGCCAGAAGAGGAAGGCGAGGTAGATTATGCCGAGGGCGATGTGGGTGGTGTAGAAGGTGGTGTGGAAGCGGTGGCGGAGGAGGGGGGTGGAGAGGAGGCAGATTAGGAAGAGAGTGACGAGGGGGGGTACGCCGTTGGACTGGGTGGGTTAGCGATGGGGTGGTGGGTGATCTGGATGTGGTCGCGGATGATGCGGCGATGGTGGCTGGGGGGAGACTGTTGGGCGTTGGGGGGTCTTACCTGGTTATTAGCAGCCAATCCGCGTCTGTGAAACTCCACGTCCAATCTTGGGAAGCCTCCCCAGCCTTTGTCGTTGACGCTGGCGACGAAGAAGGGGATGGTGTGGATTAGTGATAGGGCAAAGCTCATCCACGAGACCCAACGATGCAGAACGTTGAGTCGTTCATGGCTGATGCCCGTGAGCAGCGTGATGATATTAGCTTTGCCAGACAAGGCTACGAGGATGGGAACGCAGGCGAAAGCGACGAGCCCGCTTCTGATCGCAATAGGCGGCCCTCCATACCCGAGATGCTCCCGGTAGTAGGGCCGAGGCCCGAACGTGAGTCCGATGAGGAAGACAATTGTGATGAGAAGGAAGGATACTATGCCAAATCCCAAGGGTATGTCGAGGAGTTTCAGAGTTGTTGAAGGTCGAAGTTGCCGGTAGAACAGCCACCTGCATAAGGCTTGCGCTCGTTTGAGTGCAGAAAGGGAGCCTTTTCTGTTCCTTTTCGTAGAGTGTTTATGCTTCGTGAGTTGGCGGTATAGGTGGATGGTCGAGACGACACCTAGGATTGCAAGCCAGTAGTACGTCGCCCAGTGGCCGTATCTGAACAGACTCGCATATGGTAAGACATCTATAGCATCAAGAAGCGCAGTATAGAATGCGATGCATTTCTCGGCTGCTTGAACGCAAGCTGGACTGTCGAGTGGGAGGTTGGCGATCTCTGGAGGTGCGGCCGTGTCCATGTTTGAGGTTTATGTCATGGATGCTGAACCAGCTGGACTGTGGAGGAAACAATGCACTCTCAGACGACTATACGAGGAGGATGCTCGGGTGGTATGCTGTTTAGTCGCGGGTCTCTAGTGCAGAGTATATTTAGATAAGCACAGCGAGCTCCTAGGACCTGTGATAATTATATGCCTCTCCATGATCGCTCGCGCGCTCTAATCCATGTTCTTGGCTTACTTGATCTCAATGCACTTCGAGTATGTTCTTCATCTTGGCTAGGAAATGTCTTACGCCTTACGACGAATTATTGACCCGTTCAGGCGTGAGCTACTCCACTAAGATACCAGAAGTTCCACATGCCCCTCATTGAACCCGGCAATGTGCAGGAAACCCTGAATGCACGGCGATTGAGCAATTTCACGTTAATGAAGGTCATCCGCAGTCCGAAAAAGGATCGAAATAAAGGTCAACTCGCAGTAGGCGATGCACGAACCCCACTAGACACAACGAACTTTCTGTCTTTTGAGAAGCTTGGTACCTTATAAGAAGCCTCGAGCGCTCCAAAAAGTAGTGACGAGACGAACGCGAACGCGCAAAGCGAGAACGCGCAAGTCGTCGTCATGGCGAAGAAAGACGGTGAGGGTGGTGAAGCGACAGCAAGAGCCGCAACTGGACTTCGTTGGAATCAAGACTATACTTGCACGAACCCTCCCCCGACCTCTGTCGACACAAAAAACCCTTGCGCTGGATATCCAATTGAGCTCTGCCTCATGCTGAAAACAAGCTAGAAGTCAGAGATAGGTCCTTGTCAGAGAAGTCGACTTCCCGAAAGTCGTTCAGGTTTTTGAGCCGTTTGGTCTGCACGTCGTGCAGGATCGCCTGAAATTCCTGATAGCCATTGTGATCCGGGCCAAATGTAGAGATCCAGAGGCTCTCGATAGACTCGGGAAGCATATCGAGGAGCTTACGAAAGACAACCCGAGCGTCACCGTCGTCTTCGTCATCGCTGCCACTGTCAATGTCTTCGACTTGATCGTTGTCTGACGCTGGGCGCATTGTGCGCCTGCTGCGCTTGTCCGCTTTCTCCTTTTCTTCCTCTGTCCAGAAGTCATTCCGTTCGTCTGCCTCCTCCTCGTCCGTAGTGTCGTAGCCGCTAACATTTTCATCCAAGTTCTCCTCGCTCGAGGAGAAAAACATGTTCACATCGATAGCCAGCCGCTTCAGCACTTTCAGTCCTCGAAAGTCGAGCAGTGTTCGTGTTTGGTCGTCATCTGTGCCGTCTGCCGTCACCAGTACTAGCTCCGTGAGTGTATTACCAGAGTGCCGTTTGAGCGCCCGCAGGATCAGGCGCGGTTTGATGTCGTCGTAGCTGATGATTGCGCCACCGTGTTCATATCTGAAGACGCGAAGCGGCGTGTTACGAGTGAGCTGGCCGATGGCGTTGGCGTCAATGACTGAATTGCACAAAGAGATATCCGTGACTTTACAGGATGCCGAGATCAAATCTTCAGGCAGGTCAAAGCCTTCGGAACCCATCATATTACCTTGCAACCGTCGGAAAGGGGTCCACGCGAGAAACGGCCAATAACGCATAAGCGACTCGCATCCTTCTGTATCCCAATGCTCAACTTCGACGTAGTCCAATCTTTTTAGCAATATGGGCGCCGGGGCAGTGACGCCTTGCTCTGCAGCCAGATGAGCAAAAATCTTCAGGGCGTTTTTGTGCCATCCTGCGGACGCCGCCGTTAGCAAATAACATTCGGCATAGCGCTAACACCTGTACGTTTCTACCTCGAGGAGGATCATGACCAAACCCAATATGAAGCATGGTGATAAAAGAATAAGGCAGACAGAGAAGGGTCTGAAGCCTCTGAGCTCACCTTCTTGATTGTGAAAGCATGCTTTGATTTCTGTGACGTTTGGGACAAGGGTCAGAAGATACGCAAATACGGTGCACGTATCGATTGGATCATGTGTGTTCTGCGTGTGAGCGCCGATGTCGTTCTCGAAGAGTGTGCCAGAGAAGTCCGGCTCGATTCCCATATTCCCGAGCTCGTGTAGAAGCCAATCACCGCCATCGACTCTCTGCCGGGTCAGTGTGCGGAGTTTGTCGCGAGCACCATGCCAGTAACCTGGTGGATTTGTCAAAGCCGGTCGCCTTGGAACGGCATTCGGAGAGATAGGGGCTGCAGAACTGGTACAAGCGTACCTGCCTCGAAAGCGGCAAACTCCAGACGTTTGACATATCTCGCAACAGGCGGATCTGCTTTGATCTCGCATATCAAGTTGAGGGGATGCCCTTGCCATGCTTTGCATTCCTCAGAATCATACTGATCCTGTAAGCAACGAAATTAGCATGTTCCTCTGTGTCCAGACGCAAGGCACTGCAAGCAATATGGTCGTCCGCCTTTGGGGGGGCAGAAGTGACTGATGAGCACAGAGAGCAGGCAGAAGTGCATAGTCTGCGAACATACCCCTAGCAGCACGTGGGTGTATTTCTGCTTCCTCAAGCGATGCTCCGGAAGGAAGGACGAGCATGCAAGTCTGTACATGGATCTGTTGATAGCAGTGAAGGACTCCACGTCATCGACGTCAAGAGCGTCAAAGATGCATTGCAAAAGTTCATTGCTGAGGCTGAGAAGTGACATCGTGCGGACGTCTTGTGGCGTGAGCAAGTCGGCTTGAGCACGACGCGTAGGAGTGTCCGTGACTACTTATAGGTCCTCCTCGCTGGGGTGCACAATAGGCAGAAGTATCGATCGTTACGCTGGAGTTTTCATCGAGCGGGCGCTTAGGCAGCAGGACATAAACATAGTAATCTAAAGAGCACTAAAGTGAGAATCAGCTGTAGGATTGGTGCAGGCGCCAAGGGCGCGACAATCTAGTGAATCCTCCCAAGCCTGCTGTCGGCCTAGAGGATAGGTTGGCGTGGGTGAAATTGCCTGGGGGCGTTTATTGCTGTTTACAGCAGCATCGTATAGTTGCAGTGGGATCATGAATCGCGCGACAGTATCTACTGCTTTTGAATTAGCGTCGATTACCGGATGCGTCACAGTGACACGCCTACGGGGTCTCATGGATCTAGAGAGGCAGCCGTACTCATCAAGTCAATCTTGACACATCTTTCTTTCTGTCGCAATGGCTTTTGATCACTGCTTCCTCCTGAAATCTACATTCACTCTCACTCTCCACGACCCCCAGCCGGCACCTCCAATCTTCCTCCTTTCTCGATGGCACTGCCGGATCCCAGCATGTTCAAAGGCGCACTATTTGCGGCCTGCCAAAGCGGCGACCTAGACCAAGTCCGCGCGCTGGTCCAATCCCCTGAACTCCGCAAAAGCGACCTCGACCACGGTCTCCTTTCTGCAGTGTGGCCGGAAAACGCGCCGCATGGCTACCCTGAACTCGTCCAGTTCCTGCTGGACCACGGCGCCGACGCGTCGAAGCTCTGTGGCACACCTGTTCTAGGCGGATCCAAGCGTGTGCTGCAGCTCCTTATGGACCATGGATGGGACTTGAACGCCGGTGGCGACACCAATGCCGCGTTGTAAGTCTGTTCGCTGGAGATGGGGTTACGCGGGATACTAAGAAGCGCAGTCTAGCCAGGTTCGACGAAGACCTACTGTGTTGGCTCATCGCACGAGGAGCGGAGATTAGGGCGACACCTAAAGGAGGCCCTCAGGATTCAGTTCTTGACGCAGTGGCGCGCTCCCATTCCCCAGCGACGTTCCAGCTTTGCCTGGACCACGGGGCGGACATGCGCCTTGCGTCGCCCTTGCAGTCCGCAGGGTCCAGACTGGAGATGCTGCAGTACCTGCTCAGCTTGGGGTTGGATATCAACGAGGAGCGGCTCATGAGGCCGATGGTGCCGGCAGGTTTCCGGCCGCAAAAGGCGACCCCGTTGAGTGCGCTGTTGTGGTGCCACAAGACTAGTGTCCTCAAGAAGACACCGAGAGTGGATGTGCTGCGCTGGTTGCTTGACCGTGGGGCGAGAGTCAATGAGAAGGCGCTTGCGGATGCACGTGTAAGGGCGAAGCACGATGGTGATTCGTCTATTGTTGAGCTTCTTGAGTATCACGCGGCTCGGCAGGGGTGAGATTCGAATGACGCATGATGAACGTGACGGGGCGCATTGAGGACAGCATTCAGGATATCCGGCATTTTTGTGTCAGCTGGCGTATGAAGATGCTACGAATTGGCTGTGGGCAACGCCAGGACCGTACATTGCCATTATTCCGATCTCTTTTCCATGCACAGCCACAGCATACGTCAAGCCGCCAAACAAGCAGATGCATGATCGGTTTGCCCTAGATTGACGTTCCTAGGATATCCAGAGCGTATTACTCGAAAACCCGAGGTGCTCTGACACGGGAGTCTCTATTCATGCGCAACCACCGTCAGAAAAGGATCCTCTTTGACAATCTGGACGGTACTTGTGGCGATATTGTGTGAGGTGCTTGGAGTGGTGAGTGGTTGTTGGTCGGGCCGCGGAACCGTCTTCGCTTAGGACCCTTATCACTAAACTTGCGCCAGAAACGCCTAAATCATGCCAAGAAAAGGGGCTTCTGGGGTAAAAAGGGCCCCAATGTCCCGCAAGCCATCCTGACGTGCACAACACTGATGTTGCAGCCTTGCCCCATTCCGGACGTCATCACAACCCCCTATTTCTCTTTGAAGACACCTGCTACAATTGTGCCGTTGATCTTGTACACCTCGCTAGCATCGAACATGCAAATCCCAGCGTCAGATTACTCTACAAAGGAACACGGGGCTTCGCGTCGACTTGTCGCAGATTTCCCACAATGGCCATCTGCAGTTAATCCACAGAACTGCTAAGCGAGTTGCGGGATCGTGACCGGCCACTGGGTGCTTCCAATCGATACTGTTACTTCTCGCATTGCGGGAAGAGATGTCATTCAAGCGACACAGGCTGCATAGACGGGGCGCAAGCAAGATGGCGAAGGCAAGCATGCGGATGCGCAAACCGTCACACTTGAGAAACCTCGCGATGAGTGGATACTCAGGGCCTCGAATGACTCCACTACATCCTGGTGGCCCCTAATCAGGTCTTGGGGCCCCTTGCAATAATGTGATTCGGTCTCCGCGACTTTGCCGGAAGACCCTGCTGACCATATTTGCACTCTAACGAGCCTGCTAATCTCTAATGGGCCGACTGACACTCATGGCACAAAGGAGAATCACTTAAACGCTTTGGTAACAGCTGCTAAGACAGATTGATGACTCGCTTCGTGATGTATAAATGAGGACAACGTATAAAGCAGGACCTTGCCGCAGGTCAATACAGAGTTCACATATTGAGCATCTTTCGTTCGCTCTTTTCGTCTCATATCTTTGACGACACCATTCGCTAGTCTAGCTCACCTGCCCACTACTGGGAACATATATTTTAAACAACGCCATCATCACCGCAGCTAACATGCGCATCACAAGTCCATTATGGAGGCTAGCAACGCTCCTACTTCTCAACCCGAGTGCACTGGCAGCCCCTCCTTCGACAAATAGTACAACGGCAGTCACGCCATTGGCAGTACCGACGTTGAAGCCTTCGCAAACTTTCAACACTTCCAGTGCTGTCTCGGTCGCGAGTGCTGTCTCGGGGGTCGCAACAGCCGTCTGCAAGCCCGCGACTTGCGGCAGGCACGGAACCGGTATCGCCTGCCCCAAAGAGCAAGAGCCTTTGTTGTCAGTCTCAAAAAGGGTTCGTCGCGATGTACGCTCCGAGCAGGTAAGTCTACAGCCTCCACACATGTTGCTTCTATTGTTTTGCAAGGGCCTTTTAGTCGTTAAATAGGAGGCGTTGTTGGATCATGCCCTTTCTGAAAGCGAAACAAACCCGCTTGTATGCCCCTTATCTATGGTGCTGACATGTAGTGCTCTAGGTAAGTCTATAGCGTCTACGCTCCAGCTTTTGTGGTGTCTCGTGGCTCATCTGAGAGCCCCTTCGCCGGCATTTTCGAAACGAGAGCGCCTGAAGCCCCCAGGGACTCTTATAACAATGCTGTTCAGAAAGTATTGTGCTGATACTTGAACGTTCAGGTCAAGCGGGCGACAGGCGATCTGCCTTCTCCAGAGCAATACCAGGGTGACATGAACGCGTTCATGACCGCCCTATTCGCAAAAGACACCACGGTCAAGGTCTCGCAGCCCAATGAGATTATCTCGTCATCGGAGACTCAGGCTTGGTCGGACAGTACCCCGGCTGGACTGGCACTAGGTGTGCAGGGTCTTTTCGGTTGCGGTGTAAGTTGAAATGCATGACAAAACGCACAGATCTCGAGCACATGCGGCAGGGCATCATAAGGTCGTAAGTAGCTGTCAAGATGCTGAAGGACTGGAGTCGCTACGATTTCTCGAAATTTCAAGTTTGTTAAAGGCTTCACCTGGCTGTGAGAATGGGCCGGCAAGCTATCTTGACAGGCGGATGCTAATGCTGCAAACAGTCCATCGTCATTGCCTCCCGGAAAGGCATCTGGATGTCCCACATCTGGCAAGATGGTTTCGACGACGACATGCTGGATGCAGAAGTCGTCCAACCCCTGTCCACCGGTAACGACGCTATGAATCCCGCCCTTCCCACGACGATCAAGAGCATTTTCACCGCTGAGGACAACATTCAAGTCACACTCTTGTCGCCTGAGGTAAGTCTTAGAGCCTACGCGGGTTCAATCCTGTGTTGCTTTATGATCCTTTTAGCGGCCTTTCTGCCGGCATTGCTCTAAGACATTCGAGTTGGCTGCATTTCATGGGTGGTATAGATGCTGCACAGAAAGATTGGCTTCAGAGCATCCACAGATTCTATTGAATTGCCTCAAACCCACCACGCGGTAGCCAGCATGCCGGCAGTGTCTCTCAATGCTTGAATTTGAGACCTAAATGGACTTGAGAAGGGGCTGTGCTGACATGTTGTTCCTAGGCAGTTCAAAATGTGCCACCGGGCACGCCCGACCCAGAAGAGTACAAAGCAATGTTCGACTACGAAAGCAAGATGACTGGGGGTAAGTCTACAGCCTCCCCAGTGTTTTATTCTATTGTTTCCTGGCGGCCTTTCGGTTGCCCAGTAGTAGGCGTTGTTGGAATCAGCCATTCTGATAGCAGAACACACCCGCCCGTGTGCTCTCTCCGAATGCATTGTGCTGACACGTAGTGCTCCAGCGGTCCAAGACAAGCTCGCTTCTTTGCTTCCATACAACACTCTTATTCATTCTCGAAGATACGCATTAGCGCAAAACACGCCCGAGGGGTACGCTGTGCTGCAGAAGAACGCGGACGCAGAACAGGGCCCTGAAGCCAGCGCAGACTGGGTAAGTCTACAGCCTCCGCACTGTTTCATTCCATCAATTTTTAGCGGCCTGTCGGCTCTCAAAACAGAGACGCTGTCCGAGGCGCTCGTTCTAGAAGCAAATAATACTAACACGTAGCGCTCTAGGTCAACTTTGTGAACTCGTAAGTTGAGACCTTTTGTAAAAGACTTTTCCTTTGAAGAGAAGCGTCAAGCAAACTGATCATTCTCCAGCCATGCGCTCGGTCACGTGCTCACGGTCTTCTCGCCAACGGGCTCATCCGCCAATCCCGCTTACAGAGTCTATCTTGGAGACACATCGACTCCCATCATGAGCGACGACTGGTCAGCCAGTAATCCTGCGCCTGCTACGGGCCCCGGCACAATACAGACAAGTTGATCAAGCGGAGTGCTTGAGCTTGTGCGCACGTCACGGCATGCAGCTGCGCGTTGGGAAGAGATTAGATCTCACACGAGGGGGCGCCGAAATCTCAACGCAAAGAAGTTTACGAGATCAGCCAGTTCTTCGATACGCGAGCGCTTCCTGTCTTTGTCATGATCTTGGATCCGGTCTTTAGTAGTTAGATGGTGTCAAGCGCTTCAGGCCTTACTTACATGGTAGCAAGACTTTGGAGAGCAGGATAAGATGCATTGTGCTCGATACTAAATTCCGTGCCTGTGGTGTCTTTCCTGTATAGAAGTGGCAAATCTGTAAGCGAGTCAGACAAACTTGCTCACCTACTGAATTCGGCGAACAGTTCTTGATAGGCCCGTTTCGACTGAAAGACGAGCAAGTTTATTCCACTACAATAGCTCTTCGTTCATCTGATCACTGACCCACCGACGTGAAACAACTTTCGCAGCACTATCCAGACTTCAGTTCACAATTCGCTAAGGCAGTCGTACGTAGCTCAAGATGGCGTCGTCAATGATGATGATGCCTTCCTCGGCCACGAGCTCTGCTATGCCTGTGTCTACGACCAGTGGCGTGAGCAGCAGTATGAGCGGCATGAGCGGCATGGACAGCATGGGCAGCATGAGCGACATGGACGGCATGGCCTGCAAGATTTCCATGACATGGAATTGGGTGCGTCTTAGAGCATCTCACATTCTTTTTTTTTTGCCTCAAAGCCTCCATTCGGCGGCTAGCGCGCCGGCGTTGTCTCAAAACACTTTGTTTGAACCGGAGCCAACTTCAGAATGTGCTGTGCTGACATCTTGTTTCCAGTACACCGTCGGTGCCTGTGAGTAACTGTTCTGTCCGGAAAAGAGTTCCGTCCAGGAAAGAGCATAGTAACTCACTGACCGCGTGATCAAGGCTTCATCTCCAAGACCTGGCAGATCACCTCCCCAAGCATGTTCGCCGGCTCCTGCATCGGCGTCATCTTCCTGGTCATCTCGCTCGAGTTCCTACGTCGCGTCCAGCGCGAGTTCGATCGTCGCACCAAGCGTCCCAATGCTCCACAACCCGGACACAGAATGGCAACGGGAAGTGATGCCTCAGACTCACTGACGGGCAGCCTATCTGGCCAGAAGGGGCCCAGAAATGTCGCCAGCCCGTTGGCCCAGCACCGCATAGCAACCACAATGCAGGCGAACCTCAGCCGCCGCAGTCTTCTCGTCAAGCAGATCATCCGCGCCTTCATTCATGCAGTCCAGTTCGGTGTCGCGTACTTCGTCATGTTGCTTGCCATGTACTATAATGGTAAGTGCGTCATATTGCTTGATGGTGGAAGCGTTGCTGATATCGGCCCAGGCTACATTATCATATGCATCATCATTGGTGCATTCCTCGGGTCTTTCATCTTCACTTGGGATCAGCTGCTCGCGGAGTGAGTAGGGCGTCGCAGTAACTCGACCGGGACCAACTGACATCCCATGCAGGCAAGTGAATGCCGAGGCCGACATTACGGGCTGCTGCGGATAGCTGGGCAGCAGCTAGTTATGAAACATCCGGTAGTCCCCTAGTAGGATACCAGTGGTCTTCCGAACATTTCCTTGAGCTGTTCGTTATCAATTGATCGATAGTGGGCTACAGCTTCTCATTCTTGTCCATATCGGCGTCCGTACCGGAGACGCAACGCAATCCCACGGGTTTGATGCGGCTCAGATAGCAATTCTCTCTTCCACCAGCAAGCAGGCTATTACCACAGATACCACCCCTCACACTATAAGCTGGATGCAGGACTCCCGAGCAATGGCCATTCGTTCCGATGTTTCTGCGTCCGTGCCTGATGCAATTTATCGCTATGTCTTCGCCGGTGTGCTCGTCGCCACCAATAATGATGCTGACGACGGTAGGCTTGTATTGCTCATTCGCGATCGATAGGTCCGGAGTGCCAATGAAGCCCTTTACCCGGCCTGCGGAACACATGTAGCTGTCGTAGTGCACGGTGCCAGTGCGACCTTTTGCAAGCTGATGGCTGACCGCAACGGGGTGGGTCAAATTTCGTAGGGTACACGACGAGCTTGACGGGTGGTTATCGTTAGAGTCTCCGGATTGCGGCAATAAGTAAGCATGAGTACGCTCCTTGTTAATCTGCATTTGCGGGAAATGCGGGCTTTCATCAAAGCTGGACAAGCTATCAAATGTCCGACGCAGCCATGAGAACTGATGTGTGGTAAAGGACTTGCTGGAGTCAGGCGCAGGAACGGTGGGGTAGGCTTCGACGAATGAAAAAAAGGCGCTCCCCAGTAGCATAGCAATTAGCAAAGTTCTCAGAAGTATACTCACAATCGCCATCTTGTGGTCACTGTTTTAGACAACGAAAGAAAAATGACGGGATCGAAAATGATTGCGCATTAACTTTCTTTAGTCTTTGAAGCGTCGAAGACACATAGAAAGCCAGAGAGTAATGACATAGTTTTTCATTCTTTGCTATCCATGTTCAAATACGTGCTTGACTTATGCGATGGTGGCTGTTATCATTGTGTTTGGCAAACCTTGCGCTGCATCATGGAAGCGCCGCCATGTGTGCTTGAGGCACAGCAGGCGCGAGGCCACGCGCCCGCGGACAGAGCCCGACAATGCTCTCCATTTTCGACGGAACCTTCACTATTTCCGAGCGAAGATTGCGAAAAAGCTAGCATCATTCAGCAGGAAAACATTGGAATGGAGGCAAGTTCGAGGAGGGATGCGAATGAGCCGCAAAACGACGGGAAGTTGGGGCAGATTAGACGAAATTGCGGAGGGGAAGCGCATTCAATCAACGTGACACTTTAAGAACGCTGAAAGTGGTGCGTCAGGTGCCGCGTTATTTGCAGCTTGCGAGCAATTAGCCCCCTTTTCAGAAGTTGGCATACATTTTCCTAAAGCTATGCAGGCAATTCGGGCCTCAACCCTTCACCAACTTCGTATCTGGTCGGCTTGATTGAGTGACCATGCGCTTCAGCAAGTGACGGTTGCCCATGTCTTGCATCATAGAGCACGGCCTGCGAAGCGCGATATGAGGGCGGCGCGGGTGGCGCTGCGACTGCGGCTGCTCTTGATCGCATTTCTCTTCGAAAAGCGAGCCACGCCAGTAGGCTTATGATCGGTATGCCAACGCCGCACCCGACAGAGATGGCTACTATTGCACCTGTTGAAAGTCCGCCAGTATCTGTGCCTGAACCCTTGGTATTCACGGTTCCGTTCGATCCATTGCCACCTTGCACTGTAGGCGCAGTAGAAGCCACGTTCGAGAAGACGGGATTTGGGGTCACAGGAGTCGATCTGGTAGTGCTGTCGACACTTGAAAGGCTTGTGCTCAATAGGTTTGAGGTAGCAGGGGCGCTCGACGAAGCCAAGTCCGTTACCGTGTCCCGGGAGGATACAGAGCTCGCGGTGACCGTGACTACTGACGATGTGGCGGTTGTAGACAACTTGCTAGAGCTCTGCGGTATTGATGCGCTTTTAGACGCGGAGCCTTCTGGTTGCAGCCCTGGGTCATTCGCGTTGTCCGTGAAATTGAGATAGAAGCTGACAAAGCCAGGTTCATTCTTGTCATCTAAGATCTTGCCGCCAACAAGGAAGAAGAGAGGTGAGCCAACAGGGATAGGGCTCGTCGCATCGAGACTGTAAGTTTGGACGGTCCAATCGAGCCCGCTGTTGCCAATCTCAGGGTCGCCAGGTCGTTTAGCTAGGACTCAGTAAGCTCGCACTCTATCATCAACCAAGGCACCGTACGCACTATAGATGGGAGACCATTGCGCAGGCCCAGCTCTACCAGCATTGGGGTTCTGTTGCCATAATGTGACGTTGTAGGTGTCCATGTTGGTTATCCAGCGCAAGGTCACGGTCGAGCCTATCAGCCAGACAGGATCCGTGCTGCCAAAATGTTGATCTGGATAGCTCGCTGGTGGGTAAAGGAAGTAATTGTCATTGTCGATATCATCTGCCAGCACTGCTCTTACTATGAAGGCGATCAATAGCCAAAACAATGAACTTATGACGAGAACCATGATGAGCAGCGCCCTAATCCGAGTCTGCCTACAGCTCACCGTGAAAATGCTCGACCTGCGAGTAAGAATTCAAAGCTCGCGTTACACGAGTGTGTGTAGCTGGCTGTGGGCGATCGTCTGGCATAATACAATGTGGTCCAGCCATGAGGATACAAGGGATTGCGCGCCATGTGGCACAACAGGCGCGAGAGTGACAGGGAGCGCGGACGAGGATCGTCACAACTAAGCCGTGGACGCCTCATTCTGTCCATGGGCGGCTGTTTGATTCGCCATTATTCGTCAACAATGGTACTCATCACTTAGCGGGTTTCAGATATCTGTCGCGACTTTTGAAGCATATTGATATGGATTGCCGCCCGCATGCAGATGTACAAGTATGTGCAAGGCAATTTGGGGTTCGAAGTGATGGGTCTCACTTGACATACTGTCCATCGAAGGTGCAATACAGTGACCAACACCAGCTGCGTAAAGTCAGGATATCAAGCTCTTCTGTACAAGGTGAGTCTTGAAGAGTCCCAATTCATCAGAGCCCACTACAAATAGAGTGGAAAGGTCGGCTGTTAGAGAATGGTCCATCCCTAGCAGAATGATGTAGACGTGAAACACCTAATGCAAACGCGCATGGAATCAGAAGCCGGTCAACACGCTTCGTATTAGCACTCCAGTCTACCAGAAAACAAGAGTGGTGGTTGTTAAAAAGAATGTTCCATCTGCACAAGCTTACAGACAGCGCTTAGAAGAGTCGTGTAAGCGCCCGCCAAGCCGACTAGACTCGTCACGGATTAGAGTGGAGACTCAGCCAACAGGATTCAAGGATGCTTGGATCAATCCATGGGTGCGCAGGTGATGCCCGCTTTTAGCGCGCGAACTGGCGTGTAATCTGTACGGAGAGGATTCAAGGCTCGTGTCTGCTGTGCCTCATGTCGGATCAGATCTCTATGTCTGTTATCCTACGTTCTTCTATGTTTACTACCTTTTGATGTATCAAGACGGTCTTGTGCGGCACCATCGTTTCCACGGCTGAAAGTGGTCTCAGATCGTCCCGCGCCGCTATGAATTCGCCTACTTTCCCTCAACAGCGACGTTGGTCGCACAAGACGATAGCTATCGCTGTCGCCTCAACCTTCACTGTCATATTTCTGTACTTCGGTATTGCTCGCCCGCGCACGCTGGCCGTACGTGGACTCGATCAACACATCTACAATGCTACACTTGGTGTATGTCCAGAACGATAGACCGCATATGACTGAACGAAGCAGATACTGACAGACGCCTTTGAACAGTTTGGCGGCATATACGCCGTTTCTCTACCCAGTCGAACCGATCACCGAGACTCCTTGACGCTTGCTGCTGCGAACACGAACATCCACATCGACTTCTTCGACGGCATACAAGGCGACACCATCGCAGACCACGCCCTCCCAGATGACACCAACCGCGGCAATGTTGGGCCTGGCAATCTTGGCGCATGGCGTGCTCATATGAACGCGCTACGACACGTCGTTGCCAACAATCTCTCCTCCGCGCTTATTATGGAGGATGATCTCGACTGGGACGTCAGGATCAAGTCAGAAATGGTGCAATTTGCGGCCGGAGTGCGCGCTTTAACACAGCCTCTGACTGCCACTGGTGACTACGTTGATCCAACATTGAAGACACGCGCATCAGCCGACGACATTACACCCCTCGATTACGACCTCACCCCCGAAAATGCGCCAGGCACGGTCCCACCCACGAAGAGTCCTTATGGCGACAACTGGGATCTGCTCTGGCTCGGTCATTGCGGAGTAAATTTTCCTGCGCCCGGCCAGACCATACCCAAGGGGCGCTATGTCATCAAAGATGACGACACCGTGCCAGCTTTCCGGCATCGCATCACGCATCAAGACGAGCTGAAGAATCAGTACGAGGAGCATACACGCGTTGTTCACCACGCCATGGGTCCCATTTGCACGTTTGCGTACGCTGTTAGCCAGCGAGGTGCTCGACGTATCTTGAAAGAGATAGGTCTTGAGTCGTTCAACGGCGCTTATGACAACGTCATGGCTGGCTTCTGCGATAGGCATACGTGCATTACAAGCCAACCGCAGTACTTCAATCATTGGCGTCCGGCTGGCAGTGGCGATCGGGACAGCGAGATCAGTGCATTCATGGGACAAGGGCAATATCGGGAGAAGGGCTTCTCGCAAAACGTCAGGAAGAGCGTGAGGCTCAACACGCATCGTATCATCGATGGCACGACCGAACTGAGCGAACTTGTGGACCAGTATCCGGACTGAGATTACGGGTTGCGATCCTTAGTACTTTCAGCAAGTACAACATCATGTTCACGATCACGACGGCGCAGCGTCCTGCAGAAACGGCCTACCTGCAGACCTCGCCTAGCAATCACGACAATCCTCTCGCGATCGCGTTTGAAGCAGGGCGTGAGAGGGCTACCACCAAGCGCAGATTAGCGCATAGTACGCACGAATTGCCGTTTAGGTGCTCTAGTGGTCGCAGCTCTAAGCTGAAGGGCGAATGAACAGAGCATCTTCAGCTACACAACGGGAGGCATTCAGGTCAGCGGGGACCGAACCAGAAGAGAAGGCGACAAGTTGTGATGGATGAGGACGACGAGGACGGAATTCCACTAATTGCTGGCACTTGAGCGCGACGTCGTGGACGGAACCGACATACATGAGCAGCATTTTCAGCGATACACGTCCTCGAAGGCGAACACGATGGTCAGCTAATCCTACACAGACAAAATGCGGAAATGATATAGGAGACCACGTTACGCTGATCTATAACGTGGTCCTAAAGAAGCGATGGTGTGATGCGCCAAGATGTGGTTCAAAAGTGATGGTCTCCCAGTCGTTGTGCCGTGCCGCCCCCAATCTTTGACCCGTGGACGACTTGTCATCTCGCTTGCATGAACCTGCGCCACCGTGGCACGATACAGGCACTCGAGCTTGAAGCAATGCAAGATACTGAGGTGTTCTTACGAGCTCGTGCTGATACAGTCGTTCCTCTCGAGCAAATGCGCAAACGATACAGGCCGTACCTACCTTGGTACCAATCCACGACCGCGCGATTCCGCCCTCTCTCCAAGCTCCGCGGCTTTCGTTCGCAAGGCTTCCTACGATCCACCAGCAGAGATTGAGCAGTTCTGACGCCGTCGCAGCGGGATGCACGGGCTGTCGCACTGCCCGTTAACCCGTTTCGGTTTCAAACATGTCTTCAGTGCGGGCCCTTGGCCCCGCGATTCTCGTACAAAAGCAGAACAGCTTGCACTCTCGCGTAGTTGACAACTCCAGACCCCATAAGCGATCCTCTTTCATTGGCGGCCATTGACTGGCGAGTCGAACATTGATTCCATTGTCGTGCTTCTGCTTTTCTAAGTAGATGCCCTCCGCATCTCAGTATGCTGGCATTGTTACCTACCACTTTTCTTTCTGACATTGTAAGTTCGCCTGTCAACATCGCCTTTCACGTGAGTCTTTCCAGCGCGAAGCAAAAACACACGTATCCAATGGCTGTCTTGAGTGTTGTGTCCGTGAGATGCAGTGAGCTAACGCCAAACAGCTTTTCAGCCACGAGCAGTCAATCGACACCACACCTGGGCGATGGCAGAACGCTTTTCACACGTCGCAAGGCTTCCAACCCTCGCTACCATCATTTCATCTCAAGCTTGACAAAGACTACTGGAAAGCATCGCACACGACCGACTTGTGCCAGATCGCGGCATGCATTTTGATATGCGTACTTGTACTGGCCATCAGGTGCTGGTATGACCAGTCCTTGTCGCCGAAGCGTCGTCCAAGCTATATGGGCCATCGGCGCAAGATCACCGACGATTACAAAGTATAAAGTACACGGCAATTGATTACATTCGCTCCATCATCAGCGTAATCACGCGCATCGAACTGGCGGGGCATGCGATCAGAGTTCCTTCGCCACTGACTGCTGCGTCGGACCGCTCCCATCCAGCGTCGTTGTAACAGGCGCAGCCGACATCGGACACACACAACCCGTACCAGACACCGAAGTGACTGGCGGCTCCGTGCAATGCGCACTCGCAGTCGCAGGCATCACGCTCGTCGCCGGTGGCTCCTTCTTCTCGGCCTTCACCAACACCGGTATCACAGCGCCCGTACTCAGACTGAACTCTCGATGCCCCACAACACGCAGTATACTCGCGATCTCTCCAGAGTGGCTGGTGATGCTCACATATGTCCCTGTCCTCGGATCCCCAAACAGCTCATCCAGCACCGTCTGCGATCGATTATCCTGCGCCGAAGCAGTCTCCCCCAGCGTACCAGTCCACAGCGGATCGTCTTCCGCTAGACCAGGCTCAGTGACATAGCCAGGAAAGCTCTCAGCAATGTACGATCGGCTGGAGCGACGATCACACGTGTGCTCGCTGATGCCCTCACGAAGCAGCTCCTTCACCGTCGGAACGAACGGCTTCTCCTTAGGCAGCGGCACGCCACTCCACGTGACATTCGCAGTCTGCAGACACCGCGTCAATGGACTCACATAGAAGCTGTCGGGCGTCGGAATCCTCTGCTCCACGATCTCGCGCTTCCAGAAGGCATTCGCTGTCTGCGCCTGCGCGACGCCGGTGGGAGTGAGGTGGGCATCGGCCCAGACGTCGGTGCCGTTGCCATTGCGCAGGGACCAGTAGCAGTTCCAGGCTGGCGTACCGTAGAAGCTTTCACCGACATTGTGGTAGCCTTCGCCGTGGCGGCCGAGGAAGAGGATTTTATAGTCGGCGGCTGGCTCGGCGATTTGGAGACGCGCGACCTCGACAGCGAATTGCCGCCATTGTGTGGGTGCGTCTGGGCCTATTGTGGGTGGTTGATTGGGGTATGTTTGGTCGATGAGGCCGAAGTTTGTGGTGGTCTGTATTGCACATTAGACCTTGTGTTTCACAGGCACAGGGTTGTATAGACACCTACATAATTAAACGTGGAAGCGTCTGTCGAATTCACATCTTGCAGGAAATACCCCGTTGTTGTAGAATACGAAAGTTTCGGGCATTCTGCAATATATGTCGCCATGACTGTATATGCCAGGGAAAGAAATGCGAGACCAACTCTGGAACTTTTAAGCTTCATGGTGGCTACCTGTTCTGTTCTACAATGGAAACAGGGGCTGAACCATGGGCGTAATCAGCAGTAGTGCTCAGGATAAAACTCTGAAGGTCTGCTCTGAAGACAATGCCGCATGGCTTCATTGTTATAGAGATCTCACGACATATACAGCGTCACATCTGCATTGTTCAATGGCGTCGAGCGTCACCGCCACGTGCTGCTTGGGAGGAGGAAAAGTGCCTGCAGATTGCTGGGGTTCAAGCCCCCACAATAGGGCACCCACACCCCCCAACTATTGGCCAGAACCCCTGAGGACTCGCGCTCGTACCGCCGGAATTCTTCCGCCAAATGATCTCATCGCTTTTCCCGGAAACGCGACTCAATGCGCAAAATGGTGGTGAGCACGCGTGGAATTGCAACTCTAGACGATGTCTGACATTCAACTCTATCTATTCGAGGCAGATCGGAATAGAGCTGAGGCACAGTCGCTGGCAAAGAAAACGTCGTCTCGTAGGCATCACGCTTCGGAGGACCCTCAATGGTTGCTCACAAAACATCAGGTCTCGAGGCCAAGCAACTCACGCTCGTCGAGCTCATCGAGGGCCTCGGCGAGTACTTCAACAATGATGATGCCACCCTCAGGATAAGAAGTATGAGCCGTGAACGAACACATAGGTTCTGGGCTGACCTCAAAAGCAATCGCCTATTTGGCTGATGTTCTTCAAGCTCTGCCCAATGGCATCGTCTCAAGGTCACAGAGTATGTATGCTGCCATCATGCCGGCCCATGTATCGCAAATCATCTCACATACACTTTTCAGGAGAGATGCTCAATGATTTTGTCTTATCCCGAGTATCAAATGGAGCAGAGGGCATTGGTCATTCAGCAAAAGCCATCGTCGCCCTGGATCGTCTAGGCCGCTTTGACGAGCAGAGAGTTCAGAAAGTGCTCAACACGTGAGTGCTGTTTGGCTCCGCGATGGTACCAGCTTCTCACTTTCGAAGGCTCCTCGACCATACCTCGCCATTAGTTCAGTTCAAGCAGCAAAGCGAACGCTTCGAGGTGCTGAGGCTCCTCGACGTCTTCTTCTCAAAATACCGCAAAGGTTTGGCTTTCAATAGGCAGTCTAATTTCACGGCTGATAGTTCCATTCAGAGCTCAAGAGCATACACGAGCAGGATTCAAAGCTCATTCAGCGTCTATTGACATGTCTCGATGGCGAGAAAGACCCACGCAATCTGATGATCATCTTCTCCATGTTGAATGTTCTCATGGTCGAATGGGATGTATCAAATGATGCTCAGGTCAGTCATATTTCACGAGGCTGGAGCACTCGAAGAAGCTGACGACTCACGCTGCAATAGGACCTATTCGAAGCCGTGTTCAACTACTTCCCGATCACCTTCCGCCCACCACCGAATGACCCGTACGGTATCACTGCTCAAGATTTGAAAGATAGACTGCGCGATTGCCTTTCGTCCACCGGTTTCTTTGCCCCACACTCATTTCCCGCACTATTGGATAAGCTGGATTCGACGTCTGCCAACGTGAAGGTACGGAGTAATCTCATTGCATAGCTCACTTAACACTGACTTTTACGCCCACAGCGAGATGCACTGCAAGCGCTGCAAGCATGCGCTCAGCGTTACGGGCCCTCGACCATCAATCTCTACTCAATCACGTTATGGGATGCCGTCAAGTATGAGATCCTGAACAGTCAGGAGGAAGACCTATCTGATGAAGCACTACGAGCTCTCCACGAAGTCGGGGCAAGTCTATCTCAGACAACGCATGAAGGACCGCTTCAAAATTACTTGAAACCCATTTGCAAGGAGTGCAACGAGCACCTCGAAGACACTCCCACCAAGCAGTCTTCTGCAACTGGCTTGATACTTAGAGCAGTCGCCGAGTCGTCGGCAGAAGCTGCGAGCATCTTGGTCAAGGCCGTGTTTCCGCAGTTGCTGCGCTTCTGTCAGAGCGCAGATAACACACCGCGGAAAAGAGGCCTCTTCGAAGTCCTAATCAAGCTTATACAGGCTAACGCTGTCGCCTTTGGTCATTGGAGACAGGATCAACCTGCACACTCAGAGTATAAAGATGCATCCACGCAGCCAGGACGCGGCTCATCGCCAGTCGTACTTGCTGAGTTCAGCGACCAGACTCTAGGTATACTATCACGGGCGGTTGAGGCAACCCCAATAAGCGAGGTGTCGTTCCGAATGCTCGCTCTGGATGGCCTTGAGTCACTAGCTTTAGTGCGCAGCCTACTTGATCAAGATGTTCTGACGGAGATAATAATGCTACTCAGCGCGATCATCATCAAGGAAGCGCCTCACGGACGCGATGAAGTCAAAGCCAAAGCCATCGACGTGCTCGTCAGCATAGCGCGCCAGAAACCTCAGCTAGTCATGGAGTATGCTTTTCCAGCATTCTTGGCTGAGCTGCCAGACACTGACGCGGACTCGTCGAGACAATGCGTGCCTATTCTAGAAGCGTTTGCGAAGCTCGGTACCGAAGCGCAAGTGTTCAATACCGTTATCATACGACTGAGAAACAGACTGTACACTGCCTTGAGGCAGAAGGCGTCAGCAAGTTATGTCAACTCAATACTCTCCGCGATACTGTACGCTTTTCAGACTGGAGCATTAGACCTATCTGCGGCAAGCAACTTCGCGCCCTATTACTCTGACCTCGTGGTACCACTCTTGAAGGACATAATCGCAAACGGGGCTCAAGGCTTCGCTGGCAGTCCTGCGCTAAATGACGACACCACCTACGACTTAATTGGTCGTATATGCAATGTCATTGTTCGTCAGCAGCCTTTTGCCGCGCAGACCGAACTATGTCGCAATGTGTATACACTATTCCGGGACGCTGATCCCAGCGGTCTGCCCCCGTTTCGAGATGTCGATAGGGAGCGAAGCTTGTCAATGATCACCTCGACCCATTTACTCGCTGCATTACGGACAGAAGCCAAACCTACTTCCGACGTCAATGTACTCCTGGGTGCACTTGTCGGCTACGCTCAAAGCTCATCAACTTCTTCGGCCACAAGCGCAGGCAGCGTGGCCCAGATCAGTTTACTTGTCAACAAGTATATTACTCCATCTGAGGTTGTGGCTGGAGTGATGCCGTATCTGACTCAGACGAGTCATTTACTAGCAAGTCACAGCGTCGGGCCTGTGAGCCTTCGTATTGCCTTCGCAATGGTAAAAGCGCTGGTACTCCGAGCCGACCCAAGACTGACAACACTAATGCCCGACTTGCTGCACCACCTAGCGAATCGAACGTACGGCGCTTTTGCTGCTCGAGCACTGGGTGCGCTCATCGCTCCCGACCCTTTATTGACCAAGGAAAACCACTGCAAGATATTCGCCATCCATCGCCAACGCTTCTTCGCTCTCGTCGCACCTCTGCTGATCTCATCATATCGCTCTGCTGCTTCGTCAGAAGAGGCGGGTAGTGACACTGCAAAGTCGAACTACTTGATCGCTCTCAGCGGCATAGTGCAGCATGTACAATACGAGCTTCTACAACCCCAGCTAGATCAACTCGCCCCATCGTTATTGCAGAGCTTGACGCTCGATGACCCAGAGGTCAAGGCCAGCGCTATCGCCACGCTCTCGAAGATAGTCATTCACGACCCGAAAGTCTTGGACTCGCATGCAGCAAGCCTCATTTCACGACTGCTTGAAGTCGCCACTCTGCCCTCTGATACAGCAGCCAGCAATGTAGGAGCAGCACCACCTCCCAAATATGCACAGCTCAGTGCGCCCGCGAAGCATGATGTACCGCAAGCAGCTAGCCAACCGAAAGCCCGAGCAGCCGCACTAGCATGTCTTGGAAGCTTCGTTGGAAGCCTGAAGGATGAGAGCCTCGTGCCATATCAGCGTCAGACGGTCAGGAGTCTTTCTGCGACGCTCGACGATCCCAAGCGAGCGGTGCGGGCTGAAGCTGTGAGATGCCGTGCAGCTTGGCTCGGGCTGGCAGGTGCTGAGGACGATGAAGACTTCTGAACTTATTACGCACTACGCCTGAGAGTGCAGATGAGCCTTTGTGATACCTCTGCAAGGTCGTCTCCTGATCTTTGGGTGATCATTCCGTGTTACTGGTCCAAACCAGTCTCTCTCACGTGGCAAAAGGGGGCTGTGAGGCGACTTCCCGCGATCTAGCGGCGTGGCAACCACAATGACTCAGCATCGCCTTTATATTCACGCCATATATACAAAACACTGTTCTAAGGTGCACGGTACTTACGTTGCCCAGGGCACATTCTGTTCAACAGCGGGATGAGTCGAGCTGATGGCACCGGCAAGCACAACGCAGTATCTCTGCTCGACTGCCCGCCGGAGGTGCTCCAAAAGCTCCCAATACACTTCCGAGATATCGAGGACTTCGCCAATCTGTCATCGACATGTCGCACACTTCGCAACGCATGCGCAGTTACGTCCCCCAATATAATACTACGTCTAGCAGCAGCGGCAACACGCACCTTCTTTCGTCCATCTCCTCTGTTCCTCATTGCTGCCACCGCAAGACAGCTCAGCGCGTGGGCTGTCGATAATCCAAGCCGTACTCCACTGTTGCGAGAAGCTTTCCGCGGCGGCAATGATACGCTGTTTGACCTATGCGTCGAGGTTTGCGGCCTCACTATGGAAGACATCCGCCGCCTCCATGCAATGCGCTTTTCGACGATCAACCCAATCGTGGACATGATCGACAAGAGCGCTGGCAAACAATGGTATGCAACCCCAAACTTTTGGAACGGTGGTGCCGAAGATGCCTACACCATCGACTGTGACCCGCCAGAGACGTTCTTCCACATCTGTATCTACGGCGGCTTATTCGGTCGCGCGTTTGATACCTACCTAGGCGGCAAGTCTATCCCACCAGCTCTCAACGTCGACATGCGACTTGAATACGTCAAATGTTGCATTCCAGACTGGCAGTGTTATGACTGCCAGGAGGAAGCCGCAGACGTATGGACCAGGGGCACTCTTGATTCGCGCCGGCAGGTCGACAAGGTGGGCCCTTATATTAACGAACCCTCGGACGAACACCAGCTCGCGGCCAATCACGTAGTTGATTGCCGCAAATGGCGCGAAGCGTGGCGCCATGTACGTGAGCATGCCGGCGGTGACTTTGAAGAGTGGCAATTCCGCCGGTGGGGACGACACGAGTACACAGATTCACGGCAGGATCTGTGGGAGTGTATCGTGATGTCACAAGGTCTGGAGGGAATGGGTATGATTCGGAATTGGGGAGAGCCTCAAGCGGCGGACGTGCAGGAGTGGATGGCCTACTTGAAAGAGAAGAAGCGGCAGATTGAAAGTCTGCAAAGGTCAAGCGAGGGGATTAGGGTGGGGAGACAGAAGACCCGCGAGTGGCCGTTCCTGCAAGGCGACCTTAGTGTCTGTCTGAGTGGACGTGTACCAGGTACGTAGCCTACAGAAACCATTCAGCTATTCAAAGTTGGTCAACGTAGTCTGTTGATCCCAAGAGCGTGTCCCTCCCTTGCCTTCGACATTCACGTGATGTCTCTTAGGGTAGAATACCCTCAACCGTGAGAGCCTCGGCTCAACTGAGTGCAAATGACCGCCGCGCTAGCAGCAAGACGTCTTCGAGCATTGTTGCGTAGACACAGCGTCATGTTCCATCTGAGTCACCAGATCTGATGCAGCTTCTGTGCTTGAGCCATTCAACGGTCACTTGAAGCTCGACAGACCTCGCGGTCAGCTCACATACGCGCCCTAAGCCTCCAATGGGTAGCATCATTGAAATGAGAACGTCCTGAAAACCGCCGAACATATATTCTTCTTCGCAATAGCATGGCCGATCATCAGAACGCTGCACGGGTGAGGATAGCCCCTGCACTACAGATATTTTCGTCTAGGACTGCACCCCCCTCCCGCAGCTCTCCAGCGCTGCTCCAGCGCAACGCTTCCAAACAGCAGCAGACGAGCATGCCTTCTTGCTGTCCGAATTTTTTGCTGACGACTCCGTCACTAGGGCCGCAAGCGCAAACGGAGACGCTATCCAGAGCGTCCCCCGACTTCCGCCCAACTCGTCCTCGATGCCCGCTTGAAAGGCGACGTCGGCATCCTTAACGCAGATCTGTTTGATCACCTCTTTCCCGATTACGATACTGCAGACTCCTCCTCAGACACGATCCACCATATCGCCATATCCCCACACGCGCCGCCCGCGCACCGACAGCCGGACCTGGTATTGCCATGGACCGTGTTGGCTGTGAGAAAGCAGAGCTCTGGTTCAGCGGAGAAGGAAGTGGATGGAAGGGGTCACGAAGCTACGCCTGGAACAAGAGCAGGGAATGGAGGTGGGAGTGGGGGGATGCTAAAGTTTCCAGCGACGTCAAGCGCGCTGTACACGTTCACCCAGAATCTGCAAAAGACAAGCACGAATATCGCGAGGTTGGCGCTGCAGGTGCCGATTGAGATTAGCGTGTTGGCGACTGCACCAGTGGCGCTGGAGACCGTGGTAGTTAGCGTCGACGAGGAGGCTTTAAGCAAGCTCGAGGCAGCAAATCAAAAATTCCGCAAAGGAGGTTCAGCAGGGGGTGGCCTACGACAAAAGGCGCATCAGCGCTCGAATTCACAAGGCGGCGGAACTGGAGGCTCAGCAGACAGATGGGAGGCTGCCATCCGTACCGCAGTCGCTGCGCAACATGTTATCCACACCAAGGATTTTCTTCCACTGCCGCTATCGAGCCATCCAATCACGCATGTCGCGCCTCCTCCAGCGATAGTGGAGCTTTGCGAGCCTGTATCGCAGGGTGTGGTAGTCGAGGGGACAAGAATAGTAGTCATACCGGCCAAGGAGCAGGCAAGGAAGCCTCCTCAGATTACGAGTCCCACGTTCTCAATGGTCAATGGGACACTGCCTGAAGAGGACGAAGATACTTCGAATGAGCAGTTTTACTCGGCTGCGGAAGACAAGTCGCCGGCGGCGAAGAAGTTACGCACAAGGCAGAGCTCAGACTCCGATATGGACACGGCTGAACCCAACGACGACACCGATTTGTCGGATGGCGAGACGGATACGCTTGGGCTCAGCCTGCCCATGTTGCCCAGTCAGCCCACTGGCACCTTCTCAGCACTGACAGCTGCGACGCCTCGCGTCGGAAACCCGTTTCTAGATGGTGTGGCGTCACCTGGCTCTGCTGTTTCTGGCTATTCTATGTCTACAGTCGTTGGCGGAGGTACAAAGGGCAAGTTGTTCGAGACACAGGGTCTCTTGACGCCGCTTCCGGGTGAGGTGCTGCATCCCAAGCCGCTGCAAGAAGAAGACGAAGAGGCCAGAGCGTATGTCGACACCGCTCTCCTAAGCAAAGTTGGCTGCTTCTCCGGCGACTGGGTGCGCATCGAAGCTGCGCCAGACGAGAGCTTGGGATCGTGGGGATTGAACTCGATCGACGAAGCGGAGAAGGAGGACCCAGAGTGGCGCGTTGTGAAGCTCTACGCTTTCCCTGGTCTATCCACGAAACGACCGCGATATGCCATCAACAAAGCAGGAAACCGGAAAAGCGGCGCTTTCTTCTTCCCCACGAGATCGGCACCAAAAGTTTATCTGTCGCCCATTACGCTGGCGAATCTGGGGGGACCGAAAAACGTGCGGCTGGCGAAATTGGATTTGCTGCCTAATCGTAGGGCTTCGAGACAGCCTTTGGCAGGTCTCACATCACAATACCCCCCCGTAGCCAAGGATGTCACACTCCAGAAAATGTCCACGCCAGTCGCCCATGAGAAAAGCCTAGACGCTGGTGTACGGTGGGCTCTAGAGCGGCACTTCAAACAGCGTGCACGCATTGTTAAGAAGGGTGATTTGATCGCTATTCCTGTCAACGCCTCCCTGGCAAGGGCTCTAAGCACGTCCGGTACCGACGAAGATGGATTGCAGCAGGAGCTGCTCTCTACTTCTGAATCGGACATAGATGTTGCAGAAAGTTCGAATCGCACGGTCGCGTGGTTCAAGGTCGGTGGTGTTCACGCTGACCAAGATGTTGACTCGCCTTGGGGTCCGCTGGCGGTGGTACGGCCTGAGGTGACTAAACTGGCGCAAGCTGGTGATCATCAAGGGAAAGTACCAGATGGAATGCACAGCACATGGTAAGTCGACGTATCATCTAAATCCCTTCTTTGCAATAGCCAGCGGGTCCGTGTAGTTTCAAAATAGCGTGAGGCTCGCCTCTGTCAATCAGCCAGTCGTGCTCAATGCCGCTGAAAGGGACGTCAGGCAGTCTAGTCAACAGAGCATCTGCGAGCATAGCATACTGCTCTCAATCTCCTAGCTCACATATCAACTCGCTGGCGTTGCACCAATTCGATCTCTTTCTGTCCTCCTCAGAGCTAGCGGGCGAGCTGACATTCTACCCAGGCCCTATTACATGGGAACAAAGCGGGCACCACCAGGCGAGCCGAGTAATGCAATAGATGAACAGCAGTTACAGCGTCCCAAAACACATATTTCACAGGTCCGGCGGCGCCTACGCGAGCTTATGCCGATAGCTATTTCACCTCAAGCCATCCAGTCACTGCCGCCAATTGCTATCTTATTAGTGTCAACACAGCGCCACATTGGCAAGTCTACAGTGGTAACAGACACATGCTCTGACCTTGGTCTCCATTGCTTCTCCGTCGATGCATACGATGTGCTGTCGGAAGGTGGCGGCGGCGGTGGAGATGTCCACACAGCGGGATACCTTGAGTCTCGCCTTGAGCGTGGCCTGTTCTCAGGATCTGAGCACACTGCTCTACTTCTGCAACATGTTGACACCTTGACTGCCGATCGTATGATTTCAGTCGTCAAGTCAACTCTCGCAAAATCAAGGGTATTGGTTGCTACCACGGCCAATGTTGACAAGATACCGGAAGGAATGCGTAGCATCTTCTTGCACGAGATTGAGATGTCGGCGCCGGACGAGCACGAGCGCGAAGGTATACTACGTACACTCTTGCAAGATCGAGGGCTGCCTATTGCTTCGGATGTGGATCTATCTTCGGTTGCTATGAAGACTGCCGCGCTTGTCGCGGGCGATTTAGTAAGTTGAGAGCACCAGCAAGTTCAAACTTCCATGCCAGTTCACAGCAGTGATGCGCCGCTTCGCCGGCGCTGCAGCATAATGAATGGTGTTGTGTAATGGAGGCGAAGTACCGTTTGCTGACCTTTACTGTAGTCAGACGTAGTCGATCGAGCATCAATCGCACGCCAAGAGCGTCTTGAGGGCCTTGCAGCTTCTAATAGCGCCCGTCTGGACCAGATATCGCAGAATACCTCAACGCCGTCCGAACGTCAATGCACGGTTCGCGATATCCACATTGCACTCGGCCCTGCTGCGCTCTATCTGACCGCTGCTGATTTCGCCACTGCCGTTGACGCTGCACGGAAAAATTTCGCTGACTCAATCGGTGCGCCTAAGATTCCGAACGTCTCATGGGATGATGTAGGTGGTCTCTCGAATGTTAAAGATGCTGTCATGGAGACTATACAACTTCCACTCGAGCGTCCAGAGCTCTTCGCGAAGGGCATGAAGAAGCGCAGTGGTATTCTGTTCTATGGACCACCTGGCACAGGAAAGACGCTGCTCGCCAAAGCTATTGCAACGGAGTTCTCCCTCAACTTCTTTAGTGTTAAAGGACCGGAGCTGCTCAATATGTACATTGGCGAGTCCGAAGCAAACGTAAGGCGAGTCTTTCAGCGAGCAAGAGACGCCAGACCTTGCGTGGTCTTCTTCGATGAGCTGGATTCCGTTGCGCCGAAACGTGGCAATCAAGGCGACAGCGGCGGTGTCATGGACCGCATAGTATCACAGCTGTTGGCCGAGCTGGACGGCATGAGCTCAGGCGATGAGGATGGTAAGGGAGGTAGCGGCGTATTCGTTATCGGCGCTACGAACAGACCTGATCTCTTGGACCAAGCGCTATTGCGACCCGGCAGATTCGACAAAATGCTATACTTAGGCGTCTCCGACAATCACGACAAGCAGTTGACCATCCTAGAAGCCTTGACCCGCAAGTACGTTCACTCTCACAGCAGATCTCTATCCATCAATTTCCGCGGACTTTTGAAGTGCGCAGGTGCTGACGTTCTCGTTCCAGATTCTCACTCCATCATTCTCTATCGCTCCGCAATGTCGCAGACTCTCTACCTCTTACCTACACAGGCGCCGATCTTTACGCACTCTGCTCTGACGCCATGCTCAAAGCCATCACTCGCCGTGCCACCGCCGTCGATGCCAAAGTCCGTGCAATCAACGCAAAGCGAGCCGCGTCACGGTCATCACGACGACACCAGTCCACATCCTCGCATTCACGGCACAGCATGTCCCGATCTACCTCGCATGCCAGCCAGCGTCATCTCAGCGCCGGCGAGTCGGAGCCAGAACAGGATCAATTACCCTCAACTGCAAGAGGCAGAACCGCTGGCCCGATAAGCGTGGCGTACTTTTTTGACCATTTAGCTACCGCAGAAGACACTGACGTCATGGTGGAGGAGCAGGATTTCGTGGCTGCCCATTCTGAACTCGTTCCTTCCGTATCTGCCAAAGAGCTAGAGCATTATGAGCGGGTAAGAGCGGTGTTCGAGCGTGTGGAAAGCGCGAAGGAGAAGGCGCAGGCAAATGGGAAGGCGCGGCAGCCAAATGGGGTAGGTGCGAACGAGGATGATTATGTATTGAGGACGGAGAATCTGAGCCTTGGGGATGGGCCGGGAGGATGGGGCTACAGCGATGATGGTGAGCGAATGCCCCTTGCAAATTATCGGTTTGAGCATCCAACAGCCCGCGTCTCAGTAACGAACCTAGCGCTGGACGATTTGCGGTCAGGCGCGTGGGCTCTTCCGAGCAGCTCTATACTGCAGCGCATACATGTTCCGACCGCAGCCGTTTGCAAGGCCTAATCTCCTGACAAAAGCCAAGAATGGTTTTCGTCGCCCCCAAAAAAGTTCTTGTGAAAGCTCTGAAGAGTTCGTGCTGACATACTGAACACAGATGGCCCAGGCACCAAACTCAAAGCGAACGGCGTCCTCACAAAAGGCTCCGGCAAAGGCAAAGGCAAAGCCGTCGACAACGCAGGCAACGACTTTGGCTTCGGCAGCGTGACGGACGACGATAGAGAGCTGTACGATTCGTAGATGATGGCGCGTGCATATACGTGTGCGTATGTTGTACAGGTAATGTACAGTAGATCAAAAGCACATGAGCGTATCACGTCAATATCATTACTTCAAAGCACTGAATTGTTTGAGCCTCTTCAGGCACAAGGCTCTCCTATCCTTTCCTACCGATGCGCCAGCGCCGGTGAGATGGCGCGAAGCCTTGTAGTTGCTGCCTATTTGTAATACCATGAGAACGCTGTCAGTTCATACTCCCAAAGAAGGATGAGGTCATCTGAAGCATCCGGCAGACTATCCTCTTCAATGTAACGCCTCAAATCCGCGGACCAGCAAGCGCAGGTACCCGCACACACCGCGCTCGATCGCGTTTCAGCGCTCCCACGGCGGCTGTGCCCGCGCCTCAGATGCATAGGCCATGGAAGATGAGTAGCGCGACACAGCCAGCTACATCCACATCACCCACGGTAACATACTCATAATCACGATCTGCACCTGCCTGTCTCATGGCGAAGCGCGTGGTGTGCGAAACAAGACGACGACAGGATCACGGATCACGCACACGATGCGAACGAGCACACAAAGTCTCTCGCGAATCCTCACCATCGCGGCATCCATTCGTCCAAACACCCCTTCAGAAGTCCGCCGGAGTCCGCGGCGCTCCCAGCGGATCGTGCTTCACGTCACACGTGGCACTGTTGCCTCATGATCCTCCCGCGCCATCTTCCACGGTCCATCGCAAAACGCACCGCTCGCTTGCCACTTCGCTAACTCAACGCATCCCACATCCAACTGCCATACTGACCTCCACGCCCTGCAAACTCAGGTGCCGTATATCCAGCACCCATGCCGCATACCCACCACCCTTGCGTCGGTCCAGCCAAACTCTCGACCTCACCAGATGCTCGATCTAGATACGAGCCTTGATAAGTTCTAGCGCCCTCATACACCCATGAAACAAGCGCGTATCACAGAACGGAGTGATCCATCGACCAGGCTGAAACAGTGGGCTCGGGAGCGGTGCCGATGCCCGAAGGCGGGCGTTTGGAGGACTTGCTGGTTGTGTTGGTCTGAAGCTGTGTCGGGTGATGTGATCGGGAAGGGGGTCTACTTGGTTAGGGAGGTAGATTTTTGAGAGTATGTGGGTTTTGTGGGTGGTTGGAGTAGCTGAGCTGGTTTGAGGTCACGTGGTAGTCTCCCGGCAGGTTCATCGTAAATGAGCTCATTACACAGTCCAAAGTCGCGAAAAGCGAATTGAAGATAGGCGCTTCAGACCGCTTACATGGAATGTACAAAACCATGTTTGAAATCAATTGATCATTCGATCAGTATTCTCATTCAAGCAGACCTAAAGCCGCCTCATCAATACGCCGCCACAAGCGACTCGCCCTAGATGCAGAGCTAATATACTAAACATTACATCCAATCCATGGACTCTTCTCCTATAGCATAACCATAAACGTCATTGCCTGCAAAACGCTCAGTGGTATCATTAAAATCAATGCTGTTTCCCTTCTTCCCAAACCCTTAGCGACAAACGAGATCCGTAACCATTACCGTGAACCAACATAAAAGCTCCTCGATTTGCGCGTTCGCCAGTAGCATAACCGCATGCGCATCGTGATCAGTCATAAGTGGAGAGGCCCGCTCATTCCATATCGCCCTCAGCGTCTCGCTCTTCGCGCCTCGCGATCGCGGCTTCACTCGCCACGCCTCGGTCGACAAGAACCCATCCATTACCAGTCGTTCTCTCCTCCACTAACCCCTCCTCAACAAGCCAATTAAGCAACAACGCATCACTCTCCCAAGGCGGCTCGTTAAGCTTCTCTGTCGCCATAGTCACCTCACTCACACTCCCCTTGCTACTCCCGCTCTTCGACCGCTTATGCCCCTTCTTTCCGTCGGGCTCCTGCGCAGAAACAGGCGACGTGTTCGTCGAGCCAGGCGTAGCACCAGTGAGAGCAACGAGATGCCTCCCCACGTGCTCCAACCACTCGACACTGCACCCGCGCTCCCGTTCCTGCTCACTCCCGTCCCCTTCGGCGCTCTCGAACATCTTGTGACAGAACGCGCACGCCAGCTTCTTCGGCGCCCGGCGGAGCTGGATCCAGCATCTCTTCCGCACACGCTCCAGCGCCTGCTCGATGGTCTCGTTGTCGAAGCCAGCGCTGTCGTTGCCGCCTGCGGACAGCGGGTCTGCGGTCTCGGGGAGATCATAGACGGTAGCGGCGCCGCGACGGTCACCACAGTGCATACGCCGGAGATGCTGCACGAATAGGTCTTTGCGATTGAAGTCGTTGGGCCTGCTCACGACATCGGGACAGAGGTCGCAGCGCCAGAAGCCGAGGAGGAGGTGTTGCGTCAGGACGTGGCGTTTCCATTCGTTCTTGCTGGTGAAGGTCTTTGGGCAGCTATATGGAGTGAGGGGACATGTGAACGGTCGTGGCGGCTGCGGGGCTGGTGGATGGACGGTGGGGTTTGGTACTGAGGAGACAGAGCCAGGGTGGTAGGACGAGAGACTCTGAGAGGATGTAAGACTGTGGCTGCTGTGGGGCGTGTGGCGACTGGACGTTTTGGGTGAATAGGATGGCATGTGGGAGTTGCTGGATTGTCGGCGGGTGTGCGTGCGCTTTGTGATGCGGTGGGTTGTGGGAGAGTAATTATTGCTGTTGTTGTTGCAGGCGGCGTTGTAGGAGGAAGAGCGCGCGTGTGCATTATAGGCTGGTCTTCTGATGTGGCCAGTAGAGCGTACTTGGCGATGGGCGCGAGAACGAGGTGAGCGGAGGGAACGGCCAGGGAGGTAGTCGGAGTCGGCGTCATTGTCGCTTTTGAGAGGCATCTCGTAGTCTGAGAGGGCATCGCCGGCGGGTGTGAGGGACTGCCGAACGGGCAGAGAATGTGCGTCGTGCGGCGATGGGTAGCGGAACTGTGCAGATTGCGCAGAGAGACTATGAGTGTGCTGTGGCTGTGGTTGTTGCGGCGGAATGGAGGAAGCGCGAGTACTGTTGTCAACGTCCATATCCGTGTTGAACATGGCGAAGGGAGTGGTGTGTCGGCTGACTTGAGCCGATGCAGGGATGGTAGGATGAGCGAAGGTGGTGCCCAAGCTGGCGATATCCGTGACTGGCTGCGAAGTCTGGGTATCTTGAGCGGTGTATGATATGTCGTTCTTGGCCCAAGCAAAAGGATCATGAACGTCGCTCGCAGCAGAGATGGAACCAAAGGCTGATCCTCTTCTTGAGACTTCAATACTCTGCGATGCTGGTGAACAAGAGACACCGTCAAAACGGCTCGAGAAAGTAGAACTAGGCCAGTAGTTCGAGCCGGATGCAGAGGACAATATAGTGTCGTCTGGGGACGAGAGCCTGTCGTGATACTGCGTGATCGCCGAGACAGGCTCCGGGATCCAAGCGCAGCCCTCAAATGGGGAGAAGTCGCGGACTGGTGCTGACTGTGGGACGGCATGGAACGACCATTGGTCCTCGACGTAACGCTCGAGAGCTGAGTTAATGTGGTCCTGGTGGCCGAATTGGTGAGTGTCGAAGTTTGACAGGTCAGTCACAAGCTTGAAAGGCGGCTGTGGTTGTGTATGCTGCCCTTGGTGCTGAGCCTGGTGTTCGAATTGGTGTTGTTGAGACTGATGTTGTTGGTGATGGCTATAGCTGTTGTTGTTGTTGTTGTCCTGCCCATGCTGCCACTGATCATGTAACGGCCATCTGAGGTCCTCAACCTGGCCTAATTCTTGTTCAACATGTCCATCTACCCGTATACAAGGTATTGACATGGGGGGTGGGGGCATGGTCCCCATCGGTACGTATTGGCTGTGTCAGCCTGGGACACCAGGTTTGACAGGACAATTCTTTGACGAGGCCTGGGCTGCCTTGGTGGAGGAGCGAAACGAGGATTCAGGTGAACGTTGAGAATTAGATTAAATTACGAAATACGGTGTATATCTTGCGCGCAGCATCTGCGGTAACGAACGACGATGGGTGAAGGTAGAAATGAAAAGGACGACGAGAGAGTAATGAGGCGTGGAGGTAGGATGGGCCGGTAGAGTAGCTTAAGGGTTGTCCGTGGAGACAAAGGCAGTATGGAGACGTCGCATAAGATGCTGAGACAGACACGGGCCAAAGCCGGAGTGGGAGGAACAGGGCATGACATATGACTTTAGTATTTTCACGCCTGCCCCGGGATCTGGGCGCGGCCAGCAGCGTGGGAGGGCATCGCAGAGCCGCATAAAGGGTGCATAAGGACAACAATGCCACATGGGCAATCGTGAAATGGTGCTGCAGGCTTGCCTGGGCGCTAATGCGCGTCAGTCTGCAAGGGCAGACCAATGGTCGAATGCGTTAAGCGAGTGGGCGGCGGCGAAGCTCGTTGCAGCAATTGAACTTTCTGGGTTCTTGGACTGAAAAGCTCGCGCGAAAGAGGGCGTTGATCTGACGGTCCGAGAGCGGTAGTGTCGACGGCTCAGTTTGGGGAGGAAGGGGGAAGAGTTTGACAGCTGGCCTCTCCGCGATTGGACGGGTGGCTACCCCTATTCGGTGCACGGTTCACAACCTTGGTTATGAGAAACACATCACCCTTGTTTCGGATGAGAAGAAGTGTGTGCATCGCTGCATCGTCCTGCCGCTCGGCACACGGGCTGCCATCTGGGGTCAACAAGCTTTTCTCGCACTTCACACAATCGAGTGATGGCGGCTTCTGGCAAGACAGGGAAGTGGCTGAGGTGGAAGAGCGCGAGTCGAAGTTTGCTGTGTCCGGCGAGCTGGGATGTTCCCAGTCGGATGTGGAAACGCTAGGGAGGAGCAGCAAGAAGGCGGCCAGATCGAGAAGAGGTCGAATCCCAAGAAGGAGCCAGAGCCAAACGGTCGGGCGTGCCAAGCGAGCAGGACCAGACAGGCCATTGGTCGCGGGATGGACCGACGTTAGCGGCAGTAGATTGAGCACGGACGATGCCTCTCAGGGCAGAGTGCTAGTCCGCTTTCAGTCGAGATCTCGACTCTCGGCCCTGCAAGTCCATCAGCCCTCACCGCGGGCCTCTCGTCGCTGATATACCCCTCGTGATCATGCTGCGGCTCTCTTCTAGCGCTCATGAACCGTTGTATGAATGCTCACCTACTTGCATGAGCTCACTCGCCTTATCAGCGCGGAGTTGAATAATCGTCGCGTCGGTGAATGGTTCCCAACCGGGATTTGAGACGGATCCAGGCAAGCACGCTTTGCTGGCCGGGTCTCTCGGTCCTCGCCAGTGCTGAACGCTCTTGCATGTGTCCGGCGCGTAAAGTGCATAGGCAGCAGGATAGGGTCTCTCGTATCTGCTTGCCTGTGAAATGAGAGGGGTCACTGGTGAGGTCGAAGATTGTGTGAAGTCGCCGCAAAGAGCTAGGGATACGTTTCAGCACGTGCGAGAGACGTGCAGGACAAAGCAACGCACAGACCGGAGTCAGAATGCATCAAGATTTAAAGTCAAGGTTGACGGGCCACGGCAGCAGGTTGGGGCATCTCTCTGCCCGACTCTGAATTCTGGACCCGACCATCCGTTCGCTTGGCGCTCTAATAACGCCTGCCCAGGCGTTAGCGCGTCTGCCAGGATAGGTTGCCGGTCTCTCAATCAATTGTGAAGTTCGGCCCACAGTTGATGGTCAAGTTGTCGAGCTCCTATCCAACGTAACCGAAGGGTTTACAACTACAGTAAAGGTCTGAATCCTGGCGTAGCACGTATCGCTGTGACTTACCTATCGCTGATGTTTTAACGCTCGATCAAGCAAAGCAGGAGCTCATTAGCTCTGCAGACTGCTTCGATGGTATGTCTGTGCTCATATGCGTAGTTGAGAAACTCTCTTAGCACAAACCTGATTGAGTTGGACGGCGACGGAAGGGTGGGGTGGCGTCGCTTAAGACGACACAGGCTGTGGTGCGTGAAGACGTTTTCAAGAAGGGAAAAAGGCTGAGCTTTGCGCTCTCTCGGTCTTATACTCCCCTTCGCTTGTCCGCATACGCATTATTGGAGATGGATGTGTCTCTCCTCTAAGTTGGTTATCGTTTTTGATGATCTCTTTGCATCCTAAGTCCTGCCGGAAGCACAATGGTTTTGCTGACCTGTAAGCTGATATAGCGTGAAGGTCCTGACAGCGCTCGAGGATCTGCTTCTCTGTCAGCGAAGTCTCACAATAGGGGAGAGGTCGCTAATTTGACAGACTCTAGTTACTTCGACTCTTAAGCATCGAGAATTCCAAGATTACTATTCAAGAAGCTGGATACGCAGGGCCGAGCTTGACGGCGTCTCCGACGCCATCCATGTCACGGACCTCAGCGGCCGCACCACGCGTGACTGGATCATGGCCCGGGCTCAGCTGTCTGACACGAGGCTCCTGGTCGACCACAGCTCCCCGCTAGACACGATGGATATCAGCGGCCGCACCACGGTTCTCTACGCGGTCAATAGCCACAACGACGATGCCCTCCGCCTCGTCCGCCAGGCCGGCGCAAATCCTGACTTTGATGCTCGTGAATTCATCTTGGGGGTGTGAAAGCGGGAGACACGACGCGTCAACCCGAATCGGCGCCAAGACGCTCTCACGCATCGTAACACGACGTGCGCGCCCTACGTATCATTGAATCTAGTGCCTGATGATTGACACTGAAAGCGTGCGAATTCCGATAACGTGGCTCCAAAGAAGCCATAAAATAGCTGTTGTCCGCACACAAAAATTTGGAAGGCATACTCCTTCTATCATTCTGTGTAACATATATTCAAAGACGTCTACTTTGCCAGACACCCAGCAACGATGACGAGCAATGCAACCGCCACTGCCACTGCGCTTTCGGATAAAGAGCACTCCCTTTACGAGCGAATAATGAAAGACGTTGACCCACATGACCCCCATAAGATTATTATTGACATCAGTTACATCTACAACCCGGTGGAAAAAGAGAAGATCAAGCGTCAAATAGGAGGCCTTGCCAAAGACTACGGAAGGGACTGGAAGAGCGAAGTTAAGTCCAGCACGCTGTTCAACTGGGAATACATCCTCGTTGGGCTCTCGCCGGTCTACAAGCACAGTATGAGCCTCAAGCTTCTCGGCCGTTTATAATGCATATTGAGGAACTTGGCTACTGGAAACTGCAGAGGGTGGAACACCCTATCTATAGGCCCAAGTAGTAGTATCATAGGTACTCCTCTGATGCTGTGGTAGCAAAGCAGGGACCTTTGTAGAATAGAAGCGTAGGGAAGGAGTGGAAGGGTGTGATGAAGGCTCGAGGGGCTCTTCTAATGGGTCGGCAATGTAACCTGATATCAGACTTCGCGTGGTCCGGGCATCGCGGCAGCGGCTGGCGTGGCCGGCTCCTGTGCCTGGCGAAAGGTCACTTCTTTCTCACTTTCACGAACAACTATTGGGAAACAGACCATGATGCGCTCGTACAACATGCTCACAACCTGTAGCTTCTTCTGCACGCCGTGGGCATCCCGACTGTGCAGTCTTTGGGACAGAGCGGCACGGTAATGACTCCTGGGAACTGGGGTCCTGTGGTCCCCTTTATTGAGCGCCCGCCCGCTAAATTTAGGGACGGTATCCCGCTGCGGCATCTTTGGTCGCCTGAGCTGAAAACGTCCTTTGCACGCCCACTTCAGTGTCATGCAAGCGACTTCGCATTCTCTCAACACCGAGCAGACCGATGTGACAGCTTCTCGCAAGGCATACAGCTCTTGACGGCAGAGTTAGCTGCTTTGCAAGCGCTGCAGCAGTGAGGGTTTTCGCTGGCCATGGTGCATCTCAGGATGGGATGCCGACCCGCGAGGAAGCGCTCACAATCCGAGACCTTAGCATACCACGCGACAGTCACCAGAGACAACGAGCACGTATGGAAGAACCATATTGATTCGGAGTACGCAAAGACACCAAAGATCTGGCGCACCGTAGTCGGTGAAGATAAAGACAACGCTTGGTCCTTGCGAAGGCTTCGCCAGTTGGCTCTCGGGCGAACGCTCGGCATTCTAACCCAAAGGGGACAATGACAAATGCACGACACTCCAAAGCGTGCGTCATGACTGGCCAATTATTGCACTGTTGATCAACAATTGCTGCGGCGATACGCTTCTCTGTCTGAGTGGCTTGTTTCCATTTTGGTACTGACGGCTGGGAACCTTGAGGATCATTTAGATCAACAACAACAGAATGCAAGAATTGTCAACGCCTCCGAATGGAAAGACTCAGGCTACGGAGCTGGACCAGGTAGGGTGCATTTGTCGGACTGATTCTAAGGCCGCTTGAACGGCCCGTTCTTTGACCTCCATGCTGAAGTTCACGTCAAGCTGATAGATTTGATCCGGCCCTTGCTGAAAGAGTATGTGGCTTCCGCTGATCAGAATCCGTCGGGGTTCTCGGCTGCGACCGGATGTGCGAACGGTGACACTCTCCAGACAAAGCCTACATCGACCCCATTCGATCATCCAGGGCCAGAGGCTCTAAGGAACCGCCTTGATTTCTCTCTGTCCAGTAAGGGCCAGGGGAAGGACGGCATCGTCGCACTCATCGCACGGATTCTGAGCAACAGCACAAACACGTGGCACCAGGGTTTTCTGGACAAGCTTTATGGCAGTACTGACTCGATTGGTGTGGTGTCGGAAATGGTGCTTGCTGCTATGAATACTAATGTAAGACGACCTATTCTGACTCGCGAACCCTGCGGCCCGACTCATGTTCGTATAGGTACACGTCTTCAAAGTCGCCCCAGCATTAACAGTAATTGAGAAGTCAGTGACTCGAGCACTCGCTGAGCGCTTCGGTCTCTCCGGTCCAGCTGCGGGTGGTGTCTCGCAGTCAGGCGGTAGCGGTGCCAACTTGACAGCCTTGGTAGTCGCCCGCAACTGTCTGTTCCCAGAAACGAAGACCGAAGGCAGCACCAACAGAAGACTTGTTCTTTTCACTAGTGCACATGGACATTACTCGTTTGAGAAGGCCGCACAAATCTGCGGACTGGGCTCAAATGCGGTCAGGTCAGTGCCGGTCGACAACGAGGGCCGCATGAGCAGCCACGATCTTCGACGGATGGTACGGGAGGCACGCGAGAAGAGCGAGACGCCTTTTTTTGTGAATGCCACAGCCGGCACTACAGTGCTTGGCAGCTATGATCCATTTACTCAGATAGGTGAGATCTGTCGAGATGAAGGTCTGTGGTTTCACGTCGACGGCTCTTGGGGCGGATCCGTCGTCTTCTCCGAGACACACAGAACGAAGCTTCAAGGCGTGGAGTTGGCACAGACAGTGACTATCAATCCGCACAAAATGCTTGGTGTCCCAATCACGTGCTCGTTCCTACTTGCGCGCGACTTGCGCCAACTGCACCGAGCGAACACACTCCCAGCTGCTTACCTTTTCCACACGCCGGAGAGTGAGTCCGGCGCCGAGGCAGAGTCAAGCATCGAGGCGGACTCGACAAGCGACCCGGAGATTTGGGACATTGCTGACCTAACCCTACAATGCGGCAGGAAGGGCGATGCATTGAAGATGGCTCTGGCTTGGGTCTGGTACGGCTCCGAAGGCATCTCGAAGCGCATCGACCATGGCTTTTCCGTTGCGAAGCATTTCGCGGAATTAGTCCAGCAGAATGCAGATCTGGTGCTTGTAAGCCAAAACCCGCCACCTTGCTTGCAAATCTGCTTCTACTACAGTCGAGGCGGCCGCGTGGGGTCCAAGACGGAGAACAGCGCGCGTACACGACAGATCGCCAACAAGCTACTGAAACATGACTTTCTTGTCGACTATGCGCCTGGCGCGGACGGTCTGTTCTTCCGTGTGGTGGTGAGCCTGAACAGCAGACATGAAACTGCGAAGGCATTGATAGAGAAGATAGTAGAGCTCGGACATAAGGGCGACGCCCCTACCATGCAATAACGTCGCACTGTAGCGTCGGGAGGACCGCTTAATGCACCAGCAGCAAGACGTTGTATGACTAGTAGTGGGCCCCCGAATGGGTCATTGCTAGCAGCCGTAGATGCTTGCGGATCTTCGCACCCTACAGCGTGGTAACGTTCCGGAGAGCGATTTTCCTTAATCGAAATGTCAATTGCGCCGTGGATGGGGAGGGCCAATGAACGGCCGTAAGATGCAGTCGCGTGTCATGGATTGCTAAGAAAAAGATGAAACAGCAATGCTTCTGGGGCGGGAACCTGAGTCGCCCACGCGCGCTGGGAGACGCACTGTGACGCCCTTTTGCATTGCCTCATTGAAAGCGGCCAGAGGTCACATAAGCCACGCAGACTACTTCCTTTACCGCGGCTCTTCTCATTCAGCCACTGTGTCAAGGAGAGGCGCTGCCTTCGAGAGGTCTGGGTTGTTTGAGGCTCCGGCGCGCTCCTCACTCTGCACATAACTGACTCTGGTGATCGCCGTTGCGAAGCAAGTGAAGGGTGGATGGAGTCTTCAAGTGACAAGTCAGTGCGCCCGGACCGGTTGACAGCAGCCGCCGGCTGGCCCGTGCACGGATTAGCGCTCCGGGGGCCGTGCCTTAATCGAGCGGTTGCGTCTCTGAATCGGATCTAACAGTGTTTCACCCATGTCGCTTGCTTGTCTCAAAATAGCTGGTCTCTGCACTTGTACTGCTCTCTTTTACATCCGCTGTTGCAGCTATAGCTATTTCCAAAACAATATACTCCATATACAGAGCTATCTCATCCATCACGCTGAATTGGTCATCAGGCATATCTTACAGCATGCTGTCGCACCATCTCAAGAGCCATCGACAACTACTATAGATATTCGAGGTACACAACTACCCCTGCTCGCTCTGACGCATCCGTCTCACGCTCGTGTGGGAGATCTCATCATTAACCCAAACCGGAACCATCAACCAAGCATCATCCAACCACCTTCGCGTTTTGGGATCCATGAGCACGCTCGACGGTATCAATCTTGAGCTCCATCATTGCTGGTTCCTCTCGTGGGTAGGAAAGGAATCCGTGGAACATGGCTAGCAGCGGTCAGCAACCATGGGATCTCTATGCAGCTCCAGCCCTCACCACCCGCAACAATCCGCAGTACAACGTAGCATTCAACAATCCCACAGCTGCAACTCTCTCTGCCACTGAGGTGCAGTCTGGGTACCCTACGGCTCCTGATGACGGCTCCATGTGGTCGCGAGTACCACCACGTGCCAGTCCTCTGGATCTCGAACGCGCGTCTGCACTGAACGAAACGGCACAGCCAACTTGGGAGGGTAATTATCTCAAATCTTTCTCCCGTCAGGCACGGTCGCTGCAGCAGCGACAGCACAGCATGTACTCGAGCAGTAGCGCAGGCAACCAAGCTCCCCGTGAGTTAAGGACTGGGATGAGCCCACTGGAACGCAGCCAACTTGGTCAAATCGAACTGCCTAGTCTTGACGACCAAGACCGTCTTCGCAAACTCAATGAAGAACTGAGCAAAGTCCGCACCTGGCTCGAAGACAGCGCGTTGAGCGTCACGAACTTACCGTCGCACGCAAGGCCCGAACAGCGCGCGCGCAGCCGCACCACCCCTGGTGCTGCGCAATCCTCACAGAGTCCATCCTACAAGGTGCCGCAACCCGCGGAACGGACACTCCCGAGCCATCCGCAGCGTCCATCATTTTCCAGTCCTGGGGTTGCTCTGCAGATTCCAGAGGACCACGACGTCGCCGCCGCCAGAGACAGCTTCGAGATGGACCTCGACCGGCCCGCTTTGGACGAGTCCACGACTCCACCCGCCACTGCAGATCCAATGCTTACGGATGCACAGTCGACAGACCTCGGCATTTCCGCCGCAATGAGTCAAAGTCCGGACCGCTATCATCTAAACGAACCGTGGACCGACTTTGCCGCAGAGATCGACTCCGCGCGCATCAAGGAACAGCCTCCGAGCAGCAACGCGGCTATCGAGGTGTTCACACGGAAAGCCAGAGATCTTGAAACAGCGTCTCTGGCAGCCACGCTGGGCTCCCGAAGGCGCAGCGAGGCTGACTTGACCAGTATAGCGTCCCGGGATGGGGCCAATGTGAAAGGACCCTTTGGGGCCAGCCAGGCCAACCTTTTCCGTCGGTTCCTCATCCGCCGCAACAGCAGCAACGCTAAGAAGCGGAAGGATGGTCACGGTGATGATTCTGCCCAAGTCTCAGACCATGCACCGCCCTACAAGAGAGAAAGCCAGCTTGGACTGTCCCCTCTTAAAAGAGTCATTAATCGACCCAAGTCTCCACGACTCGAGATGGCAGCCGGTCAATATCATCACGGTCGTAGCCCCTCCATCGGTAAAGCAAGAAAGACACTTAATAGGATGCGTAGTAGGAGTGAGATCGGCGGTGCCGGCACCAACACTTCGGCCCTTGCTCAGCAGTGGGCACGTCAAGGTGGCCCACCGGTACCGTCTATGAGACCACAAGAAGAGGGGGCTTACCCGGAAGTTTATCAGACTCAAGAGGCACATGTGCTTAGTGCTGATGATGGTGATGGTGATGACGACGCCCTTCAGGATACTTCAGCAACGATGTCACTGCAGGTCAGTGAAGCCCCTACGGGGTCGGACAGGGAGTCCTTCGTGGCACACATACACAAGCTCAATGCAGGCATTGAGCCTTACATGCTCGCCAGACTTACCAATGAGCAAGACAAGCGCTATCGACGACTGATCGAATCGCGAACACGACACGACGAAGCCATCCAACGGCGAGCATGCACAACAGGCGAGTTCTGCAACGCCCTCGGCAGAGGCCCCAGATATCCAGCGCCTTCGCAAGGGCGTGCGTCTGATAGCGCCTCACCAATCTTCTGGGTGACAAGCGCTAGTCCGACGGAAGAAGGCTCGGATGATGGCGAAAGGGCACACTTCCCTGAGGGTATCCCGTTGCCACCGGTGAGCCGACTCCCAGCTGAGTTCGAGTGTCCTCTCTGCTTTCAAGTCAAAAAGATTGTCAAGCCGTCAGATTGGACGAAACATGTCAACGAGGACATCCAACCCTTCACCTGCACGTTTCCAGACTGCAGCGAAGCCAAATCGTTCAAGCGCAAAGCCGACTGGGTGCGTCATGAGGTAAGCCTTAACTTTGATCTGTTTGTGGGTATGGTCTTTTTCTAACAACGTGGACAGTCCGAACGACATCGGCATCTCGAAGCGTGGCAGTGTGATCTCGAAGGCTGCTACCATCGCTGTTATCGCCGCGACAATTTCGTCCAGCATCTCGTCCGAGAGCACAGACTTCCTGAACCCACTAAAATTGGGAAATCGGCTTATCGGACTGGTACAGAACCCGGCGACATCGTTGCGCAACACGTCGAACGATGCCGGCAAGAAAGTACAAGCAAACCGGAGGACGAGCCTTGCCGATTTTGCGGTGTCTCATGTACCAGCTGGAAGAAGCTGAGCGTACATCTGGCGCAACACATGCAACAAATCAGCATCCCCATTCTCAAACTGGTCGGCATTGACATCCCTCCAAGCGCGCCTCCAGGGTTGACCGTCACTTCCAGTAGACGTCAGTCCAGACAACCATTTACGCCGGTAAATAGATCGCCTGGATCTCGTACTCCATCCATCTCGATGCCAGGCAGTTCGAATCCGCAATCCAGTATCTCGTCCGGGGAAGGATGGGAGATGGGCAGAACACCAATGCTTTCAGTCACTGACACCAGCCAGACCGCTACAGCTTCAGGGCAGAGACAACGTGCAACATCTGTAACGCCATCGCTTGGGAGTTGGCATCAACCTCAACCTTCCATAAGCGGGAAGGAAAGAAGCCGATACCCGGTCATGGGTCCACCAAGCGGCAGCCAAGCTCAGCAAGGCAGTGGCCTTGGTCTCAGTATAGAACAGTCCCCACAACAACAATACCATACGCATAGTCAGTTCTATGGTAATCAGCCAATTACACCACCGACACCGGTACAGCGCGGGCAGTCGATGAGCTACCACAGCTCACCTCAGCCACACACTTCTTCGTACAGCAGTGTTTGGTCTGCGTACCCATCTTCCAATATGGGCAGTGCCAGCGAGCAGACGCAAATTCCACACGTCGAAGAGATGCAAGGCATCCTTTCAGGTCCGGAGTTTTCCGAGTCCCCAGTCAACACTTCTGTGCCACAGTTCTCGGCAACTACTGGGTACCCGATGATGCCCGGCGTTCCCGACTACCGCCAAGAGATGGCCGTGCAACACACTGATAACCAGTATTACGGCATGTCCACAAACATGCAGTATAGCATGGCCCCGCAGGAGAACCAGGCTTTCGCTCAGTCAAGGTCCGCTTACATGCCGCACAACGACCAGCAAGAGGAGCCCCAACACTACCACAGCTCGACCTACCCCCCACATTTCTACCATTCCGGTTCCGGATAAACTCCTCAAGATCTAATGTCTAATCTTCTTCAGCGTTCAGTCTTCGACCTTCAGAAAAGTCCGCCAGTGGCACTACACTTGTATCAGTAACCATCGCAACACCACTTGTACCAAAACTTCACATACTCATCATCCAGCTCCAGCAGCCCCAACGCCATACTCTTACTCAAGTCTTTCTCCTCTTTCCCAAACTCGAAGCTGTGGGGATACGTCCCGGTAATCAGATTCAGCTTTCCCTCGACATCATTGATCATCCCGTCGATCTGCATTATCTGGTCCTTCACCGCTTCCCATTGCTTCTCATAGCTCATGGGCAGGTCGACGGGGATCTTGCGCAGCTCCGTGCGCGTGCGCTTGCAGAAGTCCCACATGTACCACGCGTTGTTACGGAAGACCATCTCGTTCGGATCGGTAATATCCGCCAGCGAAGGATGCGCGCGCAGAGCGCTGATGAGACGCGTGAGGTAGGAGTCGACGTGCCCGAAGCCGGGGTGGACTTCGTAGAAATTGGTGCTCATGGTTGGGGTTGGGGAAATGGGCAATGTTTCCAATGATAATGATAACGCGGTCCTGAGATACGACCTGCTCCTCTCGATCGGGTGTGCGCTGTGCGCTGCGCGCTTTCACGTCGCTGCTGTTGTGGTTGATTTAGACTCGCTGATGGTCAGCATTACTCTATTGAGGGGTTTCAGCTCACGCTCGGCACTTCGGACCAGACCTGGTTCGCGCTAATGGTCAGCCCTGTCGGATCCGCTAAAGCTTGTCGGCACTCCGAACGCTAAGATCGGGCTTAACGGGTTAAATAACGGCGTTTGCGGCAGATCTGTCGTTTACCGATCGCACATTGGCCAATCTTTGAACCCATATTTCTTCTGGCGTCGAAATTTCAAGAACGAGTGACTTCGCTAGCAGGGACATCGAACGCGATATCTACTTAGCCGATACCGCCGCGATGTCGGTCACCGCATTTAATTCTCCAGATGGCCTCGTCGGACAGTGCTGTTATTGTCCGACCATTGCAATCAAAAGTCGATTTAAGCATAGCATTCCTCTGGTATCTTCACTACATACCAGATCTACAGCGCATCAGGCCCAGGGGCAAGACCACCCTTGAATAGCTGATATCCAGTGACTATGCCCAGCGCGTGGCGCAGTGTTACACCATCGCGGAGACGATCGCATTCAACAGCATCAAGGACATCGCGAGCATCTGGTGCGTCGAGGGCACGGCGGCCTAGTATCACACGCATAGTGTCTGGCGCTCACATCGACGACCAATCCGGATTTCAGTAAGGCGAAGCCCTCACTTCCATATGCTTTGATTGCGCTGATTATCTCTGACAAGTCACGAGCATGATATCCGAGACGAATCGACACAGGACGACCAGGAAGATGCGGCGAGCACCAACGAGAAGGATGTCGATCTTGAGAAGGCCTCGCCATCCCACTCACGACCAGACGAGGAGCATGAGCCAGCCGAGGAACACGAAGAGCTCAGTGAAGATGAGATGGGCAACGAGGAGCGAGACGTGAAGAAAAACATGCAGGAGGTGACCACAAAGCAATCATCGAAGTCGCTGAAGCAAAAGGACCCGAATATCGTATCCTGGGATGGTCCAGACGATCCTCAGAATCCCAAGAACTGGTCAGCCAAACGACGATGGGCAGCTACGCTCACCGTGTCAAGCTTCACCTTCATCTCGCCCGTATCGAGTAGCATGGTTGCTCCGGCCTTACCTACCATGGCCGCCCAGTTCCACGTGTCCAACGAGGTCGTCGTACAACTCATGCTGTCCATCTTCATCCTCGCGTATGCCGTCGGGCCCTTGATGCTCGGTCCGCTCAGCGAGATGTACGGCCGCGTGCCGGTCTTACAGCTCGCCAACCTCTTCTACTTCATCTTCAACCTCGCCTGCGGCTTCTCGCAGACGACGGTGCAAATGCTAGTCTTCCGCTTCTTGTCCGGCTTTGGGGGCTCGGCCCCGCTCGCAATAGGCGGAGGGCTACTTGGCGACTGCTGGCGGCCCGAACAGCGTGGTCGCGCGATATCTGTCTACTCCCTCGCGCCTCTCCTAGGCCCAGCAGTCGGGCCCATCGCCGGCGGTTTCATCACCGAAAACACAACCTGGCGCTGGATCTTCTGGGCAACCTGCATCGCAGACGCGTGCATCCAACTCTTCGGCTTCTTCTTCCTGCAAGAGACCTACGCCCCGAAGCTGCTGGCGCGGAAGGCTAGTCGCCTGCGCAAGGGAACTGGCAACCAGAACCTGAAATCCGAATTTGATGACCACCACGTCTCGCTGCGCACGCGTCTGGCGACAGCTCTATCTAGACCCTTCATCATGATCACGACTCAACCCATCATCATCGTGCTGGCCACGTACATGGCCTACCTCTACGGCCTCTGCTACCTCGTCCTTTCCACCTACCCCACCCTCTGGACCAATACCTACCACCAATCCATCGGTACCGGCGGGCTGAACTACATCTCCCTCGGCATCGGCTACTTTCTCGGCGCGCAGATCTGCGCACCTCTCAACGACCGCATCTACCGCCGCTTGAAGAAGGCTAACAGCGGTATCGGTAAACCCGAGTTCCGCATACCCATTATGATCGTTTCGTCCATACTGACTCCGATCGGGCTGTTCTGGTACGGTTGGGCGGGGCAGGCCCACGCTCACTGGATCTTGCCGAATCTGGGACAGGTGTTTCTGAGTGCGGGTATCATCGTGGGCTTTCAGTCTATTCAGACGTATATAGTCGACGCTTATACCCGCTACGCGGCCAGTGGTATAGCGGCGGCGACGGTGCTGCGAAGTTTAGCGGGTTTCGGGTTCCCGCTGTTTGCTCCGACCATGTTCAATAAACTGGGGCTGGGATGGGGAAGCACGCTACTGGGGTTTCTGGCTATTGTGATCGGGCTGCCCAGTCCCTTTTTGTTGTGGAGGTATGGGGAGGCGTTGAGGGGCAAGTCGAAGTTTGCGGCGGGTGGGTCGTGAAAATAGCTAATAGATCAGGCATACATCACGCATCACCTGCGTTTTGCATTCTATGATACTTGTACACCTGTGCTCATCATGATGTATACGACTGTCAGTAAGACCATTCACCATCAGCAGAGCACGTTCGATAACAAGCAATTTGTTCCTCGTGAGCCGTATCGCCCACGCCAGCTCTTCGACGCCCCCCTCGCTAATAAGAATGCCTGAAGGGGCGTATGCCCGTGCTCGATATTCTCGACCTCCAGTCACCTCGTGGGCCGGCATCTCGCGCACTCGCTTTTCAGTTCACAATACATTGCCAGCAGCCTGCTTTGACACGCAACATTCTGAAGCAGTGACGGTGGTGTATGGCTCATTTGAAGGTTCGTGCACAGCGGCTTTCATTAGAAGAGGGTACGTCTGATCATGGCCCGACGCCGATGATGATTGAATGCCTTTCTCCTCCGTTTGCAACATGGGAAGATGTCAGCACCGCGGTTTTTTAGGGTCTTTAGAAATTTTTAAAAGCGACTCCCCTTGGACAACGCCAGCGCGCTTGCTACCTCGCAAGAGTTTAAAGCAGCGTAACGACATGCGTGAATGCTCTGAGACTGACCTAGGAACAGCATATCACCACAGCCCCTTTCAAAGACCTCCCACGTTCACAAACACAACTTTGGAGACCACGCCAGCGCGCCAGCTACCTGGCGATAAGTTCAAGACAACAGACTAGATCATTTGGATGCTCTACGGCTTACCTCAGCAACACTTCTCAGGAATCTCACTTCTCATTTTCTTTGTCCTTATGCTCTCCTTTCATTCGCATCACATTGCGCTCACGTTGTGAAATCATCCTTCTCGTCGCCACGACTCCGGCGCCCGCGGCCAGAAGTAATATAGCTGTGGAGGTTAGTATGCACGAACAATGAAGTCACTGTGCGGACGCAAAGGAAGATGACATACCAAACGCCGCATACGCCATCTTATTCGCGGCTGGAGCCACAGGTGCAATCTTCTTCGGGTGACAGGACTGGAGATTCGGCCGTCTGGGCGTGTTGTCCGTGAAGGCGAATTGAGCTGTTGGCGTGATGCTAGTGGTAAAGTTCTGAGCTGTAGCCGAGGCGTGCGAGAGCTGAGGGGGCGTGGTTGGTGGAGGTGTGCTGTGCTGTTCGTGATGCGCCTCTGGGTCCGTCCAAACGAAATCCAGCCCTCTCAACTTGTAGGGGAAAGGTACGAATGCGATCATTGTGGGTGGGAGGGACACGAGAGCAGGGAATGTATGTGGGGTGGGGTGGGACTGGTGGTTCGGAACGGGACGGAGTGAATAAAGGGTGAATGAACAGTTTTGAGAAATGAAAGAAAAGGACATGCGCTTTGAGTATTTGAGGCTTCATATTCTATGCTAATTAGCGGGCGCGCATAAGTGCGTAATGGCGAACATCGTCATTGTCATGCAATTGTTACGCCCGTCGGGTGATTTTCAGAGCATCCGTATATCTTGTTCTATCGCCATGCAATTTTCGGCAGTCAGTACACCCTCGTCACCTTAAAGCACCTTGTTTAAGATATGAATAGTTTTTAAAAATAGCTGTACCATTACCTTGCTTCTGAATAAGTCTTATAGCAAGTAGAATTTTTGTCGTGAGCTGTATCGCCCACGCTAGCTCTTCGGCGTCTTCCTAGGCAATACGAACGTTTAAACATACCTGTGTACCTGCGTTAGATGTATAACCTTGGCTCATCGTACAGGCCTACATCCCAAATACTAAGGGTTTGATCGCTTAATCTAGCGCCGGCAGTTTGCCTTTAAAAAGCATAGTATACGCTTCTTTCGATCCAAAGCGTATACTGAGTGTTGAGTATATATTTTTCTAGGTGTGTAGGTAGATAGGTTCAAATAGCCAAGCAAGCGCAATTAAAACTAGTTGCACTCAAGCATGCTAAGTCGATAAGCACAAATTGGCGAGATGTGATTGGTGCTTTCACCTGCATGAGCATGCATGGTGGCTGAGCTGCAGGCAGACAGACGCTTGAGATGCAGCCAGCCACGTTTGCGAGGCAGTGATGGCAGCTAAAAAAAACAGGGCATTGTCGTATGGAAGCCATGACAAGACTTGCCAGCAGATGGACAACATGAGATCAGACATTGCGACTGCGGACGTCGACCGCGAAGCGCAAAAGGCTCAAAGCGTGGAGACAGTCGAGCCAAGTCCTTCTGCGACTGGGTGCAGAAAGAAGTCCGAGCCAGAGGCCTCTCAAGTACTTGGCGATGAAGCCAATGTCGCGGCAGACGAAGCTGCGTCGCCGCCAGAGGACGGCGTCGTAATGTTGAGCGGAAGCCTGATCTGTTCTTGTCGCGAATATCACCTCATCAGTCGTGGTAATCTCAGTCAGTCGTTTTGCAAGCACGAGCGCGATGAGCTCTGGGAGAAATGGATAGAGTCGTCGCCGTGCAACCCGAAGGGAGATGGCGCACGTGCTGTCCCCAAGAATTTCAATGGGAACGAAGGGCAAAATCTGCTTGTGTGCGTCAGCAATCGTCGTGCGCTTGAGGTGCATGTGAATCGGCCTTCGGATGCGTGGCTCAAGTCCTACCGCAACAAGTGCATGACCATGACCAAGTCCCTCAGGTGGCGGACCAGAGGGTTCGGGCAGAAGAATCTCGAGCCGCCGAAACACGAGCTGCCGTGTATCTGGCCATGGGAGGATAAGTGTTTAAATATCTCATTGGACAGGCACAGTGTGAAGATCGAAGAGTATGTCAAGAGGCAGCTTGCACATATCATCATTGGCGAAACCGAAGAAGCCGTGTGGCGCCGAGTCGTAGATACGTGCGCCTTCATCGTCGGTGGTGGCTGCGCTGGATGCCATTTTGGAGGATGGTTGACGTTCGAGAGGTCAATGTAAGTGTCCAAGTATTAGAAATTGATCTGCCATAGTGATCTCTAAGGTTGCTGTATACGATGCTCAGCACTTCATGTTGGATGTTGAGGTAGAACAACTAAATTTCATCAATACAGCAAGCCAACTGTCGAGTGAAACAGATAGAATCGGGCCCAGTCTGGCCGCTAGGGATCTACCTTATTGGGCTTGCGTTTTGCCGTGGCTGGTATGATGAACTGGGATATTGGGTCCACCAAGTCCAAAGCTACGAGTGTGCTAGGGAGGAGCTCTGTCCTTATGAAAACCTTGAACGCCTTCGTAAGTGGGCGCAAAAGATAAAGCAACGAATGCACCTTCTGGAGTGTTTCGGGAAGCCACAAATAGCTAATACACGTCTGGCTCTGCGTGGGCGCGTGCAGGAGTCTTGTATCTATGACAAAGAGTGAGCAGCGACACATCTGCATTGCGCCGTCTATGCTGACTGGGGCAAGGGAACTGGTATTTGACTGAACTGCATTAGACCCACCTCAACGTCGAGCTTTGCAAGTTGTCATGGGCTGGCAAATCAAGCGCGAAGAGCTCGAGGCGCTCCTCTGTTGTTTTTTCACATTAGTCGTCATCCTGCTCAGCCGCTTCGCGTTCAGGGACTGGAGTATTGCGGCAGGTTTTGGCAGTGTCTTCGTGGGTCTCCTGACCATCTTCTTTATCAGAGCTCAGGTGGTGTAGAGCAGGGAGGTATATTTGAGAGCATTTTTTAGGTGGTGCAAGCAGTGCTTGGGGTCTGATATGGAGTGGTTGTCAAGTGAGCTCAGTAGGAGTAGACATTTGAATGGAAACAATACAACGTAAAGCATGCGTATCTGATTTGGCTCGCCTGACGTTCTCACTGTACGGCGAGGCGTGCTCAAAGTCACTGTTATTAGCAGCGTCAAACCACCGGGGAACACTGCCACCCTCACACTAGAAAGACTTGAAGTGTGCTAGAAATACTGAAGGATGTGCTTAAGAGTAAGGATCGTTTAAGTTCTGAGGGAACCCATCGCGCCCTTCGACAGCCCCTTCCAGAAACGTAGCACCCGCCTTCTTCCTTTGATATTACATCGGTGACGGGTGCTCAATTTTTGTATTGGGACCTTGGAAATCGTCTTCCCAGCATGTAAATTATTCTCACATGTGGACGCTGATTAGCTGTTGAGCTTGACGTGTCCGCCACAAAATGACGGGAGCAACTATACTCAATGGACGAAGACTACCGTCTCGCTCCGATCCTTGATGATACCGCTCCATATGGACAGCAATGGCAGGACCTTTTCTCCTTAGATCTGCCACCAATACAGGATCCAGGGTTTGCCAACGCTCAGTACGAACATTCGCATGAGCAGACGCATGAGCAGCCAGTTACGCCTACGCATGCAAGGCAGAATACAGGATTTGACTTCACACCTTCGAGCACGCGTAGGACTCAAGGTCCAGTTGGGGCGCACCATTCAACGCTGCCCATAGCTAGCGTACTCAATGAGGAGCAGTTTGAGACACAAGAGCATCGCGGGGTTCAAGACCACAGTACCGGAGGAAGGCAGCAAGACCATCATGAGGGAGATGGCAGACCGTCGCAATTGCTGCATCTGCCGCAGCCGAACGTTCAGTATGCTACGGACGACTACGTTCCACTCATTCCTCCCCTCCTCCAGGGTTTGCATGACCCACCGCCCGACGCCGGCTTGTTCCCTCGCATCACCGAAGCCAACGGGCAACGCCGTCTAGTGCCGGCCCCCTCGATCCGCAGAACGCTTGAGTGCCACATCGATCCGGCTCTTACCAGACCAACAGAATCAGCGCCGACTCATCACCAACAAGTCACTACAAACCTTGCACAAAGAGTTGGCAGCCCTCAACGAAAGCCGCCAAAAGGCCGCGCAGGACCACGCGAAGGTCCGAACAAGAAATGGAGTAAAGAGGAGACGCTGGACCTCCTCAAAGGTGTCTCAAAACATGGCATGGGTGCCTGGAAAATCATACTAGATGATACAGAATTTGAGTTCATGGACCGCACGCCTGTGGACCTGAAGGATCGGTACCGCGTCTGCCGCTCGCGCAACAAGAAGTTGTCTTCCAACGACCAAATGGAGCCTGGAGCAATGATTGCTGGCTCTGACGTCGACGCAATAGCTTCAAAGTCCACACTAGGTCGTTCTGACGCCGCATCCAAGCCGACCGTGAAAGAAATGGGAGAGTCTGGGCTTGATGCTGACGCGCTCGCAGCTGTGAAATCCCGGAAGCGCAAAGAGCGAAAAGACTGGTCTGCTGAAGAGGACGCCGCGGTCCTGTCTGGTTATGAAAAGCACGGTGCGAAATGGGCGGAGATCGCCAAGGATCCAGCGCTGAGGGAACGGAGGCGCAACGACGCGAGGGATCGCTGGCGAGTGCTCAACAAGAACAGCTCCCAGGGCGAGCAAGGTCCGTCGCAACCACCAGCATCGACTGGAGCCCAGCGTAGTTCAGGACACCCCAATGATGAGGCCGCAGCCGCGTTTGTAGATCCATCGGCAACTTGGACGCCAGGGCTTCCTCGATGATCTAGCCTTAGGAAACCATTCGGTTGACGGACGCCCGCCTCTTGATACGCTTCAAGCTTGTCGCCACGTACACAATCATACAGCTCATTGGAAGGGCAGCATTTGCGTATTTCTTTATTACGTACGAGGCATGGTCCATCTGCCTCTAGTGACAAACGAGTCTCGCATGGAAAAAGGCGTGACGACGTATACTATAGAGGCTTTTAACTTCATCCATTTTTCTTGCACAATTGCTTTGCAGTTGAAGTACGGAATGCGTGGTCTGTGTGTGTCAAGCCATCCTTGCGACAGCGTTGTATTCGTCTTGCAGTCACCGACGCCGGCTACCACTCGTGCTCGTCGCACCACGTCGAGACTTGACCTTGCTGATCGGAGGTCACAGTGTCTCCTTCGCCCTTATCATGAACATCGCTCTCGTTCGTCGCTCCCCCCTCGCACATCGCCCATCCTTCATAAGCTGATCATGGAGTCGCCCCGCCCACTGCCGTCACGCCCCGCGCACCCGCTGGTACGCCTGTGCGGAACCCGTTCTTGGCTTTGCGCGGTATTGTCTTCAGTGTGCGCATGCGGCCGGTGCCGGTCGTCTTTCTGCGCTTGGCTTTCTCGCCCCACTCGTCTGTTTTGTGTTAGCATCCGTCTCTGGGAGGGGTGGTGTCGATGAAGTGTTGGAGTAGTATTCAGAGAGGCGGGTTGTGGAGAATTAGAGCTGTGAATGAGGCGTAGAGGAGGTGAGAAAGACGTACATCGTCTGGTCTTTGCGCGAGGGTAGCCGCAGGAGGAGCAGCGAGATTTCTGGATGTGCCAGGAGCGGCGGCCTGTGGATGGAATGTGTCAGTAGGTGTCTTTCCTTTGCGACGTGTAGCTCTGAGGCGCCGACGCGAGATTCAGCTGGTTGACACATGTGGTCGGATTTGCAAGAGGTATCAATGCTCTTTGACGGATTGAAGGGAGTGTGTTCTTCCATGCTTTAAAGATGTCGTCGCGGCTCGAAGCGTGGGGATGAGGGCAGCATCTCATGGGCTGGGCATATGGGTGGAAGGATAGACCGTACCGCAGCGTCTGCAAAGCGTATGCGACTTGTTGTGGCGCTTGCCGAAACTTGACGTTCCCTTCGCTGTAGGTGTGTTAGTCGATTGGACTTGGTCTCTTTGTATCCGAAGTTGGTGAGCGTACTCATTGTGAAGGAACTGCAAGTGAAGTCAGCGACGGGATATAGTGCCTCTATATTTTGTATGGTCGTACCTCCGGCTTCAGCGATCGTACTTTGCGGAAGTGTTGATTGTCGTCGTTGCTGATGTGCGATTTGCGGTCATGAGCTAGAGTGTGAGCGCCAAGATCGATAGGGCTGATGACTAAGCGAGGTAAGTCAGGAGGCACGGCGTGACGGCGAACTCAATAACCACTGTGATTCCCTATCGATCCTCTAATAAACGCTATGTTTATCCTCATATCGCCGGTCTATGCAGCGCTTCAACTGCGTGTAAACATGGGCCTCTCAAAACCTAATCCAGGTCAAAAAAGCATCGAGGATACTGGCCCTATACACATGCACAGGGACAGAGAAAAAGAAAAGAAAAGGAGCATCTCAGTACAATCGCCTCAAGGCTATGTGCTTTGGCTATATGCCAAGAGACGAAAGCGTGCAACAGCGATGCTCACTATGCGTATGATTAGTGACTATAGCAGCACAGCCTCGCTTCAAAAGCGCAATAGAATAGACTCACTCGCAGAACTGTAATCTGTATGAACAGTAGCTGAGATGCCAACTTCACTATATCTCAATCCTGTGAACTGACATACAGCGTAGTAATGAGCTCACCGATGTCAGAGCACTGAGAGATTGAATTTCAAGTCCCATGAGCTCCCCAGCCCTTCTTTCTTCAACTTTTCCATAATTTCGTGCAAAAGTCTTGCTCTCGAACATTAACACAAACACACCGATTCAACACAGTACAACCGAGTCATCAGCATGCGTCTACTTTCACACATCGTCGCCTCCATCTCAGCGCTGTCCGCCGTAACCTCGGCCGTCGGCATCAATTGCTGGTCCAGCGGACGAGGTCCTCAGGGCTTGAATGACCGTCCTATAAGGAATATGATTGCGGGTGCGTAATTCCTGCCCTGGCGAAGTGTCGACAAAGCCTTCCATTGCGACTGTGTCCCAATCAAGCGCAGCGGACGGCTCCCGATTTCCCTTGTACATGCGCTGACTGATGTTCCGTTAGAGCTCGTACGTGAATACCAGCAAAGCTCAGCACTGCACGATTCCAGTGTCGCCAGCGCGTCGGGGATTTTCTTGTGCTGATTTATCCTGAACTAGGATGCCCATTTTGCTCGTAACAGCGAAGATAATCCATTCTATTATTCAAACGGTTCGTGCGAGAAGTTTCGATCTTATGCGCAGTCAAGATCAATTCTGGTCTTTATCTGCTGCGAGAGCATGGACTGACTGTTCGCTTATCAGAGTACATCATATGTGACTACAACAACAAGGGAGAACCAGTAAGTCATGCTTCACGTTTCTGTCGCAGGCTCAGCTAAGACTCGCGATACCAGGACCGCAGCGATGCAGTCTATTGCGCCTCATGGAAATACGGCGTAGTGGGTCCGCTCATGGGGGCTCGGGAAGAGCTGCAACGGCTCCTCGATTATGGCTGCACTACTTCAGGGACTATACCAATCAATGGAGGAGACGATATTCGAGTATGTCATTGCCTCATGCTTGGGACGTGACGGAGAATCCTGACGTCTTGACAGAGAGATGGCGCGCTGGGCGTCGATTCCGTGCAGTATGATTACTACAGCAAGTTCATGTGCCCCAACGTGTTTGGAAACTTGGTCATGAAAGGGGAGGACCGCGTCCCAATCTGTGTCCCGCTGCACTATCTCATACCGGACACCAAGCGTTCTGGTGGTGGCAAGCGTCCTGAGGGGCCTATGGAATGGACTGATCCTGTGCACTAGGTGTGCAAGGGCAGCGTTCGAGACATGGCTAGAAAACGCTAGGTATGTTCTGATGGTAGTCGGAGACAGTCATTGAATAACGGACGGCCCGTTTTCAGTATCTGCATAGATGCTCACAGGTAGTTAATCTCGAATGTGTTCATATTGTGTTTCGACATCTTCGCTGGTCGCCTGCCTATGCTGTTTCAATGAATGCATTCACATGTGCTGCGAACTTTGATTGATTATTTGTATCGACGACGAACCAAGATTGAGGGAAATAAACGATTGCAACATTCGATTTGAGACTGGCGATTCCCAGTCAACACCCTCTCCTGCGCAACCCTGCCTTCCCACATGACTTCACGCATCCCTCACCTGCTTCTTCCCTTCGTCCATCTACCGCTAGATCAATCGCTCTACCTCATTAGCCATGTCCTTGGCGCAAGTGTGAATTGGCTGATCCTGAGATACCTCTGCGGCGCGTTCGCAAGTGAGCCCTCGCAGCGCCGGACGCCCCGCTCAAGGGCTGCGGACGATGTGGACTTTGACCTGCCAGCAGGACAGGCCAATGCTGAAGTCAACAGCGCGCCTGTAGCACTAGTGCTAGTGAGCTGGATGCGGGAGTATGAGTTTTGGAAGACAGAAGCAAGAAGAGCTGTGGTGAGTCCGGTGCCAGCGCGGGTCATACATAGACCTCATGTTGACGATCATGTTCATCTTCAGGGCCTCAATCTCGACCAGCTGAAGCAGAAAGGGTCCTTCGCTTACGTTGATGGGCTGAGCAGCCTCTTCACACCCGAAGAGCATTCCTCTAATCCTGAACCCTCCAACCGATCTGCCCCTGCCACCAGTAGAGCACCGCGTCCTGGCATACCTCCGTCCGGCTCGCCTGCCGCGAAAGCTTCTTCCGCAGAACCCTCTACCCAACGATCGCTAGACAATGCAGTATTGGACACTACGGTACTGGCCAGCATACAAACCACCATATTGGACTCTATCGCTGGTGTAAAAAGCCATACTCCGAGCGCTCGCGTCCTCCTCATCCTTGACATGCCCAGCATACTCCTCCAGACTGTGCCCTCTGTCACGTCCACAGCACTCCACAAGCTGCTGCTCTCACTCCGCAGCGCCGTCCACTCTACAATTCTATCCCTCCCCGCTGATGCACCGTTCCTGTCGCCTGCGGCAACCGCGTTGGACTCTGCACACCGGGACCCTAGTAGTAGCCGGGCAGCCACCTCGCTGGAGACGGAGAATGCGGCGTTCATCATGGGCGCGGTGCATCAAGCGACCAGAGTGCTGAGCTGTCGACGTCTGGGTACTGGCTGGGCGGACGATGTTAGTGGCGTCTTAAGGGTGACGCGCGGTGGTGCTGTGACTGCTGGAGATGATGAAAGCACAGGTAAGAGGAGTACAGAAGAAGGCGAGTGGCTTTACCACGTTGGCAGTGACGGCAGTGTAAAAGTATGGGGACGAGGAGAAGGAAGCTGATGCGTGAGTCAGTCGTCAATTCATGAAGAGGCCAAGTATGCTACAACATCATTGGGAACGGCTCGAGCCGTCGCCAGCTGGCGATGTCGTGCTGATAGGTCTTGACGGGTCCCGCTACGCAGGCGCTGCCATAATAGGCCTGCTCGGAACAGGCAAGAAAGCCATGCTCTACACTCGTGCAACGTCAAACGGCATCTTCGTCACCGACGTCCTCCGTCCCCGGCTCCTGCTTCACAACAGTCTCTTTCGCCTTCTTACCACCCATTTTCTTCGTCTTCTTTTTCTCTGGTTCAGCAGCGTTGCTGGTCTCGGCGGTCTGCGCGTCCCCAGCGGCATCACCGTCGCCGCTCTCGTCGATGTTCTTACGCTTCTTGTTATGGCCCTTCCCCAATCCACTCGTCATAGCCAAAGTCTCCGCCTTACCAGCAGCCTCCATCCCCTTCTCCTTGGCCGCCTTGCGAGTCTCCTGAAGCCACTCGCGCATGTTGAACTCCAGCGCGGCGGGCGTGAAGTGCCCTTCAGAGAAGGCTGATGCAAGCTTCCAGGTAGCGTTGCTGAAGGCGCCCTGGTGCTCGAGGGCTGCGAAGAGGCAGAAGAGCTTCTCGTTGGGAATGGTCTTGAGTTGGAGACGGGCGGGCACGACACTGTTGGGGTCGGTCGGGCCTTCGTCTTTGGCCATGGTGAGTGTTGGTTGGGTGGATGTGATCTTGATTTTTGAGAGTGAGTTGACGATGTGATGTGATGGTGGGTAAGTCTTCTGGAGATGGGAAGGTAAAGCGCGGTGCTGAGCGTTGCTGAGGCTGCGAGGGTGTCAGCAAAGCTCGAGAAGAGAGCCCAGAAACAGCATGGATATGTCCGTATCGCGGCATGTTGCCGGACTGTGGTAAAGAAGCAAAGAAACGCCTTGAAGCCGGGACCTGCGAAGTGGGGCTGCTTCCTACGGACTTACAATTTGAGGCTTGTTCACCGAGATCAGGAAAGTAGCTGGAGCTGGGCAGGCAGCAAAAGAATCAGAGTGGGTAGTGTCAATGGGTACGCTGAGAGGAGATTGAGCCGGAATTGAGCTGGCGGTGAGCTGGAGGTGAGTGAAGGCCGAGCTAACGGTGAGGGAAAGCCGAGCTGGAGATGAGGGATGGCTGAGCTGGAGATGAGGGAAGGCCGAGCTGGAGGTGAGGGAAAGCTGAGCTGGAGGTGAGGCTGGGGGGTCGTTGATCATGGAACGAGCTGAGGTGAGTGATTCAAGTAGGACGCGAATTGCAAAAAACAGAGACACTGAAGCTGACATGTGATAGGATGTGCAAAGAGGGACAAAGGTATGTGGGTCATTTCACTCATGCATCGAGTTGTTTCATATCTTTTGAGATCGCTATGGCAAGTCAGAGTTTCAAGATGCTCATGTCCATCGTTATCTACGATCACCATGCGCCTCCTACCGACAAACCATGCCGCGTATCATCAACGAGCGCTCATGGCCGATGATGCCATTCAATACCGCCATAATCCAGTCCGACGCTTCAAGACCATTCGACGCCGGGGTCAAAGTCCACAGCGAATGCCAGTGGCGCTCGGCTATGGTTCGTTGCTCAACCCGATGTCACTGTCCTTGACCGCCTCTTTCTTGACCTTCGCGGCCATGTTGGCCTTCTTCTCAGCCGCGGCATCTCCATCGCCATCGACACTCTCCCCAATCTTGCCATTCTCGGCTACCTCTCCATCCACGGCTACCTCTTCATCCGCCACTACCTCTCCATTCGCGGCTACGTCTCCATCCGCGGCCCGGTTACCATCTTCGACCACTTCTCCATTCGCGCTCTGGTCGCCCTCCTCAGTGTCCTCGACCACCTTAGCTGGTGACTTCGTGGGTTTGCGGGTCTTCTTGGGCGACTTGGCAGGCGACTTGTCACCAGCGTCTTCACCGTTCTCGACCGCGCCGCCTGTCTTCCCAGCAGCCTTCGCGGCGGGTTTTGCAGGCTTGGACTTGGATGACGACTTGTCGCGCTTCCCCTCGCTGTTCTCGGTCGCTTTCTTGGCTGGAGCTGTGGTCTTAGCTGGTGGCTTTGCTGACTTGCGTGCCTTGCTTGGGGACTTTGAGGATGATTCACTGTTCGCGACGTCGCCATTCTCAATGGCAGGATCCTCAGCGTTCGCAGGAGTCTTCGCTGCTGACTTGGTTGCCTTTGTGATCTTCTTGGCAGACTCAGCCGGCTCAGGCTCTCCATCCTCGGCGTCGTCTTCGACCTTGACGTCGGACTTGGCTGTCTTACGCGGCTTCTTTGGCGACGTTGGAGACTTGGTCGTGGCGGATGTACCAGAATCGGCGGTATCGGCCTCGTTCTCGCCGTTTCCAGCTTCATCGGCGGTTCGCTTCTTGGGAGCTGTTCTTTCATCAGCATTCGAGCACAGCGTAATTGGGCATAGCCTGCGAGCTGAGGAAAGACTTACAGCGCTTGGCCGGAGTCTTTTTGGCAGTACCTTCTCCTGAGCCCAACCCGTGAGTCTCGGCATACTGCTTAGCAGCGGCACGAATGGGTCCAAAGCTCTCCTTGAGGGTCTTCCACTTGACGGCGTTGTCGAACATGGCGCTCATGGCTTCCCAGTCACTGAGGCCTATGATGTTGCCCTTCGACTCTTGAATGGCGATGTAAGCGAACAAACGGTCAGCGTCAGGGATGTTTCCGGGTTTGAGAGAGGTTGGTATGAGTTTGTTGGCTGCTTTCTTGGTTTCCTCGGTCATGACGTGAGTTTGAGAAGGACAAGGGATTGCAAAGGACGGTCTGACTTTGAAAAGGGTCAAGGGCAAGATGACTTGATAGTATGAAAAGTTGATGTTGGAAGATTGAGGTTGGTGGAAGAGAGTAGGATAGGCAGAGAGCAGGAATTGAAGAAGTATCACGAGTGGAGCTGAGGTGAAGAAGTCAAGCTGTTGGTCTCGCTCTCACAGACTGCAAGCTGATTGACATGTGATCCAGAAAGTCGTCCCAAGTGGGCAACCACATCCTATTCTCATTCCCGGTTGCGGGAAGCGACGCTACACCCAGTTTCTGCAGTCCGAAGCTTCTTCCACGGCTTTGGAGACCAGCGGCAGTCCGGAGAAACGTCGGTTCCCGGTCCATCTCGCGGATTCGTTCCGTTCGCACCATATTGAGTCCCCTCATACGTTCTACGACCTCCTGTGGGTGCTCATTGCTTTTTGGAAACAGCTGCACGATTGATACATTCAGTCCCCGTTGACTCCAGCTGTGCCCTCCTCATCTGAAGCCTCTTCCTTCACGTTGGGCTCCTTGCCCTTCGCCTTTTTGCGTGGTTTAGCTGCGCCCTCCTCATCCGAGGCCTCTTCCTTCACTTTCGGCTCCTTGGCCTTCGCCTTCTTGCGTGGCTTAGCAGCGGCCTTCGGCTGTTCTTCAGCATCGGCTGACTCTGACGCGGCTCGCTTCTTGGGCTCTGGGAAATAAGTCAGGCAACTCACCTCAGGCATGGAAATACGGGAAACATACTGGGCTTCGTATTCTCGGTCTTCTTTTCAGAAGCTTTCCCATTTCCCACGAACTTCACACCCTTTGACTGTCCATACTCCCTGGCACGCTTGCGAACCTTCATGAAGGCGGTCTTTAGCGATCCCGCGGTGTATTTCCTATACGCGTTAGTGTTGCTGAAAAGATACAGCAGGGCGCTCTTGCAACCAGCTGAGGACCGGTGGCCTGATGAGGGTTGAGCTCGACTTACCCGTTGGAGAAGAGCGACATTATCTCCCAATCACCCATGGTGATTCCGTTGCCCTTGGACTCCTGGATCGCGAAGTAGAGGAAGATCTTTTCCATAGTTGGCATGTCGCCTGTGTTGAAGTCGGAGGGGATGATGGTGCTGGTTCCAGCGCTGGAAGACGGTTCTCCTTCTTTCGCCATTGCTGATCGCTCGCAAGGCAAGGAGTTGACCTGTTACTTGTGTGTAAGTAAGAGTGCGCACGTCCTTTAAGGACGATCAGATTGGCAGGGAAGGTTGGGATCGATGCGACTGCGAGAATGTGTCACGGTATTGTCAGAGCGCGACGAGAGAGCGATGAGAAGTCTCTAAGAAGAGGAGGGGTAAGAGCGAAACCAGCTGCTGCGGGGCGGCGAGGTGAGTATGCAAATTAGGCTGTCCTATGCGAAGAACAAGAAACGTGTTTCAGGTGCTCTGACATGTGACTAGTGACCGGATGATGCACATGCTCTTTGGGAGGACCCAGACAACCAGCTCCGGGGTCCATGGTACTCCTCTCTTTCGTTGACCTCTCCAATCGTTCGTCTTTTCCCAGTCGCAGATGGCGTTTAGACGGCCTCTTCGTCCTCCGTTTCATAACGCTCAGCCTTGACCAATTCCTCCTTCTTCGTCATCGAGATGCGCCGCTTCTTCGCAGGCTTTTCAAGGAAATTCAACGGGTCACTGTCATCGTCGTCCTGCGTGATCTCTGTAGGTCCGCCTGCGCAAACGGTCAGCGAAACCCAATTCAGTCTAGGATTAGCTCAGACAAGTCTCACGCTTCGCCTTAGACTTCTTTGGTGACGGAAGCGTTAGACCCTCCACTGGCTTAGCCTTGTTCAAAGCCTGCGCCGCCTGCTTGAAGTCGCGGAAGGTGTGCTCGAGCGAGGTCGCGGAGAATTGATAGTCGCACTGCGCAGCCATCTCCTCGAAGTTGACGACGCTGTAAAGCTTGTCTTTGCGCTCGATGGCGGCGATCAGCAGGATAATGCGCTCGGGCTGCACGATCTTGCCTTCGAGCTTTTTGGGGACTTCAATGGGCATTGTTGCGTCTTTCGTGCTTTGAGATCAGATCAGGGGTGATGATTGTCTGGGAGAGGTCTGGGGGGCTATGGTTACGCTGATATGAGTCAGCGTAGTTGTAATGTATGAAGAGTGAGAGGGTTGGATAAGAGTTGCAGGACGTAGATGTTCGCAAAACGAAGCTATGTACAATGTGGGGCTTGCTTTCTGCTAGGTGATCGCATAAGGGATTTTGAGGTCAAGTGAGAGCGTGAAACGCTTGCTCACTTCCACAATCCTCTTGACATGCCTTAACATCGCTTCGTGTGGCTTTGAGCCTCCATCAGCCATTCGTTTGGTCGGCTCTACAATCAATCGGTGCCTCATGGCCCACTTCTTCGTAGTCTTCAGCCTCGGAAAGCGTCAGTTCCAGTCTTCGTCTTCAGCGTCTTCAGGCCCCTCCTTCACCTTCGCAGCCTGCTTCTTCGTGGTGCGCGGAGCCTTTGCAGCGCGAGGCTTAGCCACCTCTTCATTCTCGCCGCTCGCAGACTCCCCGGCGTTGGCGTCTTTGGCCTTGCCTGCAGCATAATCAGTAATGCTCATTGACCAGAGCAAGGAACGTACGCTTTCGCGGTGGAAGGGGCGGGGCATCTTTGCCCGTTGTGTCCGGATTCTTCGTCAACAGCTCCTGTGCTGCCTTGTTGAAGTCACGGAACTGATGCTCCAGAGCGCTATGAGTGTACTGGCCTCCCGACAGGGCCGCCATGAGCTTGTAGTCCGCGTTGAGAGTGCTGTTCTTCTTGATTGCGGCCAAGAGAAGAACGACTTTGTCTGCCGGGACCGTCTTTGCCTTGAGCTTCTCCGGGATATCCATGATAGCTAGCACAAGTCAGCGACAAATCGCGTAGACGGTGCCTGGATACGTACCAGAGAATTTTTTTGCAGACTGACGCAGGGTGTAATGTGCGAGGATGATACTGAGTCGTTGTCAATTGGCGACCGTGATCAGGGTTGCTTGATGCCGAAGGGTAGAGGAGAAGGGGTTCGCGGGAGAAGAGCGAGGAGCAGGAAAGCTTGCAGATGCTGATGAAGGTTGCCTTAAGCTTAGATACGCTAGTCCACTTTCGAGCAAATAATGCTAGTTTCGACGAAGGTGATTTGCTGAAACGCGTGCTTCACGACTTTGGCGGATCGCGGCTGCACATGCTTCTGCTAGTCCCTCTCAGTGTGCCTTGACTAGAGCGATGCTCGTCTAGAGAAAAAATTGAGATGTACATGCATGTGTCATGCTTCTACCGGCCCCGTGCACAGCTTTGCTTTTTGGGCCTCAATGCAAGCGTGCTATGCGGCTGGCACAGTAACGTTATTGGAGGGGAACTGGCCATACCAATACCAGGACTGACTGAAACCAAAACAGCTACGCAACAGTCCAACTCTAACAGTTAAGGTCGACTGAATCTAGTTTTTAGTGGGACGTCAGTACCGCGTAAAGCACGCAAGAGTTTGCGTCCTAGTCTGTGCGCTACGGCAGTAACCGGGTGAAACGAGACTAGCCAAGGGCATATACCTTGCAGCACCGAACCAAAACTAGACCTACAAAAGTTCTGACTGGTAGATCGTCAAATCGACCCGCCCTATTACCAGGAATGTAAGAATCGGACCGCCTAATCTGGATCGGGGTCCATAATTGTGCATTAAGAACCGCTCCACTCACTTCACTGGGCTGACAGCACCTATTCAATCAGTCGAGAGGTTCAGTCGGCAACTCTCCGTTATCTTCCATATTTCTGATATCGCGCTGTGTCTGCTCTTGAAATTGATTAAGGTCGTTCACAGAGGGACTATCCAACAGCAAATGCCTCATCACTTTCCACTGCCCATCGATTTGACCTTCCGCCCATCTGATCTTGGCAGAGTCTGCGCGTGTCATATCCGTCCTCACCTCATCGACCTTGCGTTTGACGGCGGCGGCGAACCGATGGCCTTTACCGTGAGAGTATTGCACATTGTCCAGTGTTTCCTTCATGAAACCCCATATGACTACGCCGAAGTCGATCTTGTGCTTGCCAAGGACTGTCAGTTCACTGTTCCCGAGATCTTCTGCGAGGTTCAATGCTATGTTGGCTATCGTCCACTTATTGATCACTCTAATAGGGTGGAAAGTCTGTGGATATATCTTGGGAAAGCAATCGAAGTACAGCTTGATCGCCTGAATGAAAGCATAGACATAGCTCTCTGGGTGCGCCCGCGCCATAATGAGGTAGTTGCACAGCGCGTTCTGCCTGATCATTGGCACGGGCTGGCGCTCTTCCGGCCAGATCTTGCATCCGGTGCACGTCCTCAGGCCAAGATTCAAAACAGCCATATGCTCAAGCTCTGCACTGGACGTGGATGCTTTGAAGCAGGCGTAAGCAGTCTTTTGGGAGCAGATGAGGCTCCTGAAGCCCTTCAATAGGCTGAATGGACTCCAGTCTTGGGGCAAAGGGGTGCCCATGAAATCGGGATCTGTGTTGTCGATTGCTTTTTGCGTCAATTCTAGCATAATCGGCTTCGCGATATCCTCGCGCGACTCTTGCATGATCATGTGGCCAGTGTAATCCTCTTTAGGCTTCGGAATCCCCAGGAAACGATCATTTGGACCTGACCATTCAAGCTTGCACTTTGAGCATCTGCATTTGAAGTAATATTTCTCATCAAGCTCATGCTGCCTCCTGCTATAGGGCTGCGTCGGATCGATGTAAGAAATGAAGATCTCCTCCCCTTTCTTGATGGGTCTCAACGATCGAAACTGCATCTCGACACCGTCCCACACAATCACGGCGTTTGAATCACAAGAGTGGTTCGCCTTGGCCGCAAGCGGATCGACGGCAATGCCCAAAGGATCCATGGTGGGCGTCCATATCTGTAAAGAGTTTACTAGTACAATTGCGAAGAAGTTCTGAACATAATCCATGCCGAAGGGCGTGCCCGAGTATTCATGTATGCCTGTACTAAAGATCATCAGCCACTCAGCTCGCTCGCCGCCCTGCGCTGTGATTTTGTTTAGGTGCGACTCCATGCCCATCAAGGCTCCTTTGCTGGTGCCATGGGCTGCTAGTTGCAGCATGCGCAACACCGCTCGAGCAGCGTTGGGAAGAACGCCCTTTTGATTGAGCTTGCTGAGCAGCTTGCAAACACGCTTGTGCTCCCGCATCCATGACTCTGCCTGGCAGCGTTTCGAGCAATATCGTAGGGTCTTGCAACCTGAACAGGTCTGCAACTTTGGCGACTCGTATTCATCAATTAGCTCCCGCAGGAAGATGTCTGCAGTCCATTCGTAGCAGTTGGCACAAGTGTCTTTTAGTCGCCTGTTGTCTAGAGCTGTCACAAGCGGTCGCTGAATATTGAGGATTCCTTCCCCAGCGCCGACATCTTTGAAGGCGAATAGTCCCTTGCCGCCGAATGGAGAGTCGCGGACCAGCTCGTCGTAGGAGTGTGCCGCTTTGCCAAAAGCCACGCTTGGGTCCATAGTGTATTAAGCCTTGGTACCTGGGCCCTATCAAGACAAAACCTCGCCTTCGCTGATAGTAAGTTTATGACCATACGATGAATTAAAGAAACAGTGAAAGAAAGGGAGAGCGCGACAGAACGCCTGCAAATGCTTAAATTGCTTCAGATGCCTGGAACCCAAGTTTCGTCAATCAAGACAGATCTGAGGACGCGATGCGGTCGGAAAAGACGCGTCTGTGCTAAGCTTCATCCGGCCCAGCGCGAACCATCAGATCGAATGGGGCGGGAATGACGTGGGTGGTGACAGCCGTTTTCCCTTGACCAAGATGATGGATGAAGCAGATCATATTGTAGCTTGTTTTCAATCACAGTGAGAACATCATCAAGGAATTTCTACACCAAATCAAAACCAAGTCAAGAAGAAATTCGATGACCACGCAGTCATCCGACATGGCATCCCTCACGCGCAAAGAGATCCTGGGAAGGGTTCACAAGATGATCCCACCCATGCTTGAGAAGTTTCACAAAGGTACGTCTCCATGTCGGTAATGAAGCCACTGCTGGGATAATATGTTCGACGACCTCCATACCCACCACTTTGCTCGTGAATGCTGAAGCATTATCACCCTTCCCATCACTAACACCAATCTCCAGGCCAACTCGGCCGCATAGCCGTAATAGGCGGCTCCGAAGACTACACCGGCGCGCCCTACTTCTCCGCCGCAGCCTCTGCAAAACTCGGGTGCGACATGTCCCACGTCATCTGCGAGCCCGGCGCCGGCATGGTCATCAAGACGTACTCTCCAAACCTAATGGTGCACCCATACATGCGGCAGTCGAAGAACCTGTCCGCAAACGAGAGCGTCGACACCGCGTCCGCACAGGTGATCGATATGCTGGACCGGCTGCACGTTATTGTTATCGGTCCTGGCCTGGGTCGCGACGAGGCGATGCAGGAGACGTGTGCGCGCGTCATCAAGGCCGCGAGGGAGAAGGGCATCCCGTTTGTGCTGGACGCGGATGGGCTGATGATTGCGACGCAGCGGCCAGAGCTGGTGCAGGGATGTGCGGAGTGCATTCTGACGCCTAATGTGGTTGAGTTCGGACGTTTGGCGAAAGCTATGGGAGTGGACGTGGAGAAAGGCGACAAGACGAAGCTGTGCGAGGAGCTGGCGCAGAAGTACGGGGGCGTGACGATCATTCAGAAGGGTGGCTCGGACTACATCAGCAATGGAAAGCAGACGCTGGTTAGTGAGGGGGAGGGAGGCTTGAAGCGCAGTGGTGGACAGGGCGATACGTTGACGGGGAGTTTGGCGACGTTGTTGGGTTACAGGGCGGCGTATCATGAGGGTCTCTGGGAGCATGGGACGAATATGGGTAAGGATGAGACGATGAGCTTGGTAGCTTTTGGTGGAAGTGCTGTCACGAGAGAGTGCTCAAGGAGGGCCTTTGCGGAAAAGGGGAGGAGTCTGCAGGCGGGTGACCTGACCGAGCATGTGCATGGGGCTTTCAAAGAAGTCATTGGGGAGCCGAGTGATAGCAAGCTGTGAGATACAGCCGGTCTATAAAAAAAGGAAGCGAAAGACTGAAATGATTAACTTAAATCTTGTTCCATCAACGTGTACAGCATCCTGTCGTTGACAACAATTCGCGTTGGGCGTTGACAGCTTCTTGAGTTGTGCTTGAGCATGGAACATATGCTGATGCCTTGAAAGTGCTTTTGCTCTCTATCAAATACTCCTGCGCTAACCGAAACCGAGTCCTGTCTACCGTGCCATTCCACAATTGATACTCCTTCGCTCGATAATGCTGCTGCGCTATGCAAACGCTGTCGTTATTTCGTAGGATCCACTCCCCTTCACGCCGGAGCAGCTCTAGCTGCTGATCAATATTTCGGCCTCTTTGCCTTGGCAGCAAGTGCCTCTAGCTTGCTCTTGCGGTCCATCTTCTCCTTCCGGTGCGCTTCCTCTTGACGCAGAGCCTCCGCATCTTCCTTCCTCGCGGCTCGCAAACTTGCTTCTTCCTCGGCTTCGAGTGCGTCAAAGCCACCACCCTCCATACCGTCAGACTCTTCGTCATCATAGTCGTCCTCTTGTTCTTCTTCTTCGTCCTCCTCGGCGCTGTAGGACGCGTACCTATAGCGCCTACCGACATCCGGTGCCTCCATCTCTGAGCCACTAGCAGAAGAGTAGCCTGCACCAGCCTTCTTTCTCGAGGTGAATACTCCTTGCTTACTGCTAGTAGGCTTCGATCCTGGAGCACCCGAACCACGCATTGTTCCTTTGTACTCAAGAGGTGGTCGTTCCTTCTTTGGCTTGACTGGCACTTCAAGTGGCTGTTTACCAGTGCCCTTGCCCTTTTGTGATGTAGCTACGCCAGCCTGACCAGCTGCTGCACTGGGATCCCTACCCTCTTTGGCCGCCTGCCTCGCTCGCTGTCTTGCCTCCATTCGTTCTTGCTTCCGCCTTCCTAGCGGCGCTCTGCGCTTTTGTATTGGGGGAGTCTGAACGGCGGGCTGTGGCTGCGTGGCTTGGGTCGCTCCTTTTGCTCGAGCTTTTGCTATTAGGTCTCGATAGGAGTTCTTGGGATGGGTCTTCGGAGTTGTTGCTGATGTTGGTGTCGAGCCAGAATTTGGCGTGCCAGGCTTTGATCCGAGCGCTGCTGGCTTGGCGACCAGACCTTGCGCATTCCTGTTCAGTGATAATCCAGCAGCCTTAGGCGCAAGGCCGCTTGAAGAGCCAGGTCGGCTGGCATTGTTTGTCGCCAACCTTTGAAGATCCGGCTTGGCAGCTTTCTGTGGAGGTCCCCACGCTACGTCCTCAGGCTTGCGCTTCAGCGGTGAGACGGATCGAATCGCTGGGCTTTGTGGCGCATCGCTACTGCGCGGCCTGGCTGTGAGGTTTGTTTGATTTGGCCGCTGGGGCGGTGGTGCGCCCGTGATCTCAGAGAGTAATGAGTTGAATTCCTGCTCAGTGTCAGCATCGACGGGTTTTGCCACTCTGAAATGAAGGCCTTGACTCACACCACTGCTCATTGTCAGAGAAGAGTCATCGAAAGGTTGGATTGTGGATCACGTTCATGATATGAATATGATGGATTTAGAGTGCAGACTCATTTGTTATTTGTTGGATGAACAAGAAAGACAAGAGTCGGGAATATGGTATTGACTGGTAATGCGGCGCAAGGTAGGAGCCGGAGTGAGATGTTGGTGAAGGAACAAGCTGGCTGAAATGGGACGTCGCTGATGATCTGATAAGACAAGAGCGCCCCTACCGCATGCGGGCATTCTGTATCTTAAAATCTTGGCGTCACACAGTCACTTCGAATTGTGCCCGCAAGACCGGACCACCACGCTCTGAACAGTCATCATCAAAGCACGGATCCTGAAGACCCAGTCTCCGCTCAACACGCGGTTAAATCGATTGAGTCTCTTGATTCCCAAGTTCATCACGAACTCACCGTGAGTCACGCCTCGAGATGGGATGAAGCACACCCTTCTCGATTTCCAAAACCTATAAAAGCTATGCGCGGGCGCAGCTTGCGTTTCTCATTTCACAGAAAATAAGAGACCGACTGACACAGCTATCCACCTACAGACACATCCAAAATGAAGCATCTTGCAGCATACCTACTCCTCCAGCAGGGCGGCAACACCTCACCATCCGCCGATGATGTCAAGACCGTCCTCAGCTCGGTCGGCATCGAAGCCGACGAAGATCGCCTCAGCAAGCTTCTCTCCGAACTCAAAGGCAAGGACATCAACGAGGTATATACATCCAACGTTGGGCGATCGACCTAGTAAGAACTCGTGCTGACAAAAGCCAGATCGTCCAAGAGGGCCTGACCAAGCTCGCCTCCGTCCCATCTGGCGGTGGCGGCGGTGCTGCTCCCGCTGCAGGTGGTGCTGCCGCCGGTGGTGCCGCTCCCGAGGAGAAGGCCAAGGAGGAGGAGGAGCCGGCCGAGGAATCCGACGAGGATATGGGCATGGGTTTGTTCGACTAAGCAATGACGAGGGAGCATGGGTGATGCGAGAGGGAGGTATCAAGCGCCATCATGGACAAGACAATGCGCCTGGCCGCCACAGAAGCGCGCAACCATTGAAGGACACCAGCAAATGCAATACGATTACCTTCTGATACTTCGCACTTGTTTGTTTTCGCGCCAGCTTTGCATTCTTTGACTGTGCTTGTACCTGTGTGAAGTCTGCATGAAATCTGAAATTCTCTTGAAACTGCCATTCTCCATTTTTCGAGCAAACGCTCTTTCGGGTTGGCAGTCGTACTCGAGAAGCACAAGTGTGCCACAAAACTTCTGGTAAATACCATAGGGCTGAGAGCCCACACCCGCTGAATTCGGTGTCGTCGACGAACCTCACTCAAACAATCTCTCCATCCGTCAGCGCATTTACAATCGCAAACATGGCCGACCAAGAATACGTGAGTACAGACATCAACTTGTATGCACGCAATTCAAGAACTAACATCAACGCAGGATGCTGAGGCAGCTGCCGGTACGGAGACTATCTCCCAAGCATTTAGTCGTTCGCAAAGCAGCTTTACTGACCCAAATGATCACAGAGCTCAAGAAGAAGAGAGCCTTCCGCAAATTCTCCTACCGTGGCATCGACCTCGAGCAGTACGTCACCTTCAGTGACGTCCGCCTTTTAACCCTCAGTCTCACATCACACACCATCCCAGCACCCACTAAACCTCCCACACAGACTTCTCGACCTCTCCTCCGAAGAACTCCGCGACGTCGTGCACGCGCGCGCCCGCAGGCGGTTCAACCGCGGCCTGAAGCGCGGTCCCATGGGGCTCATCAAGAAACTGCGCAAAGCCAAGTCCGAGGCGAAGCCAAACGAGAAGCCCGAGCTCGTCAAGACGCACCTGCGCAACATGTTGGTGGTGCCCGAGATGATCGGCTCGGTCATCGGCGTCTACAGCGGCAAGGAGTTCAATCAAGTGGAGATCAAGCCCGAGATGGTCGGACACTATCTGGCAGAGTTCTCGATCTCGTACAAGCCTGTCAAGCACGGTCGGCCGGGTATCGGTGCGACGCACTCGTCGAGGTTTATTCCGTTGAAGTAAGATGATGATGGGATGTCTGTGAAGTGGATGGCGGTGAGTGTGCACGGCAGTCACGGATGAGGACGGCATGGGGATGAAGCCCTACTACAGCGACGGCCGAGGCTGCTATTGCAGATATTTTGCAATGCACGTCAAGCGCTCGAAGTCTTTGCACAAGCCGTTGCAAAATATCATCCTTGTGGACTCGACGGCTGCTTTCTCACAAACTACGCATTTGTCCATCTTCAGACACTTACCTGAAGCTTCTTACATCTTACGCACGTTATCGTTTTCGTTTTTGAACGACGACATCAACCTTTCTCATTATCACCACCGCACAATATCCGCTGCTCAAGATACAAGATAGCCGAAACTGCGTTACATAGTTCACACTAGCATGAAGAGTTCAAAACCTACCAGCGCATGATCAAAAGCGAAAAGACAACCAAATCCAACAAAAGAAAATCTCATTCCATCATAACGATTTACTCAGTTCCCTACTCGTTCAACTTGCAGTAAACGCCAGCGCCTACTGCACCTTCTCCCCTTTCCCCTCACACTCAAAACACCTACGCATTCCCAATCGCCTTCACCCCCGCCTGAAAATACGGCAACCGCTTCCCCTCCATAGTCCCCTGCAAGCACTTCGTGATGTACTCCGTAAACCCCTGATCCTTCCCGCCCCACATATTCTGGCGAATCTCAAACGGGCACTTCTTCACCAAATACCACGCCGCGCTCCCAAAACTCAGGGTATCATCCTTGAACGGCGCGTCATCCGCCACCCCAGAATCCTTAGCGTACTCGGTGATGAACGCGGGCATCATCATGTTGCGGGTGCCCTGGCCGTTGGGCGGGTTATGCTCGTTGTATTTCAGGCCGACGGACTCGAAGAGGATGGTGGAGATGACTGCGGCTTGGACGGAGGGGTGCGTGATCCCGTATTTGATGAAGGATTGCTGGATCAGGGGGGCGGCTTGGTCGGCGGTGCGGCATTGGTCTGGGTGGGGGGCGCCGGCGCAGGAGGCGAGGGAGGGTTCGATGGCGAGGAGTTGGGCGGGGGTGATGACGTTGGTTGGGGGAGCTGGAGGGGCGGCTGGGGCGCCTGAGGGTGCGGCGGCGACGGCGGCCGAGGAAGCTGGTGCGGCTTGGGCGCTGACGGCCGCGGCGGATGGGGGTGCGGAGGCGTAGGCCCAGAAGTTGGAGGAGGCGGCGCTGGGGGCTTGGGGTTCAGCGTTGGGGGTGGGGACTGCGAGGACGGTGGGGAGGAGGAGGGTGGTTGCGCTCAGCGCGACCGTGAGGGCGTTGGTGAACATGTTTATTGAGTGAGTGTAGACTGGGGTAACGATGGTATGAATTGATTGAAAGATTGTTCTTTTTGGTAGAGATTGAGAGTGGATGATCGGGGTGGAGAGGAAGCAGGGCAAGATCTAACGAGCGACGAAACGTGTTAGACTTATGTCGTTTGCCTCGCTTGCGGGAGTTCAAGTGCGTAGTGCGTTGCGCGGCGAGATAGGTTGGCACAGTAACAACACTGTGAGGGGGATGCGAGGATGGGAGACAGCATCCTTGCGGAGGTAGGATTTTGCGATCGTCTCCGTTTGGCACGTCTAAGAAAGAAACGGCAATGATGAAAGGCATCTTCTCTATGGAGTGGGTCCAAGCATAAAGCGCAGACGTTCAGAAGTCGTTTACCTAAGCTTGCGCCAAGTGGTCGCAAACGGGTCCCACGTTGAAGTGTCTTTGTTTCATCTTCGAACCCCTCTTGGCCAATGGAAGCATCAGATGCAGATCCAGGTGCACAGAGTTCGCGTCACTGGACCGCGAGCACGAACGCTGATGCTTCTCATCGTTTGAGGTCGCAGTAGATCTTTGGACATTGGAAAGAGACGGGACTGTGCTTTGGCAAGTCAGAGCGACAGCACACAAAGAAGAGGAAGGGCGGGGGCAAATGCCAAGACCATACTTCCTATGTAGGTAGAGCGTAAATCCATATTACATAGACGGTCATGCGGTTCAGATAGCAATTCAATCGGTTCACTTTAAGTTGCAGCTAGTACTTTGGTTCTTGAGCCGTTGAGACTGAAGCTGGAAATAAACTGCAGCCTTCAGCTTAATCAGCATGTCAACGGTCATTGCAATCGATATCTCAACCAACACCCCCGAGCACAGCTCAACTATCCCACCCAGTTCCATCAGCACTGCAACGTTTCAACCCTCCTGGGCAAAGTGTTCGTGAAATCTTTCCAACCGTGATCGTGGAACCGTTGTGCGTCTGCTCACGACCGTGCAGCGCAAGCGAAGGGGAATCCCTTCGAGATCGACGTCGTGTATGATCAGTACTATTTCGACCACACTTCCAAGATGCTTGTCGTATTGTCACAACATCCTTTTCACCCGGTTTCCTCTTCTGTTCTTTCTTCTCGGACTTTGGTTCCTCTTCACCGCCGCTGTCGGCCCTAGTATACGAAGAGACGTTTTGTCAGTGTCGAGGTTTGTTGCGATTTGAGGCCTACCTTTTGCGCTGCGAGGACGCCAGCATATTTGCGCGATGCATCAGTCCTTTGCCGGCCATGGTTGGCCCGCTCCATTACTGGCGTTCATCTCAACACGTAGGTGAGGTATCTGAACGAGCGTTCAAAGCGTCGTCCTCAGTTCCCAAGTGCCCTTGCCCGGATAGAACTCGCCACTTTCGTCCTGGTCTTTCTGCATTTGCTCCTCATCTGCTGGCTTCTTTACCCTGAAAAGCCCATTCTTCCTCTTTTCCGCTGCCCACCTCTCACACCACGCTCTCATTTTCTCCCTTGACTTAGCACTGCCCACGTTCACGGTCGGTATGACCTTTTCGATCCGCAAGCCGCAAACAAACATGCTCAACTCCCTGAAGCTGCTGTGCTCGCTGTACGGCACACCGTAGACAGCGGCCTTGCTACTGCTACCTCGTTGTGGCACAAGACTCTTCATGCTGTATGTGCTCTTCCAGCCAGGGCTATGCAGCACCTGCTGCACCGTAGGAGCTTCAGTCGATCTTGAACCGGGTGGCCGATAGTTCCAACCAGAGGGTCGGAAGCCAACAGCACGGCTGAAGTGTCCGCCGTAAGTTTCAAGGTACTCGCTGAGAGTCTCTCCTCGAATCTCAAACAGCGGCGTCATGTGCACAGATGCTTCTAGCGGATCAGATGTCAAGCGTTTGTTAAGCTCTTGATCCTTGAGCGCGGCACATATTCGCTGCTTGGAGGGAGGCGCGTATATCTTCGAGTTCAGGGCGCGGGCGATACCCAAGCAGATGCGCTCTTTGCCGATGGAGTAGGTGCCAACGACCACAAGCAGTTGGCCTCGGGACTTTTTGCGCTTCTCATCTTCTCTTGAAACTTTCTCTGGCTCACCAGTATCGCCCTTTGAGTCTTTTCGTACGAACTTCGTCATTGCGTTGCCGGCCCGCTCCCGTTTCATCTTTTCAAAGTTGTCATCTTGATCTACCTTCTCCTTCGAAAGACTGACGCACATGTCCGCGCACGCTTCAATGACCTCTTCTTGGCTAGGGAAAGCGTATTTCGGGCTGAGATATGTGGTGTCTAGATAACAGACGTCAATCTTCTGGTGCCTCAGCTTCCCCGTGATATTGTCGACTACCTCCGGCGCAAGCTTCGGATGAGCAATATGTGCAGGACATGCTCGGAAGTCGCCACAGTGAAGAATGCGTTGAGTGCGAGGTTTGGCTGTACTCGGTGCACTCTTTGGTGGATCAATGATCTTCTCAAAGAGATACAGCGAAGAGCCCGGACAGTGATTAGCAGGGATCATAGTGACATGAACGCCTTGGGTATGCGGGATCTCGACTTTCTGCTCCCATTCGAGATCCACTACCCACTTCGGATCAACTCTGAGCTGTTGGCGCACCAGATTGGCGGTGATGTGACTGCAGTATATTTTGCCGTGGCACCAGCTGGACGTCAAGCCGATGTAGTGATCGCTGTGAAAGTGACTCAGGAAGTAGGCATTACAACCAGATACCGCCCCATATCGGAACGCATCCACACACGTATAGAGGCCTGGCAAAATCTTGTAGAACGGACAGGTTCGCTGGTAGGCGGGCTTTCCGCGCGAGTCCTTCTCAGACGCCGCTGCGGCAGACCATGCATTCTCTTCGCTATGGCCTGACATTAACTTGGAGAATGCGGAACTACCGCCATTCGTTTTACCAAGAGTGAAAGGATTCTGCTGACCAGGTTTCGCTGGTCGCACAAATCTTTTTGGTGCGGCAAACGTCTTCTGAGCTGGTTTCATGTCTTCTTCTTGCTTGATCCTAGGCAAGGGCGTCGGATTACCGTCCAAGCAATTGTTGACGTGGACACTGGCGTCTTGGTTGGCCACGCAGCTGAGACTGATGCTGCATACGGGACAAGTAGGCGCGTCCTTTTCGTCTGTCGATGAATGCACGCCTTGTTGTGCCGCTTCGCCAGTCTCCCTCATGTCTTCGTCGGCTTCGATCTTGATGTCCACGAAGTCCTCATCATCCGGGTCACCTTCCATGCCGGCTTCAGCTTCAAGCCGCCGTTGTTCTTGCACGAATCTCCGCATGGCATATTCTTCACCTTCTTCGTATTCATCCTCAAAATCTTCCATACCCTCGAAGTCCGCAAAGCCGTCTTGTTCTACAAAACTCGTATCCTCTCTTTTGAGGGACGGTATCCGACCCTCACTGGTCGAGCGTTCTTCAAGCGATTCTTCCTTGATAGGGATACTCGTTGGGCTTTTTGACGCTTCTATGTTTGCGATGTTCGGCGCGGATAATGGATCTTCGTGCGCGATATTGCCGGACGGCCTCTCTACTGCCTCGCCCTCGCTATCCGATTCATCAATGAATGGTCCAGGTTTCGATGTATCTGTGTTTTGTGCCATGGCAACTTCATTTTCTCTGTCATAGTCGTCAGAGGGGTCTTGCTCATTTCCGGCCTCTGTCGGTGGTGGAGTGCTTCTGTGTTTGCCGGAAGTATCTTCGGTGTCAACGGTAGCCGTGCCTAGCTCTCCAGAAAGGCTGCCATGCGATGTCTTCCTCCTCTTGATACCGTTCGGCGACTCATTGAATCTTAACTCATCTTCTGCATCTGCAGGCTTAGCGTAGACTCCGTTCCTAGGGCCGCTCGCAAGCGGCTCGCTCGAGACTTCCAGTCCATTTGGTTGAGACTGCGCAACATGACCAGCAACCGACTTCTCCTCCACGAAGAGTCCGATTCCATTGCCGTTGCCCTCGGTCTTTTTGAAGAAGCTCAGTATGCTCGTGTTGGGTTTCGCCTTTGGCTTGCCGTTCTTCCCAGCCGCCGGGCTTGACTTCGTAGGAGTGCCGAGTTTGGGCGGTGGCGGCAGGCTTGCCGTCTCCACTGGCATTGTGAAAGTGTTGTAGTCTGAAGCGTCACGGGCGGTTTCGGGCGGTGGCGAAGGCGGACGTCCAACATACGGACTGAGATGCTTATCAGGGAGGCGCGAGACATTCTCGCGCAGATTGCGAAACATGATCATTAAGCAGCATGCTCACAGCAAGATCAAAGATTTGGTGAATTTGCTCAAGTATGGATATTGGAGTCTGTTGTACATTCACCAAGACTATGACGCGCTACTAACGCGCATCACGTGAGCTGATTGGACCCCAAGGTCTGTCCCTTTCTTCGCGCACCACCTTCTCAACATTTACAGCACGAGTATCTGGGTGGCAAAGTGAGAGGCTTTCCACGTTTGCGTCCAATGATAGCCCTTGGTGTGGTAGTGGCAAGCGCTCAGCTTTGAGGACTAATAGTCTGCCGTGAGCGTTTGTCGTTTGTCCTGTCGTTTGCTGCTAAAAACCGGAGGCTTCCAGACCGGGATTGAGCCTGCTGGTGTTGCCTCGTGTAACTTTCATGATGCTGGAGCCTTCTCTGGACTGCACAGATGTCCTCATCCTTGTCTCGCCTTTGCTGCTGTTTGCGCAGCCTCTGGATCTGGATCAGCATTTGTCACTGGATCGGCGCCGTGGACGTGAGCTCACCTCTTCTCGTCGCATCCTCCAGTAGGGCTACATCAACCTTGTTGCTCGGCAGATGCACATAGCGAACCACACTGCCTCGAATGAAGATGTTCTTGACCGAGCTCTGTTGCATCGTTAGCACACATCACTGGTATATTAGATAGCTTTAACCATTTGAGACGGTGCCCGAGAGCAGTTCAGGTTTCTTGGGCATACCAGATGTGGATACCTCAGCTCATCTATGACTGATATATCGTCCAGCTTGATGTTTAAGTATTGATCGACGCTCTTCAGAGTGCCCTGTATCGAAATGTCGTTTTTCAATTCAACAGTGACTTCAGTGTCTACCAGCGTCTTGAAGAAGCTGGATACGTCCGTTAGCGATAAACATGGACCAGATCGTGCGGTGATGAAGGTGTGCATACCTGAAGAAGAGCATTTTGTGGCCTTCTACCGAATGCTAGGTCGAACTCAGCGGCAAGATACTGATCGCATTACAGGCTTCCAGAGACTTTGTCCAAGATTTCATGCGTGCACGAAGGCTTGACGTTGACGGAGAGCAGGCAACTCCAAATATAATTGTCAACGTGGACTCCCAGTGGCCGTTGTAGTGACTTATAGTATGTCACAATCTTAATCACCGTACCAGCCTGCCCTCTGCGCTAAGCCAGATGGGCACCTCCTCTTCCCATTATTTGCTGACGAGACGAAACTTTAGAGTCGACACTTATTGTACACTAGGTCTCCCTTTTAGACTTGTATTCTATGCACTCAGTACATACTTATGGAGTCTGCATTGCGCGCTAATCACACATTCGTGACAACGCTTGTCCCCACACACCAACCCCTGTCTCATCGTCCAGATTCTTTGCTTCTCGCTTGTGTTGAAGGCGAAGTAAGTACTGACACGCAAACTACCCTCCACCAGAGGCAAACACCTCTTTAGTATTTCCGCCGTGTGAGGTGAGCCAGGACTCACATCTCTAAGCAGGCGTCTTCCGTCACTTTGTTGCTTGTCTCTGAGGCGCTTCACAATGAAGTGGTGCACTCCTGCCTGTGAGATGAGGCTTCGTAGCTGCGATATAAGTCTCACTTCTCCTCGTGCCCTTCTGATGAAGATTATAAACCCAAGATCGTAAGTCCAAGTCCCTTTCCACACCACGATGACAAGCTACGAATGGACTCGGCAGATCAATCATCCCGTCGACATTGCAATCACTTACGGCTGGCGCAACGCGCTTGGCTTCTACTTCCGCCTCGAAGACCCTCACCTTACCGAATTGCTTTCAGGCCCAGCCTTGATCGACAACTCTGAACTGCGGACTGCGACCTTGGGGAACGGCACCTACTTCAACGCTTTCACTGGACCGGCCGGCGCGGGTCATAGGATCAGTCCGACAGCTATGATCGTACTCTGGGAGAAATATGGAGTGCACCAGCAAGATAACAACAGGATCAAGGTGACGGTTCCTGAGCCAACTGGTGTTTGACGATCAAGGGTGGAGAGAAAGCGAGAGCATGAAGACGATGAGGATGCCCAAGAGAAGTCGAAAGAGGACGATGTCGATGCTCGCGATGTGCTATGAAGTTATGTAGTGGACTGATGTCAGCATGATTAGTTGCTCTATTATAGCTCATATGCTAAAGTGACGATGCAATGACGAATCAATGACACTCACAGAACTTCAACGCTATGTTGCTTGCGGGCGGACCTACTCCGTCGGCAGCGGAGACGACTATCCTCAGAACGACGAGGTGGCCGTCGCTGAAACCGGGACTGAGATCTCCGCTCACGAGCATTACTCCGTACTTCAATCATCCTTTCGTCTGAACACAAGATATGGCGTGCTTGTCGGTTGTTTTACCTATGTTGTAGTTAGCAATCTTCACCTTCGCAGCTTTGTGAAACGGCATACCGGCTTTTACGCGACGAGCGAGTTAAACAGCGTCTCTGAGGTTTTACGCTATCATGCATGCTGTACATGTGCTGTTATACCTTGCAGGGAACGCTCAAGCACATGACAATACCACGGTAGTGGTTATATCTTAGCTGCATAGAGGCGTTCTGCAGCGAAGTCTCGCGGGGCAGGGGCGATAAAGCAGGTATCGTGCAGGATCTACAACGGAAGGTCGATAGTGACAGCTTCGTTCTTTGTGAGCATGCGCTTTACCCTTCAAGAGCGTACGAGGAGATATGTTTCGGTGCAGTCAGCGTAGAGAGGTTTCAGCGGATCGGACGTGGGCCCGCGCAAGTCAGTGCATCTTCAACCCAGGAAATCGAGCACTTCGCACTTCAACGCCAGAGCAAATGCCAAACTCGTCGTCAGTGCTGGTGACAAGCAGAGCCAACTACCAGAAAAGATCTCGACGATTCGTGGAGTGCATACAACCAAGGCCTGTATCGGAGAAAAGGGTTGGATAGCAGAGTGCTGCTGATTGTGCTTCGATACGTAGCTGCCATTGGAGGCTGCAGAGCTGTGCCTGACTCTGCAATACAGGGCCGACGCATGCACGCTCTGAGATGATAATCCGATAACACCCGAAAGGGGACAGACAAGGTTTGGTATCGGTGCCTGCCAAAGTCGCTAGCTTGCGAGATAAGCGTCCCAGCGAGTCACAGGTGGGTCGGGACCCTGGTATCAGCTTAAGCATATGTCTCCACTGCTCGTGAGCCCCGGCAACGAAAGGCCCTGAGCTGATTGGAGTCAACATCGCCATTTGGGACTGGGAACGCATTGAAAAGAAGACGAAGATGGTGGCTGTCAAGCCGGTTGCATGGACACAGCTGGCGATCATCGGCTGTTAAGAGCCGTTGTCGAACGGACGCGTGTACCTAAGTTTGACCGGGTACTTGCCCGGGTACGTAGCTCAGCCTCTTAAGGTGCTGATAGAGGTCTCGAACTTGTCCCTGGAAGCACTCGCCAGCTATAAGCGCGAATTAATAAGGTAGTTTTGCCGGAAGGTCTCCGTGTCCAGTGCTGCTACAATCATCGAGATCATCTTGCGTGTAGCTGAGATATTCGATAGCGAAATTGCCGAGCTTCTCATCTAGTAGGGCGCATCCAGGTAATCGTCTTGTAATGAAAAGAAGTCGCAATCGGACCGTGTGGACAAAGCTTTTAGAGTGGGGCTTGAAGTTGGAGTTGCTCTACATAAGCTAGGCCAGGTGAGGCAACGTGCCTTGGGCGCCTTTTTCCTTTAGGTGGGCCCAGGGCCTTAATGTGACTGGTTCCACCTCGCGATTCGCACAGAACGTCGAAGAGAGTTGTTTTGCACTTTTTTTGTTGCTCACTCTTCCACACGTAATATTGACGCTCTGCACCTACGCATCACCGCGAGCCTCACCCTCTTTCGCTCCCAGTCTCATGCAGTCGACGGGGTGAGCAAACCCCTGAACGAACCCCGCAAACGCTTCCAAGAGCGGCGGCTCTTCCCCGCTTGGACCTCATGTACGATCACGTTGATTTGTGACACCTTGGATGATCTCACGCTCGTTGTATACTTCAGACAGCAACACGAAGCACATCTCCCGTCGATGGGCGTCTCAACCAACGAGCCTTAGACTTCTGTACATCAGAAAGGGGAGGGAGCTTCAGCTTCCTGATCCTGTGGATATAACATGGCTCAAGTTCTGGCAGCCCCAAGCCCTCACGATACCAGCCAATACTTCTCCTCGAGTCCGCTACTACATAACTCGCCTTCACAATCGTCCTTCTTCCTCGACTCTCCCAGCTGTTCTCTGAGTCCTCCCAAAAACGACTCACCATCCCCACCTCGGTATCGAGACAGCCTCCGACCGTCACACTCCCAACCCTCCCTACTCCATCGAACATCATCTTTCTCCTCGCAACCGTATAAGAGCTCGATTGATACGTATACGCCCGATAACAGCAAGGTCGATGAGGACGAGATCTCTTTTCCATGCTACAACGGCTCAGAGTCAGCATTGCTCAGCGACGATGACTCTAGCCATCCTGAGCCGACCGTTGAGTGCGAGCCTTTGTCGACAGCACCGACGCCGGAGTCGGATACACCAGCTGAAGACTCGGAATCCCTTGCAAACCCTGTTGCGGATGACATTGACGCTCAACAGCAGCCTTCAAGACAGGTCGATTATTTGTCCCACGATTGGAAAGAAGAGGATATCTGGTCGTCATGGCGGCATATAGTCGCTCGAAGGAAGGTTTATGGTGAGAGATCCAGATTGGAGAACGCATCCTGGCGAACTTGGGCGAAGCAAAAGAATGGTCTCAAGACGATCTCTCCAGAAACTCTCAACTGGTAAGCTGTCTGGTCTTCGTACCTTGAGTACGGTGTACTAATACGACATCAGGCTAAAAGATTGCGATGTGACATGGCTGTATGGTCCCCTTCAAGAGGCACCAAGAAATCGAAGAGGCTCTGAGCCCAGTGGCGGCATGCCTCCGAAGAGGCCGTTCATCAAGAAAAAGCCTATCCTGAAGAAGCGGTCGGTGTCAGAAGAGATGCTACAAAAATCCCTATCTTCATCTTCGCTACTCAAGCAAGCCGCAGCCGCCGTGCAAGCACAACGCAATAATGGTGCAAGAACACATATTCGACCGAGCCAAAGATTAAGACGTTCCGCCTCTGACTTCGATGGCGCCACGACCTACACAGGATCGACCGGCACTGCGGACATAAGTAGCACTTTGCCTTCTTCAACGTCGTCCGGCGTCATGTCACCCGACATGAGCGGCAAAAGACGCATTCGCTTTGATAACAATGTCGAGCAATGTATTGCCGTTGATTTCAAAGAAGGAGGGATGGAGGAAGAGGCGAATCCTGCATGGATCCGAGCCTGCTCAGACGAAGAATCAGATGAGGATCTGCCCATAATCAAGACGAGACCCAAGCGAACTTCATCCTTCAGCAGGAATAGCAGCAGTCGCAATAGTTTTAGCTCGGAAGGCAAAGGCATCGCGAAGCTTCCTTCGACGACTTTGAAGTTCCATCATGAGGAGCCGGACTGTCGCGGACACGATGCATCGCAGTTCAAGCCGTTGCGCTCGCCGGGGTTGTCTCCGTCAGCCTCACAAGAGACATTAAAGCCCGCTAAGGAGTCTTCAAGATTCTTGTTGGGCGATCAGGATGAAGACGAGGAGGCCAACGAAACGTCGACGAATTCCTTCCGAAACCTGCGTAGGGATAGCATCGCAGTCAGGAAATCCGGCACTGCAACTCCCCAGCATGAGGACGAAGCGAAGCTACACGAGAGTGGCTTACGCCGAACACCAAGTGGTATGTTCATGCCTTTTGAAGAAGGCGAAGACGATAGCATGGCGTCTACCGGAGTTTTTGGCCGGATAGCCGATACCGTCAACACCGCTCGCGACATCTGCTACGTGCTCTACAACGTGGGATGGAGAAAATGACAAAAGTGACAGAGCGTTTTTGGGATTTAGAATCATTGCACGGCGCTGGTGGGGAAGCATTGGGAGGCTGTTTTGACGAATAGCATTTGTTGGAGTTTCCAGCGTCCAGGGTGGCGATCACCACAGACAAGCGCTACGACGACGATACGCACATGCATATAGTTTGATGATGTGACCGTGTAGGTATTTGGAGTGGCTTGCTGTCACGGCGGCAACGAGTCGCTTTAGATACACCGGGCGCAATAGCAGACGAGGCGCGTGTTGCGCTGTACTCGTCACATCTATGATTGTCTCCACCGCTTGGGCGCCTGTCACTTTATGCGTGGATATGTCGAGGAGGTCTGAGAACATACACTGCTATACCACGCTGCGTCAGGACTTCATCGTGTCCTGTCGCCTGTCATACGGTTTTGCTGTGCACGAACCAAAAATTACCACAATGGGAGATATTGAGCATCTCCACCCGTCTTGTCTACAGTGTCGTGAAGGTCATCGTGTCCTCGCCTCTCTTCCGAAGTCGACATGAACAGCACACGCAGCTCACCTGCTTCATGTCACTTCACCCTTAAACGTCGAATAATAATACTCGATCCTGAGATCCTCAAAGCTTCTAAGAACGCTCTTAAAATTCGCACAAGGTATGTTATCGAACACGTCTCTTCACACTATTGCTGAGTAAGACGGGTTGGCCCTTAATAATAACTGCTAGCGATTAGCGATGAGGTCTGCAGGTGTCGATTGGGAACCTGTGGTATAGTATAAATTGCATGTCGAAACGACCGCGAGAGTAAGATCTTACCATGCGATCCGACAGCGTGAACTGTCCACGTCTTCTGGCACGGATGGCGATGCTATATTGCTCTACAGGCGACTCCTTCGTACGCTTCGCTTCGCATCGCTTCGTTTCAGAGAGTCTGTCTCCGGTATTTCACGTTTTCGCACTTGGACCTGCATTTTGCGACGAAAATACATCCTCCTGAAAAAGGGTCAATCCAAAGCCCGCAGCGCGTTCAGCGTTAATCCGTAAAGGCCTCGTACTGATAAACATGTGCATTACTTATATAAGAACTGCACTTCAAAGCGCTTCGCACTGTCAAGATCCCGGTCGCGAACGATGGTACCGGCGTAAACCTCAAGGCCTAGCAGGAAGTAGGAACGCTTTGGGTGCGCATCTAGCAAGGGGACAAGTATCACATCTCGCGCGTGACGTGTTTATACGACTCACAATGAATGCACACGTGCGGTCTGAACTTGTTACTATGTCACAAGGCGCGTCATTGGTTTCTTCGTACTGTCAATGCGTGACACACTGGAGCGTCATACGTAAGATGTATAGCTTGGCATATTATTAGAAGAATGCCTTTTCGTGAGAAACGCATTTCCAGGAAGCGAGAGTCTCGAAATACAGATACACATCTTCGACGAATCGTCAAACCGACCTTGAAATACCTTGTCTTCTTGGGTGATGCCACAGCCACACAGACGCGGTAGCCTCTACGAGAAGGATGAATACGAGGGTCGGAAAGCTCAGCGTCTACGAGACCGGCTGGTTGTTCGTGGACCCGCCCCTTCGAGCAGCGCGCAACCCCAACCAGCATCGCCTTCTCGATCTCGCACCCAGCATCATCATCACTTTCTCATTCCTCATCGAGTTTCAACAGCCCCGACCTACGAATCTCAATACCCAGATCAACTCCCATCTCCACGTCGCAACAATACTTATGAATCGTACGAAAACACAGCGCCTCCAGAGTCCAGCCACCCTCACCTAGCACAAATTGCCCAGAGCATACGATATGTCCTCCCACACTCGACAGCATCGTCGCAGCCCAGGGACTCCGGCTGGTCATCGTTCGCGCGGGAGCAAATGTGGCAGCTGGGTGGTCTCATGCACGATGGGACTGTTCAAGATCTCAAACTCCGAACGCGAAACCCTGACTTCTGGGCACGCGCCAGGATTCTGTTGGCCGACTTGAGGCGCCGAGCGGGGCAGCCGATACCGCTGAGTGTGATACACTCGGCATGTGAAGCCGATTACAACAAGTATTTGCTACGATTGATGCACGATGAGTATATGGATAGTGTGGGCAACGAGGAGTCGGCTACGGCGATTGATTTCGCGAAATGAGGCTACCTTATAAGAGACGGAGGAGATCACACTAACAAGCGGCTCGTAAGTCGTCGTTTCTTTATCGACTCAGAGTCCAACAGCATGGAACGTACTGGAAGTGTGACGCAATAATGAGTGGAGCGCATACAGAACTCAGACCCCCGTCTGGGAAACAAACCCAGCGCCCCCCGGTTCGACGAGGAACAATTGCACGATCTTTCTCTCCGCTGCGCTGCCAGGCAAAGGCCAAAGAGACTGCAGCCTCTCGAACGACTCACATATTGATCCATGATGGCCTCTCTGGTGTCCTTACGGACCTTTTTCGCGAGATAAGATACTCGACCGCTTTCCTCAACTCGTCTTGATGACAGTTCTTGCTTTGAATTGCGTTGCGCGGCATATGCGTCTATTTCGCGCAACGCCTCCTTGGAGCAATGCAACAAAGAGCCGTGCGTAATACAAGCACAACTGCTAAGGCTCATGCAAGGTGATAACCCAGACAGAACGAGTTGTACCATTGCTGAGTAAGAGTGGCTTGCCCCCTTGCGAAAGTGTGCTGCGTATCTGCTGCGTCTGCGCAAGGCATTCTAATCCTCACCCCTAGGTCACTACAAGGTCGTCGTGCTGCATCATGGCTGACTCCACCATCTCTATCTTGGCGGCTGCTGTCCAGGGTAGGTATATTATGCGACAAAAACAAAAGTCACGCATGCGAGTAGAGGTGGCAACACAGAAAAGGTGAGCTAAGCCTTTCCCTCAGATCTGCAGTACGCTCGCGAGCTCAGCTACACCAGCGGATAGTCTAGCGGTTTGCAGGTCAGGCCTCCGCTTATACATTCCCCCCAATTTCCATGACGGTGGATATGACTGAAGACCGAGGCGGATCTCATCTATACACTCTACGTGCCGCCAGCAACGCCAATGTCGAGCAATTGTCTCTTTCTAACCGCCGTTGTGGGCACATGTGCTCGCAAGGGACGTTTGCGGCTTTCGTGGGGTTGAAATCTCAAAATGAGAAAGCTGGAGCCCCTTGGTGCGCGTGAGGTATCCTAGGATGCGTGCGTATATTACTCTCTGAAGACGTAGACTAATTTCGCGCTACATTCGCAAAGACCCACTATCAGCTCGTGCAAAGCGCCGTAGCCTGCCCTGAATGTTGAACGCATTCGACAGTACAGTAGACTATTGAAAGGCTTCCGAGACTTTAGCACATTATTGTTCGATCTTCCAATGCCGCACGCCCGGCGCTTCGAGAAGGAAGACGCGATGGCACGAAACGGTGTGCCGCTGCGCAGAAGTGGACATAGCTCGATAATGCTGCAATAACGACGATAATTGGAGCAGTCTGAAATAGCTGTTCGCAGAGGGAGATCTGGGGAGAAGTGAGGGAGGTTTTGCGATCTATTGGTGAGCTGTAAGCGCCGAGGTTGAAGGGCTGTGGAGTGGCGAGCACTGATTGGGCGACCGTCCTCATTTCCCTGACCGCGCTTGTCCCAAAGCAGTACGCGCGCAGTACTTGCCGACTGCAGTCACTCCCAGCCTCGAGGACGACCTCTGCTGCCCCTCTTCTGCACGCTGCAATTCGAGCACGCCGGCGCTTACGACTTTCAACGCTTTAAGGATGTCGTCTGTGCCGAACATGAGGCACCCACGTCTCCCGTCTCCGTTCCTGCTCTTGCTCTGTATTGTATTCTTGTCCAGTTCGACACTCGTTGATCGAGGTCGCTGTTTACTCCATCCGTTGACCGGATCTATACGCAGTTTAATATAATTTACACATCCACAGGTGGTTAGGATTGTCGGATAGCATAGCATTTGTCCATTGTAATACCCCTCTAGCATCAAAAGTTCTGTTCCGTTTGAACATATTTGATACTCCATTGCCATGGATTCCGGAACGACAGTTCAGCAGCAGCAATATACGCGGCAGGCCCGCAGTCCACCAACATTACGACAGTTTATGCAGAGCAAAATGGCAAGACCGAGATCATTTGCCATGTCACAAGAGAGGCGTCCTCGCTACGATCATAGACTTCGGCCAGCACGCGGCGCAGCATCGAGGTCTCCCTCACCTGCCTCTTCTGCAGCCTCCACTGAAGCGTCGAGTTCAAATTCGGGGCGAGAAAGTGACAGCTCATGCACAACAGACTTCGACGACTTGTATGATGTGTCAGACGACGACTCTGCCGTAGTGCCCATCAAATGCTCCAATTCGATCAAGGCACTATTATCGAAGAACGACTTACGGCGCGAGAGTCTACCGTCACTGGTCATACCGTCGCCGGGTCAGTGGCCTACAATCACGAAGCTACAGTCAGCAAAAGGGGAGGACATTCCACCCGTACCAGCCACATTTCCTTTGTCGCCAGCAGCGCTCGAGAGGCTAGCTACCCAGGGCTTGCGGGTACCTGGTGTCGGATCTACGCCATCACTGGATGGTGGCAGCTCCGCATCTGACGAGCCAGCGAGCATCTCGCCTTCCACGCCAGACCTGCAAGCCAGAAATCAAGAGATGGATTGGGACCCGCCGATACAGCTCACACAGCAAGCCATGGACACGCTCCAACATTTGTCACCTGACTTCGTGGAAGGTGAGCAAGGTACCATCATATCAGCAGTAGACGGTGATCCAAACGAAATGAAAGAATGTGGCCTCAACATCAGCTTTATGGCTCCGCCTCCGCGGCCAGGACATGCAAAGCCACCCAGACTTGCGATCGACTTGCCACCTTCTGAGCCAATATCGGCGATTAGTGTGCCTTCCCCTGGAGGCTTCTTCGATAGCCTCGACAACGCCAGCAAACGCACGTGGTCATGGGCGAAGGCTCCAAACCAGCAGCCGTCGACAACGACGGCGGAATGCTTTTATGATGTTCCCTGGGACCACCATATCTCTCAGGTACAAGAGCGCATAGTAGAGATCAAGGAAGAAGAGGAAGGCTCGGAGGGCCCACCCACGGCAAGACAAGAACAATTCACTGGCCAGCGCAGCGAAGAGCAGCAAGGTCCTCACGAAATGGTCATCCGACCGAACCGTTGCTATGATTACGACGAGGAGTACGAGAAGAAGCTCCATGCTACTGCCACCTCAAATGCGAGCCGCACCAGCATGTGGCTGAATGCTCAAGAGCAGTATCTTTCCGCGCTCAAGGGCTCCAACCCTGTCAACGCAACTGTGACCGACAACGCACGTGACCCAATGAGTCCCACAGATTCCTCAGCGAACGACTCCACGTTCAGCCCGAAGAAAGCCGTTCGCTTCGTCGAGCCCGTCAAGCCAAAGACACCGCTGACCGCCTTGCGCATCCCACTGACGGTACCCGGGGCAAGTGATCCGCTCTTCTACCATGCCTTCCAGCATCTTTACACTCATGCCCGTCGCATGGACCCGCATACTATGCGCCATCTTCGCGCCGATGCCGTTCACGCTCAGCGGCTGCATCTTCCTACTGTGCATCGCGCCCAACTGCTCGGTCAATACTCCATCCCCGCGCCAGCTCGCCCAGATAAAGAATTCTTCCACCTCCCTAACGCACCGAACGACCCAGCTGTACAAAAGCACCGCGAAGAAGTCGCGCGCGTCGATCGCGAACGGAAAGCTCTTCAACAAGTCAGCCTCGCAGTCTGGCACCTCGAAGCCTGCAAGTTCATGTCCGGCGGCTCGCTGCTCTCACGCTCCGCGAGCAAGCAACTCGACGCAGCCAGAGCCGCTGGTCGCACCCCACGCGTCCTTGATCTCGGAGGCCTGCCGACGGCCGACTGGGGCTGGGCTGTAGCGCTCGAGCACCGTGATTTGCGCGTCTACACTGCCGTCGTATCGCCGCATCCTGATCCCGCTGAGAACGTCATCGAAGGCGAGGAAGACGATGGAAGCACTCACTGGAGCACGCACCGCACGCCCTCCAATCACCGCGTGCTCACCATCTCCAAACCCTACCGCCTTCCGTTCCCCAGTGGCTCTTTCGATGTCGTCTCAGCCCGTACGCTCGCAACGCTCTGCCGCACCGTCAGACCCAAGAGCCCCACGTCACCAACTGACTACAACGCGACCAAGAGTCCACTAGATGACTTTGAATTCCCATTCTCAGCTGACTTCGGCGTGAAATCAGAGAACCTCGGCGCGCTCCCAGAGCGCCAGGGCGTGGAGAAGTACAGCGATGAGTTCGTGGCGACACTCGCAGAGATCAGAAGGGTGTTGGCGCCTGGAGGCGTGCTGTGTTACGAGTACCTGGACGCTGAGGTCGTACCGTCTGTGTGCGCCCCACCAGCGGGTCGGAAAGACTCAGGTGTCGACGTCCCAGCGGCTGATATGAACGATATCACACGTCAGTTCAAGGGTAAAGGCAAGGCCCAACCCAACGACAAAGCCACCGAAAAGAGCCTGCACGCCAGATCCGTGGAAATCGCCGTGAGCATGCGGCAAGCGCAGTATGATCCGAACGCTGCGCATCGCTCAATCTCGCGATTGCTGGAGGCAGGATTCAAGAGAGGCGGTATCAAGGAGACGACCGTGGAGTTGCCGGTTGGAGGGCCAGAGGAGGGCGTTGGGGCTGTGAGTGAGGTTGTCGGGGGTTTGAAGTGGGAGCGGTGGATCTTGGGGGCTCTGGGGGAGGAGGGGTTGAGGGGTGTGGCGGAGGCAATGGAGGAGGCGAGGAGGTGTGCGGGTGGGAAGGGTAAGGGCGAGGGTGTGTGGAGTTGGAGGGAGAGAAAGGGGTTGGTTGTTAATTTGTAGGATTTGGTATACTGGTAGGGGTTGGTGTGGGTGATGGGAGAGGGGAGGGAAAGTTTGGGAAGGCGGAGGATTTCATAGATACCCAATTTGAACATTCACTCCTTTAACTTGTAGGCTGTGTATCTGCTCAGTGTTTCGCCGACGATGTGTGAACGCTTAGAGCCAGCGGAGGCACCTATAACGCTTTCTCGCGTTCTATGACTAACTGTATACTAGTAAAGGTCTGGCTCGTGGCGGTGATGCAAACAAAAGCTAAATGAAGCAGTGGTAAGAGATAAGGAGGTTGCAGGAGAGGTAGAAGCCCGGATGTTGAAGACAAACAAAAGCTGAGATTGAGCGCTGCTGAGAGAGACCGGTGCTAACCGTGAGCGGTGCTAAGAGTGAGCGGTGCCGAGAATGAGCGGTGCCGAGAATAAGCGGTACCAAGAGTGTAACGCTAGATTATTGCATCTAATCTAGGGACTACCAAGCTGCAAGAACTTCGTGCAACGGCCATGTATGATGGCTTGCGCAATTGTCTGATACGATCCAAGGCCCAGAAAGGAAAAACTGATCACGGCGTTCGCAGGCTTCAAATTGATTGTGATGTACAATCGACATTTTTCCTACTACTAAGTCGCGACTGAGCCGGACGAAGAAAGCGTAGTAGCATAACGTAAGATCATTCGAGCTTTTCTCCCGCGCGAGAAGTGTCGTCCTTCAAGTTCTCTCCAGTTCCAGGGAAGGTACCTATCCGCCCCTAGATGCTCTTACTGCCCTTATGTCTATATGACGACCGACTCGCGTTGCTGGGTCCTTAAGCGCTCCCTGATCGCCTGCTGGTGCTCCAGCATATGCTTCAACTCGTCCTCAAGATGAGTACTTAGGTCTGGTCTGATAGTGTCGCTGTCTGCGTTGGACTGGCAATCTTCGTTAGCGTGACAGTGTTTGTCGATTCGGTGTTTTCCGTCAACTCGATCGCTGCGATTGGTCTGGCTGGATTTATGAATCTGGCGAGTGCTACTGCCGCACGGGCATGAGCCACCCTGAACCCAGCTTTGATCAATGCGTGCAAACGCATGTAACGGATGTCGCAGCTCTTCGACTACAGTCTCCACGCCGTACAGGTGTCCCCAGATGCACCATTCGTCACCAAGTTTTCCAGGCGTTTCGCAGCTGCAATCGCAAGCATGGTCGTCCGTCTGAATATTGCTCTCCTCGAGGCGTGTTTGATCGTATTTGACCTTGATGAAATGGCGAACCTGCAGGGACCAGGCCCGAGAAACCCATGACAATCTGATAATCTGACTCGGGAATGTCAACTGCGAAAGTAGAAGATCGAGGACGGGCGGCTGTGGACGGAAAATAATGGTTTGAGCAGCTACGTGAATGACATTGACTCGCCAGTCGTGGTAGATCATGTCGATATGGTCGGAGAGTATTTGCTGTACGATCTCCGGCGGCAGAATTGGTAGTTTGGGAGAGCTGGGCGTTTTGGTTGACTCCACGTTCGCCATGCTGGCGCAATGACGCGCTGGCGTCCTTGACAACTTGAGGAGTGTGTTGTGGAGGCGAAAGAGAGATGCTTGGTGCTTGCATGCTGAAGTTGCTTTGACTCAGGTGCAGGTCACGTCAACGTGAAGTAGTCGTTGCTGCCTAATGTTTGTGTCACGTGCTGGTAGGAGGATTCTGTATCAGGTATGTCGATGCGGATGTCGCATAATTGCGTGAAGCCAAGTATCCTGCCTGATTACAGCAGGCCTCGCTTCGATTTCATTTACGAGTAGGAAGTTGGCATGGCTATCAACGTGCAAGTCAAGCCCGCTTCAGCGCACTATGCAAAGTGTCCGCTGCACCAACTGCGATGGTTCACGGTGTTTATCGGATGACGCAGCTGCCGACTTCCTATTGAGGACCAGGAGGCGCAAGTGACTCTTCTACGTGTCGCTTTGAGTCGATCTATGTGGCTCCGTGACTCTAGCTTGGAGCTTTGCACCTCCTGCGCGTCCGAATGTACAGTGTTTTCCTCGGCAGCTTCCATTTCCGAAAGCGCCAGCGGGTTTGCAGACGTTTCCGCTGATACAAATTGCAGCTTCGGCAGTCCCACGCCAGGGGCGCCTAATAAGTCTTTTCGAGGCTGGCAGTGATCGGTCGTAAGTGCGTGAACAGTCCCCAAAATTGCTTTGCCATCATCGAGTGAGATGACCCCACTCATACGCTCAACATATGCTTTCAAGCTCTCGAGCTCGTCCTTGATGATTCTTAGCGCATATTCATCCGCCGAGGGACACCACTCTGCCACCATTTCGCCCGGTTCGTAGCAGTCTTCATCGCAGCGAATCCTCTCGTGCCAAATCACAGCGGAAGCTGCGCGGTGGCTGGCGAGTATTTCTTCGTATTTTGTGGAGACGAATCGGGATACCTGAGCGTGCCATTCTCTGGTGGTGCTGATGAGTGCTGCGATCTGCTGAGGGAAGCGCGCAGCAGATGCAATCAGTGCGTGGTCACGTTCAGGTCCGCCTTGATCACCAATTGTGGATTGTGCGGCCTCGTAGGTGACGTTCCTCCGGTACGGCTTGAAGATCGCATGCAGGTGATCGTCTAGTATTTGCTGTATGATTTCTGCTGGTAGTATCGGGGTTTTGGGAACGGCCGGCTCCACGTTCATCTGGACGGTGGACATATTGAGAAATTTACGCGATCCGGGCTTTGAATGTCTGATGCTAGTTTTGAGCCTTCGAAGCTTTATCAATACCTTCGGTGTGGAGTTTTGTGCTCTGACACACTGCTCGACCTCGTAAGTATGAAGCAACGTTTACCCACAATGACGGGTGGACGAAAGTTGACGTGCGACTTGTCCCGACACAGAAGATCCTTTCCAACTGGACACTGTTCTCAGTCGTCAAGATTCATGAACGTCAGAGTCGGACTTCTGAGTATCGCGACGGCGTCAAGGGCCAAGGGCAACCAGAGCGTTTGTCTCGAGAAACGCGACGCTTCTGCATCCTAAATCGCACACTAAGCGCGACAGACGTCCCGCCAATGCTCTCAACCCGCACCCATAAATACGGCGTTCGCGTCTGTCGCTTATACCATCCTCCGGACGATAGAATAGTTTGTATTTTTCATTCCAGCTTTCTGACTCATCCCTTCGCTGTTGAAAGACTGCAAAATGAAACATGGGTACAAACCAGGTACGACAAATATGTGTCAGCAATCCCAATTCGTCAGGAAGTCGCTTCAGCGAAGAGAGATGCTCAAAATCGGAGTTACGGATTCATGAATTCTTCATTACTGGGGCATTGGCTTTTGTTTCGATCTCGACCGTGCATTTGACAAGAATACTGTCAAAAAGGTCTTGCGGAATCTGATCGAGTATCACGACTGGTAGAAATGGCTGCCTCATGATTGGATTCTTTGATGGTTCATCCATCGGAGAAGCACGTGTTGCGGATAGTTCTTTTGATACTACAGACGCTACCGAAGAGCTTTGTGAAGAGTCTGCGTTCGATATTTGGCAACAGTAGCTTCTTAAATTTGTTCGATGCCTGCGCGTTATCATATCGGTCTCTAGGAAATCGGCGCTCATGCTGTCAAAGTGCCGTACTGAATCCTCAAGTCCGCACTCGACGAATTCTAATCCCGAACGTTGCGTATAGGTGCTCCAGATGCTGGCTGGTGATCAGACATTGTGGCACACACATTCCCGAAAATGGTCTAGATGTAGACTCGATCTCTCCGCGGAGGCTGCAGCGAGCTGTTTGTTGACAAAAGTGTATGTTGACACAAACCATGCGCGTAATACTTTTGCCAAATTACCCATTCGAGAGGGAAGCCCATCGAAGGCTTGAAACGTCGAGTGATCAACATCTCGGTCATCGTGTAATTTTTCAAGTGCGTGAGACTGCGAATTCCGCGGCGTCCAATCGTACTCTTCAAAGAGGATCTTAAGGTGATAACAGAGTATGCGCCCAGCGACTTTTGCTGGTAATACGACGCAGTTGACAGGTGCCCTTTTGCTCCAAATGTGACGCTGGACTTTGAATCTATGGGAGGATGCTGACGAAGTCCCGGCTCGCTGTGTATTAACGTCAAGATTCACCTGACAGTTTGAGTCATCCATCACTGACATGAATCTGCACGACTCAAGATCAACGTCTAATTTACGTCAGTATGAAGTAGCAGCACCCTACAAATCCGAACAATATTCGAGCAGGCAGAAACGCATTGCACTGATGGCAGCTGCGCTGCAGCGAAGGCGAAGCTCGTTCACATGCACGGAAATGCGGAACAAAGCAAATCTGGAATACAGCCTCGACCCGCCCTCTATATTTGGGCAGCCATAGGCCGCGTTGCCATGTCATTGCATATCATACAAACTCCTTCTTGGATGCACCGCCGTTCTGCTATGCTTTTGCTTGCTGGCTTGCCCATATCTCCGGGTCGAATTGGGGATTTTCGGGATCCGCGGCAACTGTTGCAAACATCTGTCAGCATTTGAACCACACGCATAATATGCTGCTTCGAGTAGAACCCGGCTCCTCCGCCAGGTAGATGTCTTGAATGAGGCCTTTGGAGGCTCGCTTCTCCACGCGCTGACCTCGTCAGTAGGCGGAATATTCCCCATGCAGCTTTGATAGGGACTGGTACTACCCTATTTTTCTCAAACAGTTCTGGTATTAACCAGCCATTTGGGATCCCTGTACTCGAAGGGAGGCCGACCGGGGGACGGGCTGTGCCAACATACCATCTGCTTTCGGCGGGTTCACTTTGTTCTGCCATGCCTTTCTCGCCTGGTCTAGCTTGTGTTGCTGGTGTTCATATTCCTGCTGTTCTTGTGCTGCTTTGTCGGCAGCGTTGAAGGTTCTTTGACGTGAAAAGCCATACAAGGCTCCAAGGCCAAGGGCTGAGTATCGGAAGACCTAGGCTTTATGTAAGAAATCTCCATGTGCCAGTTTTGATATGCTCTTGTAGGTGTTGAGCGTACGTTGACTCCGACCGAGGCCATATTCTCGTACTGGGCTAGGGAGGAGGAGGTTGCGCAGAGGAAGTTGTAGAGGTCTCGCCGCAGGCGAAGGGTTCGCGAGTGTATTGTAGACTGTGCTATTGCTTGACGTGGTCTCTGAAGCTTTGCGGCTGGCGTGAAAGGTGTTTTCGCTTCCAGTGTCGTGGGAACGGATCGATGGGAGCTGTTGGAGAGAGCTTTCTCAATGCCGAGCTAGGCCCAGGGTTACGCCCTAAGCAGCCCATTTATTGGACTTCGCGAGACAGACATGCGCGACGACGAGCGCGTACCAACCGGCTTCATTGCGTTTTCTGAAAAGGGAAAGGAAGTAGAAAGATTCGCAATGGTCTCGTTTCGATAGCAGTAAATTCAGCCCTGTTGCTTCACGCCCGCACTTTCTCTACACCCATACACTATATACACCTCCGCAGCTATGTCACAAGCACGCCGCGACGAGATCCTGCTGAAGAAGCAACGGCTTGCAGAGCTCAAAAAGCAGCGGGAACAGCGCTCGAAAGAGTTCACAGCGGGACGCCAAAGTATCGGTGGACCAGATGTACGTCTTCCTCCTCAGAACGCGTCGTTCAGTCGCAACCCCCGCGGGCACCACCTGATCCACGCCTAGCAGACTCTCTCCCCTCCGCGCGAGGACCGAACTGCAACCCGCAAAGACCTCGACACCTTCATCGACAAGATCATCGGCGAAGACCGCGGCACATCTCCCTCCCCATCCACGCCACCCTCCGCCAGCGTCGCCCGCTCACGACCCTCGTCCTACGCATCCCCCGCAAGGTCCGGCGCAGGCGAGCTACCACCCTCAGGCGATGGCGAGCCATATCCCGATCGACCTCCCCAAGACCTCACCTTCGCGCCCTTGAAAACTCTCTACGAAATCAAAAGCGACGCGCCCAAAAAAGAAATCATAACCTACAGCAAAGGCGTCCAAACCTCCTCCGACCTGGGACCCCGCCCACGCACCGTCTCCGCCAGCGACTCAGAGCCCGACTCCCGCCCCGGCACATCAGATGGCTTCACACCGAAACGGCGCTCTCGCCGGCGCCGCGACCGCGAAGAAGAGCTGCGCCAACGACTCCGTACAGAAATCGAAGCCGAAGTCCGCGCCGCCCAGCAAGGACCACAACCCTCCGACAGCCAAAAAGACACCTTCCCCAGCCGGCCACTCACCACCGAAGAAGCCGCCGCCGTGACCTCCTCGACCGACTTCCTCGATTTCGTCGACCGCTCCTCCAAGATCATCGAGCGCGCCCTCGACGAAGAATACGACGTCCTCGCCGACTACCGCTACAGCACGGTCGCCCTCTCGGACTCCTCCGATGACGAGGGTGCCGCCCTGCGAAACCGCAGTACGCGGAAAGGCCGCCGCATAAAAGAAACCATGCAATTCCACGACGACAAGTGGTCCAAACGGCGCATCATAACCTCCATCGCCTTCTCCCCGAAGTTCCCCGAGCTCATCCTCGCGTCCTACACCAAAAACCCGTCCGAACCCTACTCCCCCTCGGGCGTCGTCCAAGTCTGGAACACACATATGCACGACCGGCCCGAATACGTCTTCCACGCGACCTCCGACGTGCTCACGGCCACCTTCTCTCCTTTCCACCCGAACCTCCTCCTCGGCGGCACATACTCAGGCCAAGTCCTCCTCTGGGACACGCGCGCCCGCACGCCCAACCCCGTCCAACGCACCCCCCTCACAGGCATGGGCACCGGGCACACACACCCCGTCTATTCCCTTAACATCGTCGGCACCCAGAACGCACACAACATCGTCTCCACCTCCACCGACGGCGTCCTCTGTTCCTGGTCCATCGACATGCTCTCGCAGCCTCAAGAGTCACTCCAACTCCTCGCGCCCCCATCCCTTACCCCCTCCGCTAACTCAACCTCCACCCTCTACCCCACCCCAACCCCAACCACCCTCAACCCACCACCACCCATCCCGCGCCCCACCGACGAAATCTCCCCCCTCTGCGCAGCCTTCCCCCACACAGACCCCACTTACGCCCTCCTCGGCACTGAATCCGGCGCCATAGCCCTCGCGCACCGCTACGACCGCGCCGGCGCCCGCTCCGGCATCGACGCCCGCGTCCTCTACGCAGGCCATTTCGCGCCCGTCACAGGCCTGGACTTCCACCGCCCCGCCGGCCCGCTCGACCTCTCCGACCTCATGCTCTCCTGCGGCCTCGACTGGAGCATCAAGCTCTGGCGCGTGCGCACGCCCGCGGCCGCTACGATCGGGACGCCCGACCGAGTCGACGTCATCGCGCCGGTGCTGGAATTGCAAAGAGATGACGCGGTGTACGACGTCAAGTGGAGTCCCGTGAAGCCCGGCGTGTTCGCGGCGGTGGACGGACAGGGCGCGCTGGAGGTGTGGGATTTGAGCGTGGAGTCGGAAGTCCCGGTCGCGCGGGCGGTGCCGGAGGTGCGGGTTGAGGGTGTGCCGGGGCTAAAAGCACAGAGTCGGGCGCTGAATAAGTGTGCGTGGGAGCCGCATGAGGGGAGGCGGGTGGCGACGGGGGGGTTGGATGGGGTGGTGGGTCTGTGGGAGGTGGGGAGTGAGTTGGGCGGGAGGGAGAGTGCGCGGAGTGAGGAGTGGGGGCGTGTGAGGAGGTTGGTTGGTAAGCTTGAGGGACAGGGGCTGTGAATAGAGAGGTTGTGATACCCATTTGTGAGTAGGTAATGGCGAGCATCTTGCAGGAAGGAGACAAACTCCTGTGTGATAGTGTTCCTTGCAGCCAGCACCGCAAAAGTGATATGAAAAATAGAAGACACAAGAGTAAGTTAAGAAGTCATTGGACTCTCAGACTACCAAAATTTCCATTACAAAGCCATTTAGGGGACATTGAATCCCGATAACCCTCCCATAAATAGAAACGTCCTTCCGATCCTGAACCAGCCCTCCAAAGCCCTCAACTTCATAGAAAAGCCAGCGAACGTGGCCTATCAAGGCGACTTCGCCATCCGAGCCAAGGCAACTTCCAGAGCGAGTTTCTCTCCTAGCTGCAGAGCCAGAAATCGTCGCCAAACATACATTCACCATCCAATGCTAGTCACACCACCCAGTGAGACCTCCAGTGACTCGGTAAGCCCTTGTTTAAACCCAAGACCCTCACTATAATCGCCCGGCCGTCCATTCCCATCGACGTGCCTTCCCTCACGAGGTCGGAAAGTCGACCGGTGACGAAGGTGTTCAAGCTCTAAGCGCAACGGTGGCACATCACCGACGTCAGTCGCATAGGGTTCATTAGTGTCGAGATATTGCGAGTCCCCCGTCTCATTCGGCGGTGGAGCGTCGTTGTTCGTGACTCCACTCTTGTTCACTCATGTCTTGCTTTTCTTCTCTATGCGCAGCGTTCACTCCCGTCAGATGGAGTGAGTTCAGTCAACCCAATGTTCTCGCCGTCATGGCGGTCGTTCGCAGCAGTGTTATAGGGGAAGTGGCATGAGGTATTGGTCGATTATGCGAGTGCGCGGTGATTGGGCGTTTTGATGCGTGTCTGGCGCGTGATCTGGCTGGGCATCTGGGTGGTCATCAGCCTGATCATCTGGCTGACCGTCGTCCGCGTGATCGTGATCACAGATAAACTCTGACCGTCCACGTATCCATTCTCTTGGACGTTGGTGCGCTCAATGGCTTCTACAGCGGCTTACAAAATAGATGGAGAGGGCATGCAGCACGGGTGGTGTGCGCAGGCACAATGTCTTTCCACGTTGTGGCAGCTTCTGCAGGTTGGTTGCGGGTGATCACGGGACATCATGTTTTGGGGATGGGGAAGACGATTCATCTTACGCAGAAGCCATCAGAGGGCCGTCAGCTAGCAACAGGCGCTCCTGCGAAAGTTGGAGAAGCAGTCAGCGGGGAAGATAAGCGAGAAAACTTCGTCGAAGAAGAAAGACACGTAGGTACGCAACAGAACAGCTTCAACATCACAAAGCATCTTCAATTTCTCATGCGGTTCTAGAAAGATAGCGTGCCACCATGCCAATGTCAAGCGCTCATCACGTGTCGGCGGCGCCGGCGGCGCATCGCAAAGCTGAGGGTGTATATATCACAATGGTCTGTCGTCTCCATGGTATCGTCAATCGTGCCAATCATAATGTCTCATATGCGTGCAAACGTGAATGCATCTGTCGTCCGTCTCTTCATCACACAAGGAAAGTCGTTAGTGAGCCAGGATGTCTGGCGCGGTGGCATCGGGGCGCTGACCCAGCTTGCCAGGGTCAAGGCAGCCTTCGATGAACTCGTAGCCGCCGTCCCACTCGTTGGTGCCGAAGCTCGAGTTGCTGCTGAACTGCACGCTGTCGTCGGATGAGAAGGTGGCGGTGTTGGCGCTGGAGGTGGGACTGGCGGTGGGGCTCTGGCGTTGACAGTGGAACTGCTCTCGTAGACGGTCAATCTCCATCCCGAGTTTGCTCGTCTCGCGTGCGTGCTGATCCAGGAGCATTGCCTTCTCACGCTGCATGTTGGCGATCTTCTGCTCAGATTGAGTCAACTGTTCTTGCCAGCTGGCCTTGTCGCGCTGGTGGTCGTCGACGCGGATGTGGAGGTTGGTGAGCTCATTCTGAACATTGAACAAACGCGCCATGAGACTATCACGTTCGTGCTCAAGCCACTCGGTGTGAGACTTCTTCTTTTGCCGTGAATGCAGTCTAAGAGCGGGGTCGTCAGCACAGTACAGAAGGACCAACAGGCGTGGACGCCGCTCGTCGGCAGTCGACTCCGTCAACGCGTAGATGAAGATCGTGATCAGGATGGTCTTGGCTTACGCGGCTTCACGGTTTCGTAGCAGTCTCTTCTGCATCTTCAATTCTTTGAGCTCGGTCTCGCTGTTGGCGTGCTTGATCAGAGTATCCAGCGTGTCGAGGTTACGCTCTTCAGGGATCTCGAACTTGGCGTTCTTCTTGCGAACACCGTCGGGTCGAAGAATCGCATTGTTAGCGTCAAAGCTCCAATCGAACTTCATTCGCTTTGCCACGTGATAGTTGTCGGGATCTGACGGTGCGAGCCCAGACGCCCAGCCTGGGTGTGGTGATCCATCCGACGGGGGCGGCGTTGGTACTGTGGGAGGTACAGCAGTGTTGTGCTGATGCTGTGGACACCCGCAGGCGTGGCCATGCATAGTTGGTTCGCCCTCAGGCCTGCCATGCTGGTGGCAGAACGGGTTGTGACCTTGAACCGTGTGCATTGGCTGATCTTGTGGAGTTGGTCGATATCCGGACCATGCGAAGTCTACACTCGATACAGGTGGTCTTGTGTTTTGATCATGTGCCAAAGCCATGTGGTGTGGACCATATTGGACGGGCTGGTGTGGATGACCATGAGTGGCGAAAGCTGAAGCTTCGGACCAGGAAGGCTGTTGCGTGACGAAGGGCATTTGTATGCCTTCACGCTGGTAGTGGACGTTTTCGGAAGACATGATGATAAGGATGCTGATGGTACAAGAGAATGTTAGGGCGAGTAGGTAGAGAGGCGAAGTACCATTTCCAAAAGCGGCAGACATACCTTCTTCAAGTATTTTTCGGAGCCAGGGTGGAAGTGAGCCGCAGTGGAGAGCTGGTGACGGGCTCGACTCAATCTGCGACCAAGCTAGTCGATACGGTGAAGAGGCCCGAAGAGCGGTGAGGTGTTCCGTTCTAACGGCCTGGAGATGCGGTGACGGCTGGACTCAAAACAAACAAGATAAACAGACAGCGCCAACAGACCACAGGATATGGCGGCTGTTAAGTGCTGCTGCAATTTTGTTGATATTGAGCCAATGCTTCCTGAATCGACGTGCAGTATCTGCAGCACGCAATGTATTACGCTCAAAGTACCTTGTATATTGCAAGAGCAGCAGCAGCAGACGGGTACGCAGCGTGGGAATTTATTGCTACCGGCATCAGATAATACGCAATATGCATCACCAAGGTGGAGTCGATGCTAACCCAAAGGTAGGGCCAACCTTAAGGGCGGCATGCTTCGAACAAGGCAGGCGACCGAGCAGGAAAAGGGAGCTGTGAGAGAACTCCTACTGGGCGCCTTGGGGCAAGTCGGGCATGTTTGCATCCTCACCAAAGCTTTGATTCGCGCTTAGCCCAGCTCTTGCTCTCACTGGCCAGAGATGCTCATGATGCGTGCCTCGGGTTTCGTCGAGGCGCGTCCAAAACGCAAGCTCCCTGTCGGTCGGCAGAGGCTACGACCGGGGGACAGCGGCAAGCTTGTAAAACGTCAAGCAGCGGAGCATTCAGATGCATTGAGATGGGAAATGAAGAAGTGTGTTGAGGGGTCGTGACCTTTTCAAGCTGGACACCGTCGAAAGAGGGATGAGGGAGAGGGCAAAGCGGGCGAGGGAGGCAGAAATGATTGGGGCTCGTTCCAGAAATGAGACCCCTGCACCGCGGCCGATGGATCTCCCGCCCGCAAAGCACGTCGGGCGCTACTTAGGTACCACCACCTGCCAGCCAATTGAACAGAAATGACTCGTCGATCTTGAGCAAATCTCGACCAGGCTCGCGACTCTGCTCTTTGCTCGACCATGGCTCTCGCCCTACTACCTGGTTCTAGATGCATCTCAGAGCCGTGGTCGAACAATCGCAGATCTTAACAGACGCTCGACTTCACCTCTTCGCTCCTCACGCATTGGTCCTCTTTCACCGACCGGTACAAAGTGCCGATCATGTTCAAGCCCAGAGGAAATACTTCACTCTGATAAGTGACTTGCTCTCGTACTAGCCGTTCTGAGCCATTCCGTGGGGATGCCCAAGGGTCGCCGGCTACCTACATTGTCACCACCCTTCACAGGTGCAAAAGCAATTTCAGCGGCTAAGACATTCAGCGATTCAACATTATTGAACACCAACATGCATCGGGCCTTTTCTGGAAGCGTGGTCTACGCCGTACAAGAACGACAGTGATGATCATTCATGACTACACTTGTAGGACAGAGACGCCGTCCATGTCTCAGGAAGGCGGCATCATCGCTGTGTCTTACTCGCTAGCATATGCCCTTTTCCAGCGTCTCCAGAAGAACAAACCAGGTGCTGCTGAAAAGCCATGTGCTGCTTTGGTTAGCACTTGCGAGACAGCAGCGCCGAATGAGCTCCTCAACACGTGTGCAGCTATCCATTGGCGTGCCTGCAAAGGCATTTGTGGCCAGACCCTGAATGAATTGGACCAGCTTGCTTTGGGAAGCACGTGCGGTTCTTGGCTGCGGCTAGGTGCCACTCAAGTTTGGCCCATGGTATGTCGTGCACAAAAGCTGTGGGGATGCATTCGTTGTATCAGTATATGGCATCCCGCATGCAGGGTGCCGAGGTCGAATAACGAGCTTGTCAAGCATCAACCTTTTCTTAAATGATGACAGCTTCGGTGTGCCAGTGACCGCATAGAGTGAAATGATACGTCGGCAAACATGGCTCGACGACTTCATCAGGAGCGATCAGACCTGCTCGTTCTCAATGAGCAACGATGCGAAGCCTCAGCTTTGTTCGTTTCAGGGCCGGTCCGACCGGCGGTGTGTTCGGACAGTAGCAAACGTTGCTCATCTCGGCGTGCTGTGACAGGTCAAGTGACCATCTAGTCAGGCACAATAGCCGACGCGCCTCAGGTCGGTTCGCCCTTGACATCAGAAGCATCACCCATCTCCTCGTCATCGCCCCCACTAAGAGCCTCCAGGTCTGATTCTTCCGGCGCAGCTTCTTCCTTCACGGCGTCAAAGTTGAATGTCTCCGCACGGTTTTCTGCCTTCAAGGTGTAGAGACCGTTGAATCTTCCAGAACGGACAAGGTCTGCAATGCCATCCAGCACCTCCTTTAGGTAGGCCTCCGGCTGATTTAATTTGTCCCGCAATGCTTTCATACTCCAAAATTGAAAGTGTTGGAAACACTCGAAGAGTCTGTCCAGCAGATCGTTGCGAGGCATGCGGGAAGCCTTGTTCTCCTGTGGTTTCGGCTTTGCGGCCTTACCTCGGTTCGCACCGATCATGTCCTTTCGGTTTTTGTTTAGATTCATGAGTGATTGGATTTCTGGGGCGAAACCCTCCTCCATGTCCAACTTGACCTCGCGTCGGTTTTCCTCTTCCTCTCTCTGACGCAGCAAACGCATGGCACGGGTCGTGTCGTTCTCAACGGACGTGCTGTTTGAGGCCTTTGTGATCACATGCTCGACACGTGTTTGCTTCGGGATTGCTCGTCGTTGGAAGCGACGGGTTTTGTCGATGCCAGCTTTGGGGTGGCCAGGTGCGTCATTGTGGCCCGCCGCACCGCGGTTGTTCTTTTGACCCTTCTTGTAGCCAGGAAGATCTTTCTCGGAGAATATGTACGTATTCTGCATGTCGCTTCCGTCTGTCGGTGTGAGGTTCAGCATTGGGTTGATGGTGTAGTCTCTCTCGACCGTGCGGTGGAATGGGAGCTTTGGATCCAGATCCATGAAGACCTGCTTGAGGGTCAGTCGCGATTTGCTGCTAGATTTGGTACTAAGCCCACCTTGCCAGAGCGCTTCCCACGCCGTATGACGCCTAGTTGAATCTCTTGGTCACTGTCGATTTTGTTCCACTGTTCATGTAGCACTCGTGGGATGCGTAGCAGCCACACTTGCTGAGGTTGCGAAGGCATCTCAAGCTCGCCGGTATCCTCGAAGCCATCATCTTCGTCCATCGGCTGCGGTTGATGCATGCTGTCCGGATCTGGTTTTATAAAGCTTCCACCATCAGTCTCCATCTTCATAGGCGGTGCGGTCGCCATAGTAGGAAGAAGAGCAAGTGAGGCGCGTCACAGAAGCGAAGTAGTGAGTTCGCCAGGTCTGCGCCGGCAGTTCACTAGGTGAAATTTTGGAAAGTGGAGTGTATGAGCATTCAAAACCAAAGCGTTAGGTGACAACGAACTGTCGATACTAGCGTGATATCTCCGCTACCTTGCCAAGCTGTGCGGATCAGGTTTAGCGTGACCACCAGGCGTCACGGGCATCCAAATTTCGACTTCGCCGTCCGGAATGACAATCGCATACTCAACCACATACCGCGCCATGGTCTGGGGAAGACCACCACAGCACCAGCATGTCACGGACTGGCGTGTCAGATGAACACTCCGCATCCTTGCCCTCTGCCACATAGGAAGACGAATTTGCGACCCGGTAGCACATTCAATATGCAACAGCGTTGCTGCCACCGTGTCATGTCTGTCGCCCTATGATCTGCCGCTGAAATAGATGTAGTATGCACGGCTCTGGCATGTCTGAACCTTCTGATCAAATAAAGTACTCAAGCTGGACAAGCACGTCCTATTTCCCTCGTTTTACACAAGCCAGGCATGTCCGATATATACTGGCAGCGCAAGACTACAAAGGCCCTACAAAGATGCCGACTGAGAGTCAGCGTTCGACTGGGCCTGCTGGGCGTGCTTAAAACTATCGACGTGGAGTGCAGCGGGGAACCTCTTTTGCGAGGGCACTGGAAACATATCGAGGGGACAACATGGCATAGAAGACATATTGGCATGTGCTGTATTCTTTTGCAACCTACTGCGTTTGCTTAGTGGCCACTGACATATTATCTCTCTGTAGAGTGGGAAGACGTCACTGGAGCCGACGATAAAATGCCCAAGATGCAAATGTACTTCACTCGTCATCTAAACCGTGATGGCAGCATAAATCGCGTCGATGTACATGTTGAAAATGAACTCAAATTCCAGATAGATACAACGTGCGGTCTTAATAAAACCACCAAAGCTAGCATTACATGCAATGGCGAAGAGACATTGGCAGAGTCACCCGCAAAAACCACTGTAATCCGCGTCAAAGGACCAAACCATGAATCAAATGTTGAATTCGCTCGGCATCGTAACCCAATTCGCAAGAAATCCCAATCGAAATGGGTGGCGGGCATGACGCACATCACATGGGTGTATGAAGGAGATCTCGACGAAGGCACGTATATATACACGGTATGTAAAATGGTCACTGCAGAATGTGCCTATGATAACATGGGTTGACTGAGGAGGTCAAGGGCTGACGCTATTTGTTCGCAGGTCGCCCTCATTATTACTGCGATGCAAATAGTACAATCTCACAAAACTAACAAGAATCTTCTGGACGGTGAAGATGATGTCGAAAGCGTGCCAGATATGGTCTCGGATGCAGATGCGGCTGATGAGAATAGATAGAGCTTGCAATGGAACGAGAGAACGCAGTGTCTCCGTGGAGTTGTTGAAGCAGAGTCTCGAGGGCAGAGATTCGTCAAGACGCTGGCGATTGCGTGTCTGCGAGAGGAGATGACACGAGTCACGAGAGATCATCGTCGCCCGCTAACGTTGCTTCAAGTTTTCTATACAAACACTCTCTGGTGTATAGCCACTTGCCTAGGTGATATATAAGTTCACAGACCCTCATAGACAGCTCTGCCTCTTTCTTACTGTTTGTGCGTGTCAAAATAGATTGCTAGCCACAAGGAAACTTGCTGCTCTACAATTTTCTCGATCTCCCTTCTGCAAGAAATTATATACATGCAACAAAGGCACATCTTGGAGATCCCGCGACGCAGCAAGTCATCCTGACAGAAGCTATCGATACTCTAATTTGGCCCCACGCTAATCACTAGCTTCTGATATTCACTTGACGACCTTCCACCTTCATCCATTGTGACGTTTGAGGGCAGCCGGACACAGTCTGCATTCGATCAACATGGACGTCGATAGCCCAGTAAAGACGAGCCTCGCCTCTCAGTTCAACGCCCTTGCCTCTCTTTCCGCCCAGGAGCGCGTCACAAAACTACCTTCGCTGCTCGACCAGATCTACACCACCGCCGATACCTCCACGCTGGAATCAGATCTCACCGCCTACCTCGTCTTCATCCTCGACAGCCCGCGCCCCATCACGGGCGTTCAACCTCCATCTGAACCTCTCAGCCTGATCGCCTCCCGCCCACTCGTCTCCTCCTTCGCACAGCGCCTCAAATCCCACTCCTCCAACAACGTCAAGCTCGCCGTCGCCGAAACAGCCACCACCCTCATCCAACCGCGCGTCGTCTCCTTCGAAGACCAAGATGCAGCCTTCAAGTACATCCTCGCCGACGCTCAAGCCGCAGACGAAGAATACGTCGCCTCCGCCCGCACGCTCGACTCCATCAACCTGCAAGCTTCTTCCCGCAGCGCAACCGACGAGGAGAAAATGGACATCTGGGTGCGCATCGCGCGCTGCTATCTCGAAGTCGACGAGCCCACCCAAGCGGGCTCCTACATCAACCGCGCGAAGCAGATCCTTCATAACGTCAAGAACCCCACACAGCGACTACTCTTTCACTCATGCTCTGCGCGTGTCCTGGACTCGCAGCGAGCTTTCCTAGACGCATCCAACGCCTATCACACTATCTCCTACGAACCAATGGTGGACGACGACGACCGCATGACCTCCCTGCAATCCGCCATGACCTGCGCCATCCTCGCGCCCGCCGGACCCCAGCGCAGCCGCATGCTTGCGAAGCTGTACAAAGACGACCGCGCGAACCAAGCGGAAGAATACGGCATCCTCGAGAAGATCTTCCTCGACCGTATGCTCGAGGCTTCAGAAGTCGAAGCCTTCTCCGCGAAACTGCAAGACCACCAGAAAGCGCGCACCTCCGACGGCAGCACCGTCGTCGAAAAGGCGATGCTCGAGCACAATCTGCTGGGCGCCAGCCGCATCTACCGGAACATCAAGATCGACCAGCTGGGCGCACTGCTGGGCGTGGATGCGGAGAGGGCGGAGCAATACGCGGCGCAGATGATTCAACAGGGGCGGTTGGCTGGGTACATCGACCAGATCGAGCAGGTCATTTTCTTTCAAGGGATGGGTGGCGGCGCGAGTGAAGGGATGACTGGCGGTCAGGAGTTGAGGCGGTGGGACAGCAATGTGCAGGGATTGGCGGAGGAGGTGGAGAAGGTTACAACGATGATTCAGAGCGAGTTCCCGGAGTTCTACGCGGAGAACATGGTGTACTGAGGGCTGAGCACGACGAAAACTGCAATGCATAGCGTGGCGTTGGGCAACAACATCGGGCTTTGAGCCGCAGGTATGTAGATATGAGATTACTGACGAAACGATGAAAACGACGAGACGACAGTCTTGGTATCTCAGGTTCAACCTCCATTTGTCACAGCAGCTTGTAACCCTCTTCTCCCTCAAGACTGTCTCAATTCACCGCGTCTGCGAAATGGACTCAGCAAAATCATTCAACAGCACTCACACCAATGCTTTTCCCAGGTCCAGCTTCCCGCATCTACTCGCATATGTAAGCTCGCAACCTTCTCGCTCAACGTAACAGACTGCAGCTGCTCTTTCAGCAAAGCACCCAGGAGCGCGTACATGGAAACATGGCAGTGTCAGACCCTCCCTAATTCAACATCGCCGGCAAGCTGCTAGTTATTCTGGGGGTGTACGATGCATCACGGCTGCTACCATATAGCCAAGCTTCCAACAAGTATGATACAAACGCCTGCAACCGCTCAAAAAACATTCGCGTGGGCGAACTGATAGAAGATTCACATCATCCGCTCCATCGCGGCTACCCGCCTGCGACTAGCCTTTTCAATAGTGTTTTACACCCATGACGTATCAGTGTCGCTGTAAAGCATCTTCTTCGCTGGGTTAGGCTCTAACTGGGCTGAAAGACGTGCATCTAATTCTAAAAGGGATTGGTACGTGGGCTTGAGGTCGAGTAGACATTGAGCACTGCAGATGCTCGTTGCGAGCGTAGGTCGGATGACAGGCGTAAGTACATGAGCAACATGGATTTTGAGGTTGCGGCTGGTAGCCTAGTGGATCCACTCGAATTAACATAGAGTCGTGGACAATGTAGCGAAGAGCAATGAAGAACAGTCTATATTGGACACCGTAGGACGCGTAGAAAAGAGGCGAGATGGAAGGAGAGCTTCCTGCTTGTGGAAGACGTTCTCACTGCAGAGCCAACCTAATATGATGCCGATTCATCATGAACGACGTGCAATGATATATGTGCATCTATACATCAATCCTCTTCATATCATCGACATACCCACCCTCGTGACCTTACATACCCCAGCCACCCTCATCCAACACCGCTCATACCCCTCCCTCTCCCTCTCCGTACCCCCCAAATACACCTCCCATTCCCTCCACCACCCCCCTCCCCTCATCCCCCCAAGCTAAAACTCAAACTCCCCCCGAAAACTCCACGGATCCATTCCCGGCCCCACTCGCTCCGCCAAATCCCTCCTCTCCATATTATTAAAAACCTTCCTCAGCGTATCATACAGGTTCGTGCTCGAATTGTGCTTAATCGCCTTCTCGAACGCCTCCTCATCGCTCCCCAACCCAGCTCCATCCGCACTGCTAATCCCATTACTGCCCTCCACAATCTCGCGTGCTTTCTCCCGGCCCTCCCGCTCCACCATCTTGTGCATGTCCAGCGCGCCGAGGAGGTGCTGCGCGGCCTCTTGGAAGCACCCGATGTTGATGCAGCTGACGCCGAGGTTATAGCGCGCGCGCACGAAGTTCGGGTTGAGCTCTAGGGCTTTTTCGTACGCGGTGATGGCTTCTTCGGAGCGGCCGCTGTTGGCGAGTGTGGCGCCGAGGCGGTTCCAGAGTAAGGGACGCTGGTTGATGCTTTGTTGGCTGTTCAGGGAGCCTGTTTCTGAGGATTGGAGGGCCGCGGAGAAGCAGTCGACGGCTTTGTCGTACTCCTCTTTTCCATAGAAGAGGACGCCGAGTCCGACCTGCACGTCTGGGTCCATACTTTGCGGGTCTGGCGACAGTTGGGCTGCGCGGATGAACTCGTCCGTTACGCGTTGGTGGAGGGCCTCGCCATCGGTGAAACTGATGTCTTCATTTTCGCGGCCTTTTGGAGGTGGGCCAAATTGTGGGTACTTTGCGCTGAGCCAGCGCTCGAGCGTTTTGTATGCGTTGCGCTCGTAGCCTTCGTTGACATAGGATACTGATAAGCCCATGAGCGCGTCGAGGTTGGTGGGGTCACGTTGGATGGCGTTTTCGAGCGCGCGGATGGCTGGGAGTTCTTTTTCGTTCTGGGCTTGCGCGGTGCCGAGTCGGGTCCAGGCTTCGACGTGGTCGGGCTCTTTCTGGACGGCGGCTTCGAAGGCGAGGGCGGCAAGGGAAAGGTTCCCGTGCTCGTCCATGATGCGGACGCCCTCCTCGAAGGGGTTGGAAACGTCGGAGAAGATATTGTCGGGTTCGAAGAGGTAGTTGCCCGTTTCAAGGTTGGCGGGCACGTGCGTGTTGAGGTCGAGGTTGTTCATGTCGAAGTTGGCGAAGTCGTCATAGTCGTCTTTGGTGAAAGCTCTGTTGCGGAGTTCCGGCGTTTCAGCGAGGATCTTCTGCCACGTGGACTCGAAGTCGCCGAGGAGGGCTTCGTTGGCGGGAGTGGGGTTGTCGAGGAAGGAGTCGAGGTGGGAGGGGTGGACTGACCTGTCTATGTCTGAGAGCTCGCGCTCCATGGCTGCTTGGGCTTCGTCGTCGAGGGCTTCTGTCTGGTCGGCGGGTTGAGAGTCGAGTTGTGCGAATTGCGCCTCCCAGTCTGTGTCATCGAGCTCGACCATCCGGCCTTTGCCCTTGTCTTGCGTTGTGTGTTGCTGTTGGGGCTGCATCTGTGAAAAGCCCATACCGCCGCCATACGGTCGTTGCATGCCCATGCCCATGCCCATACCCATAGTGTTGCCGTACATAGGGCTATAACCCGTGTTCATGCCGCCCGTTGGTCGCTGGTATGTGCTTCCACTTGCCATGCTGCCATTCGCTGTCTGTGCTTCGCCGTTCATGCCAGCCTGCTTCATTTGAGCATACCGCTCAAATTCCGTCGGGTCGAAGCCAGCAGGCTTTTGAGGGTTGTGTAATTGCGGAGCGCCGTCAAATTGGCCAGCCCATTCTGCCTGCGACGGCGTCGAATTCCGCTGTGGGACCTGTGCTGGACCGGTGTGTAATTGCTCGAACTCGCGCCGTAACTGGTCTACAGCGAATGGCGATGCGGGGGTCTGCAGACCTGGCATTTGCGCAGACTGATTCGCGAACTCATCCATCATCTGTACCAACGTCAGCCATATGAGAGAAGGATAGCCAGACCTCGCAACTCCAAACATGCATGCTCACCTCATTGCCTTGAGGGCCTGGTATTGCTCCGCTACGGAACCCTTCCTGCATGCCACCCGGGCCTCGTCCCACCAATCGGTCTCTTTGTAAGCTCTTGTCATCTTGTACATGCTTCGAGAATTGATTTAGAGGATTGGCGCCGGTCGAACAAGAAGCATCGCCGCCACCTAAGAATGACATGGCTGGAAAGCGAACCTAAAGGGCTTTGCAATACGCGTGACTGTTGTGGGATAACTCGGATTGTCTAGTGGAGTATTATGCTGCCAGTATCGTAGCCTACTCAAGAATTGCTGTAAACTGTACGTTGAAGAAGGAAAACGGCCACGTCGAGTGCTTGCTCATTCTATGTTGACTCGGTAGTAAGCGGAGGTAAGAATGCCGAGGTTCAGCACGTCACGAATAGGTGAGGCTCAGGAGTATGCATGCATACGGATCTTTACATACATGAGTGTGATTTTGTGCTCGATACGGAGGAGGGATGATCATCACCGTCGTGTGATTCAAATTGATTATATGCCGAGAACATGGCGGCGAACGTAACTATACATAGCTAGATGCTCTACCCAGCCCAAGCCCTCACCGTCAACCCAGCGCCATGCAGAACCCACGTACATAATACAATGGCGAATGAACGGATTCTATCAGCTTTTCGGTCATCTATGAGCCCGAGCGTAGCGGCGTGCGGTCCGTCGACTTTGAATGCGTGTAGTCGACCCTCAGCGTACGGCCATAAAACTCCTTCGACTTCAGGTAATCCGCAGCTTTCGTCGCGCTGTCGACGTCCAAAAAGTCGGCATGCGCATATCCTCGCGGCTGTCCCGTACGCCTGTCGATGGCGACTCTCACATCAGTGACGTTCTTGATTTGTCGGAAGAGGTCGTTCAAGTCCTTGTCGCTCATCTCGTAAGACATGTTGCCGATGTATAGTGTTTTTGATGGGGAATGACGGAAGCCATCAGTACTCTTCGGCGCAGAGCGAGGGCCTGAGGCGATTGCAAATTGGACTGCCATGCGGCGACCCTCAAAGATCTGCTGATCGAGAGCTTCCATGGCGGCAGAGGCTTGCTCTTTATTGGCCATCTCAATGTAGCCGAACCTGTAAGCTACGTTAAAACCATCAGATACTTCGCGATCGGCTTCATCATACCCTTTGCTTAAACCTCTGCCATCATAGACAATCTTTGCATTCTTTACCTCACCGAATCGGGAGAACTCTTCTCTTAACGCATTCTGTGACACCTCAAAATACAAGTTGCCGATGTACAGGTTATTCGACGGCTCTGCTTTCTCCTTGATACCCTCAGCACGGATCGGTGTGCTCTGCGAGCTCGAAGCGGGAGACCGTGAAGGAATGGATGCGGCTGCATCTTGCGCAAAATCTGGCACTGTATCTTGTGCGCTTGACGCGGTTTCTCGTGCCGTATGGCTGGTACTCTCGGCGGTCTGTGAGGCCTCCGAAGCTGCTTCGCCGGCGAACGCTCTTGTGGCTTCTGCGGTGCCTTTCAATGATTCCTTCGCTTGCGACGCAGCATTAGTTGCTGACTCGGCGACATTGCTTGCAGCTTCTTCAGGCTCGGTGGCGTATGTGCGAAACGCGGAGAGGAACGATGAAGTCGGCTGAGTTTTCCATGATGTCGTTCTGAGACTCGAGTGAACAGCACGCGCGCGGACTGCTTGTGGACGGACGACTGGTCTGATGGCAAGGGAGGACGCAGCAATTGCTGCTTGTCGTATACTGTGCCTGTGCAATGTTTAGCTGAGGTCCACAAATTCCTGAGTATAGATATACACACATGATGAGCTGTTGTGATCAGTTGCCTGGAATGAATGCGAACTGAGAAGCGAAAGGAGATGATTGCATTGGGTGATTGGTTCCAAAAAATTCGGGCGATCCGTCATGTGAGAGAAAATTACTTGAAATGGATATTTACGATCTAAAATGCGCTCACATGTTGTCGAGGCCTGTCTCATTCCTTCTCATGTTTCAATCTCTCCAAACGAACGCCCACTTGCAACGGCTGTTGGACCCATACGTCTTCTGAGTATTGTAGTAAACATCCAAGAGATCACTAGTTGCATCCATCATGGAGCTGCCAGCAAAGCATTATTCATCTCTTCCTCTAGTCCTGTGCTACATCCCCCCCACCTGCTTTCCACCGCCTCCGCATCAACCACCCACTTCACCTTTCTTACCGCCCACTCCCCGAGCGAATTTCCGCGAAGCGCACATAACCACGTATTATCCATCCACGCCTCTGCAGTCACATGCACGCGCCCTACCGGCGTATCGCTCATCACCACTTTCATCTTATGCTCTTTCCATCCATGCAGGACCACGTCCAGCGTCTTCCCGCCTCCCTTCAGCACCAGCACCTCTCTCCGAGCCCCAGATTCCCCAACGACCGTGGCACCTTCGCATCTTTTATTACTTTTCATTTGTTAATATATAATTTAGTGAACATACCGCCCTCCTCCTTCACCTCCAGCGTGCTCGCCCACGCCCCAGCCGGCTGTTCTTTATGAAACGCCGACACAATCAGCTTTCACGCCCCCCTTGCGCCGTCAAGAAATTGACAGATAGTGCACGAAGACTGCGTGCGCTCAACGCCCTGGTTTCAGCACACCCGGGATATGGACGTGCTCGCCGGCCTCTTCTGCGCCAAAGTGGCGGCGGTGCGCAGGGTCGAAGACGATCCAATTGGGATCGTTAGAACCGCGCGCGTGGTTTTTGGAGAGCGTCTGCCGGTCGTGTCTGGCTGGTAGCAGCGACCGGTAGCAGCAGACAGGAGTATGCGCACGCCAATCCCCAGACGGTTCCTACCTGTCTGCGGACCAAGCTGCCGCCCTCAGTAGCAGCGGTCGCTACTATACGTTCGCAAACCACCGAACGATTCCTACCTGCTTGCGGATTAATCTGTCGTAGTTGGCAAACGGTCGTAGACGTATTTGAAGTGCCCGACGTTTTTCCCCACGCCTGCTGGGTGTCGCATCGCATGGAAGCAGTGAACACGTGGAAGTGGCATCTTTATCTCGGAACCATGGCGTTGGAAGACAACGCTTTGCGACAATGTAGCGAAGCACCAGACGCTATTCCTTATACTTAGTAGGTTTCGGATCGATACAAGCAGTACGACACGACGAAGGACCGACTCTACCCCCGAACCGGGGCTTTGGAAGAGGATCCTTTGCGACAGTTTAGCGCGTGATCTGAATCAAGGGTGAGGTTTTGTGATAGGAGTGAAAGTCGAAGGGGCCGAGTGGGACGTTTGAGGTTCGGCATGAGACAAGCGATGCGATGCGATGATGACGGGGAAGGGCCGTTCCGAGGACCGTCTGATGCTGCTGTGAGTGTGGACGTGTAGGTAGCCTGAACAGCGGAGGATCACATATTCAGAGTAAGCTGTACCTTTTGTATGTGTCTTGAATGATTCCTGACTGTGCAGTGCATACAAAGGCTATCCTCGTATCTGCAGTCTCTCAGTCCATACTCCAAACGACAGATTTCACTCTCGATCTTGAATCCCAAAACGCCAATGCTCAATGCCCACAATCATAACACATAACTCATTACTCCCCCAAACCTGCTCTTTCCCACATTTTCTTCCCTATATCCAAATGTTCCCACCGCTCACCCACCCCAACTCCCCTTCCGTCCCGGCAACCCCCACGCCCGATGCGGATTCAATTTATTCCGATCCTCACCCCCCTCATCCGCAACACCCATCTGCTTTCCCCATTCCCTCACATATATCCTCAACGCCCGCCATCGCGCACACATCTCCTCTTTCACCGGCTCCTGCACGTCCGCCATCTCGTCGTCGCTGTGCTGCTTTCCAGCCGGCACCGGAACGTCCACCTCATGCTCACCCAACCGCAGATACCCCCGTTGCTCAGCGAGCTTATCATCCTTCCTCAGTTCGTCCACGGGCACGCCCGAGATCTTAGCGAGCTCGTCGTCGAACTTCGTCGCTAGCGCTGGGAAGCCGAGGGAGAGGTAGTTGTACACTTGCGTTACGAAACTGTCGGGGAACTCGTTCTCCAGTATCGCGTCCTGCTGCGTCGTGGTATGCGTGATACTGACGCTGACGCCGCTACCTCCGCTGACGCTGGCGCCGCTGTTGCTGACTGGAGGCGTGGGCGGGGCGCCGCGTTTGCCCGCGACGGACGTGCCGGCGGCGGTGCCTGCGTTGAGGGATTGGAATGGATCGCCTTTCTCCGACACTGGCGAGCGCTGAGGCGTCACGAGTCCCAGTGGCGCGCTCGTGAGTCTTTGATCACCTGCTGTGCAATGGCCGCCCCATAGTCCTGCGCAGGAACCAGATTTGTTGCTGCCCTGGCTTGCTACACTTGCCTTTCTATCCGCGTTCGCCCAAAGACCGTCGGATTGCGCGTTGAGGTAGCACATGCTGTTCTTCAGGAACTCGCTACCTTGTGTCACGTCGAAGCGTGCGTGTTCTGGTGAGGGGCAACGTGGGAAATCAATGTCTCCGCCGAGCATAGGCGGGGAGGCGGCTTTGCGCTGTTGCTTAAGGTCTGGGTCCCGCTGGTAGCCGCCGATGAGATTGTTGGGTCGTGGCCCCTGTTGATTCTTTTGTGCGGGCTTGTTGTTGGACAACCAGGCGTCCTGCGCGGCCTCGCCGTCAAACTCGACGTTGAACGTCCCCGTGCGTCTGCGGCCGGGGAGATCCCGCTGGGTAGTGGGCATCTCGCCGAGCTCCTCACCGCGCGTGCGCAGGGCTTCAAGAGCGGCTTGGTCGTCATCGCTATCTCTGTGATAGGCTCTTGCAGCGGGGCGTTTGCTGGACTTTCGGCTGGGCTGGGGTGATGGTTCCGAGGAGCCTTCGGAGTCGACGTAGTGCATGATAGGTTCGTGTGCGTCTGGTGTAGGGAAGACGGCTGCTTCTTGGTCGCGAAGCTGTTTCTCAGCGGCGCGGGCGGCGAGCGCAAGGAGGTAGCCAGAGAAGCGGTCGTCGACGGATTCACGCATACGCGTGGCATCCTTGTAGCCTTCGTCATTGGAGGACAGAGAGGAGGATCGGGGTGAGTAGCTTGCGGTGGGGGAGGATTCTGAGGACTCGATGGCTTCGAGGTCGGGGACTTTGAAAGAGTGTGTTCGTGTGTTGGCGCGGGTGGTGTAGTGAGGGTGCATGGAGCCTTGACGATTTGGATTGGGCTTCATCTGTTGTGCGTAGGGTACATGATTTGTGGATACTGCCGGTGTTTTGTTGGGAGGAGCGAGAGGATTGGCGGGCAGTCTCAGAGTCTTGAATGATTCACTGTGAGTGCCATTGGTCTTGTCTTCTGCGCGCACAGCCGGCAAGCTGTCTCCGGTTTTGCGCGATCTCGAAGCCGTCTCCAACATCTCGACCTTGAAACGCCTTTTGGGCTTCGGCGAAGGCTCACTAGACTGATCGGGAGCCTGCTCCTTCTGCGGTGATGGCTCCCCCCGATTACTGCGGGTTGACGTCGACACCACCTGAGGCGCGAATCTGCGGCGTGCCGGCGAGCTTGATGGGGATACCTTTGCTGGTGTTGGACGGGGTGAGGTGGAGGCTGGCTCGGCAGCATCACTCCTGTGACTTCGAGATTTGGTGCTCACAACTTCGGGAGCAAAGCGCCGTCGCGCTGGCGAAGACTTTAGATCTGACACTTGGGTGTTGCTTACATCTGGCTGTGTAGTCTCGTTCTTATTCGTCCTTCTTGACGTTTCGACAGGTTGTGCATTGAATTTCCGTCTTGCTGGAGGTAGCTGGCCATTCGCTTGAAAACCTCTTTCATTGCGTAGCGGCGCGAGCGTGTCATCCTTCGCATTCCCGACGGTTCTCGCGTGTATTTCTTGCGTCTCTTGAGTAGGCCCAGCCTTCAATCTTTTTGAGTCGTGTGCCATGATAGGCACTATATTATGTGTGCTTGTTCGTTCCCCCGCTTCTTCCCTACTCTTCGAATTCGAGCAACAAGAGGTGGTGTCAACTGTCTCCGACTGGAAGCGACGTCCGTTTGAGAGGGAAGAAGCCATTGCGATCCGAGCCTAGCTAAAGGTCAAGATTCGAGGGGATGTCCCGAGGTCCCGCACGAGCGCGGTGTACAGTGCGGGCACCTGCAATTGCAGGAGCTTTGGGTCGGGAGAAGTCGCTTGAGTGTAGCCCAGCCCGCTCAACAACAGGTGTAAACCTTGTAGCGACTCCAGACTGGACCAAATGAAGCTATCGAGGTTATCGGGACGGATCGGAAGTGAGGAGAATGCTAACTGATCGGGAACTGAGTTTCCTGAGTGAAGGAAGTGAGTGTAATCTGGTATGGAAAAGCGAAGGAAGACAAGAGTATTCCTATCTTATTGTATACAATCTGTGACTGGGTGTAGAGGATGACGCCGGCGTAGCGGTGAGAAGGTGGGGGGGTTGACACGTTTGTGCGTCGGAACTGCTGCTGACGTTCAGACGCCGACGAACAAGAGAGTGCGACCGGTAGCCGAACGGCTTTGTCAGTGGGAAAGCTTTGCGGAACGCAAAAGTTGAGATGCCACAAAAGGCCAGAGACTTCGATTGCTGCAAGCTCATGCGTGCATATACCAGAAAAGAGCGTTGTAGCTGAATGGGGAAAAGCGTTGAGTCGACGTGGTGAATGCGCTAACAAGGGAGTGTGAGGTGTTTTCTGCAAGAAAAGAATGTCGAAGCCTACTTCGTCAAAGCATCAAAGCAAGCAAGTATTCAGTCAATATGACTTTCGGAGAATTACACATAGGACAGCTGGCTATCGCGTTATGGCCAAACAGCTGGCACAACGACATCATCGCCTCAATGCTTGGACCTCAATGGCAAACAGCCCCCAAAAGCGACCACGTAGCTACTTTGAAACAGCATTGGGGCTCGACGCGTTCGATGTAGCCTCCGCGTGTCGCAGATTGAATCCACCCAACGCCTTCCATGGGATTTCCAAGTCTTCGATGCCTGGCCCCGCTGCGCCATGTCGCCGCCGTACAATAGCGCATATGGAAAGTAAGCAACGGTAAATACGGACAAGTGGCCCGACCCATTGACCAAAGTACATCCGGCGTATTTTCCTGCTCAGCTGCGCTCCTCCTACACGATGAAACGGGCAATCGGTCAAATGTAAACTTCTTCTAGCCCGAACCACGGCCCAGCAGGTCGCAATTTTGCCTACGGTCAATGGAATTGCGCCCCCATCCCCTTGGCTGAAACGCAATAGCATTGACACCTCTCTGAAATAGACAAGAGGCTGGACGTGCTCATGTTGCGGCTCTCTGGCGGCTCCGCATTCAGTGAGTCAATGGATTCTTCAAGGCGTATGGCGTCGCGGACGTCCTCCGTGGTCGCAGGACGTCCGTCGACGTGCCCTTCGTCCAGTGACATGGTGGTCTGTTCTTGGTTCGAGAGCGCCTGTTCAAACTTCGGCTCCCTCATCAGTCTCGCAGCCAGCTGTTCCCTATCGCGCTCTCGAGGGATAACCACCCAGTCGTTGCTGCTCGGCCCCTTAGCCTCGCTGCCCACCTCAGTGCTGATGTCTGATTGAGAGTCTCGAGCAGTCGCAAGATTGATGATGACAAGATTCTCCTCCGTCAATGCGTGAGAAGCACCGGCAGTGACACCAATAGTGGCAATCTGTGTGGGTGTTGGTGGTGACTCAGGGCTGCTATCGTGAGACGGCTGCTGGGTCTCTGGTTCCCTATCACCTTGTGTTGAGCCTGTCTTGTCGTCCATGATGTAACCAATGGTAACTATGGACGAGACGCTTCGGTCTTAGAAATGTTGTGTAGGCCTTGTATGGTAAGATGTAGTGTAAACCTTGTATGGAGATCAAACACCAAGCAAGAGCTGAAAGACCAAGGAAGATAGTAGACCTATTAACCTTACTTATACCATGACCTGCGGGACGCCATAGCTCTCAAAGACGATCGGCACTGAGCCTCAAAATCATAAGCGACACAGCTTGGTGGCGAATGAGCGTGAGGAGGAGTCAAGCTCGTCCCGACAAATTCTCAATGGTAAGTCATGCAGAGTGAGGAGGGCGGTGATAGCCGCACGAGGCAGCCGCTGGATGCGTCAGGCAACATGGGTTGATAAATGGCTTCTGTCCGCTGCATACCCATCACTTTGCACCATACTCAGCTTAAGATGGCCGTCACTCGGAGGACACGGCTCCAGATGTGACTCGTGCCTTTCGCCAGGAAGTCGTGGCGCTGATGATGTCAGTTCCCTAAGCCTAGCGGTGAAAGTACGATGGCAAAGCAGGATGATCACGCCCACGTGCCGTATGTGTCTCAACGCATGGCTCAACCGCCGTGAGTAATTTCAACGCCGATCACCTCCGATGGGGCAGAAACGATTGGACTTCGAGGACGTGGTTCGATTCAAGCTTACCCAGATAGCAGCTTACATCCGCCTTGCAGGAGCTACGACAATGAAAACCACGTCGGTGATATGCTTATCCAGACTATCGGGTTGCATTTTGCCCCGAGCGGCTGGCATGATACCGTTGGTATGGTTACTGGTAGATGTACTCTTGCGGAAACGATCGTGTATAGCGATATACAGCATATGCTACTCAAGACCCTCAAGGTCGGCTTAGGTTAGCTTAAACAGCCCTTCGCGAGGTCCCTGATACTCAGACACGCCGCCTTCTCGACGGCTGCTATTGCTCGCCTTGCCATCGCATCTTGGCCGTCACGCCGCCCTCAGCGAATAACAGGGCTGTGGCATGGTAGATTTCGAAGCGAGGCTGAGGCGAGGCAGCGAACACCGTGATACAAAGGTACAAGGAGGAAGGAATCGAAGGTGGTCAGATTGTAAGCCTCACGATATTATGATGTTGCCGCTTTAGGTCGATTGCTTGGCATGCATGTGACGTAGGAATGTATCACCTAAGCTTTAAGTTCAGTGAGCATAGAACTTAATCGGCATCTTGTATATCAAAAGCAAGAGACAGAGATTCAAGATGGTCTTGAGTTTCATGGCCCTAGCGGTCCACTTGACCAGTGCCGCGCTGGGCGCATACCTGTTATATCCACATTGCACGTAAGTATCTATCCCTCCTCCACGCGCATCAAGCCTTATATTGACATACGCAAACAAGAACATGCGTAAACAACATGCGCGTATACAAAGACGCCTCCGAGCGCGCGGCCAAGTATTCACAAATCGCCAAGGACCAGCTCGAGCAGACGCAGAATACGCTCGGTGCTGCATGTGTTGGGGTGAGTCCTTGTCTCTACCCATTGTATCTGGCATTAATAAATCTATTGTAGACCGTGATCAACCTCATCACCTCGATCTACCCTCTCGTCAGACCGGCCTCCGCCGGCTCCAGATGGCTACCGCTATTCCTCGCTAGCGTGAATCTAGTCACTCTGATCGCGACGCAGTACTCTGTCTCCGGCTTCTGGCGCGGAAAGAAGCCAGTGCCGGGGATGCCGGAATTCAATGATACAGTGAAGCGCACTGCGACGATTAGCATGTTCATGCGATATTTGATCGTGCTGGCGACGATAAGTACGGCGATGGCTGCGGTGGGGACGTGAAGATGGTGGGTCGTTCTGTATGCCAGTCCGAGAATGTTCATCATTATATTTGTACACGCATTTTAGCCATATCTTGCCTTTGCACGAACCGCTATGCGTATCGTACAGTCGTTGGTCAATCATCCACGATGTCATCATCGCTGAGTACAAGCTTCTCCACATCACCTTCGAATCCTTCTACCGCCTCGAAACCTCGACTTGAGAATGCAGCTTCTTTTTGGCCTGCGCGAAACCTCTTCCTTTGATTTATTGCCGTGATTGCATCTTCGTCATCGCTCTCTTCGTCGCGTTGGACGCCTACACGTTTGAATCTTACCACCTGGTCAATATCCTCAAACAGATCGGAGGCAGACGGCGTGCGATCAGTATCTGTCAAGCCTCGAGATATCATTAGGTAGTACGGGAAATGTTCCAAGAGAGCTGTGAGGCGCGGAAGTTGACGGGCAACATCGTCAGGGCCGGACTGTGGTTCGCAATCTTCGCTCTTCCCTTGCAACGGTGGTGGCGCCAGCTCTGCTGCCGGCATGCGACCTGGTTGACTGATAGATTGTTTGGGGAAGCCATTTATTCCGCCGTGTACACGGTCCAGACTTCGATCAATAACTAGTCGACCTCGCTGCGCCTGATCCAGTAGATATGCCACGGAATCTTTGATCTCCTCACGCTTTCTCCAAAGCTTTATGTCTGTGGGATAGAACATGCGATGAACATCTGGTCGGTACCGCTTATCATCGCATGTTTCAGCGGAGATTCGTTTCACTGGGCAGGGCAGCGCAGCTTGCAGGCCTCTCACACCAATGTCAAAGGATATCTGATCTTGCCGGAGACCTTCGCTGACAACGCCGTGGTTACGTGCGCCATCGAAGCCACCATTGCCTCTTGTACCTAGGACGTCGGCGTCCCCCAGTGCGCTCAAGCAGCCTTCGATGTTGTCGAGTGTGGCTTCCGCATCCTCGGCTTGTGAAGGGCACGTGCAGCTAAGTATGTAGTTTTCGTGCAGTGCGGAGAGAAACGTCGACGTGTCTGTCCCGGCGGCTGCAAGAAGAGCGTCAGGTCCTAAGACAGGCTGTGGTCGATGTCTCAACTCATTGCCATCTGCCTGTCGTCCTTCAATCTCCTCTCGCTTGTTGTACACAATCTTGCCGACCGTGTGGAAGAGGCCTAAGGTGCTTTCGCGCATTGAGATCAAGGAGAAAGCTGCGTCATCCGCGGGTTTCTGCTGACCAATTTCCGCGCCGCTCTTCGTACTCTTCGAGTTCTTGGCCTTTGCCTTCGAAGTACTCTTGCGAGGAGGTAGCACGCTATTGTCCACTGCTGCGAGATTCCTGCAAAGGTATTCAAGCGTCGACACGGCGTTGCGCACATCGCCAATCTCGGAGAGTTTCTGCAACACAGCTGGACTGACTGGCTGCGCCCTGCCAGTCGATCTTGTGTGTTTCTGCAAGGCAAGCTTGAGCGCTTTCGTGATGAAGGTTGGAGCAATCGGATTGAATTCGATCACGCTGACTGCGGGATGGTGAAGTATGTCACGACCGAGGAGACGATGAGCCGTCAAATTCTCGGAGGAGTCAGAACTAGACAGGGCTGACTCAGATACTGAGATGACAACAGGCGTCGGTGCAGCATCCTGTGTCTTCTTTTGGAGATTGCTTGAAGCTAAATACTGGAGTATTTGAGTGCGAAACGAAAGCAGCACTGTTGAGGAGCTGCCGGAGAAGTTGGGAAACTCCTCGATCACGATCACTCGCTTGCTGTCGCCCGAATGTGTAGGCTGATCTTCTTGTGGCTTGCCGTTTGCCGAAACGATGTCCAATCGCTGAAACTGCCCAGCACGAGAGAGGAAGTCAGCAAATTGAGACGACAGTGACACGTAGTCCGAGGAGCTAAAATCGGAGAGGTCTGGATTGTGCCACTCCAACAGTGCGGCACCTAGCAGCTTAGAGAGAAGCGATATGACGGTGCTTTTACCTGCGCCAGCTGGTCCCTTGAGGATCAATAGTCGCTGATACAGCCTACCATCAATAACTGCTTCGAGCCATGCCCTAACGTCCGCAACCTTCTTGGGATGGACTGCGAGCTCGTCCAACGTTCTTGGGGCATAAGTTTGGTTCCATGGTCCAACATTGGCACTGGAAGTCGATGAAGTATGTGGTATCTGCTGTGTGCTCGGGGTTGCTATACGGCCCTGCACCTTCAGAAACTTGTGACTCGCTGTACAACTTCTGTCTGGTAAGGGCTGACCGTCATTGGCGATGTCCCACGATCTCTTTCTCGAAGCATTGCCATTCTCCGCTTTCTCACGGCGCTGCCGGGTCTTCTTATTGGCAGGCCGGTCGGAATCATCATCAATGATATCTTCCAACTCTTCCGGTTCACTCGGCGCTCTCTGGCTCGTGCTAGTGGAATTACGGGCCGCGTCTCTCGATGCCGGTCCGAAGAACGATTTCAAGGACTGACTTGTGTTGGCATTGATATCTTGCCTGCTCTTGCTGTTGGCTGACCTCCGCTTTTTTGGCGAAGCTTTCGTCGTGCTCTTGGTAGCTGGTGCAGCAGGATTGTTGTTCGCCAGAGGCTTACGTGGCTCCCGCGCAGCCTTCACACTACGCTTGTTGTCCTTTGATGCTGCTGCATTCTTGACATTTTTCTCTTCGGTGTCGCGCAGTGGTGCATCTGAGTGGTCTTCATCTGAGGATAATTCTACGTGTTTGCGCGGACGGGTCTGCACCATTCCTTCTCGAGCGCCTTAAGCACGGCAGATACTTCACGCTCTTCATTGGTGATCATTGACAATAGGGTCGAGTCTGCAAGTATTTATCGACAGGTGAGCCCAGGACATGGGCGAGAATCACCGGACTTGGCTCAATCTCGGATCCGAAAACAATCCTTGGCGTAATTTCGTCAATAAATAATGAAAATCATTACCCAGACCAAACGGGCATGAGTTGAAGCACTTCATGCTCTTTGCATTCATCAATCTGGAGAAGTGGCCTGGTATAGATAAGGCTTGGTAACTTATCATCGTTCATCCTTTCGAGCGTTCGATATCCAGCATTGCCTCATTCCTCTTCACCCAGGCGTGTTCCTTCACTCAATACTCGCTTCATTCCACCATCAAGACTCTTTCCATATCACCGAGATAATTCATCTCTCGCACCGCTGGATATATCCGACGTGTAGCTGGCTGCAGATAGACCTCTCCACGACGACCGCATCCGTGTCTGGTTTCTCTGACGACGGTGTTTGTCGTAGGTATACCGAAATGACTCCGGATAGCCCCACAATGCTCGACGAAGCCTTCAAGTTCATGTAGGTGGCATCTTTAGCCTAACAATGTCCGTTTTGTAGCGTCAATCCTCTGCTCATGTCACCCCTCCCCTATTGTCAGGTCTGTTTCGTCGTAGCCCAGACATGGCACACGTGATAGACGGAAGGCCTCCATAGATTGGTAATGTGTCGCGTCAAGCTCTTCCAGACGAGCGCAGAAGGCGTCTTCTTCAGTAGGTAGAGTTGAGGGTTTGCTTTCGGAACATTTGGAACCATCATCCGTCAGTGACAAGCCAAGTGATTGCAATTCTTCCGAAGATGCGTTCTTCACCCAGACTCCGCCTGATGATGGCCACCCGTAGACGACGGCTGCTGTTGGATTACCGGCTCCGTCACTACTGACTGGCGCCACCCGGCGTGAGGTCAGAGCTGGTGTGGGCGGCGGTGGAAAGGAAAGCCTCCGCTGCTCGGACGGCAAGCTCTCGAGCTCGGCGTTCCTGTAACCGACCTCATACAAAAGAGATTGAGTGATGGCTGGCAGTGAGTGCCAATGGCGGTCGACGAGGTGCTGGATGTTGAGATATGCCTGAGGATGCACCTGCCTTGCAATTGGATAGACAAGCGGCGAAGCCAATAACGTCGCAAACGTGGCCATCTCGCCCATTATCTCGAATGGTAGTGAAGACGTAGGCGCTGTTGTCTGTGCACTCTTTGGACTGGGGAGAAGCTCGCATGGTGACGTGCGATTGATGTCACTTGCGGCATCCTGCGAAGAAACAAAGCTGCTCACATATGATGGCAACGGCCATGCAAAGAGACTGTCGAGCATTTCGACGCGGAAATGTCACTGCGATCCGGACAATATTGGGAGACGCAAATCGGAGCGCACAAACCAGCCCTCGCGAAGGAATTCATCTTGAACGCGCGAGGGCCACTCTGTCATATATCGACAGGCAACAGACGTGCTGAAGGAGCGCCAACCTGATACGAATCCTTTTGCCTTATTCAAGTTAACGGGCGAACGTACGAGAGACTGGCCCCCAGTTGCAGGACGCAAATAGTATGGCCAGCTTGGTCAAGTCCATGCCTTGCGTCTCAAACTCTGCAGAGCCTCTGCGCCAAGCGGGCCGATACAGTGTCTCTGCCGTCGTCGCAAGTGGTCATTTGCTGCGGGCGGAGATCACAGCGCTGGCGTGAAATGAAGTTTGGGGCGGGACGGTGTTCCCGTGCAACGTCATGCAGCTATCCTAGCCAAATGTGAAACCTCAAATATCCGTGGGCATCCTTCAACGTCGCCATGCAAATTAGCTCAGCTGCATGATGGCAACGAGTTCCGGCGTGCGCAGTTCAGCGAGGCTTGTTGGCTGACATCGGGCCAACGCCGCTCTTGCGACTTCTGTTGGTGAGTAATACTGTACCTTAGATGCGCGCAACACCAGCAGCAGGACAACCGACGCGATGAGTCACTCATTTCGATAACAAAAATCATGGTGAACGAACGTCCCGAGTCGACAGTCGAGAAGAAGTCCGCCCTCGTCGGCCAGAAAACGTGCCAATGGCATCAACATCCTCGCTTGACAGATGAATGAACGCACGCGCCTTTCTTTGATTGCTTCGCCTGGGATATCCTTAAGTTCATCGGGCAGCCCGTACATCAATCCATCAATCCATCGATCCAGGAGAACGCGTCACGAAGGCAAGTACGCTCAGAAGCGATGAGAGGTTTGTCGCCGTGTTTGTTCTTGGCGTTGCGAGACAACCGTCAGCGAAGCCCACATTAGCGACGGCGTCGCCGAAGAACATCAACAAGCGTACAAGTTCATTCACTCGGTTGATAGCAGTAAGATCCTACGAAGGAAACATGCACCAACAAAGGAGTGAGAAGGAGATGCGGATCTAGTTGTTGTCAATTGTTGGCTAGCAAAGCCTGCACGCTACAAACCCTATGCTTCCCTTATACCCTTTCCTATGACAATACTATGTGCCGCAATCAAGACCGAAGATCAGAAGAATTTCTCTATAACTTCCTTGAGCAAGAACGGTAATGCGTAACCTCGAGGTCGGCATCCTTACACGTACTACACTTGCGGACTAGCGCGTCTGCAAGGTGCCTATCAATGCCGATGTCACTTCAAGCACCGATAACCTCACCTGCAGCATGATCTGCAGCAGGACTTGCATCCCGTGATCTGGGCCACCATGGATCACCTCACAAATTGGCGTGATTGTCGGGCAGCCGATGAACCACCCTCCTTCCTTCATTCTCCTGTAACGCCTGGAGCTCGTAGTGGAATTAGCACCATTGCATGCGCTTGAAGTGGTAAGTATGCGCGGATCCCTGGCGGTGTTATTGAGTGCCTTCGTAGCTTCGACGCAAGCCGTAGCGATAGGCTCGAGGCAAGATGATCAGGCTGCAGCATGTCAAGAGACATCCGTTTTGATCCTGTAAGCGCAAGTCTGGTAATCTTGCAGCAACACCCCTGTCTGACAGATCTCATGCTTCAGTGGAGCTGGCACAGCTGGCATCACCGCTGCTGTAGGTGCTTACAGAGCGAGGATCAATCGTTTGTGCTCACATGCAGCATAGCAAGCCCTTCACAATCAGTCCATAGAACACTTTATCATTGTCGAATACAACAACGGTATCGGCGGCCGTGTTCGTCACACAGAGTTTGGCCAAAAGTCCGATGGCAGTCCGTATACGATCGAGCTGGGCGCAAACTGGGTGCAAGGTCTCGGCTCACCAGACGGGCCTGAAAACCCCATCTGGACTCTCGCAAAGAAATACAACGTCACCAACTTCTACTCGAACTATTCTGACATCTTGACGTACGACGAGACCGGGTTCAATGACTACAGCGAACTGTTCGACGCATATGACGATGCTTACAGCACTCTTGAACAGGATGCTGGAGACATACTCACGTTCAACTATCTCGACCGCAGCGCGCGGGCTGGCTACACCCTTGCCGGATGGTATCCTGGACGTGATATGCACGCTCAGACTATCGAATGGTGGGACTGGGACTGGGAGGATGCCTATTCACCCGACCAGAGTAGTGAGCTTTTCGGCGTTGCTGGCTATGTAGGTGATCCTCGCTCAGCTTCACGATCTCTGTCGTGCAGCGCACGATGAGACTGCTGCGTAAAACTAAATATACGCAGAACACGACGTTCTATCAGTACTCCGAGGAGAATAACTACGTCTTTGATCAGCGAGGCTTCAATGCCTTCCTGCTCGGCGAAGCTAGTACCTTTCTCAAGCCCAACGATCCGCGCCTGCGCTTGAATACTGTCGTCGCGGACATCTCGTACTCTGACGACGATGTCACTGTGTATGACACGAACGGCACCTGCATCAAAGCCCAGCATGCCATCTGCACATTCTCTCTGGGAGTGTTGCAAGACTCCATCAGTCCTATGCCGTTCGTGGCGTTCGAGCCTGCCTTGCCAGCTTGGAAACAGGTCAGTGATTGCGCATACACCTTGACTAGTTGCCCTCTGTCATTGTAGCAGACCCCTCAGCTCTTCTCAAACTGTATCGTGCGCGCTACTGCTGATGTTAGCCTCACAGAACGCCATCGCCACCTTCGATATGGGCATCTACACTAAGATCTTCATGCAGTTTCCAACGCAGTTTTGGGACGCTGACACAGAGTTCTTCCTCTATGCTTCACCGACGGAACGCGGTCAGTATCACCAGGCCACGATCCTCCTCCTCATAATGCATGGATCCCAACGAACATTCCATCCCTTCGCGTGGCGTCGCCATAGCCCGTCCACTGCAAGCTCACATATTCCATAGGCTACTACCCTCTTTTCCAATCCCTCAGCACTCCAAACTTCCTACCGGACTCCAACATCCTCTTCGTCACGGTCGTCACGCAGCAGTCCCGCGTCGTCGAAGCTCAGCCGGACGAAGTCACGCAGGCCCAAGTCCTCGCTATCCTCCGCGCCATGTTCCCGGACGAGGACGTCCCCGATCCAACCGCCTTTCTATACCCAAGGTGGGGCAATGAGCCTTGGGCTCGCGGAAGCTACAGCAACTGGCCGACAGGCGTGACATTGCAGGAGCATCAGAATTTGCGAGCAAATGTGGGAAGGCTGTGGTTGTATGTTTTCACCATGTCTCTGCGATCCGTCACGAGGGACCAACCTCTTGTGTCACCTCTGCCCATTACAATGTATATGCTGACATTCCGCAGCGCTGGCGAACACACCAGCGCCAACTACTACGGCTTCCTACACGGCGCATGGTTCGAGGGTCGCGACGTGGCTGAAAGCGTGGCCAGCTGTCTGCAAGGAGCGGATTGCGGCGGGGAGCAGAGGTACGAGACCTTGTACGGGACGCAACCCGAGGCCGAGTTCAACGCGCTGAACGGGTGGGATGTGAGTAGCTTTCAGACGTACGGAGACGTAGATTGAGGAATGTCGTATAGCCCGTGAGGCGCGGGAGTTGACATCATGCTTTCACTTGTGGAGAGGTACAGGACAGCGATTACGAAATGCTCATAGCCATGGACAAGAGAAGTCCAGCCGAAGTTGACTGAAAAATGAAAAGTGCGACGTGAGATGGCTTTTCAAAGCGCCAAGCCCGAACTTGTATCCGGGGCTTTTAGGGGCTTCCCTTCTCCTGTAGAAACCCCAATGTGCCCCAAGAAATACGAGCGCCGGGGCCAAAACCCCGATAAATATTGTCGCCCGCAAGTGATCTCAGCCTTGGGAACGCCAAGCCGCGCGTATGTTTCCACTTGAACTCTTTGCAGTCCGAATTGTCCTCCTACCAAGTTTTGGATGCTTCAATCCCGAGAATGGCGGTGCTTGATTTCAACAAGAATAACGTCTTCCTTCAAACTTGACGCCATGCACGGAGCTGACTGCCAATGGAACCAGTAGCGCGCATTCCGCTGTTTCGAGGTCACTTTAAGCCGACCTTCGCACCGCAGAGATGGCGTTCTTGGCCATCAAGTATGCGTGATTTCATGTCTCTTCTGGCATATTCGTGAGCAACACAGGCGCTTCGTGCAGCCAATGATGTTGGGCGAACCACAAGGTCTTGTGAGAGCCTTGCGCCTCGCTGCAGGCAGAATGAGGCTTAGCGAACTGTAGCGTCTACTTCATCTCAAGCAGAACACCGGGTCTGTTCTCTTGACAATACTTTAGTATTATGCACTGGCTCTAGACTAGGTAAAGTATATGGCAACGCAACAACTAGATTCCGAATCGAACCTAGCAGCTGCGGTGCAAGACGCCGTGTGAAATGTTTGAGGGTTTGTAGCTACAACAGGTTCGATCGCAGAAAGCAATTGTCAAGCGGGCACCGGAATTTGTGAGCCAGCTCTGGGAGGCTTACTGGTCTAAAGAGTTCACTTGTTATATGGGAGGCATCTTCGTCAGAAATGGACACCTCGTCTCCTGTGGTCAGCTCTGAAGGTGGTGCACAACCTAATAAACTAGGCGAGGTAAAATCCCAGGTCTCAAGTGGCCAGGGCGTAGCAGGCACGGAATTGCGATCGGGGATTGGGGGGCGCCAACAGACGCAGCCCGAGAATGGCATGCGAATTGTCATAAGGGATTTAATCGGTCGCCAGTATCCACTATCAGTTCAAATCGGCATGACCATCTATCAAGTGAAAACTCTCTTAGCAGCAGAGTGTGGCTCTCCAGCTCGAGAACAAAAACTGTTTCATCACTTGAAATAACTTAGCGACGAGAAAACAACTGGACACTATAACATATATTGTGGTACCATACTGCAGCTTGGTCCGCAACGGAGATGCGGTCTGGGTACAACACGCAACTCTGCTTTCCCACGGAGCCGATATGAGCATCGTTTGATCCGCTCGCGCCATGAGTCTACACAGCCGGAATCGACCTCAAATCCACAGCCGTCACAGCTGCAACCGACAATACAATCAGTGTCTGCAACTCCTTCTGGCAAGCCCACTTCTGTACCGTCATCCACGCCCCGTTTGGATCCTCGGCAAGAGAGGTTTGCTCTGAAATTCTACCAAGATTATTCAGAGACCTTGAATAAAAGACTTCAGCACTTTGTAAACGCACAAGGAAGCAGTCTCTTCAACGAACGACAGTTACGGTTCGCCATGAACACGTGCAAGCCTGCCGATTTAGTAGCAGTAGCAGATCCAGACAAATGCGTCTTCGGGTTTGTCACGGATTTCAATGTGCAGAGCGAAGAGGTCCGCTTGCTGACTACGAAAGCTGACGTCCATGCACTCACAAAGACCAATGACGCATTGTGTGAGGCGGACAAAAAGTGGAAAGAACTATTCCTCAAGCGGAAAGTATCCTTCCGATGGGTTCACTTACCTGCAAACAATATGGAATGGGTGACGGTCAGTATCACTTTTCGTGTGGTAGTCTACGGGTTGTCTCACGCTCCTATCTCGAACATTGCGCCTCTCTTCTTTCGAATATTGACTGACGGCCCATCAACCTCAGGATGCTATGTTCCAGGTCGCAAATTCGGGGACGTCTGATCCGCAACAGGCTTCGCAATTGCAGAGTAGCATTCTCAGCAACGAGCATTGGCAGAACGTCCAAGACAGGATATCCAGCAGACCTCAAGATTCTCGCCATATGCGACCATACTGTAGAGCTATTGAAATCAGCCGGACAGTCTCCATGGACACTTTCGACGGATTTGACTTCGACTCGTTTGACTCTTCATGGTCGCATCGATCTCGAGACAACCAAGCAATCAAGCGTACCTGGGTTCTTTATGTGAGTTCTCAATGCAGACTTAGTGTTGATCAGAGCTAATGAAAATTATCTCAGATGCCGTACATACATTGGGAATATGCGCTGGCCAGTGCTCAGATCGATTGCATTGCTAATTCGGTCTCTAAGCCTCCTTCAAATGGCACTGAGAAAATCAATGACGCCTTGATACCAGAGCACATAAGATTCCTACCTTGTTGTAATGACGAAAAGTTGTTGCGACGGTATCTGCGTACGGAACAACCCATGCACATGCGGCGTCCCCTTGGCACCTCTTTCTACCAAGGCTTGAAAGAGCCCCTGAAGAACAGTCTGGATCAGGTGTTCGGTCGCCATGCGGAAAAAAGCTTCGATTCCGAGCTGGAAGGCCCGCCTGTGCTTGTTGTAGATCAACTTTGGTTATGGGTCATCGGCGGGCGTGAGTCTAAAATTGCTTCGTCTGAGCTATCCTTAATCACGCTGATGAACTTAGATACGATCCTGACCTGTTTTCCACAAAGATGGCACGCCGCCAACGAGGCGGACGGTATCAAGGATATCATAGATAGCGTTCTGGATTCTTTCAGCATCGACCAAACACGACAAGGTATCAAAGACGTACAGGATGTAGCGGCACTTATCATCGAGCGATGTGCATCCAGCATGTTTCAGACCAGCTTGCCAGCCAGTCTCAGCATGCAAGGCATTGATGTTTATGACGATGCTATCAATGATCTCGTAGGATCTATCCTTCTCCCGATTCCGATCAAGTGCTTATCAACAATCCCAGCTTCTTCGGCGCGATCGCCGCTACAAGCGGCTCTGGCGCGACATCAAATTCGACGTGGAAGCCTCCAATGGCGACTTGTTCAACATACTAGAAGAGTATCAGATGCTGCACGAAGTCAAAGGCATTATTGGCGAGCTACAATTGTTGGGAGAGATCGTGGAGCAACAGACGTCTGCACTGCAAAGTTATCGTTCCCAAGTTGACCTGCGCACGTGTGGTGGCACTTCTAGTTGTTTGCTGGATAGCGCCACCTCGCGTTCCAAAGCCTTGCAAAGACTGTCTCAAAAGGCGGCGAATGCCTACGAATCTGTGCGTAGATCCGACGATGGGCTTTAACACGAGCAGCTTTGTACTGACCTAGCCTCTATAACAGATCAACGACCTACTATCCGCCAAACAGCATCAAGCCCAGGTCTCAGAAGCACGATCGTCCAAACTGTCGTCACAGCAAATCGAGAAGCTAGCGCGAGATGCTGAACAAGCTGCTAAAGAAGACCGTCGCCAAGGCGATGCAATCATGCTCGTAAGTTGACGAAATGTGGAAAGAAATCAAATGTCTCAAACATCGAATTACGCTGACTACCTGCATCGACATCAGTTCACTTCAATCACCATCATTTTTGTAAGTGCAACCGGGCCTCCTGCGGTAGCACTTTCGGCACGCTGACGCATCTATGTTAAGCTTCCAATATCGTCTTTGGCATCAGTCTTCGGAATGAATGCCGCCGAGTTCGGCCAAGGCGACGTGCGCCTAAGGACGTTTTTCGCATACCTTGGTAAGTACCACAGATTTCAATATCAAAGCAGAGCTTCACAGCCATTGATTCTCACCCGAAGCTGACATAACACTAGTACCAATCTCCGCAGCTGTCATCATTTTGACCATGTTTCTTGCCTGGAATCCAAAGATACGTCGCGTACTCATGCTAACGATGCAGATATTGGTCGCTGCAGTCACTCTGATACTTCCAACAGGCAGAGTCGACGGGCTTTTGGTGGCACTTGAGAGGAAGCTGCAGAGGTTGCGGACACGGCGACACTCTCAATAAGCAGATATTTTTGCACTTCACAAGTCAAGTTCAGAGGATTCATGGAACCGGCTGAAATAGGCCTATTGTAGAGGAACGCCAACATCCCCCAATGTCGAGAAGCAATCCCGTTAGCCAAGCTTTCACTGGCAGCGCTAAACCCTCTAGCGCCTTCCAGCGTAAAAACGACAGATTGCCAACCACTCCTTCCATGTCAACGCTCCGATGTTGCATCCTCGATTTTCGGAATCAGCGCAAAAACTTGACCTTGGCGATGTTCCCCGGTAGATTTAGCAAAATTGGTGCAGCTTTCGTAGAGTTGCAATATCATGTCTGCGAAAGGTCCGCTAGACTCGAAACGCTGCTAGCGCATCTTGGTCGTCAAAACCATAGATCGCCTGCCATGCCTTTTACGTCAACACTACGATTATGCAGTCTGCATATTTAGAATCAGCGCGAAAAGTTGATCTTAGCGATGTCTCCTTGAGAGTTTGGTAAAATTGGTACCAGTTTCGTGGAGTTGTACTAGCGACGTCTTAAGGTTACTAGCGTGGCTATAGGATAAAATTAACAAGACGCCTGCCGTTCCTCCCACAGCAATACCATCCTGACGCATCCTCAATTTTTGCAAGCAGCGAGCAAATTTGACTCTAGCTATGTTACCCGCTGAGTTTAGTAAGATTAGTGCAGATTTCCCGGAATTGTGCGGGCTCAAGAACAGGCCTCGCTGGCCCAAAGAGACATCGATAAAACTACCTCAGTCCAACACCAGGTCCATATCACTGCCTCCGCCCTCTCCGTGGTCGCTCTCACTCGCCAATCACCCTCGAGTGTCTTGACGTCCGCTTTCCCCCTCATCATCACTGTCTGAGTCCGAGTCTTGCTGCTCTTCTTCATCAACCTCTCTCATGCCACGTGCATACTCATATGTGCCATCCAGATTCGCCATTTGATTCGGCAACAGCTGCGCGCGATCTCGAAGGCGCTCAATTCGCACGTCGTGGCCTTCGTTCTCGTCGCCAGCCTCGGTCTACTCTTCGCGGGCTTCTTCGCGACCGAGACGTTCCCTGTGTCGTTAGCTACATTCAATCCAATGGTTGTGCGACAGCGGAAGGTAATTGAAGAAAGCTTACTGTTCCGACGCGTTGCGCATGTTCTCTGCGTGTCCGCGCTGTTGCGAGGTACTCTACTTGTCCGGGTCATCGTCATCACGGCTCTTGTTTCCCCAAGCGTCGTTGTTGAGCTCGTCGTAGCGGTCTTGCTGGTCTTTGTAGTCGTCGCGAGCCATGACGGCCGGATCTCGGTGTTAAGTTGTCGGCTCTACGACTGAGAGCTGCTAAGAAGTTGTTGGGACTGGCGATAGGTATGGTATTCAAAAGCGGACTTGCAGGACGTTTATATACAATAGGCGCGTCTGACAGTCCGTGAGATAACGAGGCAGCGAACAGGCCACGCGGCAGCGTTGCGCACATTGAAAGGCGCGCGAGAAGTATCAGAAGCGACGAATGGCGTTCTATGCACGAGATTATTGATCATCTACATGTGGGCCATTGCATTACCGTTTGGTGGGCGGGATGCATGAGGTCCCTGTTTCCTGACATGAGATTGAAGCGCTCAATCGTCGGCAAAGCCCCACACTGTCTTCAAAAACAGCAGATGCTACAAGCAAGACCCAGCGACATTGCAGTTCAGCTTAGCAACAACCTCTTCGTTCCATGAAAAGGGGTTGAGTGAGATGAATTCTACCTTGAATATCAGGCAACATTTGGCGCTAGTTCTAACCCGTACAGGCCTCACCTTCACTTTCTTGCCTTCGTCTGCTTTAACATCGCCACAGCCGCAAAAGACTTTGTTTGCGCCAAGAGCTGTCTCTTAAATCTGGGAACGTTCTATGTCTCTGACTGCCGCTCAAGATCACCTTCATAAGCAGAAAATCTGCCGAACACCTACGCGTGCTGCGAGTATGACTGCAGATGAACATCAGTCGTTCTCATGACGACGCGTCTTTAGACGTCTCAAAGCATCGCCATCCCGTTATGGACAGAGCCGTTAAAGTTCATTCATGACCTTCGCTCGGCTAAACATAAAAAATTTTCACTCGCGTATTTCGAGAAGCAAACAAGGTGGCCTGTTATAAACCGCACAACGCAACAGCGACTTACCTACCCACGCCAAGCATCTAAAAGATAACGGCGTGACGTCTTGGTCTGAGACGCTGTGAACCGCTTGATGTGCGTTGTTGTTTCAGCTTCTTTGCTGATGCGATCTGTAGTTGTGTCTTGCGGTGCAGAGTTCACCAGAGATCTGGCCACCTCTGCGCTACACAACATGCTACCTATCAATGTTATATGTGAAGCCCAGGTCGTCTTCATGAAGTATATATCCGCCACTAACTGCGAAGATGATTTTCATGCTGGCGCCAAAAAGGCTTTCATTCTTTTTCTACTGTGACACTTCTCGTGCTCATACAAGACGACCTCAACATGAAGGACTCCATGCATAGATACATTGAGTGGGATGGGCAGACCGACTTGTTACAGCATCGCTATCGCTTCAGCCCTCAATACTTCGTCAACCTGTCGGAGAACATCTTCGATGATGAACTCGCGGAACTTCATCATCGTGACTTCGACGCGACAAAACAAGCGTGTCTACAGAAAGTGGAGGTGCTCTTCCAAACCATCTACGGCGACAAAGCGCTGTCATCACTTGCATCCCGAACCAAGGGCGACGCACAGCACATCACTGTCTTCATCAAGTGGGTCTCGTCTCAATCCCACCATACGTCTGGATGGCTACATCTTGTCTCGGGTACTGATCTCAAACAGTGATGAGCGTAGCGCCTTCCAGCGCAAAATCAAATTCTACATGAAAGCTAACGAGAGTGGGAGATCCGTTTTGGAGGAAGGGGATGACCTCCCACCATTTGCGTTCTGGACGCCAGACTGCCGGAACACCGAGCACAAATGGAAGGGCCCCAAGGAATTGGGACTCACGATTCCGCACTGTGTGACTGAATCGGTGGGGTGTTGCTGTTGTTGGCTTGGCATTTTGCTTGGACCGCTCCGGGATCGAAGGGCGATGAGCAAGACGTAGAGGCAGTGGAAGCAGAGGCGAGCACTGCTTGATTGACGTGATATTGATGTGCTGGAGAAAATGAGCATCGTGCTAAGACCTGACTTCCTTTCAAGAATCAGTGACTGCCTAAGATCCCCTCTTCGTTTCGTGGGAACGAGAATCACGTGCTAACAGTGAACATCAGTTACTGGACCTTCAGGTCAAGGTAAGTTCGTCTATATGAAACGTTATAAAACTAACACAACTACCACGTAATGTGCCTTCGATGCCCTCGCACGGCTGAATCACCCTCAACATCCACTCTCAGCATCATTCATGGCGGCACGTCCAGAACCAAGCAAGCTGGCCTGTTGTCCCCTAAAAAGCAGGCTACACTATCTCCCTCCCAGCCCACTACCCAAGCAATCTAACACCTCCTAATCCACCTATCACACACACGTTCAAAAACTCCAGAATGGCCCCACTGACCAAAAACGCCCGTGGTAACTACGAACGCCGTGCCTCCTACACCGCACACTACAACTTCGCCCACCTCAACATCGCGCCAGCGCCAGTCGGCTTCAACATCGAGATAGCTCCATCGGTCCTGGACAACCCTATCAAAAGCTTTACAGGCTTGGCTCCCACCACGGACAACGGCAAGGACGCGTTATATGTCCAGACTACCCACAACATCTTTGACGCTTACGAAAAATTGCTGCGCGACTCGGCCGCGACGATTGTGCCTGTGCACATTCTGTTCAAGTAAGTGACCCGATCGCAGCGATCTACGGTGACCACGCGGCGTGTCTGGGCTGTGAGTATGTACGACGCATGCTGAAGAAGCACATCAGACATCATTTCTCACTCTGGCCCGCGCGACGGGTGAAAGCGGTGGCGCGCTTTGAGCGTGAGGGTTTCCGTGAGGGTGAGGGCGCTGCTGTGGTTAGAGAGGGCTTTACGTGGACGGTTTACGTGCATGATGAGAGAAGATTCTCGCCTGCATGGACGTTTGCGCGGTTGCGAGGGCTGTTGTGGTGTGGCCGGGGGTCGAGGCTTTAACGTCGGTTGCAGGAGCGCGTCTGGGGTAAGTATTTGGGACTGCTGGCGTCTTTTTGTAGATGATGAATAGGCTGCGGTGCCAGCGAATGAGGCTGAGTACCTAGACAGGCTAGATCTAAAGAAGGTTCTGTGCAAATCGTACGCCTGGAGGCCGGCTGGGTTCGAAACGGCTGAACTGTTGTTTTCGGTAACGATAGCAATACACCTAACGCACATCGGATGTTATGCAACTGACATATGCAACGCGCAACATTATATCACCCGCCCGAGTACAGCAAACACCTTACCTTTGTGAGAAGCGCATCAACAATGTCACACATTACCGCAAGCATGAAAGCTGGCCCGCCACGCCCCCAGGCAAGGTGTTCTTTCCCAACCAACAGCACAAAGTTTCTGATAGCCATACCCATTCAACCGACCTCCTCGCAGCGCACCAAGCATCGAAGACTCTTCTCACCACTCCTCTTTGTCAAGCTCATCACCGTCATTACACCACCATGGCCAACTCTACAAGCGCCAGACCCACCCTTTTCGGCAACCTCGAACTCCCCAACCGCCTTTACCTAGTTCACGACCCCTCCACCGGCAAATCGACAACGGTGGCCTACACGATCGTGATCTCGTCATCCGTCTACTTGCAGCACATCCACACAAAGCAAGACCCCACCAACTCACGAGGCAAAGACGCTGCGTTCACACAGATCGCACTGGGTGTTATCGAGCGTTATCGGAGCTGGGGATTTGTGGCTGTGTTTCCGGAGAGGGTATCATTCCTGTGAGTGGCGTCCTGCGTGGCCTTGATCCCGAAGTTTGTGATATATATGGCGCATGGGAAGGAAGTAAGGGAGGGCTAGGCTCTCCTCAGACGCCGTCATCCGTGACCAGGGCTGCATGGTGCAGATTAGCCATGCTATCACTCAATTTACGAAGAGGATAGTGCGATAAATGTCATGCTGACACGCTTACGACAGGCACGATTACAAGCGCTGGCCTCACCACGGCATCAAGGTGATTGTGCAGTTCGTAGGCCAGACGCGGAAGGAAGATGGTGCGGGTGTTGTGAACCTCGCGTATGAGCAACACGGTACCTTGACTGCGGACGGAGAGTTCACGCCAGATAGAACGCCGCATAGGTGAGGAGTAGGGTGTAGGTGTGTGGATGGCTGGCGAAGGGTGAATAGACTTGAACCGGCGAATCGTTTTTCCGATTCACAATTTCCCAAGCTTTCTCAATCTTGCGCTTCCAAGTCTTGATCCTGTGAGCGACCAGATGCATCTCCAGCTCTTTGAGTCGTCAGAATCTCGCTTGTGCAGAAAGTAACCTTGTATTGACGAGAAGTTCTGCTTCCGATGACGCACCGCTACAGCATGGAAAGCTGCCCACTCCAACAAGTGAAGCGGGGCGGTGCCGCCTAACGCAAGCCGCATGGGATCTTTCAGCCGCACCAACCTCCGCCTGTCCTTAATCTTTCCTTGCGCTCATTGCTTACCCCAGGTATAGAAGTCCGATCGCACATAGACTTGCTGCACCACGTTTTCCACGACGATCACTCAAATGCAGCCCTTGACCTTCGCACATGACGCCGTCAACCCTCAACAAGTCTGCCCGTTCTTTAGCAAACTCCCGCCAGAGACGCGCGAGCTAATCTACAGCTTCACTCTGTCGCCTTTCGAGGACCCGGACCCTGCTGCTCACTTCGATGAGAATACATGCTTCAAGCGACCCAACTACTCGGCGCCATGGAAGAGCGACATCGCACTCCTGCGCACCTGTCGGCGTATCTACGCTGAGTCCTGGTATCTTCCCTGGACGACCTCGCAGCAGATCTTCTACTTCACAGTATCCGAACGTCGGCCCGATGCAAGCGACGAAGGCGTGCAGACAGTCGAGAAGATGCAGCATGCTCTGTGTATACTCCACGCGCGCCACGGCGACGTTCAACTAGATGGCGGTGTCAGGATCTTCGCTCAGCTGACCGGCCTCGAAAGCGGGCGCAACTTCAACCGAGTGATGCGCATGGAGTACTTTCTTCCGAAGACCGTCACGGTGACCATCAGACATACAGATTGGTGGTGGTGGGAGGAAGACGACCCGATGCACATCAAGTCGAAATGGGTACACCGGGCGCGCCTTCCAAGTAGCGTGCGCGAAGTCCGTTTGGAGTTCGAGAGCTTAGAGCGGCGAAAGGGACAGGTTGATTTCTTAGCCGAGCAAGCATGCAATCGCTGGAGGTTCTTGACTATAGATGGCAATATGCTGACCGCCTCATACGACGCCTGTGAGGTAGATCGATGGACAGGGAGTTCGACGTGGGAGGGCTATCGCTGGGAGGAAGATGAACCGGCGGGTAGGCCGGGCGTGCTGGACTTCTATGTCAAGACCATCATCTACAGGCCATTAAACAAAGGAGATGATAGTCTCTTTCGCCTTCCACCGAGGACCTTGCGCGCTCCGGCCGTTGGGTTGAGGGGGCTGTCACAGATGTCTGAAGGTGAAGGAGATGTCGACGGTGGCCTCGCTGAAGAGAGCAGCAGTGAGGAATTGAGCGATAGAGGCCCGAGCGATGAAGAAGACACCACAGACGAGAGTACTTTTGGGATTGACTCTGATGAGATGGAGGGTGAGGAAGAGCATGAGGATGAGATAGATGAGAATGTATGATTCGGATCGTACTATGACGTTATCGCAATATCCCTGCATTCTTAGTATAGCAAAACCAATAGAAATCATATCATATATTTAGGATTGAAACAAGTTCTATCAAATTCCTAAGTTCATTTCGGAGAGAAACGCGACGTCATTGCACCGTTTCATCTGACTGGTGGCTGGACCTCCACCTTCTTCACAACCACCTACACATCAACCAACAACAACAATATCAGCCATGTCTCAGAAAGCCCAAGATATCGCGAAAGGCGAAGTCAACCGCGTCGCCGCGATCGCACGTGATGCAGCAATGTCAAAGACATACCTCTATCCCATCAAGGTGCGCCCGAACTCCCGCTTGATGCTACCACCACCAATACCACAGCGATGTCGCAGCGCCTGACACGCACAGGGTCTCGTATACTTCGCCACTCACCGCAGCCTCTGGCAACCGATGATGTCGCGCCTCGGTCCGACGCTCAGCGTCGGCGTCGGCGTGATCTCGTCGATGTTTTTCTTCACTTATCTTCCGCAAGTAGCCATGCTCGCATTCGTAGAAGGCCCCATGGCGCCCATCGCAGCCATCCCGCTTGTGCTCAGTGAAAGCTCGGCGCTCTTCAATGTCATCGCCCGTACTTTCTTGATCGAAGACGCGCTCATCGACACCTTCGACGGCACGCTTATGGCGCGTGATATGTCCACGCTGGTGTCTGAAGGTCGGAGCGTCCAGCCTGGTAGTGATCCTATCGGCAAGTTGGGAAAGCGTGAGTAGCTGCGTGGCTTCGTTTATTTGTGATAGGTGCTAACAAGCTGCGCTATGCAAAGTCGTCAAAAAGCCCTTTGCACGCTTCACGCCTACAGCCATCATCCGCTACCTGATGTACCTGCCGCTCAACTTCATTCCCGTGGTCGGTACCCTGCTTTTTATTCTGCTGCAAGGCAAACGCACAGGACCGAGTGCCCATGCGAGGTACTTCCAGCTGAAGGGCATGTCGACCAGGCAGAAGGAACAGTGGATCGAGGAGAAGCGCGGTGCTTATACGAGGTATGTTGATCACAGACAACTATTGAATGAGCATGCTAACGCGATTGTCAAGCTTTGGCGTCGTAGCGAATCTACTCGAGCTAGTGCCTATCGGAGGTATTCTGTTCGCTTTCACAAACCAGGTCGGGGCGGCGCTTTGGGCTGCGGATATTGAGAAGGGACAGCATACAAATACGCAGGGTCAAGTCGAGGGTAAGAGAGAACTGTGATGCGTCGGATGAGAAGAGAACGCATTGTAGGCTAGCAACTTGGAGTGCCCGCGGCGTGTGCGCGAGTGAGAGGATGTGCTCATGTCGGTACTGGCTGCTCCAGCGCAACATTTGCTTTGAGCCATGCTCAAGTGAGGGCAGAAGTAGTCAGGAGCAGGCACCGAAGAATCTCAATATACGCTATTACGACACATGAGGTATTCATCTACTATTTGTCTAAAAAAGGTGAATGCTTGCGTCAGAGACTCCTACTGCATAAGCACCACCTCACCCCGATAGGAAATGACAGCACCAAGTCCGAGGTTCACCTCTGGCAACACCCGGCTACAGTTGCTCTAACAGTGAAAACAAACATCACCTCAGCAACGCCAGACGTCACCACCTCCTTCCACTCACTTCTCTCAACTCCTCTCCCTCTCCAACCCCTCCTGTCCTTCAGCAGACTCACTGTATCTGTACATCAGCCAACCCATCCTACTCCAGCAAACCCATCCAAATCCAGTCTCTTAACCACAACCCGCAAATGCCTAAAAACCGCGCCGTAGCCCGCTGTAAAACCCGACGCTTGAAACGCCGTATCCTACCAAAGCCACAAGAACCAAGCTTCACAGTCAGCTCCCTACCCCTCTCCCATCCTCCCCCCCAACTAGACTGTTCGTCTCACGTCCTAATCAAACGTCCAGCACGGCGACCGCACCGATCAAATCGCACTCGCCGCCGAAATCCTCGAGTGGTGCTTCAGAGCTATCGTGCTGGTCGGGGTCGTCTGCGTCGGGTACTTATACGGTCAGCTGTGGGCTGGGGTGTTCCTTTGTGGGGTTATTGTGCTGAGGGCGGGGTGGGAGGAGACGATTAAGAGTGAGTTGGCTCCTATTGTTGTCTGTTTATGTGTGTCTGTAGGCATTGCGGTTGATGTTTGATAAGGGATGTGGTGAGGAGGGGTTGCAGAGACGGGTGGTCTGATGAAAGGGGTTCGGGGTGAGGAGCACGGCTAGGTTGTAGGGGGCGATGCTGAGGACGAGATGAAGAGCATAGCCAGCTTATCTGAGGTGACGTTGAGGCGGTGCTGGGAGATCCAATACCCCGGCGATGCTGTGCGAGAGTTAGTTGTATTGAAACGCTTTAAGTTGAGGTTTACTTGAGAGCACAACTAGCTTGCTGAATATGACAAACTCCCGTCAGAGGACATTCAGTACAAGCGCAAGGAGCTATGGAGTACAATTTTGATGATCAACGCGCTGTGCGGCAGGCTGCTGCCTTGCGATCTGAGAAGGTGGCGCGACCGAAGGCAACAGGTGCGCGCCACGCCCAATATTGATCGAGAAACTGAACACTTGCCTACTTCAAGGTCTTTCTACGCCTCCTACGAAACCCTCTTGGAACTTCCGATAGCCGCACACTCACCGATTCATCAACCTTCGCAAAGACTAATACTAGTATACTACCCCTCTATCACATATTCATCAGCAAACCACCCCTCACAACGTCAAAATTACCTTTCTGTTACACATTGAATACGGGCAACATGTGCCAACTCTGCCAACTCACCAAAATCGCCGAGAAAGACCGCTGGCCTAACCCCCTCGAGCCTTCCGTGAGCGAGGTCAAGTCACTCATCCCTACAGCTCACGCCGACGCGACAATGTTCAACGCGCGCCAGACCCTCCTCCGCAAAGCCCAGCTCCAAGTCAACTCACCAACCACTCCTGACTCAGTCACCTCAAGCACTGTCAAACCCACAAACAGCGATACATCAACACACGAAGCGAACCTTATCCGCGCGAAAGACAAGCTCATTCTCGATGTCAAGAGCCTCAACGCCGCGGTCGATTTGATCGAGGAGGCGCGCGAGGAGTGGTGGAACACGGACAGTAAGAAGAAGCAGCGGCGCGAGTGGTGGGAGACGGGACAGAGTGATAAGCTTGGGCGTCTGAATGCTGTGAATAATAAGTGCGATGAGATGGTTGCGGAGATGCGCGCTTTGGTGGGAAGGTATGCGCGGTGGACGCTGGGGATTGAGGAGGGGCTTGATGGTTGAGCGTCGCACGTGGAGGGCTTGAAGCCTCGCTGCTGCTTGAGGTTCTTTGCAGGGGAACTCGGACGTGCCTTGTTTGTGCAGTCAGACGCAAGCCATCAAGGTGTGCAACCTGATCACTCTCCACCGGTATTACACTCGACAAGGTAATTTCATGGCAGAAGCATGCGGCACGTTATGTGTTTGCTCCTCTACGACCTTGGGGTCACGAAAGTAGGAAGAACACTGTACACGCACCTGGCGCTCGTTTCGCTGATGCAATATTTGAATTCAATGCTGCTCTTGAACGCTTTCTTACTTCTATGCGCGACACTCGATACTTACAGTACACCAAAAGCAGGCGCAGGGATAACTCTTGTGAATTTGGGTGAAAAGCCTTACCTGGCGCGTTAGATTCGGAGAAGATGAAGGGGGCGTTTACTCGCACTAAACATGAGCAGTCTCGTGTTTATGGATTGTCCGTCCTCAGACTTGCGAATACTCAGCTTGTTTTTTGACTACACTCTATTACCAAAGTGAAGGGTCCTCTCGGTTGTACCTTTCTCTGGTCGATACTCGGCAAGTACGCGTAAAGGTGCCTTTGGTACCGTGAGACCTGTATTGATCGTCCATCCTATCGGCCTTCGAAACACTGGCTGAAGATAATCAATACTCATCAGTTTCTCGTCTTCCGAGAGCCCACAACTTTGCTCAAACGTGGCGCACAACGATGGCAGACCATTTCGTTCGAACGTCCGGTCACGGTAGCATGAGGTTTTGCCGATTTCTGATGCAGCACGCCACTCATCACTGAACGGTAGTTGACCGTCGCCTAGGTCGACCCAGCGGGTGAGCTCCAGAACGTATCCCGAGAATGGAAACATCCGCCGTCGAAAGCTGATTGCATATTCAGAAGCGCAAGAGTGGCAACGCCTAAGCCGCAGGCATTTTGGACACTGCGGTATTTCTCTGCTGAATCTCCATAATGTGCGTTCTGACAAGTCGTCGCGGGCGTGGCTCACAGCACACTCGCAGATGGCTTCCACCTCATCGTAATAGTGCGTGCATTGTGAGAGCCACTGCACCAGATGCCAATAGTCGATATCATCCAATGGAGGAATTATTACGCTGCTGACGATGCGAAGATGGAGATGACCATGAATAACGCGGGCCTTGAATGAGTATGTGAATCCCGAGGGGTGTCGCGAGTCGAATGACCGTACGTCTGGAAGCGCAAGATCGTGACCAAATTCGGAACCGAACTTGTGCTTGCGAACATGCAATTGCACGTCGATGAATTGTAGGTGTAGGAAGCGTGGTATGAGGGCGACGCGACTGAAGCATTGTCTGGGGCGCGCTCGGTTGTGGTACTTGTAGCAATTACTGCAGAGATAGTGATCTGGAAGCGAACCATCCAACAGCTTTAGCAACCCCAACTTTTCACGAGTATCCTTTTTGATCAGGCCGGACACATCATCTAGTAAGAGATCTCGCAGTTGGTGGCATGTCAGGGCCAGGCTGGCGTGCTCCGAGATCAACAAATTGTTGGCAACAATAAGCCAAAGCTCAGAAGGCAACACCGAGAACACATTTTGAGTCATGTTATCACGTGGTGGAGAATCGGAAAAAAGGAAAAAGGATGTTTGAGTAAAGTGATGAGTGATGTTAGGTGATCTGGTGTCTGGAATCACGGTGTGTTTGACGGCCTGGATGCCCTAAATTTCGGGCTGCGATGCTTTGACATGCACGTCACGTGGGTATTAGCTTCTTGGCGTATCATTACCACATTGGGATATTTAGTATGTGGCTCAACGAGTTCCATTCACACTCACCATGGAGATATCTCGCGTCACACAACAGCACCGCATGACTGCGATCGGTCAATTTCGCACACGCGAGCAGACAGAGACTACTCAAACCGGGCGCAAACATGAATTTGCAGTGACGTCCAGATCTCCCTCTTTATGGGGGGCCGCCGCCGTGATGCATCCTCTCCACATGTCGCCCCGCACTTTGCTCCTCTCGTCCAAAGCTTGCTGTGCTTGCATGCCCCTGCTCATAGCAAAATCACATAGGTAACTTCGGCAGCAAAAGTGGCTCCTCTTGACTCTCTTACTTCTCCTCCGTTCTCGCGCCGCTCTCCGTAGGCCCTCCGAGCCGAGCATTATCTCGTACGCAGTGCCGGCACTCAGCCGGGCTGCTTCAGGTTAAGAGCACGGCATCGTACGCAGAAAGACAGCTCGCTAGCAACACCTTAGTGGCTGAACTACTCGACTGATCAATCGTCACTCGTCCTATTCGTCCAGTAAATCTGCAAGATGGTGCACGCTGTCATCTTGAACCCCTTGACTTACATCGCTCTCGTCCTCCTCTACTACATCGTTCCCTACTTTCAACGATCAGCGCTTCGAGCCATACCCGGACCATGGCTTGCACGCTTCTCGAACTGGTGGCTTCTGCTCCAGTGTCGGCAGGCGAAGCGCTTCCGGTCTGTTGACGCAGCACATAAGAAGTACGGTCCTCTAGTCCGCATACAGCCAGATCACGTGTCCGTCGCGGACGACGAAGCCATCAATGACATCTACGGCCATGGCAACGGCTTTTTGAAGGCGTAAGCCCTGCTCTCTTCTCCTTTTCACGACTGATTCCTTCACGCCAACTCAATCGCTTCGCCTAACAACCTATTCCCTCCTGCTTCCCCTGGAGAAAAGAGAAGTCATCACTAATAATCCCCACCTCAGCGAATTTTACGACGCCTTCGTCGGCCTCGGAAACATCCGCGGCCTCTTCAACACACGCGACCGCCCGCAGCACACCCGCAAGCGCAAAATCGTCTCGCACGTCTTCTCCCCCAAGTCCGTCGGCCAATTCGAACCCTACATCGACGCCAACGTGCGCACCTTCATCTCGCAATGGGATCGCATTGCCTCCACCGCCTCTGCCGATTCATCTTCCTCACAGTCCTCCGGCGATGAAGGAACGAAAGACGCCTACGCCGAAATGGACGCCCTCCACTGGTTCAACTACCTCGCCTTCGACGTCATCGGCGACCTGGCCTTCGGCGCCCCCTTCGGCATGCTCGAGAAAGGCGCCGACATTGCCGAGGTGCGCGCGTCGCCCTCCGACCCACCAAAGTACGCGCCCGCCGTGCAAGTCCTGAACCGTCGCGGTGAGGTCTCCGCGGCTATCGGCTGCATGCCTTGGCTGAAACCCTATGCCGCTTACCTGCCTGACCCATTCTTCCGGCAGGGCATCCAGGCTGTTAAGGACCTGGCTGGCATTGCCATTGCCAGGGTCAAGTATAGGCTCGACGACGCGGAGAAAGGGAGTGTCGACCGGAAGGACCTGCTGGCGCGGCTGATGGAGGGGAAAGATGAGAACGGCGGACCGATGGGACGGGGCGAGTTGACGAGTGAAGCGCTCACGCAGTTGATTGCGGGGAGTGACACCACGAGCAATACGATGTGCGCGCTGCTATATCATGTCACCCGGACACCGGGCGTGGTTGAGAAACTAAGGCAAGAGCTGGACGCAGCAATGCCAAACGGCACGGACGTGCCCGACTACGAGCAGGTGAAGGATCTGCCGTACTTGGACCAGGTGATCAAGGAGACGCTGCGGATCCATTCGACGTCCGCGCTGGGCCTACCGAGGGTGGTGCCGCCGGGGAGTTCCGGGGTGGAGTTGCATGGGCGCCATTTTCCGGCGGGGACGGTGTTGAGCGTGCCGGCTTATACGATTCATCATAGTAAAGAGATCTGGGGAGAGGATGCGGATGAGTATGACCCGGGGAGGTGGGCGAAGGAGCGCTTGACGGAGCGCCAGAAGAAGGCGTTTATCCCGTTTAGCTATGGGCCGAGGGCTTGTGTGGGGCAGAATGTTGCGGTGATGGAGTTGGGGATTTTTGTGAGTACTTTGAAGTGAGTGATGGGTGAGTGGTGGTACTAATGAGAATAGGTCTCGACGATTTTCAAGCGGTATGAAATTGAACTGAGGCAGGGGGAGATGGAGACACGGGAGGGGTTCTTGAGAAAGCCGGTGGGACTGATAGTGGGGATGAGGAGGCGAGCGCTGCAGGCTTGAGAAAGAGACGTCCGGATTTGAGGATGTTGAGACGTCGTGAGGGTTCTACAATGGGTTTTCGAAGGCTGCTAGGAGAGGGTTTCAAGCGCGGTGGGAGGATGTTTCAGAGCAGAAACCGCTGGAGGCTGACTCTTGAACATAATCAATTGCTATGTAAATAAGTGTGACGAATGACATGATCTATGGTATCGTAACGATCGTGACACAGATAAGCCGCACGCTTTGCCTTCTGCATGATGGGCTCCCAGACTCCGATTCAGCATCAACTTCGTATTTCACGTCGTCTACCGTTCAGCGCTTCCAGTGCGTGTCTGCTCGCATGACGCAGATAAGCCCTTGATCACTCCACGTCTTACCGCTTCACCGTGTCCTAAGTCGCAACCGTCGGCGCCGCCTGCTCCTCTGGCGCTGCAGGCCCACCCGTATTTCTCTTACTATCAACGGAGTACTCTCCAAAGAACGACGGATCATTGTCCAGCTCCTCCTTGACGATATCCAACCCGCCCACGAGCTCGCCACCCATATACAGCTGCGGGAACGTCGGCCAATCACTAAACCTCTTCAAGCCCTGCCTCACTTCGTCATCCGCAAGAATATTGAAGAAACCATACCGCACTCCGTTCTCCCGCAGTATGCTGACGAGCTGCCGACTGAAACCACACTGAGGCGCCGAGGGCGTGCCTTTCATGAAAAGCATGACGGGCGCCGCTTTGACGAGATCGGCGAGGCGCGTATCCAGGTCTTCTTTACTCGATGGATTTGTCGCGGCGGAGGACATGGCGGGGGCGGTTGGGGGGTCTGAGGAGGTGGGCGCGTAGGAGGAGAGGTTCTTGGTGGGTTGGTTGGCGGTGCCGGAGGTCTCTGCAGCGGCCTTCGTGGCTTGAACGCCATTCGTGACTGCTGGCGCCTCCTTCGCTTCGGGCGGCGGTGGGCGTGTGACGGTCTGCTGTGGTGGGATGGAGGGTTTGCCATTGGACGTGGGGTTGGCGTGTTTCTCCACCACCGTGCGGACGCGCGCTGCGTCGCCGCCGCTTATGCTGTCGACTATTTTGCTGTCTTTCTTGATGGCGATGTATGGCACGGCTTCGACATCGTGGTCTTCCGCGACTTGGGGCAGCTCTTCAGCGTCGATCGAGTGGAAAGTGATGTTCGACGAGTCGTCATAAGTCGAAGCCAGATGCTCCAACACCGTCGACATCTGCTTGCAAGGCTCAGCCCACGGCGCATGAAAGTACAGCACCTGGACCGTCGAAGGGGAGCTTTTGATGCCCTCGTAGTCCGCGTCGGACGTGATGGTTTGAACGGCGACCATTGTGCTTGTGTGGGGAACGTCAGAAGTGGAGTCGTCAGTACAACAAATATAGCGATGAGTGCGCTGCCGTGCTCGCTTCCGTGCTCGCGGCGTCGGCAAAAGTACTCTGTCTCGCGAAAATTGTTTCAGATTCTGACAGAGATCGCCGCGGACGATTTGTCGCGAGAGTTGCCGCCAAGGATGACGCCACTGCTCTTGCCGTTATCTCGATCTTATCAGATTAGGGCACGTGATGGCGTGTCAGTTGCCTCGGCCTGGCGCGTAGGTCCCAGAAGCGCGTCTCCCTTCCCCAGCATCTCAGCCCTTGCAGAATCTTTATCAGCTTACTGCCAGATGCCCACGCAATGTCTGAATCTACTTGTGAGATGCCTGTCAGAACATCTCAGGGTGGCACGGACTATATAACTAGCCTGCCAAACGAGATATTAAACCTGATCGTCGGGTTTGTTGCCCCTCATTCATCGGAGCGGATTTACGATGATGTCCAGCAACCGCCATGGGGGCTTTACAACGATTTTGCACATTGGAAACAAGATTGCAGCGCATTGCGCCGTGTATGTCGAATTTTTGCGCATATGGACATGCTGAATGAGGCTCTGTTCCATACGTTCTACTGGTTTCCTACCGCGTGAGCCTTTCAGTTGTGCACTTGGGTCAGGGTCGTTGCTAATTACATCATAGACTAAGCATGGACCGACTGCGTTGTATAGCCGCGTCGGAGACACTGTCGCCACTTGTAAGTCCTTTGCTAGATATCCGGTATCTTAGGATGTGGACGCTCGGCCAAATGCGGTCTTCTAACCAGCGACCAGATAAGGCGCATCTGCTTCCTCCGGCCCCTGTTTGGCTTCCATGCCTCTGAATCGAACGATGTGAGGAGAGAATTAGAGCCAAAGTGGAGATTAAAATATGCTCGGCTCGTTCCCTCACGTCCCGACCTTCCGGAGCACGAGCGATGGTCATATATCACCGCGCTCTTAGACTCTCAAACGTCGAAAGACGCCGCTGAGCTGCGCGAAGCCGGTATGTTCTCAGAGCATATCGTGCACCCGCATGCAGCTGTTGTTCTGATCAAAACATCTTAGTCTCCAAGTTAAACTTGTATCAGGAGTCAGCCAAAGGTGTCGCCAACAGCGAGACCAACATTCTACTCATCGCGCAGGCTGCACACTGCTTTCGCAACCTTCAGAGCATAGCATTTTATGGACTGAGCGACGATGAGCTAATCAACTCACCATCATACGATCTCACCATGCCCAGACGCGCGGCGTTGATTAGGAGGTGTTACCGTTCGCTTCCGGTCTCTACCGTGCCGCATCACACGCAAAACTGTCACTGTCGCCACAACTTCGTCCGCAGGATATGGAACGCCATGTGTGCGATACATTTGCAGCCACGAGAGGTAACACTCGGACCTTGCCTTGATCTTTGCGATATCGAGGGCGGCGATTGGCTGAGCATGAATATGAGTAAGCTGGAAATGCTTGCGCTGATGCCAGCCGCCGAGAAGTGGTCAGGCGTCGATATTTCGTCCACACGTCGGCTACTCAGACAATCTAGCTCATTTGCGAACTTGTACGAACTACGAATAGCTCGGCAGCCGTGGTCAAAGTTGGTGATCATCGTTGAAGATGATTTCGCGTTCGAGCTCAGTCAATTGAAAATCCTCTCGGTCTGGGACGTGACGGTCGGGAGGGGCGATATGGGGCGGGTGCTGGTCCGACTGCCACGACTGGAAGACGTCAAGTTGTGCAACATTGACGTCAATGATCTCGGTAGCTTTTCTCTGGAGTGGCTCAGCATCTTCCGTTATCTGGCAAGGAAGAAGCACATGAGCGGACTGAAAAGTCAGTTCAAGCGCTTGAGGTGAGATGATACTTTTGCACATCGTACTTGAAATACTAGGCTAATGATTTGCATAGGCTCTTTCGTGATCAATATGACGAACACAACGTCTGGGTAAGTCTCGAGCATCAATATCCTACTTTTCTGCCCAATTGGCGTCCTATTCGTACTGTTCGTTTACAATAGTCAATATTGGCTTAGGCAGATGCGATATGCTCAGCATTCACAATGGCATACCCAGCTAATATGCGCGACAGACATGCGAGGCAACAGAGCCTTACCTGCCCCTTCGCAACCTACGTGATTACATCGGCAAAAGAGGGCCGTGGACGAAGCTGTTGGACAAAGAGTTTGATATCGATACTGAAGAGGGGGCTGCCAATGATAATACGGCGGAAATGACGATTTCACTTCCAGTCCCGACAAGTCTGCAGCACTCAGCGGTGGACGAACAACCCCCCAGTTCGGCTCTCGAGGAACGACCACCAAGCTCGGTCATGGACGAGCAATACGTGTCTGACGAAGAACCGCCCAGCTCTGTGCTGCAAGAGATGCTGTAGCATAAAGAGGTTTGAACGCCGTTCCTTGATCACGTGGCATGCCGTGGTTTCCCTGAGTCAGCTCTCACATGTCGAACAGCACTGAACTTGGAGGCTCCTCATCCGAGCTTGCGACATCCGAGTAATGAAGCTCGTCCTCGTCACGCGCAGCTTTGGGAAACGTCTTATCAAGCATAGCAGACCACTCACCGTGGCCATGAACGTACGCCAAAAGATCCTGCGTATCCGGATCACTCAAAGAGTTGCAAGCATACATGTCAGTGCCTCCAATAATTTCAGCAATCCTGGGGTAATCAGCACGTCGCATGGTCGGGATGATTCGGAGGAAGACCCACTGGAGCTTGCTGACTTCTACGACAAGATTTTGCTTGTTCCGCAACATGTTCAGAGTGTGACGCCATTCTGGCCCACGTTCGCAGGGCGACACCAGGTCGATCTCCTCCAGTAGAATACGTTCCAAGCGTGGAAGCCTGCACAACACATGCGCGATCTGTCCTCGTCTTGCCACAAGGCCGGAAACAGCCAGCGTACGCAGTGCCAGCTGGATGTGGATGTTAGCTTGGCGAGCGATGAGTACCAGGGAGAGCCGTTAGCTTACTTTATTCATGGACGCCACGGCGCACTCCGCGAAAAATCGCGAAGACTTCCCAGCCACCTGCAATTCTTCAAGCGCTGTCATACAATCGAAAGGACTGCTGCTGACGCTACTAACAGGTAAAGCAAAGTCCAAGAAATCATCGTACGTGTAGGCATTGAGTGCCAATTTTCGTAGGTGTGTGAACTCCTGGCGATGGATTAGCGAGCAAAGTTGCAGAGGTGCAGACCACTCACCAGCGGCACCCAATCCGGCCCCTTCATATCACAGCTCGTCTCACATGGTCCCATATTCAGCTCTTTCGGTTTGAAATCCGCAGTCCGAAGAAAGGCGAACATTCTAGAGACGAAAGAATGTTGGTTGACACAGCTATTGGTGTAGGTGAGCTGGTTGTGATTGGTAAGGATGTCTGCATGAGAACGCTGGATCAAGCTGTTTCTGTCTGGTGCCATCAGGTCTATGCTGCCCCGCTTAAGTGCAGTGAAGTCGAAATCCAAGGCATTGAATTCCAGCGTGACTAGGTTCGTTAACCTTTTCAAGCTCAGTGCAACCTCGACAAGATTTCTGTTTGCCTCGACAAATTTACCAGCTTTCTTCTGGATATCGTGCAACAATGACAATGCAGATGACTTTTCTCTCTTAGTGAGAAGCGGACGCGTCTCGGCAAGGTGTCTGAAGACTTGACGACTCTCCCACGAAGGAACAGCTGGGTAGGCGGGTACAATTGCTCATAGCGTTCTCGCGTGCGCATCTGCATCTGCTTGTCAAAGTCTGCAGGATCTGTGCAGTGGTATCCGAACAAGCCGCGATACAGTACAACTTTGCGAACCTGAATTGTTGATTAGTTTGACAGCAGGTTGAAGCAATTGCGTCTCGTCAGGCCCCGCCATCAATGCTTTCAGAGCTCTGTGGTGGCCGTACGCAGACAACGTCTTGCATGTTCCCGCCTGATAGGTGAGAAAGTTGTTGTGATGATTATGCGAACGTACCAGGGGTGCCATACGCGAATCGGATATCGCTATCATCTTCTTGAGACATTCACTATGCATGTCAGCTCACGTCGCAGGTGCTATTGTCTGCAGCTTGACAAGCTAACGTAAGAGCGAACGCACTCCTTCGGGAACCACCATATCGTGTCGAAAAGCAATTTCCGCGGAATCTCAAGGTCTTCGAACGCGCGGCACACCAGACGTAGATTGATACACTGCTGCTTCCAACCCCTGAAGAGCTCGACCTGTTCAGTCGGTGGTAGTCCGACGTGATCCCATGTTCGTAAATCCCAAGGTACAAGAGTCTTGACGATGAGATTTAATGTCTCGACAGGCAATGCCAGAAGCGGGCTGGCGTGATTTGTGACAGTCTTGGGAAAAGGCGAGTAGCAGCTGAGCGGCGAGGACAGTCCGTGGTTAGACATCAGAATGGTAGGATAGCTCTACGATTTAGGATAGTCTCTTCTCGCGATGGTGATCTGCAGTGAAGATGTCTCTCACGAATACGTCGTTAGCTGCGCTTCAGCGTAGATGAAGGGAAGAAGCTGTGGGCTCCGTCTGAACTTTTTGGCTTCCCCAACGTTTTGCCCTTGTGGTTCAAATACGCTCTGTGACATTTATTCTAAGCACTGAGCACCTTGACATCGTGTTCGTGTCTCTATAATCTTTGCGAAGCCTATCTGATTGCCACGTTCAATGGAATTTAACAAAATGTGAAGGCGGACGACAATGTGGAAGATGAGGCACGCGTCCGGACGGGAAGCAAGGGCTTGGCATATATCACGTGATGGCGCGTTTTGACCACATCGGAATTGAAATGTCGAGCATACGGGGGGCTATGCTTCTGTCTTCAACAAAGTCTTTTGCACATCAGATAACTGGCGTAGCAATTGTATTGGGAATCTCAGGGCGATTCTTCTCCCTGGCGAGGGCTCTGCTGCCTATGTCCTTTCGCTCAGCCGTCCTGACCCCGCTTCAGATATCCCGAACTCCTTGTCCAAGTCCTCCGTCCAGGGCGCGGATCCTGCCACAAAAGCCTGCAGTAGCAGCTTCACACTTCGCTCGATACAGACGCGCTCGACTCCTTGACCACGATCGCTCACCAGTGTAGTCATGTCTCTTGACGTCAAGCTGTGGAAGTCTCCTGTGATCTTCTTTGAGCGTAAAAGCTTGAACACCTTGAACCATGCTTCGCCGAGCTCAGGTTCATGAGTAAGCCTGATGCCGAACAAGTTCAAGACTTTGAGAGCGGGCACGACCTGGATTAGCCCGCGAAGGTGTTCGCCGGTCTTGAATGTTGTCTCGTAGCAAGACAATCTGCTCACGCAAGGGTAAAGGTAGGACTCGGCTTGGCGCATATGGCTAATGACTGCGGATGCTGCGACGCCTCCTATCTGAAGCTGTTCAGTATCAGCCAGCTGACCGAATGGATTGATGGTCCTGAAGCCAGCCAGGTCGCCGGTTGCTGCCCCAAGGTCGTCGTCCGACAGTCTAGGTCCTAGACTCTTATATGAAATCATTTCACCGCAGTCCATCTTCAGCCAATCGCCTCGACATCTGGAACAGCATGCGCCAAGTTCGATAAAGGAGACATCTCGAGGACGGATAGCTGTCTCGCAAAGCGCGTTCCAGATCTTGCGAGTGTAAGCGGCACCGGCATGGCACGTGTGTCGACGAGCAGGTGCTGGTATGAGGAGTGTTCCAACTGGGTCGATGCATGTGGTCAGCAATGGGTAAGCCATGTTTATCGGGAAGGCCGTGGTTGAATCAAACCAGCAAAGGGTTTCACGAAGCGGCGCGAACACCAGTTTGCTAAACGAACAATCAGTATACGTACATCGCAGTTGATGACGTGAAGCCAATGGCTCATGTGAAGTAGACTTACTATACTCGTCGCAAGCGCTCAACGCTCTCCTTCAAGGTCTTGGATGACCGCTGGGCCTTCAAAGAAGCAATCTCGTGATATCTCTGACCAAGCTTACTTTGCCGAAACCCCATATCTTCGGTCTCTGATCTCATGCCGTGGTCTGTTCTGAGGAACACTAACTCGCGTACCACAGCCGCCAACATGGGGTTCTTCGAGATCGCCTCTAGACGATGAAGGCTGGCGTCCGTGGGCAGGAAGTAGAACGTCCCGAACAAAGCTTTGACTGCCGTCTGCGAGGCTGCAAACTTGCGGCGGACAAGACGAAAGCTGGCGAGATCTTCCTTGTACTGGAGGTGGGCAACGCGATAAGCTTCGAGCTCTTCCCTCGATTCATCAGTCCAGACTAACTCACTCGGTCCAGGGCTCAGGCATTCCGCAATCTTGTCGATGACTTCGTTTGGCAAGTCGAGGATGCCAGTGCGCGGGCGCGGAAGGCACACCCGGATCTTTGGCGGCAGGTCTTCCGGTGGCTCGGTTGGCGCTTTTGCTTGCAAGTGTGGCGGTAGCTTCATGTGGAAGTCATGAGTCCATGTAGGCATGATGACTGAACGTGCTAACGAAAGGTTGAAGGAAGAGGAGAAACCATGAGACACGTGAAGTCCATGTGTTGTGCTGATGCCCCGCTAAACAACTGAAGTCACCGGGGCAACGTGTCATGGCAACGTATCATTGATCGCTACTTTGGTGATGATGATCGATACTAAGCAGAATGCTCGTAATCGTTCCGAAAGAGGTGGACCAGGTGAGTGGAAGCCGGCGCCGGAAAATAGCACCTGCTTGGCTCCGCCTGGCCATCCTGAGATCAACTTCTCGGCCATACTCTCGACTTTCTATAGCATTCTGTGGGGCACAGACGGTCTTTGAAGATGCCGACTGGATAGCCGCATCTCCACTGAGCCGCCTTACAGCGCCGGGCTCATACGCCTCGGTGTTACGACTCATTCTAATCTAACCCACTTCGCTGCCGTCGCGAAGCTTCAGCTCGCGATTCTGCGCCACGATCATCTAGGCCTGCAGGATCTTGAACTCCTTGTCAAGAAGCGCCGTCCACTGGTCGCCTTTGCAAACATATGCCCCGAGGTGCTCGCGGGCCTGCGCAGTGGTAACGGCATCGATGACCGCCTGCGGATGGGGCCTGTCGCGGCCCTGCCAGAATTCGGATCTGAACTTGAAGAAATCTCCGGTGATGTTCCTCCCTCGCAATGAGGTGAAGATGTCAAACCACGCCAGTCCCACTTTTGGCTCCCTACCAAGATGTACAGCCATGAACGACACTTCATTCAAGGCGGGTAGTCTTGCAAGTAAAAGTTTCAGCGCTGCTTGATCGTCGACCATCACATCGATGAGGCTAAGCCTCTTGACTTTGGCCATGTGGTATTCAGTATGGTCGCGGCAGTATTGTGTGATCCACTTGGCGGCAGCTTTGTAGAGGTGCAGTCCTGTCAGCTGTGATGCGCCCTGCAGGGGCTCAAGGAATGTTCTTGTTCGGTTGGGTAAATAAATTGGTCCCGTTATAGTATCTTTTCTCCCGAAGGTCAGCCGTAACTCAACGAGATCACTGAAGTCCATCGGTGACCACTCTGCATCGCAGCTGCTGCATTCACGACCATGGAAGTCAATACAGATCTCCTTCGGTCGCGGCAATGTTTCGCAAAGCAAGTTCCATAAAGTTTTAGTCCGCCCAAGACCCGTGTGGCAATTATGTTGTGACTGTAGGCACTCAGGAATGAGCACACCGCCAAACGCGTCCATGAAGACGGTGTGCATAGGTGCTGCAAAGTCGATGGTCTTCGTTTCCTGGAACTGCGGAAGCAGCCGTCTTGGGTCTTGCATGTTGGCAAAGTCAAACCGTCTGTAAATTGCAATTCAGTCAGCCTTCGGGAGCATGGCCTCATTTCCTTGGCCGTTTCGCGCGTACCTCACGTTGGGCAAGCGGCCAATGTATTGTGTCACTATGCCTTTCGTACGCTCAGCCTGCTTACTTGCAGCCGCACGAAAACCACCACCGACGAAGTTTCTCTGCTGGAACGCCCAGTGACGAGGCTCAATTCCGACTTCTGCAAGCAGGAAGACGAAGCGCTCGACAAGCGGGGCGCACGACGAGCTTCTAGCCACTTCCCGTAGTCGAAATACCGTGCAGTCAGTGGGGAGGAAGTAGAATGTCTGGAACATTAGGCTCTTCGGTGTTTGCCAAGTAGCCAGGCGGCGACATGTCAGACGAATGCTTCCCAACTGCTCTTTGAGCTCATAATGGTCGGCGCGGTCTCTCATGATGTCGACTTGTCTCTCGCCGGTCCAGATGCGTTCTGCAGGGCCGCTGGTAAGGTGTTGCACGATCTTATCAAGGACTTCGTTAGGCAGTCCTAGGATTTGTGCGTTTGCATTCGTCATTGTCGCCTCAGCGGGCGGTGACGATACGGCCATGTCTGGTTCTCTGGCCGAGAGAGTGAGGGAGATGAGAGTGTGAGGTAAGGACGGAAGGGCAGGAGGAAACAGTGTCCAGACTTTAAAGACGCGTGGTGATGTTTCAGATCACTTGTTTGCCTGCGAACCGGCGTGACGGGTGATCGGCTAGCTGCATGTGTGATGTCAACTGCTACTATATGTGACTACCCGCATTCATCACTTGCCCGCGTCGCGACAATATGGCTCGAGCGGCCACAAACCTGACTTGTACGCCTCAGAGATCTTGAACTCCTTATCAAGCTCAGCCGTCCAAACACCACGCTTGGCAACATAGTCCGCCAGTTCAGCCCTGATACGGCGTTCTGTGCAAGTGTTCGCAATGCCTTTGCTAAGAAATACGTGATTCTGCGGAGACATTGAGCTCAGCTTGTAGAAGTCTCCGCTGATGTTCCGATCACGGAGGTAGTTGAAGAAATGGTACCAAGCCATCCCTTCTGTTGGCTCTTGTATCAGATATGAGCGGAACATGCTGATGTGGCCCAACCCTGGTAGCCTGCTGATGAATAATTCGAGCTCAGTATGACCAGCGAATACTGTCCAGTACAGTACTAGGGTCTTGATTTGCGCAAAAGAGTGCTCTGAACTTCTACGCATAAGCTCAAGCAGCTGCGTTGCTGCGGCCCGATAGAGCTGCAACTCCTTGAGACGTGGACAATCGCAGAGGAAAATCGGCAAGAACTCTACGCGTGTTCGGTTATTCGCTGCGCCATTAGGGGGCTCGCTTTGCCATTTGAAGTCGTGGATGACCAATCGCTCAAGATTGCTGAGATCGAAGGTGTTCCATGTTAGGATTTCGGGCGCATATTCTCTCGATGGGATCCTCACCGATAGCATCTTCGGCTTCAGAGATTGCTGGCACAAAATGTTCCACAATTGAAGCGTGATGTAGATATTTGTTGGTAGATGCTGATCCAGAGGTACCATTGAACCACCGAAGGCGTCTGTGATGATTGGTCTAGGCGGCATGGTCATGTCTAACAGCTCGACTTCGTCCCGCGAAAGGGGAACGGGTGGGTTGAAAGGATGGAACGTCAAACCTCTGACAGTACGTTAGCATGCTCCTTGGCGCGGCTTAGTAGGCTCTACCGCTCACTCGAGGTTGCACAGCCGCCCTACGGCGTCTCTTAGCACGCTCAACGTGAATTTTGCCTTCTCCTGTGATAGTTTCTCAAATCGAGATGCCAGTTCAAGATCATTGAAGCGCAAGTTTTTCACATCTTCTTTTGGCGTTCCAAGATGGGACCCAAGAAATACCATCCGCTTAACCAGCGGCGCACACTTCCGACTCCTCGCCAGGTCTCGCAGGCGGTACACAGTCCAATCCGTTGGCAAGAAATAGAAGGTCTCGAGGATGAGCCGTTTCAGTGTCTTCCAAGCAGCCCATCTGCGGCAGACTAGACGCAGGTTGGATAGTGTAGGTTTGAGCTTGCGATGCGCGTCGCGGTAGGCCTTGAAGGCTTCTTCGCTCTCGTCGAGAGGCACGTGTTCGGCGGGGCCCGGTGTGAGGAAGCTGATGATCTTGTCGAGGACTTCGTTGGGGACTTTGAGGGCGATGAGGCTGGCGTTGTGGATTGCTGCCGGTGACGGTGGTGGTAGCTCCATTGTGGAGATGCTGTTGGGGCGTGGAGACGATGGGGAGAGGGTGAAAATGAATAAAGACTGAGTGAAAGAGGGAGAACTAGAGTCGGGGCGTAGCGAGGCAAAGAAATATCAAGGTCTGCAAAACCAGAAGCCCCACCTTCAGATCCACCATTTGAAATGTCTCCTATCTGGGCGACAGCTGCCGGAGGCCTAACTTGCATCAAGACACTTGCACCTTCCCATGACCTTTTCGCTCTCGTCTACTTCCACCTCCAGATGCGAAGCTGAACAGCAGCAGAGCTCGTTGACGGCCTCACCGCCATCAAAGTTTCCTCACATAGCGGCATTGAGCATGCTCCCCCAACAGGGATCCCATGCCGCCCACTCGTAGTCTCGCTCCAAGCCCTCAACCTTTGACGTCCGAAATACTCTATCCAAATCCTGCGTCCACTTGCCCTTACCCTTAAAAAATGCTTGTAGATCGGCCGTCGGCTTGTCACGAGACGAACCCATGAAGCGACAGCCTGTGGTACTTCGATCAGGTCCGCGAATTGGAAAGGCCGACAATTCCTTAAATATCCCATCTTGCAGTTTGATGTGCGCAAAGTATCGAAGATCCCATACCACGTCTGACCCGTTGCATTCTGTAAGATGATTTCGAGAAGATTGATACACTTAAGCGACGAAAACCTCGAGACCAAGCGCTCGAGAGATTCGGCATTCTCGAAATTGGCGTTTGAAAGCTTCAGTAATTCAAGCTGTGGGAGCCAGGTGCGAACGCGTGACACAGAAAGATCCATGTCAGCGAAATCTTCAGCAGCAATACCATTGAGCCATAGCTCCTTGAGCTCCGGGAGTCTGTTGGAAAGTCCCGCTGTGAAGAACGTATCCATACCATCATCAAACTCTCTCTCGTAGAAATCGTGCACATAGCGAGATACCTGAAGGCACCTTAGCTTGTTGCCTTTGATTGTGAGCCAGCCATCGCGACACTCGTCAAAGAGACGGCCGTAAAGCTGCACGCTGAGTTCTTGAGGAGTGACGTCGCTGGTCGCTAATGCATTCCAGAGTTTCTTGACTCTCCCAACATCCGGGGTGCAAGAATGACCGCCGAGTGTCGATCCATGAAATGGTCCACCGCCCAGTGAATCCATGAGCGTGCTTGCTCGGGGAGTGGCCAAATCGATTTGAACTCCCTGCTGGAAACAGCCTTTGTATTGCTCAGGCTCCAGAAGCGAGGAAAAGGCGATATGACTTGGTGGTGATTAGCTATCTAGGATGAGAGAACACGCATGAATGCACGACTCACACCAAGTTCGGAAGTTTCTCCATGTAAAGGTTAACGTTGTGGCAAGTGCGTTCAGTTCTGACTGCCGCAATCTGCCGAAGATCCTCCTGAATCCAATTATCACGCTCGCTGTCTATAATTGGGTACATTTCGGCTCGTATAGCGGTGTTGGTCTGCACGAAGGCAACCTTACGAACCAATGGTGCGGTTTCCGGGTTACGGGACATTTCTCGAAGACGATACATTGTCCAGTCTGTGGGAAACCAGTAGAAAGTGCCCTGAATGCTGGTGTCAGCAATGATCGCCAGCAAATCTACCTGGGTCAATGTCAACTCACAAATAGATCCTGCTTTGGTGTCTCCAGTCGGCTGAATGCACGACATGTGAGTCTGAAGGAGAACAGACGGCCTTTCCAGTCCCGCAGATCTTCGATTTTATCCCGCGAGTAGCCATAGGTTCCGTTCGTCGAGATACGCTCGGCGGGTCGAAGCATGAGCGCGCCAGCGATATTCTCGAGGATCTCGTTAGGCATATTTAGGATTGAAGGGCTCTGGCTGGGCATTGCTGCGGTCGCAGGTGCTGCCATTGGAGTCGTTGACGCTGATGGCAGTGGCACAAAGGGGGACGGCGCTGAGGCGGTTGACGATACCATTGGCCGATGTCAGTGGAGGAGTGAAGGAAGTGAGTGAGTGAGCGGGGATAGAGGCAAGAAGAGAGTGAGCTAGCAAGGGAGATTCTTTCTTGCCCTATGCTGTTTCTGGAAATTGCTTGCGCCGCCACTTTGATGAGTGCTACTAGCACTTGAAGTTTGGCGGGTCAGATGTTGATGCTTACATCCCTGCACTCCAACTTGGTCCGTTGTTTCTCGTCTCTTTACGTACGAGATGCCAAACGGAGTCTGGCTCATCTGCCTAAGTGTCGAGGGTCGCAATCTACGCTGCTACACCATTATCATCGTTTCCATCCGCGTCAGCATCGCTTTCCGGAACATCCTCAGTGTCGTCGCCACTGTCATAACCATCTCCGAGGTCGAGGTCTGAAACGTCCTCTTCGCTATCCTTCGCCGCCCAAGTATAGTCCCTGTCGAGACCTTGTACACTGGACGTGTAAAAGATCTCATCCAGCGCTTCGGTCCATAAGCTTCGGTTCGTGATGAATGCTTGCAGGTCATTATTGCTTGTCTTGGTTCTCGAAATCGCGACCACTCGGGGCGTACCCATCTCTACCGCAGCGATCATCAGATTCTTGAACTCCACTCGCGAGCAGCTGCAGCTGCGAAGTACGTCAAATAAACGGTACCACACCATTCCATGTTCAAACTTTATGCAGAGGTTCTGGAAGCTCGCTGAGCTGATCTGAGGAAACTTGAGCACCAAATCTCGTACCTGATTTTCCGCATCCAGCCCAAATTTGCAGTTGGAGAGTTTCAAGACCTGAAGTTTGGGTAGCCAGCTGCGAGTGCCTTCTTTCGCGAATTCAACTTCGCCAAATTCTTTCACAGCTCCACCGCTCAACCACAACTCTTCAAGCTGAGCGGCGACGGAGATTGCCTGCGTGAAGAACTTCACAGACTCATCCTTCAAAGCCCAGTCATGCATAATCGTTCCGTCCGTAGAGATATGAAGGGTTCGCAGCCATTCGCAGTTAACACTTCGCCATCGAGATTTGCACGACTCGCACTGATTGCCGCAGAGCTTCATTGTAAGCGCCTCTAAGCGTATGCCGCTTCCGACGATCGAATTCCAAACTGTCCTCACTTGCAATGTTTCTCTGTAGCAGTGGTGGGCTTGGTCCTCTCCCAACTGCACTCCCCAGCCTCCAGTAGAGTCCATCAGCGCATCGTGGCGTGGTGTTGCCAAATCAACGGGAAACCCAGAGCGAAGACAGTCTTTATAGTCCTGGGGAGTTAAGGTTGGCGTAACCGCAACATGGCTGAAATCAAATGTTAGTTTGAGTAGCAGGCTTGGCACTTATTGAGCTCAGGACTATTCCGACTTACGTGACGTTAGGGAGCTTCTTCATATGGAGAGCAAGGTTGTGGGATGTGTTTGCCGCTCTCCGATAGCTCTGTTGTTGCATGTTCGAGCCAGTCCAATCGTCTTCGGCATATCGTGAATGACGAAAGTTCGAGTCAGCCCAATCGTCGCCGATATGCTGCGAATAGTGAGCGTCTTCCCAAGAGGAACCGGTGTATGTCTGCAAGAACGTGATCTTGTGCACGAGTGGTGCAATGCCGCAGTCGTTAGAGATTTCGCGAAGTCGGTACATTGTGAATCTAGTAGGCAGCCAGTAGAAGGTATTGAAGAGGTCCTTCCTCGGGGTTGTGAGAAGGCTGAATGCGCGGCATGCTAGACGAAAGGAGTACAGAGTCTCTTTCCAGTCTCGTATCTCGCTCTTATCAGCCTCGGTGAGGCCTCTAACACCGGTTGTTGTCACGCGTTCTTGAGGCCGCCAAACGAGGGCCTCTGCAATTTTCTCGAGCACTTCGTTAGGCATTTTCAAGACGGGAACGTTGTTGTTGACCGCTTGGTGAGCGATGTCGATCACTGGAACTTCTTCAGCTGCCCGAGGATTGTTGTTGGCCATGACGGTCAGCACCGAGGGCGTACCGTCTGTGATATTGACCAGTGTGAAAGAGGAAGAAGAGGGAGGCGAAGTCAACAAGAAGAGTTTTGACGCGTTGCTAGAGCAATGGAATTACTCGCCCCACTTGCATCAGCACGCGGCCAACAAGCTGCTACGCGTGCAACTTCCCATCTTGTCGAAGTGGAGCGTTTGCGCTTGGCTGGCCTGTGCGTAAGATCCGGACTTGCTCCTAGCTGAAGTGGAGTTTCGAAACTGGCGGGATGACAACCCACTAGGCAAACGCATCTTGGGCATCCTTGGTCTCTATGTTGGCCTATTCAGGTTCCACTTGCCTGCAGATGTCCCTAAGCGTTGTTCTTGATTCGGTCGTTGCTCGCTCTGAGTAATTAAGTCGCAGTGAAGTCTTGATACGTTGAGCTGAGATGAAGCCTGAAAAAGGTGGCAAAATGTCGAGGAGCGATCTGCTGATATCTGTACACTCTATATATACTCACAACTCATTATCGCCATGCGTATCGTACAAGAGCCATCCTCGGCTCTGCTCCTCCGTCGCCAGTTCCGAATAGCAGTACGACATTGGCTGATCCAGTTCATAACCATTTGTCCAAGACTACTCCTCATTCGGCTTATACTTTACCTTTCGCCTCTTCTTCTCCAATGCACTGAGGTCTGTTGGAGTCTCCTCATCCCAACTTTTGGGCGTGACGTTGCGTCCGAGTGACTTATCTACATAGCCGTACGGCCAGTCAGTAAGTCTTCCCAGTGCGACAGGTAGCTGCACGACACAAGACGCACCAGCTAGATGCATCATGCGTCTCAGCTCCTGTCTATTGGGCCTTCCCAATCACCTATGTGGTCTGTGACGAGCTTCGCGCCTTTCTCAGCGCTGTGCTCGCGCCCAATGACTTCGATAAAGTCGCCATCGGGATCTACAACTCTGTATGTCAGCTTCTCGGCGCATCACTACCAATGTGGACGAGCCATACCCATCAAGTAAAAGTAGATGCTGTGATCCACCAGGTAGTCTTGCCCTGGCTTGACGTTCGGCGGTGTGCTGAAATATACTCGATACGCCTTGCACGTGGCCTTGATTGCCTCCCAACTACCTGTCAAGCCGATCATGTCTGGATGGAACTCTTCGAGGTAACGTTTTAGTACCGGCGGCGTGTCTCTTGCAGGGTCGCAAGTAACAACTACAGGTCGTAATACATTGCCACGCTTTGCTTTTATTCGATCAATCATCTTTCCCATCTTGTCAAGTTCGTCGGGACATATGTCGGGACAATGCGAAAAGCCGAAGTAGATCTGTGTCCCCACGTCAGCGTCTCATTCGCTCCATAAGCCCAACTTGCTACCGGCATATTTTCCAGAATGTCGACATACCAGCGCAAACTTGCCCTTCATATCCTCACTCGTAAACCTCTTCCCATTCTGATCCACCAAATCAAATTCGCCTCCAATCCGCGGTTTCCCATATCCTTTACTCGCCTCCCGTATCTTCTTGCGATACATACGCTCCTTCTCGCTCTTGAAGTACCAGTACAGCCCGCCGCCGCACACCAAGAAGAAACCCGCGCTATAGAGGCTGAAGAAGCCCATTTGGTTTTGCGCGCGCGCTTGTTGGATGGTGCGGGCTTTGAAGCGCGGGGCTGTGGTGGTGAGGGTGCGAGGGCGAAGGCACTGGGATGATAGTGACAAGGGTGTGTGCGTTCGCAGGCAGGATGTTGGTGTGGAGGAGAGTCGTTGGGTAGATCGCAGGAGGGAGTGGCGTATGGGTTGTGCCATCATGGGTCTTTAGGACGCCCTTTGAGATAAGTATGACAGTACGTTATATCAGACGGCACCAGCAACGAAACAGGATAGAGAGTCCAATGGAGCACTGGATGAATGGTCGAGAAGTGTTGTCCAAAAGATTCCATTGCTAGTCGTCATCCGAAGTCTGCGCGCTGGGTAGAATATTCGTGACACTTTTTTGACTGGCAACCCGGCTGGACGCATTGCAGCGAGCTGACACCTTTCACGGATGTGGGTGTGGATGGCTTGTGACCACGAGGATGCAGGCATCAAAATTGGCGTAGAGCGGTCTCACATTCAGAACGCTGTAAGACAGGTGTGAGAAGCTTGGAGGCCAGAGCTCAGTCCGGAGACTGTTTTCGCTACTTCACTATTCCTACGGGACCACACTACGTGTCTTTTCCACGCGGAGCCCAGGAGATACGCCTGCTGCAGGCGTAGCTCTTTCCGACATTCTGTCGTGCTGCTTGTGCACCAAATCCAGATGCTCAGCCTTAGTTGCCGGCAAGCGCATGCGCCCTCCTACGGTCTCTCTCCTCGGCGATGGACAGCTTCACACCCTTACCCTTTGGCAGGCTGATCCAAGGTCGGTCGCTGCCAATGACGAAGACGTTGGTTTCCCGCGTGGCAAACTCGTTGTCGACTGCGTCCTTGATATGCACGATGTTGAAACCACCGTCGTGGCGCTCACGGTGAGTGATGACACCAACACGACCCATGTTACGACCACCAGTGGCCATGGCGATCACACCAGTGTCAAACTTGATGAAGTCCTGAATCTTGCCGGTGGAAAGGTCGATCTTGACGGTGTCGTTGACCTTAATGTTGGGGTCTGGGTATCGGATACTACATGTCACATTAGCGAATAGGTCTTCCGTACAAGCAGACAGCATGTCTATAGCATCGTCGACACATCACGCTTAATGGCAACGGACAGAACTTCTGGGGGATGAACCCGCGCAGAAGCCGTGCCCACCACCACCCAAAGCTTGATCCAACGGCTGATAGATGCATACTCTCCGCTCAAAGCAGTAGAGGTGGGAACTCACGTCCGCGCATCATGCGTAACCAAGAATGGGACACCACCCTTGCCAAGCTGCACACGCTTGACCTTGCCCAGCTTGTATGCCGCCTCCTCAGATGTGATGCGGTGCACGGTGAAGCGGCCCTTGGTATCGTAGACGAGGCGGAAGTGCTCGCCGGTCTTCTCGATCGAAATGACATCCATGAAGCCGGCCGGATATGTCGCATCAGTGCGGACCTTTTGGTCGACTTTGACGAGGCGTTGCATTAGGATGGCTTTGACTTCGCGACTGTTGAGGGCATACTTCAATCTGCGCGTTGATTAGTTGAAGTGACCGCGTGAATCACATTGCCGCCTCTCGCGCATACCGATTGCGAATGAAGATGACGAGCGGGAGACAGTCGCGAAGCTTGTGAGGACCTGGTGATGGACGAGGAGCATATTTGCCAGAGAGCTTGTCCAGAAGCCAGTGCGAAGGCGCACTGAGACGCTTCTGGTGCTTCTTCGGTCCCATGTAACCCATGTTGGCGGTGTTGGTGGGTGTTGACGATGCTTGATAGAATTCGCAACGTGAAAGCGGGCGATGGAAAAGGGCTCGAAAGTGGGCGCTTATGTCAGCACGAACGAGGACTTGGCAAAGCTCGGGCCTCCCTTCAACGTATGGCCTCGAGTCTCCCAGCAGGCTTTTCCATATTCTGAAACATCCCTGGCATGCGCCCAGACTTGAATTTTTGGTCCGAGAATGATTATGATAATTTCAATCTCCTGGTGTTGAAGATGTGGTCTTGAGGACCGTTTTGTGCCTCTGCGTCGGACTAGCTATCGCTCTGAGAAGCGCGCATTTCCTTATATACGCTAGCGTATAGTGTACCTGATGGATAATAGAGAGAGGTCGCCTGGGTTGTTTGTCGGCCACCACATGAACCTCCATTATGTCAGTCGAATAGTCACTCGCAGTTCGCTGATCCGCCGCTTGAGGTAGCGATGTAACAGAAACGGCGGCTGCTCTGAATGGCTACAGCCCACTTGCGAGTCACACCCTCATTATGCAGCTTCTTATCAGGCCGTTTTCACTGCGACCTCGACGGCGGAGATGAACATCCTACCCCGAGCTCACAATCTTTCACTGGGTCGCATTCCTCGTTTGACATGTTGCAAGGTTTGACACCGCTGGCAAGCCGCCAGAACACTTTACCATCATGGAGCTTTGGCTGCTCGTGCCCACGCACAAGGCTGAGATTCTCGATTTGCCAGCCAGAACATCTATTGGCGAGGTAGCTCACCGCACCTTCTCGCTATGTGGCCCAATCGAGCCGTCGACGGCGCCACCGTACGCGTGCGTCTCCTACGCCTGGGGCGCGGCACGTACGAATTACCCGCTGGACGCGACAAAGTCCATGTCCGAGGCAACGATTCCGAGCTTTGCTGCGGCCATAACAGCTTATCATGCGGGTCAGAAGAGAGCCGAAGGAAGCGATAATATGTCATTCTGGGTCGATGTCTTCTGCATCCCGTTCGAGCAGCCCCAGAGAACTTCTACGCTCGCGAGCATGGGCTTCATTTTCGCGAAGGCGCAAGTTGTCATCTCTAGCCTGAGCCGTGGGAGCGTTGCAGCTATGCAACAGATGCGCGCGAGCGACCGACTCGATGAGGGAGCTCTTCTCGCGCTGGAGACTGAGCCATGGATCGAAAGCGTCTGGACATATCAAGAGGCTGTCAATTGCCAGCAGACCTTCTTTGTATGTCACAATGAAGATTCCACGGGAAGCTTTACCGCAGTATCCAGCAGTCGCCTACACGCTATTGAAGGCTCACATTTCTTCAACTGTGTTGGGATGTCCTTAACGCAATATCGCAAGCATTATAGTATTGGCTTCCTTGAGATGAGGCAGAGACTACCGCGCTTAGACGCTTTTGACGACTTGATGGCTGATTGTGAAACAGCTATGTATGAAAAACGCCCGATACTGCAGGTCATCTCCAACTTGGATCGCCGAAATCAAGGAAAGCCAAAGAACACCTTGTTCTCAATGATGGGGGCTATTTCCCAAGAATTCTCTCAGAGATCTATCGACGACACTATCGAGAGCATTGCCAGTGCTCTTATATCTGTGTGCGTAGACAAAGGTGACTTCTCTTTCTTGTACACCGCGAACGAGCGAAAACATGGAAGTTGTGCTCCGGTCGCAGAGGTGCTTCATTCGGTCGTACCTTGGCACAGCTGGGGTCAAAGACAGTCAGGCCATATCGAAGGTGAGTACCTAGTGCTTGAGAACGTCATTTTGCTTGATCAGGCGGGACAATTGACCGAGTCGGCGAGCGAATCAATCTTCGAGTGGCTGCGTAGTGCAGGGATGGTAGACGCTGGACAAGCGGGTGTCCCTAATGATAATGATCTTGCCTGGCTGGCGTTGGCCTCGTTAAGAAAAATGGGGTATATGGGCAGTGACAGGCTGTTGAGGTTTGCGCAAGGCTATTTCTTCGTACAACAGCACGTGGAAACTCCGGTCGATGACTCCTCCAAAGTGTTCATCTCGGGTGAGCTATCGTGGACATTTGGGAACCCAGGAATGGCGAAGCGTGGGGCGCAGTACGTTTCAGGTGTTTTCTTTGGGTTCGCGAAGGACCTCCCTCAACACGAGGTGACACTCGCATATTGAAGGCGACCGTTTTGAAGGATGAATGAATGATTGGAAAGACTGACATACTGCGCAACAATACGCGAGTAAGGGTACACATAGATCCTCAAGCCTCAAGCTACTGGATTAGAGGGAAATACTACTCGTGTACCCTCAAATGTCCCGATCACGCTTTGCTTACGAAATTGACTTTCCCACGCAAAGACGTAGCATCGGTCAGAGGAAGTCGGAGCCGCTGGCAAGTTGTAGGTCATCGATTTGAATTGTTTAGCTGGAGCATGCTGAATTCAATAGTGTTGACTATGCGTACCTTGGGTAACCCAATAAGAGCTGTAGACATACCGCAAAGCTATCTAGATAAACCCCTTCAACACCGTAGCCTCAGCATTGAGAATAGACGACCCAGCAGCACCAATAACAGTATTATGACTCAGCGCCACAAACTGAATATCAAACACCCCACTCACATCCTCCCTCACCCGTCCCACACTAACCGCATACCCCCTATCTGTCTCCCGATCCAACCTCGGCTGCGGCCTATCCGCCTCCTCCATCACCACAATCGCCTGCGCAGGCGCACTCGGACACCCAATATCCTGCGCCTCGCTCCGATACTCCCTGAACGCGCTCTTAACCTCCTGCGCGCTCGGCGGCGGCCTCTGCGCAAACCGCAGTGACACACACGCCGTATGCCCGTCCAGCACCGGCACCCGATTGCACGCACAGCTGATCTTCATCTTCTGGTCCACGAACCCGGTGACGTCCGCATTGACTGAACCGAGGATCTTCTGCGCCTCCGCTTCCATCTTGTCTTCCTCGCCGCTGATGAACGGGACCACGTTGTCGATTATGTCCATGCTGCTAACGCCGGGGTAGCCCGCGCCGGAGACCGCTTGCATGGTCACGACTGAGACGGCGTCGACGGGCCCGAAGCGAGATTGGAGCGCGGCGAAGGGGATGACGATGCCGATGACGGCGCAGTTGGAGTTGCAGACGAGGAAGCCTTTTTCGAGGTTGCGGTGCCGGCGCTGGTGCGTTAGAACGGAGAGATGGGAGAGGTTGACGGTGGGGACGACGAGCGGGACGAGAGGGTCGCGGCGGTGGTTTTTGGCGTTGGAGAAGACGGGAATGTTGGATTTGAGGAAGGATGTTTCTGGGTTTGGTTTAGCATCATAGCCAAGAATGCTCGTCACAGAGCGGCGTTTGTTGATAGGTGTTGTGAGGTGCAGCTTCTCACGTACCGACGTCTCCAGCGACATCGCTGTCCAGGCCTGAGAAGACCATGTCGCAGTCCTTGAATTGATCTGGCGTGCATTGCCGCACCACCAGCTCTCCGAGCTCCTTGGACATAGGGTGCCTGCTCATCACTTAGCCCGCATGAGTCCAACAGTAAGACAGCATGGACATACGCTTGCTTCCAATTCACTGCCGTTCGGTACGGCTTGCCTGCCGACCGCTCAGATGCTCCGACCGCGTGGAGCTTGAAGTGAGGGTGCAGTCTGTGCCGTCAGTGAGAGGGCGTGTTGAATATAATTCTCGGTAGACTTACGCAAGCAGCAGGATGAAACGCTGTCCCACGCTTCTATTTCAACGTCAGTCAGGTTCCTTTAATTTCGCTACTCCTCTCGTGATTCGTTCCGTCGCCACCTCTAACTGGCTTTTCACGTGGGCAATGGCTCTTGGCATGTGCGAGTGTTTCATACACCAGCTCCGCTCCAAACTTATAGACTTACCCCGTGGCGCCCAGTACGCCGCATTTTAGGTTCTTCGGAAATGGCTTATCCGCCGTGAAATTTTCGACATCCATGGTTGTCTAAAGAGTGATGGGAAACTGAGGCATGCAGCAGGGTAGAGGAGCGCGGCGAAGATCGGAGGTGAGTCAAAACATTTTGAACTCTACACCTCTGCGGTAACCATCACGCATAAGTCACAGACAGCAAAGTTCAGACATCATTGAAATAACTTCTGGGGTATTGCTATGCTTTTAGCCGAACACGGCTCCCCGAACACCATCGCTATCAAAAGAATCCTCATCTTCAACTTGACGATACAGAAAAACGCTCCCGTCGCCGATACTTCGTGAGTCGTAAAAGGTATCCAAAAGTAAGATCATGTGTATGTAAAGAATGACCCTCCTCCTGGCGAGCCGTAAGCGTGATCGGAGACCATTCATTTGGCCCCTCCAAAAGATGGCCGACCTAGAAATAGCCATACTCACCAAGTAACTGATCGCCGACAGTACGCTGCGAAAATCGCACTCATGTCCAACCCCTCTCAAGACTAGCCCGAATATTCTCCATGTAGCCACGAGGATAGGTCTTCATAAGCTCACCCTCGGTGGGAAACCCTCTCTTCTCATCCTTGCACCTTTGGACGACCTTCATTAGAATCTGGCCAAGTAAGGCTTCAGTTACTGGCACTGCATCTTCGCCTTCAGCATCAGGGTTCAAGAACGCCTCTCGCGGATCGAGCAGCTGGGCCACGGTAGGTCGGTTATTATGATCTCGATCGAGGCACCTTTGCAAAAGACGCCGTAGACTTGAAGGTACGTAAGTGCCACCGACGCCCTCCGTGGGATAGGAGATGTGCACACTTGGATTGATGATCGCACAAACACGATTCCATGTATTGGCGATGTGCGCGAATGGAGGCTTGCCGTAGGTCATCTGGTAGAGTATGCACCCCAGACTCCAGACATCGCTCGGCTTGCCCAGCTTCATCAGCTTAGTCGATCCTCTTCCGGCATGCCCGCCGCCGCCCGGCTGTCGTGAGTCAGCTCCGGCGTTTGTGTCCTGGAGGGACTCAGGCGACATATAGTTGGGGGTGCCAACATTGGTCTCTCGGTGCACGTTGACCGTGTTATCCGTATCGATCGCATTGGCAATGCCGAAATCGATAAGCTTTAGCCGGCCACAGACCAAGAGAAAGTTTGCAGGCTTCAAGTCCGAATGTACAATGTCGTATTGATGCACCGCAGAGACACAACAGAGCATCTCCCGCCAGTAGTGTCTTGTGAAGGAGAGATCCAAGGTGGCGTCTTCCGGCTGAAGACGTGTGGCGAGTACTTTGTTGAGATCAGATTCACCCATCTCCATGAGCACGCTGAGGGACTGCTTTTGGTCGTTGACTTCGTAATCGAACAACCGGACAACACGCTCCTCGTTCTCAAGCGTTTTGAGAAGCTCGATCTCGCCCTTGTAGCCACGCACAGAGTCTTCATTACAATCCTCAAGGTTCACCTTCTTCAAGGCGAACATCTTGTCATTCTCCGCCATCACTCGATACACGTTTGAGCTACCCCCTCGACCAATCCGGCCACGAATCTCGAATAGCTTGCCGTTGACGATGACATGACTTCGCTTCTTCTTCGCCTTGACTGTCGAAGCACCCGCTGCTCCTGTTGCGGTTTCAACGACTGACATTTTGGGCGGTGGAGGTGCAGGCCTCAGAGGGGTATTTTGACTAAGTGGTTGAAGTGCATTTCTCTTTGGTTCCGCTTGTGGTGCCTCTCTATCGGAAGCTCCTCTGTGATCCTTTTCGGCGACCTTCGCTAACGGCTTGTCGAGTTTGTCGTGGTTGCCTAATACACCGATCACTTGATCTTTGTTTCTCTTGAAGGTAGGTGGAGGCTCATTTTCTTGATCAGGTATCGTGAACTTGAAGGGCAGCTCTGGCACACGGTATACTGGTTGGACTGGTAAAGCTCTGCTGGCTCTTGATTCCGAACGCTGCTCCTGTTTCGATTGTACTTGTCTGGCTGCTACGTCGGGCTCAGGATCTTGGTGGATACGATGATGCACTGGAGATCGTGGTCTTCGATAGCTGTCGCTGCGGCTTAGCGGTGGTTCGCTGGACATAGCGAAATCTCGCTTGACCGACACAAGGTCAGGAGCAGCTCTGGCGGCTTCCTGCAGAGGCGCTTCCTGTCCCCCTTCAGGTTCCTGTCCCCCTTCAGGTTCCTGTTCTCTTACTTCAACCTGACCCACGCCATCTTCATGAGCAACGCCAGTGCCGTCTTCGCTGTTCATGCGCCTTATACCACGCCGCAGAGGAGCACCACGAAGCAGTGTTCCTGTCGTCATTGGCGGCCTTCGTATGCGTGTCGATCCATGGGTATGCTCTGTACCGTGCCTGGTCTTGGACTGAGCCCCTGCATCATTCTCAGCATCAGCAGCATGCTCGAAGGAACTGGCATAGCTGCTGGCTGCGTTCTGGCCTGAGCTATTTGACAGATGTCCGGCAGATCCGGAGTTTGGGTACATCCTTTCGGCTGAAGTGGAGGAATTTGAGCGTTGATGTTCTTCGTTCCTTTTGCGAGGCTGTGGCGCTGGGGTCACGTATTCATGGGGTGTTGCCGCGCGAGAGCGAGTCGATCCTTCCAATGTGGACTTGGACCTCTTCAGCTCTCCTCCAGACCGCTTTGATGCGCTCAGACGGACAACGCGGTGTACTTCTTGATCGGTTTGTGTGCCAGGCGGTGGCGTGCGACGTGTAATGCGTAATGCGCCTCGTTGAGGGGTATCTTCCCTCGTGCGCCCCTCGCTTCCTTGCCTGCTGTATGTCCGCGAGCGGTATTCTTCGCTTTTTGGGGGTACTGGAGGTGGCGATCTCGGTCGCGCGGTCGATTTGTCTTCAAGTAGAGCTTTTGTCAGAGCACTAAAGTTCATCGGCTTGGGCACGTCCTCATCTGAGCTTTCAGCGCCGATCGAGATGCTCTGCAGCATTGGCGCGTCCGCTTGAAAGCCTTTGCCATATCCAAGTCCAGATAGAGGCGAGGTACTTCGATACTGAGGTCGTACTGAATTGCTGCGTGGAGGCGCTCGAGTCCGTATGGGACGTGCATGGCCGAAAGAGGAGACGCCAAAGGGAGTGGGCGACGCGGTTGTCATTGATATCCAATCATCCGAAGAATTCTACTCTCGAGCGACAAAACTGTTAGATAAGTCATGCGCAAGTCCAAAAGTGTCTCGTTAGCGAGGAAAGAAACGAGGGATCAGATGCACATTGTTCCTAATGCTGGCTGGAAATGAGCCGAAATTCGAGGTTCGCGACGCGAATAGGCCCATGCGCAGGTGTTTGGAGCTAGCTGTTCTGGGACTAGATGATACCTCTCCCTAGCAACAACCCTAAACCCCACGGTCTGGTCTGATTCACGGCGGTTTCCTGAACCCGAACAACCCATCTGAAAAGAACGCCTGGCAAAGATTGAAAACTCGACGACGCTCGTCTACTGCTCTTGGTGTCCCGGGTGAAGTGACACTTCCGCCCTGCAAGAGTATCTGTTAACCAAGCGTGCAATGCCTCTAGACCACCCATGCGCCCTCTATGACATGTGGCCATGGTCGACAGCGATAACCACCAGAACGCAAATGTCGTCAATCTTGCCGCCGTGCCACCTCTCTTGTGGATATGCTTGTTGAACAGCACGCGCAAACGGTCCATCTCTTTTTGTGTTCACACTTACGTCCTTGGCCTTCTTTGCGATGTCTGCCGCAAGTCTTGCCTGCAGAGGCGAAGCTTTGCCATTGCTTTCTCTTGCAGCAGATTCGGAAGTGAGGTAGGGTAGTGCTTTGCTGATCTGCACGCCCTCTCCAGCTGGTGCGGCCCAGGCTCCGTTCTGTATCATCGTAGAACTGACCACATCGAGCACCTCTTGAGAAGTGAGATTGTCCCAGACGCCGTCTGTCGCAAAGACTAAAACGTCACCATGCTTCAGCTTGTGTGACGACATGCTTGCGTCGTTTGGCATGTCACAGAAGGGTGCGGATCCTCCGAAGTTCTTGATCTGAGCCAGAATTTTCGGAGGGACCGTAGAAAGCTGAAACGGCGTATTGAATGCGTGTGTCTGAGGGTCGCTGTAGAAATTGACTGCATTCATGCGGAGGTGTATGAAGCCTGAGTCGCCTAGACTGGCCACTGATCAGCATTCTTCCAGTTGCATGCTGGCACTTAGACACACTTCGCAACGTCCAAAGCACCGTCAGCAGTCGCAACACCGACACATGCTGTACTCCCACCACCTTGAATCTTTGGATCCTCACAGACCTTGTCGTATCCCTCTTGTAGCAGCTGCAGTGCTGTGGGCGTCCTCATCTTAGCATCTTTTGTGGAAGCAGACTCTCGCGTGTATCGACAAATGCCATGCGCAAAGTCTGCGGAATCTATGCCACTATCTTTGTATCCACCTACGCCGTCTGCCACGGCAAACGCGACGGTACCAGCTGCATGGTCGCCAACCGGACCTACGAAGAAAGAGTCTTGTCCGCTTGGGATCTTACGACCTCTCTTTGCAAGCTCTGCGTCTCCGTAGGCGCCATGTCCAGTCTCAGCGTCGAAAAGATAGTAGTGTTTGTGTCGATCGAAGACGTTCCTCTTGCCAGAGAAAGCTGCCGCAACCTTGTATTCGAAGCCAGCCGGCGCAGAGGACCCAGTGCTGCTATGAAACCCTCGTGATTGACGACTGACCTGTGCGAATGCGTGCAGAGGCCATGGAGCGGGACTTGAAACCGGTCGCGGTCTTAGTCCTTGTATAGTTGGAAGCGAAGCAGGTCTAGCTCGGAGCGCATTGCGACACAGGCTACTCATGACAGGCTCGAGGCCAGGCAAACGATCGCGAGCATCTCAAACCATCGTCGTTGGTCTCCGAGAAGATGGACTCCAAAGTCAAGCACAAGTCTCCGTGAGGATTGGATTTGCTTAGCGTTTCCGGGGTGCAGGCTGTGGATTTGTGGCATTCAATGGGCTCAGTCTGGCATATTCCATGCTATTCGACATTTGACACCCCCCTTGGGCCTTCGAATCAACTAGCAGACCCCAAATCATACCATAATATAGACGGATTGAAGAGTCCGACCTTCTTGAAACGCGTTTGATGGCACTGATGTCGCGGATTTGGAGTGACGCTCAACAATGTCTTGTCAGCCGCGCTTCCTTGCACGGCTGCGAGTACTTCCTGATGTAAACGTCAGGGCTCTTGTTCACTAATAGTTACGGCTCGCTCTTGCAATGTACTGACTGAGTGACGATTGACCCATGAAGCGCGAAAGGGTGCCGCTGCCACAGATAGGTAGTGCTGAATGAATCTGGTCATGAGATACTAAAGTGGGCCGGCAGTTGCCATGGTGACGAGACCCTGGCGTGTCCACGAAGAGACCATTGCAGTAGCACGTTCATAATCATCGATTTAGTGGGTGAGCAACGATGTCGCATTCCGGCCATCTAGCTGAAGCACTGACTGAAGTCGCAAAAGCTCAGTATCCAGTATATCTTGGGGTGAGAACTTGACCAAGCGGATTGAACACGCTGGACGCCGGCCCGCATGCTAATCATGCGCAGAATCTCAATAATGAGCTCCTAGGATATTCGCAGACGCAAGCGTTGTACCATTGGACGGCTGAAAATCCGGAAGATATGCCGTTGCTCGCCTCCGCAGTTCTGGAGCAGCTGAACCTCCAGTTGCCTCTATCTATCGAAGTTCTCACAAGCTTAGCATATTCCAAGACTCTCAGAAACACTTTCCTGCAGCACGACTCGCGACTACTTGACGAGCTGTTGAGGCGATCAGATGGTAATGACCAGCGGGCGCAGCAAAGCTCCCAGGCTTGTGTGGCGTTCTTGAGCTTTCCACTTCCCAACGCCATCCCTTTACCTGCAACTGTCGCGCCCTTCTTTGTCGGTCTATTCGATAAGATGCTTCGAAATCTCAGTAACGAGACTGCTTGGCGAGTATTCCTGATCCTGGATGGGGTCGGGCCTTCATTACTCGACCTCTTGGACACCAAGAAGATCTCTCGATTCGCAGAAAACGTCTATGGCCTGTTGAAGAAGGTCAAGATGAAAGTCAGTCAAGACGCACTTTCCCCAACCTTGATGGCCATTTTGGGAACCATTCACCACTGGCACACGCGAAGTCTGCCTTCTCTTCCAGAATCCTCCGTCCTGGTAGAAAGCTCACATCGAGCCTCACCCCTGAGCGACTCCAGAGTCCATGACGTCTTTCACGGACATTTTGCGAAGAGCACTACACATCTGGCTTTGGCGTACGCAAGCTTTGCTTGCAAGCAGGATATGTGCTTGACACTCGAAGAGGCCTGGAGGCTTGCGTATCTGCCAGCGAATTTCTTTCCCGAAATCAATCTCGAAATCGTGAAGGAAGTCATTGAACACAACCCATTCTTGGAGACAAAGTTACTCGAGAAAATCACTGGCGAGGGGCTGGCGCCGGCGATACGAGTCCAGGTAGGTCCACTGTCTGACGCACGCCCACGCAAGGATACCCAAGGACCGCTAATTTATTGATATAGGGTATTACGGTTGCAATTGGAGTCTCCCGTGCTGTAGGTAGGATACTGCCCGCCTTACTGGAAGCTTGCAAGTCTGTTTTGCTTGAGGCCTTTGAGGACGGCCACGCAACGGAGTCGCAAAATCAAAGCTTCAGAGCTGCGCTAACTGTAATCCTGGTAAGTGACGTGGCGATAAACCGTTTTACGAGCACTTTTGACATACCTCAGGCGAGCTCGGATGCGGTTCAATTGGATTTGTTTATCTCGCAGATGCTGGAGAAATTTCTCAATCTACCTGTGCACACTCTGGCTGCGCGCGAGCGCTTGAACATGCTGATCTCAGTATTCGAAGCGGAACTGCACCAAGCATGCTTGAGAAGAGCCATCATACATGCAATCAAGAAGCAAGACGTGACCGCTCGCACGATGAGGGTCCTAAGCAGCCATCGAGCAGGATTGGTTCCACTCCTAGCTCATCGAAATAACGCTATCCAAAGCGCACTCATATCCTTGCTGCTGAATGTTGCGATAAGGTCACAAGGCGAAGATGTCTCAATGCCGGCCGACTTGAGCCTTTCGCTGCTCCAGAGGCTCAAAGAGCTTGCCATGCCAGCAAAATCCTCTTCTCTCACCGGGGGAGAACATCGGTCTTCCACGAACGAGCTGAGAAGTCAGTCCAACAAGCCTCTTGACAGTCGTCGTTGGCAACATTATGTCGGCGCAGAGCTCGACAATCACGCGTGTGAAAGCCGTCAAAATATTATTGATATGTTCGGCAGAGCCTGTCAAGACATGGATCGGCGGTGCAAAGACGCGGAACGACCATGGCAAGAAGAAAAGGTTAGACACGAGGAAACCCACAAAGCTCTCGTCGCCACTCAATCACGTGTCAAGGAGCTCGAAGAACATGAAGAACTGTACAGATCTCGAACGCAAAGCCTCGAGTTTGAGAACAGGGGTTTGGTAGAGCATGTTGCCCGCATCGAGGCGGAGATTCAGGAAGCTCAAGAGACAAATACGCGTCTTGATACACAGCTTCAGGAGGCACGTGCCTTGACAGAAACAACCGCCCAGGAGGCGAAGCAGGCGCATGCGCGACTAGTATCCGAACATCAGGCGGCTGAGGGAAGCTTCAAAGAGCAGTTGGACGAGCTCCATGAGCAGCTCGAGACCTACCGTCAGCGAATTGATGTTCTTGAATCGCATGGCACAGAGAGCAAACGCCTTCTATCTGAGCGTGACGGACGCATTGCTTCTTCGGTTGCTACAGAGCAACAGCTGAATAATGAGATCGGCGAACTCAACGCCCAAATTGCCAAATTCAGCGATAGCCTGCGCGAAGCACATCTGGCTTTGGAGAGCTACAGAACCGAGGCAGGGCAAGACATTGACCGGATCAAGGATGACTCGGAGAGGATACTGAAAAAGGTCAAAGCAGAGGCTATAAACATTGAACAGCAGCTTCAGGCCGAGATCGATGCAAGAAGCGTTGAACTAGAGGAGCAAACATTACTCCATAGCGCAGAGATTGCTGCCAAGAGCACATCAATCAAAGAGCTTGAACGACGCATCAAATCTCTTGACAAGGAAGTCCGTCTCAAGGAAGCCGAGAACAACAAGCTTCAGCACAAGTGGAAGAGCATGCAACAAAACATGCAGAACCTGTTCTCTACTGCAGAGGAGCAGCAAGCTCCAGATCCAATGTCACAACCTGCAGAAGCTTTTGAAGATGAGTTGACGGACAACGTCGAATTTGACGAGCCACATCATGCCCAGCTGGAAGAGGATTTCAACACGTCCTTTGGTTCATCATCCAGTAAATGCGAGCCCACACCGAAACGTCAAAAGCCTCGACCGACGTTCAAGCCTCCTTTACCGAGAGCCCAACATACAGCGCCGTCAGCACTCTCTCCTGCAAAGCAGCGAGCAACGCGAGAACCGCTGCAGGAGACTGCCGCCAATCGACCGTCCCGAAAGAGCCTGCCAGCTGGTCATGAGAAGCTAGTTATGATATCTCCACCGAAGCCAAGCGCGAGGCTTCGAGCAAGGAAGTCCATCGCTGCTCCAGTATCAGGCCATGCAACCAATCGTCCGATGGCTGCGTCGAGGGAGAAAGAGAACGCATACATAAGCAGAGATGATCTACCCTTCAGTACGATGCGTACAGATGACTTTGACGCTACCACGGATGAGTTTTAGACGTTTGAGTTTCTGTCTTTCTTGACCTGGGACGGACAGCACTGGCTTCTGTGGGACGCAGGGATATGCCACGTTGGGCGGTTCACGCTAGCCAGCGCACATGGTGACACAACCTCACGAGATAAAGTATGGCTTGTAGGAGATATGACTGATATTACTACACCATCACTACCACGGACCCCTAACGTCTGTTGTTCTGCCTATGTCTTAGAATTGCTTTCCCCAGTGAACGCAGTCGAGATGCGGTGAACGCCCTCTCATTCGCGCTAAGCCTCTTCGACCACTGCCGACATGCATTAAGCTTGCGGGCCGAACTTACCGACTTTTGAGCATCTCTGATTGGCTGGATTTCAGACCTTGGCGTCATCGCAACCACGTTTCCAATTTCCTGATGTTTCGTATTCTCGTCGCGTGCGCTTTCGCCGTCTTCGTTTCCTCTCACCACGCACTCCGAATACAGTCCTTGACGTCGAGACACTACCGATTCAAACGAAGCAAGCATGTAAAGGGCACTCTCAAGCACCCATCAGCTTGCTGATGCCCTCCTCTCTCGACAGCAAGGAGCAAACTGTCAGCTTCTCCGCCCTTGCAGTTTGCCGTTGTGCGTGGCCAAACGCGTTGAGACCTGGTTCGTTTGAGGCGTTGAGGTCGTCAAGAAAGCTCTTCGAGGCTGCGAGGGAGGAAAGCTAGACTTGCTTGACCTGCAGCTTGGTGCCTGTCGCTCGCTCATTTGGGAAAGAACAGCCGTGCAATCAGGATTTCACCGTCCTCGAGAGATCGAGAGAGAGCTGGGCTTTGTTGCTGCTGCTCTCTTCCTCTTCCTCTTCCCGCTCTCTTCAGCTTCTTTGCACTGTCTGCTCCAGCAACACCTTCAGCTCTACTACCTCTGGACGACTTTGAAGCTTCCAAAGCATTGCAAACTCAGCTTTAGCTTTCTTTCAACCCTTGACGATAGCCACTGCAGGACCACGCAGCTACAAAGATCGCCACATTCCTGCCGCCGATGCAGATCTACACCGACATGTCACGTGGTGCCAACAACAGCCGTGGCGCTCCCCGCGGTGGCGGTGGCTTCAGCCAATCTCAGCGTGGCAACAGAGGCAACGGTGGAAGGGGTCGTGGCATCGTCAATCAACGCCCTGACTATCAGAAGCCGACAATCACCGACAGCCAGGCGTGGAAAGGCTGGCCTGAAGTCAAGGTGAAAGTGGTCGGCTATCCCTACGGTCTCGGCCTGCCTCCAGACATGTTTGCTGGAGATGTCTGGGATGTACTTTCCAAGTATGGTAACCTCGTGAAAGTCGACGTTTGGCCAGCCAAGTCGGAAATGCAGCCACGCATTGCCATGATCTTGTTCAATCCTCCTCCGCGTGAAGCCTTCTGGCAGCGAGAGAAGATCGACCTGCCCAATCGACCAGGCTGGTGGTTCAAAGCCGAGCTTCAGGACCAGAGCGAGATGGCGCAGAAGTCTGTCAAATTTCGACAGATCTACGAAAACACTGCGGTAAGTTCAGGCTGTCATTAATGTTCTATCATCCATCTAATCCATTCTGCAGACCTGCCCTATCAGCCGCCTTGGATTCGGCTATATGCATCAACCAGGACGTCTTGCTATCAAGCGAACCGTCACTGCCGGCCCAGATCCTCACGCCATGCGAATGACGGTCAATATCGATCGCCGTGAAGTCACAATTTACTTTGCAGTCGACAACGTCAATCTTGAGGAGGATGCCGAAGGCCTTCCTACCGCAGACTATGATCGTGCCTCCAATAGCTCTGGAGAGACCAATGACTCTGGCTTGCACGAGTTCAAGTTCCAGATCCCCTTCAAGCAACTGCACCACATCGGCTTCCGCAACACCTACGAGAAAAATGTGGAACTGTTCATCTCTCTTCCAACCACGAGCGTTCCTCGCTTCTTCAAGAAAATGGACCCTGCCACAACGTTTGAGCAAGGCGAAACCTACTGGACGGAAAACAAAGCGTGGCACCGTCGTACTGCGATATGCTCGAATGCTTACGGCAGATACCAACGATCCACTCCTCTTAGCTTGAACGAACCGCAGCCTTTCATTGACATCAGCGCATGGACAACTTACCAGATTTGCATCGACCAAAATACGTTCACGTTCGGTAACGGCCTTCAAGTGCAACAGATGTTGGCTGCATACAACATTGCATTCGATGACCAATACGATGTGCAGGTGTCTACCTGTGGCCCTAGAGATCCCGCAACCTCAGCAACTCCTTTCTGGAACGCGGTCGACCATGATCACAACCCCAACTCCGGCCATGCTTCTATTCTCATGAACCTGGAGAGTAACGCATATCTCCCTTTCAACGTCCGCTACCAGCTAGAGGCGTGCGTCTCCAAGAATCTACTCAATCCTTCGAACATGTCTGCAGACTTCCTTGCGAAGCTGTCGACTCTCAATGAGAAGAAAGCGGTCAAGTTGCTGGAACACGTTGCTGACAAGGGCAATCGAGTGTTCGACCCAATGACGATCTTCTCCATGAGACCGCCCAGGACGTCGAGCACCCGCAAAGTCCATTCCAACCACATCTTGCAGCGATCTATCACGATCAAGCCGTCATCTATGGAGTTCTTGACACCTAGTGTAGACGAGACGAACCGCATCATCCGTCAGTTCGATAAGTGGCCAGACCGATTCATCCGTGTCAACTTTCGTGACGAAAAGGGTGAAGGAAAGATCTTTTCATCAGATGACGAGACCAGTGATCCACTGTTCAATCGCGTCAAGCGTTGCCTGAACAACGGTATCCGCATTGGTGACCGTCACTATGTATGGCTTGCTTCGGGCAACTCTCAGTTTCGGGAACACGGCGCTTATTTCTTCGCCGAGATCCCTGGGGTCGTGACAGCACAGGACATCCGCGCGAGGATGGGCGACTTTAGCGAGATGCACTACGTGGCCAAGTTCAACGCTCGCATGGGTCAGTGTTTCTCTACCACTCGGGAATATGACGGTGTCCCACTGGTCGACAACATCCCGGACGTCGAAATCATCAACGGAAACGCCACTATCTGCTTCACTGACGGCGTTGGCATGATCTCTGGCTTTCTCAGCCAGCTCATCAATACTCGTATGAAGTTCTCCAAGCAGCCGACAGCGTACCAATTTCGCTACGGCGGTGCAAAAGGCGTGCTCGTTGTCAATAAGCAAATGAGTGGTCTGAGGATCGCCATTCGACCAAGCCAAGCGAAGTTCGGAAAAGGTCGGGAGCGTTTGGAGATCATCAAGCCTGCTGCCTTCGTGCATGCCGAACTCAATCGCCAACTCATTACCATACTGACCAGCCTTGGGATTGATAAATCGGTATTCCTCACCAAGCTCGACAACATGCTCAAGAACATCAACGATGCTATGAACGACACTGAGAAAGCAAAAGACATGCTGCGCAAGCGCACCGACATCAACTCGATGACGTTGACCATTCGAGACATGGTAAAGCACGGCTTCATGCGTGAAGATGACCCCTTTGTGCGTTCTATCTTGCTTCTCTGGCGCGCTTGGTCACACAAGAAGCTCAAAGAAAAGGCGGGAATTCAGATCGACGATGGCGCTTTCGTCATGGGAGTGACTGATGAAATGAAAACACTCAAGGGTCATTTCAACTATCGCGCACAGCCACGTATGACGCCCAAAGAAAAGATCGAATCGCTGCCACAGATCTTCCTGCAGGTTTGGGACAAGGAAGATTGCAACAGAGCCCGAGAGTCAGACCATGCTGATTACAAGATCTTGCTGTCGGATCAGAAGGACCCAAATAAGCCCCGTGTGATTACAGGGGTGTGCATACTCGCTCGCAATCCATCTCTCCATCCAGGAGACATTCGAGTCGTCAACGCGGTTGACGTTGAAGCACTACACCATCTCACCAATGTCGTCGTCTTTCCACAGACCGGTGATGTCGACATTCCAAGCATGTGCTCCGGTGGCGACCTGGATGGTGACGACTACTTTGTTTCTTGGGATCCGGAGCTGATCCCGCCACACAGAGAGTGGAATCATCCGCCGATGCATCATATCACTGCAACTCCCCAGTGGGTTCCTACCGTTTCCGCCGAAGACGTCAAGAAGTTCTTCGTGAACCACATGAAGCAGGACTCGCTTGGTAGGATTGCAAACTCCTGGCTTGCCCAGGCTGACCAGCTTGACGATGGTCCGAAAGATTTCAAGTGCAAGCAACTCGCGAGCCTGCATTCCACGGCAGTGGACTTCCCGAAGTCTGGCGTTCCCGCAAGTATGAAGATTCTCAAACAGCTGCAGCCGCGGCAGTACCCTCATTACCTCGAGTCAAATCGACCAGCTCACAAGATCTACCATTCACCATCCGTCGTCGGCAAACTGTACGACAAAGTGCAGCGCATCGAATATCAGCCGATGCTGCATTTGCCTTTCGATAGCAGGGTCTTGAATGCTGCTTACGAGCGGGACGTGGAGCTCGAGAAGGACATCCAGGTCATCAAGAACGATTACGACGCTGCTCTTCGGCGTATCATGGCTCAGTTTGAGGTCGAGTCCGAAGCGGAGATCTGGACGGGCTTCATCATGCAGCATGGCAAAGGTTTGAAAGAGTATGAGCTTCAGTCCAAGATCGGCAGCCTGGTAAACCAACAGAAAGACAAGTTCCGTGAAGTCTGCATTGCAAGAGCTGGTAGTCGAGAGTCCCACCAGCTGTACCCAATCGTCACCGCCATGTACCGTGTGACGGCGAAGCAAGTCAAGTCAGAACTTCGACAGATCATGGACGTTTTCCAGTACGAGTCCGAGACAGTGCCGCAGATGGCACCTCAAGAGCGTCCGATGATGAGCTTTCCCTGGATCTTCCACTACGAGCTTGGCCGCATTGCTCGGCATCATCAAGCAAAGGCACTACCTCGAGCTGACGCGGAGTTACTCTCCACCCAAACAAGAGACGTAGACTCTCTCCAGGATTCACTACAGAATCTCTCATTGACCGATGTCAACAAAGACGCTGATGACCGTGGTGGGGCTGCAAGCTTCCTAAACGGGGAAAGCGTCAACGGTCTCACAGGTAAACATCTGCCGGTCGCTGGCTTCCTAGATTTTTCTCGCTCACCCAAAGAAACAGAGAATATCCAACAACAACCTACTACTGGTACAGATCAAGCTTCTTTGTCAATTGGCGACATTCTGAACGGCCGCATCGCCGACACAAATCATCACGAGTCCTCAGCTCGCGTTGATTATCCCGCTCCAGCAATGGACGACAATAACAAAGACTTTAATGCTGCTCTCTTCGACGACTTCGCGTCACTCAATTTCAATATGACTTCCTCTCACGAAGCCTCATTCCCTGGCACCACCGCGATGCACCCATCCCCGAACGTCGACATGTCAAGCAGTCACTATCAAACCCTTTCGCAACAGCCCGAAACAAATCGTCAAGCTGACGGCGTTGTCGACACTACTTTCGGCAACTGTACTGACCATCCTCAGGTGGGCACTTTAAACCCGCCTGAGGTGGTCAACGGCCACTCGAAAATCCCGCAGCTGGCCTCAGGTCACAGTCCAACCTCTTCCGAGACGTCAAACAAAGTTCAGTACGACCTCGCATCCAGCGACACTGATTCCGACGATGACGACGAGGAGCTCGAGCAGGATGAGGTCGATCAACCACGCTCGGCTTTTTCCCGCCTTGCCTCCTTCGCCGAAGACGACGACTAGGGCGTACAAGGCGCCCAAAGAAATTGAGATACCCACGTTCTGCATCTCAGAACTATCTTTGGGTCCTTCTGGCCCGACACACTCGTTTTTGTTATGACTGACGCCATCTTCTCCTGTACGAGTATTTATTTCGATTCTTTAAGCCAGCGGCAGCAGGTGGTTGCCTGCGGTGTGGATGGAGCCTCACGCTAACAACGCTCTTTCGACGACAATGGAGATCATCGTCGCTCTTTGTGATGGCTCTCACGTGGCAAGCGCGCGCTGTCGCTGGCGGGTCTTTTTGCAGGATTGCGGATCACAGATAGAAAAGACTAGAAAATCCAAAAACATTGCATGTTTATGTGCTTGATCTTGTGCTTGCTGTCTTTCCTACTCTTGTCCCGTTGTAGACACCCTCCCGTCTTCGTGTTTTCAGAGCGAATTCGCTTGGCTCGTGGCAAGTTTGGCGTGTCATGATCGTCAAGGTCACAATGATGCTCTGTTACTATGGCCACAAGTATGGATGTCTTATCCGAACTCAGCTCGTGACTTCGATAAATTGGCCACTGGAGCGCCGTCCGTCCATGAAGACTGAAGCTCACGAGGAGATAGCGGCTGGCATATGCATTCGTATTATTGGGTATCTCTACTCTTGGAACTGCTCCTCGCTCTCATGCCGCAAGCCCATGTCAATTCATCCCCCACACCTTCACCGTCCGATCGTACCCACCGCTCGCCACCCATTTTCCGTCGCCGCTGATGTCGCAGCTCAGCACGTGGCTGTTGTGCCCCTTCAGCCGCTTTATCGGCACGCCGTCGTCCGGGCTTGTGAACGCCACGTCCTTGTCGAAACCGCAGGAGAGGATGTAGGTGCCTGCTTTGCTTGGTTTGAGACCGCCCGCATCTCTTGCCTGATTTTCATCGCCATCGTTCTGTGTCGTCATCGTCACATCCCCTCCATTCACCAACACTCCCTTTCCATCACCCGCTTCTCTCTGCTGCGACGACGAAGGGGCCTCGCTAGCGCTCGGCATAACCCCATTCTGCGCCCCCAGCACCCCGTCACCCCCATCACCAGTATACCAGCACACATCCGTCACGCCCCTCTGATGCAGCGGCAGCCTTCCCACCTCCCGCACCATCCGCACATCCCAGATCAGCCCCACGCCGTCTGCGCTCCCCGTCACGCACCGGAAGCCGTCGGGTGCCCAGGAGCTTGAATGGATCTCGCGCATGTGCCCGGACAGCAGCATGATCGTGCGGCCGGTGCGAAGGTCCCAGATGCGACCGTGGGCGTCGGCGCCGGCTGATAACAAGAGGGAGCCTGATGGGGAGAAGGAGAGGGTGTGCGGGGCGAGGGCGTGGGCGTCGAGGGTGGAGACGTTGAGCGGGGCGAGGGGTGTGGTGTGCCTTGATAGGGGGATTGTTGGGGGGTTATGGAGGGAGTAGAGGTGGAAGGTTGTGTCTTCGGAGGCGATGGCGAGGTAGGCGCCTGAGGGGTGGAAGGCTAGGGACCGGATTGCGCGTGCGGAGGGGTCGGGGTCGAGGGGTGGTTGGATGGTTGTGAGGGGTTGGATCTGGGTGGGTGAGGCGGTGGAGGTGGAGTCCATGTTGATGTCTGAGGAGGAGGGGGAGGGGTTGAGAGACCAGAGGTGGACTGCGCCTTCGCCGCCGCCTGTGGCGATGTCGAGGGGTTGATTGCTCTGCCCGTCGAGAGAGCCAGTGGAAGACGGATGCCATGCCAGTCCGCGCACCTTGTCCCTATGCCCACGTAGTGTTCTATTTGTTTCTAAGTCCGGCACACCCAGTATCCTCACCTCGCCACTCCAATCGCCCACAGCCATAACGTGTGGGCTGGGATTTGTCCGGCCATTGGGAAAGCGGACCACGCTCACCGGCCGCGGACTCGTCTGTGATCCCCATAGCTCAAACCTCCACAGCTCATCCTTCACTTTGTTCCGCACGTCCCGATGCTGCTCAATCGTGAATTTACTCTCAAACGCCCTCTGGTACGCCACGCCCCGCGCCGCCCTTTTCAAACTCCAACGCGCAATACTCTTGCGTGCCTCGAGCAGCTCTGGCCCGGCCTCGGTGTAGAACTCCTCCTCCTTCTCTTGCTCTTCCTCCACGGCGTCCGTCATGGAGACGTCATCGTCGTCTGCGGCGCCTTCTTGCCGGGCCAGTGTGAGTCGCCGTAAGCGGTCACGGCGGAGGGCGTTGTCTTCACCGAAGAGTGTAATAGGTTCATGCAGGCGGCGGAGGGTGGCGCGGACATCGGCGTCGGCGGTGGGAACGGCGATTGTGCGGAGGGAGCGTTCGCGCGCGAGGTCTTGGAGGGCGAGGAGGTTGGAGGGGTCGGGGGTGAGGTTGGCCATTGTAATTGGAGTAGCCTCCTGTGGGGTTGAGTAGAGGTGTTGCGGGTAGAAGTCTGCGTGCGCTGCTGCGACTTGAGTGTGAGGATTGGTCTATTTCTTGAAGATCCTAACGGTATCGGAGCGGGTGAGCAGTGTTGAGTGGAACATCGAGGAGGGGAGTGCGCCGGCTGGTGGTTTTGATAGTAAGATATTTCCTGCGCCAAAGGTAACGCCTGAAACGCCTCGCTATGCTTTCGTGTGGAAGACACTGCTCACGTGTAAGCAGCGAAAACATCTGACTAGAGCTTTGGTATAGACGGCATTTCCCGCGTCTCGGTACTACTCGGTCCGAGGTGACGTTCCCGGTAAGCTTGAGGCGAGTGTTACGACTGAGGAGGGGGAGATGGCCTACCAATTGCGGGGAGACTGCGAGTAGAAGACAGAAACCAGCAGGAAACGAAGATAAGACACTGGAATCAACCCTTCCATTTGCGAAAAGTGCTCCAGACTAATGAAGATCGCGGAAGAACCATGAGGTTCAAGAGCTCGCTCGCCTCCTTTCCTCGAGCTCCACTGAGACTTCCATCTCAAATTCCAGCTTTCAGAACTGCAAAACCTCGACGACACTACGCGTCCGCGTCCGCTGAAGCCAAGTCGTTCTGGACGACTGGCAGGGCGCTACTTTTCGGCGCCTTCACCGCATCGCTTTCGTTCGCGGCGGTACAGTATACCAGCCGCCAACCTGCCAATGAGCAGGGAAAAGGCCTCAAGCGCTTTCCCAAGGCTCAATATGCAAGCCAAGATGATCTTGCAAAGGGCGTCGATGAGCTAAAAACGTTACTCGGCGAAGACGGCATCACAACGGATGACGAGGAGCTGCACAGGCATGGCTTCTCGGACTGGTCGACGAATAATGCGGATCGTTTGCCAGTCGCTGTAGCATTTCCCAAGTCGACGGACGATGTCTCCAAGATCGCTAAGGTGTGCCATAGGCGGCGAATACCGATGGGTAGTGTATGAGTCCGACGAGGGGAGGGCAGAGCTAACGCGAAGCAGTGCCTTTCTCCGGCGGCAGCAGCCTAGAAGCAAACTTCTCTGCACCATTTGGTGGTGTCAGCATAGACTTTGCATTCATGGACGGGGTATTGGCAGTGCGTCCTGACGAGTATGCAAGTAGACTCCCAATTGAGCCATCCCAAAGCTGATGCTGACACAGCATGGACGTGACAGTTCAGCCATCCGTGCCTTGGATGGGGCTTAATGAACAGATCAAAGAGCACGGTCTCTTCTTTCCCGTCGATCCTGGGCCATCAGTGAGTGTCGAACATTTTCAGCATATGCGAGATTCGTTTGCTCATTGAGCGATGACAGGCCCAAATAGGTGGCATGGTAGGCACAGGCTGTAGCGGCACGAATGCTGTTCGCTACGGGACCATGAAGGACTGGGTCATCAATCTTACCGTTGTGTTGGCCGATGGCTCGGTGATCAAGACGAGAAGGCGGCCGAGGTATCTTATGCGCTCTTTAGTACGTCGTGTGCACCTTTCTGATAAGTAGTAGGAAGTCTTCCGCGGGCTACAATCTCAATGGTCTGTTCGTTGGCTCTGAAGGGACGCTTGGCCTAGTGACCGAGATCACACTGAAGCTGGCGGTGATACCGCAGGAGACCAGTGTCGCTGTCGTAACGTTTCCATCGATACGGCACGCAGCTGCAGCTGCTTCGAACATCATGCGAGCTGGCGTACCAATTGCTGCAATGGAGATCATGGACGATGTTCAGATGAGGGTCGTCAATCAAGCTGGTGGCTCGCCAAAGCAATGGCAAGAGGTGCCAACGATGTTTTTCAAGTGAGGAGCAGGGGACGCATGCAGCTACATTAGTTTCAGCTGACAGCCCGTCACAGGTTCTCGGGCACTAAGGCGGGCGTCGAAGACAACGTTCAGCTTGTCAGGGCCATCGCTAACCGCAATCAATCAGGCTCTTTTGAGTTCACGATGGACGCGAAAGAGAAGGAAGCTTTGTGGGCAGCGAGAAAGAATTCATTGTGGAGCATGCTCGCCATGCGGACTGAGGAAGGTCAGCAAGTCTGGTCGACGGACGTGGCAGTACCATTCTCGAGACTGCCGGACTTGATTGGTACATTCTAGCGATTGAGTGCGTTCTGTGCTTGCTAATATTCTATCACAGAGACTAGCAAGCGTGACCTTGATGCACTGGGCTTGTTTGCCAGCGCCCTTGGTCATGTCGGCGACGGTAATTTTCATACAAGCATATGCTGGCAGTCAAAGAGCCCTGAAGATCGAGCGAAGGTCGGGAAGTTTGTAAAGAAGATGGTTGATAACGCGCTCGAGATGGAAGGAACCTGCACGGTATGCATACCTTTTTCACGATGCTGCCAGAGGCTAACATGCGAGTAGGGGGAGCATGGCATCGGCATCGGCAAGAAGGATGCGCTTTTGAAAGAGCTGGGCCAAGGTACCGTGGACACTATGAAGACCATAAAGGCGGCTCTGGATCCTCGTCTGCTTATGAACCCGGGCAAGATCATAGACTTCTGATCCTTGCTTGTTCAAAGAGCTCGAGCAGTTCGTGGTCACACTCGATGAAGAAGAATTTGAATGCGGAATCGAATAAGATGAAGTGACCCTGGAAAGATAAGTGATAACTGCATGTACAGGTAGTGACACTGTTCGTGCGTGCACATGCATCCTTGAGAAAATGGGGACGGAGGAAAGGGAATTGAGAGGAAAAGGCTGGTGAAATGAAACAAAACAGTGTAGTATGGCACAACGTGACACAGCTCATAATGAGATGTCCGGTATATAAGTGCCAGGGCTGTTGCTACATGGCTCGCGCCGTCGCCAATGAGACGGAATTTTTCAGCTCGAGATAGCCTTCTTTCTAAAACACCTGATCATCGTCAATACAGCATGGTCCTTCACGAAGCACCGTGTGCGCAGGAGCAACGTTTTCCAAGGTGGGCAGCTGCAAAGCAACCGTGTTATCGGTTCCGGGGTAGTCAGTGTAATGGCCGAGCTTGCTCTTGTCTGGCGTATCGGCGGCAAAGATTAGGCCATGCTTGCCTCCGTAGACCGTCGCTGTCTGTGAAGAGTTGGGCAGTGAGATGACCGCTTGTCCGCTGATGAAGGCGACGTATCTTGATTGAATGTCAGTCAGTGCGCCTGGAAGAAGCCGACATGGTACCTGTTGAAGCATTTGACAGGGCGACTGCTTGGGCCTGAGGTACGGCGTTTCCAATCCTCGACTTACTGCATCCCAGGAGCTGTGTGCAAGCCGCCACTAAAGCGAGCTGGTATGACGCCCAAGCTCGACATGTTTGTGCTTCCCAACTGCGCAAAGACCGCGCCGGTCGTTCCGGCTGTAAACATTCTCTGGTAAGCAAATGCATGCGAAGCGACATCTGCCGTGAGCCTACCTGCAGCAGAAGCCTTAAACGGCGCATCAAGTTGCCAGCATTCTAGTATCGATTCCTGCTGGCTATTGGTTGCAATTGCAGTGATATTCAAAGTAGTAGGCGGTGGTTGATCGGCAAAAGCGCGAGCCACGAGGTTGTGAAGAATGAGACTGGTTGCAGCGAGGACGGCAAGCATTGTGAGGGTGGATGGCCTTAGGTTCGTCAAATGCTTGCGCAGGAATAATAGGCCCATCTGCCTGCTTTATAAGAATAGTGAAGGAAAGTAGCCTTGTATACTCGCACTACTCGTTCCATACGTCAGAGCTTATTGCAACATGCGTGCTTTATCCACGAGGGGAAATGTCTATGATGATCAACGACCGTTTGCAGCTCGCGGCATTAGCGGACAGGCGATCAGCGTTCATCGGCAGGAGCTTGGGGCCAAACTATTGCACTGGTTCTGAGAAGACGAGCGAGGTTGAGCTTTTGCACCAACCTCAAAACTTCGAGCAGATGTGCAGGTGCAAGAGTGACTTGACGGCGTTGGCTGCATATACGAGTTGTCCCGGTCGTGAAATGGAACACTCACCCCTCATGCACTTACTGCCAGTGCGTGATTGCGGGGATGAGCTTGACGTGGACGGCCACAACATCAGTAGCAGGTCAACACGGCGTATACATGCACAATAGCAGAGCGAGGAAGCCACGCCAACACGGCGACTTCCCTTCGAGGTGCTGAGCCGTGGCTGCCAACCGGGTCACCAGCTCTTTCACCCCAGCTCTTTCACCCCAGCTCTTTCACCCCATTCGTCTCTACCGAGAGCTTCTCTTCCACGACGGCTATATAGACGGACGAGCATCAGCTAAGCAATGGGACTTAAAATTCTAGCTCTTCTCGGACTGCATCTTGTCTCTCCAGCTTCTTCTAACATCTCGTTCGGCTGGGTACAGCCGATCTGCTCTCCATCGGCTAGGTACTGGTCAGGATGCTTGTTCGGTCAGCATTGCACGCCGAGCGGTCACTGCGTGTCAATACACAGCTATGACAAACGTCAAGACTCGTCCGCCGAGGGCGCAGCTGGACCGCTGGCCAGTCCGTTGTCCTCCCAAAGCGCTGCGAATGGCGAGGCGACCGTGATCGCACCCAGTCCAGTGAACTCCGAGCCGGCAGCAGCCACAAGCGGCGGCGTGACTACAGATGGGACATGTGGTGCTTCAAAGGGCGCAACTGTCTGTGGTGATTGGCAACTGGGCGGCTGCTGCTCCATGTATGGCTTCTGCGGCAACACGTACGTTCGCTCTTCGTCAGAACAAATGCATCAAACCTCGCGGCTAACAGCATCGCAGCACCGCACATTGTGGCGAAGGCTGCCAATCTGGCCCATGCTATGGAGCACCCGCTCTGCCAGCCCCTGGCCCAAGTCCTGCACCGCAAGCCATTGATCCTGGCCGATTCGACATTGTGGGCATGTCCGGAGTCCCTGCACAGCACGCTGCGCTAATGGAGAACGGCCGCATTGTCTTCTTGGATAAGGTGGAGAACTACACGCAGCTCAGATTCTTGGATGGCCAATACGCTTATTCCTCGGAATACGACTCAGTAACCAACCAGACTGTACCGCTCTCATACCGGACAAACGCCTTCTGCTCGGGTGGTGCATTCTTGAATGACGGCAGACTCATCAACGTAGGCGGCAACGCTCCATTGTCTTACCTTGATCCAACGGTTGGAGATGGGTTCAACGCCATTCGATATCTGGAACGATCAACTACCAATCCCGATCTCGACGGACACGGATGGGATGAGCCAGGTAACAAGCTGAGCTCCGCTCGCTGGTATGCATCAGCGCAGACGCTGCCCGACGGGTACTCCTTCTTTTCTTAGATGTATAGCAAGTATCCTGCTAATCATGAGTAGGTCAGTGTTCGTTGCGTCGGGCAGTCTGAACGGTCTGGACCCCACAAACACCTCAAACAACAATCCAACGTACGAGGTGCTCAGCCCGAACGGCACCAGCAGTGGCGTGGCGATACCGATGGAGATCCTCGTGAAGAACCAGCCGTATTACATGTATCCATTCATACACCTGCTGCGAGACGGGTCCTTGTTCGTATTCACTTCCAAGATGGCTGAGCTCTTCAACGTCGCATCAAACACTACGACCAGGCAATTTCCCGAGCTGAACGGCCTGTATCGTACATACCCAAATACAGGCGGCTCCGTACTGCTGCCCATGTCAAGCGCCAATAACTGGACCTCGGATGTGGTCGTCTGTGGTGGCGGAGCGTATCAGGATATCACTTCACCCACAGATGCTTCATGTGGCAGAACCTCGCCTCTTGCTGAACACGCAAACTGGGAGATGGATGCCATGCCGGAGGGTCGAGTGATGCTCGAGGGCACGCTGTTACCAGATGGGACTGTCATCTGGATGAACGGCTGCAATATGGGTGCTCAAGGCTTCGAGCTGGGCGAAATGGCAACAGCGCAAGTGCTCATCTACAATGGCAGTCTGCCTCTGGGCAGGCGATGGACCACTGGCGCCAACTCAACTATCGCACGCGTCTACCACTCAGTGGCACTGCTCAACGCTGACGCTACGATTACCGTTGCGGGTTCGAATCCCGTTGAACAGCCTGTACTGGAGCAATCTTTACAGACACCGTACGTTGAGCGTCTTAGCGCCGCACTGAGCATGATAGCTAACGTGCAGTAGCTTCGACACTGAGTTTCGTGTCGAGACGTATACACCGCCGTACTTGACAGGCGACAAGCGAGCGAATCGACCATCAAACATCATCCTTTCGACTACAACCCTAGCTCCAAATAAGACTAGCTTCACGGTCTCGTTCACGGACAACCTCAACGGTAGCTGGGCCTCGGTTGTGCTCTACCACGGCGGCTTTGTGACGCATAGCCTACATATGGGAGCACGCATGGCCATCTTGGATAACACGGGTATGCCCCTTCTTCCTCTCCTAGATAGATTTGGAGCCGGGGCTAACGGGGTCATGAGGTTTTCAACCAGGAGTTCAGGCTCAACAGCTTAACGTCACAATGCCACCAAGCGCCAACATAGCGGTGCCAGGTCCTTACATGATCTTCGTGCTCGTCGATGGCACGCCGAGTGTTGGAACATGGGTCACCGTAGTCCAGCCGATGACGGCAGCGTTCACTTTGCCCAATAATACCAACTTAGCAAGTACTGCTGAAGGTCTAGAGCCGCCGACAAGCGACTCAGAACAGCTCGACAGTTTGGGTGGAGCTTGGATCTTGTCTTGCTTTTGGCTTTTGCTGTTGCTTTGGGTGTATGGCGTTTGAAGAAGGGTGTCTTGTCGAGAGTGGGTAGATGAAGGATATGGATATGGGTAGGGATTAGATGACAGTATTTGCCGGGCAACATCATACAGAGAACAAAGAACGTCACAACGGTTCATGTAATACAAGACGCATGGCTCTATAGTAATAGCAAGCATCTTAGTGCATCTTCGTCCACTGTGGCCGCACATCATTAGCATGGAAACGCATTTAGATAGAAAGATGAAAACAATCACGGAGAGAGCTTGTCGCACTAATCCGCAAAAGGGACAATAAACAATAGCTTCTTTAGGCAGTCGACGACACCTGTCTTATACCTCGACCACCCCAACGACAACCACATCATCTCTCCCTCCCTGCCTTCACAACCATGTCTCTGGCCCGTGGCGCGCCGCGAGCGCTCCGGCGCAATCCCCAGCAGCTTCTCCAGCGCATACCCTGCCGCAACGCCTCATCACCCGCCAACGAAGCCACCCACGGTGGGCACGCCGACCCAGCGCCGGCAAACGAAAGCTTCGGCGCGTCCTTTTACCTCGCCGTTGGCCTCGTGCCATTGTCATACTGTGTCTACACGATCTCAAGAGGTGCAGCAAATGGGGAACGGAATCCGGTGACGAGGTTGCTCGAGCGCTACAGTGATTGGAGGGACGAGTGGACGCGGCGGAATGCGGTGCATACGAGGATTGTTGAGCAGGTGCGCACTTTCCTCCGCTTGCAGTGATGGGGACATGACGCCTCAGCTGGGAAGGGAAAGGGCAGGGCTGACAGACACAGGCCGGTCACGATCGCAACCTCTTCATCAACTCCCCGCAGCCTAATTGGCATGACCTGCGCATGCCGGAGAATTTGATGGTCGGGTCACCCATTGCGGTGCCAGCGGGCCATTGCAGGGATATGAATGATGCGATGGAATACTATCGGCAGAGGAATGCGAGTGAAGAGGAGGCGAAGCTGAAGAAGCTTGAGGCGGCCAGGCATCGGGAGGGGCGGTAGGATATGCTGTCAACGCAACGAAATCATAGATAAATCCGAGATGCGAGGATTTCGGGAGGCCGCGCAACACGGTGTCCTTGAACGGACGCAGATCCGCGACATAGCATTGAAGGAAGAGCGGCTGATTGCTGTGGATGACTCCATTGAAGCGACATGCACATACAACATTGAGTGCTGCAGCACCTGATAAGAGCGGCGGAGCTGGCAACTTCCGCCTATTTAGCTTTCTGCTTGTTCTTGTAGGTCGAAGCACGCTTCATGTCACGCTCGCTTCGCTTCTTCACTTGCCCTCGATCTTTCTTGCGTTTCATCCCACCTAGCTTCAGACCGGAGTTGCCCTGATCGCTAGTTGCACGGTGACCTTCAAACACCACCTTCTCGGGCTTCAGCACGCTGTTCACAGCTGGTCTAGCCTTCGCCTTCTGTCCCTTCGCCGCCGCTCTCATCTCCGCCACACCCGCTCTTCCCAACATCTTTTTCAATCTCCCCTGCAGCGCCTGCTCATCAGGTTTAATCTTTATCATGTTTGGATTATCATCGCCGCTTGAGCGCTTCTTGCCCCTTTTGTCGATACGCTCTGCCTGCTCCGCCTCCCTCGTCCTCGCCTTGTTCTTCTCCATCGCCATAGCGGTCTGACTCGGCTTCTTGCACCGCGTGACCCTTAGCTTCCTCGGCAGCAACGGCGGAAATTTCTTGTCATTGAACAACAACGCTTTTTCCACGGCGTTCTCGTCCTTGAACTGCACATACGCAAAGCCCTTGCCAATCCTCGTTTGTGCATCGCGGACTACGCGCACACTTTCGACGGCGCCTGCTTTGGCGAATTGGACCCACAAGCCTTCTTCGACATCGCCTTTTAGTGCCTTGGACTGCGCTTTCTTCTTGTCTTCTGGATGCTCGGAGTTAGCGAGCGAAGCCTTCATCTCTGTCTCGTCGTCTACGAAGCCAAGGTTGCCAACGAAAACGCAGCGGCGATGGTCAACCTTCATGGGATGGGCGACTTCGTCCACGCGTAGATGACGGCCGAGTACCATACTCCCATTCAAGCGGCGTGCAGCCTCCCGTGCGGCAACCTTAGTGCTGTAGACGCAATACGCATTCGTACTGTGAGATGTAGCTTCCTTCAGCTCGCCGCGCGTGAATGATGCTTTCTTGGGAAGCGCACTGGAGTAGGCGGTGCTGCGGAAGCGGAACGACTCAATCTTATGTGGCGGTGTTGAAGCCGTCAAGGTTGAGAGATGGGATGAGAGATGGGTGAGAAGCTCTTTCTTAGCCGTACTGGAGGTGATGCCGGTGATGGAAACATTGGCGAGAAAGACGGTGCGGGCGGCTTTGTCAAGCTCATCTTCGGTCTTCGAAGATCGCGGAGCAAGACTCTCGTGCTCTGGTGGTGGGGAGAGAGCAGCTACGTCGGCAGTTTGCGGCTGGCCATTTGCGTTGCCATTCGATTGTGAACCATCTTGCTCGAACTTTTGACGTTTGCCCTCCCTCTCTTTGCGGAGCTGCATTTCTTCCTCCTCTTCTTCCTGCGCCAATTTGTGAAGATAGTTGCCCTCCAAGTCATCATCGTTCTGTTTCCGCTTCCTCTTGCGATCCGGTGCAGGCTGTTTGGGAACCTCGGGAACTGGCACTACCGACTCGTGCTCTGATCCTTCAATGTCCTCACTAGTTTGAGCTTCTTCTTCTGCTGATGCTTGCGACAGATTTTCCGAGTCTCCACTTTCTCTATCTTCGCTCTCATCTTCGTGTTCTCTCTCGTCGTCCTCGTCCGCTTCGCTTTCCTCACTGGCTTTGACACTGGATGTTCTCGATTTCCGAGCTTGCACAGGACCAGACTAAGGGCATGTTAGCCCCGATAAGGACATACTCCACAATGCCAACCGCAATCAAGCTTACACTGGCAGAGAAGAGGGACGCCAATGCTGGGTCTACTTTCGCTGCATTACTTGCAAAAAGTCCCTCGTTGCTGTTCGCTGGCGTTTTTGCTGGCGCTGAGGCTATCACTGAGCTTTTCTGTGTCTTGTGTTTCGCCATAATGTCTGCAGTTGAATTGTATATCCATGCAAAGCTCAGCATGCATTTCTTCATTATCAGAAGTAAGGCCTCGATGCGGCTAGCGCGCTGAGAACCCGACGTCACTTTAAGTCCGGGCTTGGCGTAGTCACGCTCTTTGCGGCTCCTTCGCAGCTCCATCCACGCTCGTGCTGCTGCCATACCATCTTCCTCTCCTCGCAGCAATCTTGCTTCAAAATACTCCAATCTTGCACACGCCATTCAGTGTCTATTCACGAGTATCACGTTGGCTATTTGTTGTTCGAACACCTCTCCCTGCTTCCACAGAGTCTACCCTCAGACGACAGATCTACCCACAGATTGGCGAGATCGTGTTGGACCAATTCTTGCACACAGCACCTAATATACCCTCTCAAAGACGCTGCAGAAGGACTCAAACGATATAGACACCTTCAGAAGGTGCAACAAGCTACACGCCAGCCATCCGCAGTCTCAGCGCACTCACGCGATCCGACCGTCTTCTGGACCAGGCAAATCCAGCCGGCCAACCCACTCTTGACATATACTGCGTCCAGTGACGCACATCAGCCATTGAACACATCCAAGGTATGTGCAAAAGCTCAATGGCTCACAGCTCCTAGCCGGTCGCCAATCTGGACCTTGTATGGTCACTGCGCGGCTTTGACCATCCTCTATTCTTCACTGTCCACCTTCGCGCCCTACCAGCAAGGAACCTTTACAACCCTGTTTCTGACTTTCCGACACAGAAAGACAGCGTCCGACCAGCACAGAGCGATCCAATACACTTTACGCCGATTTTCTCACACCACCTGCTGTGTCCACAACCGCCTCCAAAATCTCAGAGGGCGGCCAACAGCCCAGCTTGAAGTTGGACCAACAACAATGCTGGCTCATTCGAGCCATACACAAACGCAACCCTCTGCGGAGGTGAGCGACGCCGGGTCTAGCAGTCTCAGTGAGCTTGAAGACATCCCGGACGACCAGCAAGACTACCGCCAAGAGTCGGACGGTGAAGAGATTCGAGACAATGACACAGAAGCCTCAACTGAGCGCATGGATCCCTCACCGCAGAAAGCGCGGGACTTTCACATACGCCAGCCGAGTGGTCTCGATCTGCTTGGTGACGCGGCGGCGGTCGAGCAGCTACAAGAGGCGGATGCCGCAGCAGATGAGGATGTCAATGACATGCTCGACCAGGATATGGACGACATTCCAGTTCCTCAAGAAGTTCTTGACCCGGCGCTACAAGAAGCTCGAGACGCAGCACCACCGGAGAGCCCCAGGAAGAGGAAGAGAAGCAGCTCGCTCAGCGACCCCGAAGACGACATGGAGGACGAAGCTCCACCGCCCAGGAAGCGAAGCGTCTCCATACGCCGCAGCACGTCCAGAAACCAGCTGGATCAGCCTCGCTTAGCGCCCGAAATCACTGTCGAAGAAGAAGACGCACAAGGCGACGCAGACCCCATCGACGCGTCCTCATCACAAAGCGGCCAGCCCTCTCCCAAAGATCACACCATTGATCAACCCGAGCCAGCCACCGCCACAGCAGACAACACCCCCCGCGACGACCGCGATCACTCCACCGACACCACTCCTCCACCCCCCACCACAATCGATGACACCGCCAACCCATCGCCCGACGCCGACCAAGACGACGCGGAAGATCCCACCGCGAAAACCGAAGATGAAGCCCTCCGCAAAACCGCCGCCCTGTCCGATCTCAAGCCCCTCGAAACCCTCTTCGCCATCCTCCGCGACAAGCTCTTCGACGAGCGCCTCGCCCTGCTGTCCGCGGACCTCGCCCTTCTCCGAAACCCAATCTCATTAATCACACACCCCGACTTCATCGCCCGCCGCGCCTGCATCGACGCCCGCCGCGACGACAGGATCCGCCAGGCGGAGACGGAGCTCCGCTACAAAGCTGGCGCCCTCGAGCGCCGGGCCCTTGCCGAGCGCGCGATCACCCACGGGCAGTTCGTGCAGGAAGTGCGCGAGATCCGCGAAGAGCACCTCGAGAAGATGAACAACTGGTTCTCCACGCTGCGGCGCGAGCGCCACCAGTTCAAGAGCCGCGATCCACACTACGTCTACCGTTTTCCCGAGCGCAGGCCGGTGCAGATCAAGCAGCAAATGTCGTACAACAAGGAAGTCAGCCTCCTCTCCGGGCTCGCACGCTACGAAGGCTTCCCCGCCGCGCCCCTCCTGGCAGAAGCCCGCGACAACGACAAGGAAGACGATCTGAGGCGCATGCGCACAGCAAGACAGCAGAGCACCTTCGAGCGGAACCGCATTGGTTACGCGAACCCGGGCTTTGCGGCGCAGACGCCGGCGGCGCCCACGATGCCGCTTCTCACCACCACGCCGCAGCTTAATGGGACTGCATCGACTCTGCCGACACCGATACCGAATTCAGGAAGTAACGCGACATTCCCTTCTCACCCGTCCTCCGCGCACCCCGCCTCTGCTGTCCACGCGAACTTCCCTCTCTCTCAGGCGCTGTCAGCGCAAACCGCGCCTATAACCATCAACGGCTCGAACGCGCGCCCTCAACCACTGTCCTACGCCGCGCGCATCGCGCACGAGGAAATGAGCGGAGCGGACCATTTCCTCGAGCGGAATCCGTGGGCGAGGGGTCCGAGTGCCGTCGCAGGCCGAGGAATCGGCGTCTGGGGATCTGAGGAGCCGCCGTCTGTTGAAAGTCGCAGGATAGATGAGAGTCAAAGACTCGATGAAACGCAAGGAGACGAACGGCTCAACGGCGAGCGCGGCCGCGCCAAGGGTGAGCGGTGGAGTATGGATCGCACGGAGTCGCCGGAGATGACGCGGCGGGATGTGGGTGACGTGCGTGATGAGGCTGTGGGATTTGGAGGGTTGGAGGGGGTAAGGCCGGGGGCGGTGGGTGTGGGGTCGTAGGTTGGGTGGTGAAGAGGTTAGGGGTGTTGATGAGGAGGTTTTTGGGTGCGATGTTGGATGGGTGATGAGGGTAGAGAGAAGGGTTGTGGATGAGCGCAGAGGAGGCTTACGTTGACGGCTAATGAGATGCTTACGTGGGCACTGAGATACCATAGATGAATTGCTTTGATCACAGACTGTTGTTTTCTGTTCATGGTTGTCTGTGCATTGTAGGTGCTTCGCGTTATGTCGATGCTGATTGCCTACTTATGAGGCCCGCGAGTGGCAAAGACTATTAAAGCATGTTCGAACAACTATCATCAATTCTGGATGTATGCAGAAGCCAGTGCTTGCCGCAGTAGCATGGTCTGACAATGTGCACTGAATTCCATTGTACTCTAGTGATCTACACGCCCGGTCAGGGCCTACTCACCCCCAAGGCTTCGTCTGTCGACGTGTTCATGGCCACAGCTGCGGTTCGACTCGTCTAACTTGACACAGCAGCATTCACGATATGACTGCTCGTCCACTACTTTCCTGTCTTGGCTGCCGCACCTGCCTGATGCAATCACCAAAACTGATCCGGCGTCGCCGCGAGCTTCTCCCTCATCCGCTTCAACTCCAGCTCACGCGCAGCACCAAAGCCCTTGTTCCGCGCCCCGACTCCATCCATGCGATCAACTATCTTGGTCGCGACCTCATGCAAAGCCAACAGCTGCTCGCCCTTCAACACTTCTTCAGGCTTCCAGTCCGCCTTCTCGTACAGCTCCAGCCCTCCAAGCTTGCCATCAAGCTCATCAACCTCCGCAACATCCGGCTTCGGCGCCGCGGGATCGGCGATCTCGGGGTGCGGCTCGTTCTGTAGGAGCTTCGGTGACGGACTCACGAGACCAAGCGTAATCTCAAACCACAGCTGCTGCGTCTCAATCGCTTTCTTCTCGGTCGGGCAAGTGGCCGAGAATTGGCCCCTCACAGCGTTCGCGTTGTTTGCTTGGAAGACGTTGATGGGGTGGTAGTCCACCACACGCTTGACTTCGACATAGACGTCGTTCTTCGTATCCCATCCCGTGACGAGGAGATATCGAACGGTGGTGTAGAAGCGCACTTGTTGGAGGTGGAGACCCTCGACGTTGCGGCCAGCGACGTTAGGGCCGAGGCGGTCAGGGTTGTGACGAATGCTGAGGCTATGGATGAAGTCTGCGGCGCCGCTGATGTTATCGAGGGAGTAGTTGGTGTGATTCGTGAGGACGAGGCGGGAGTCCCATGCGCGCTGGGGGTGGTGATTGTACCAAGTACTAAGAAGGGACTCTGACGACCTGCCAAAGGGTTCGGCGGCTGCAGTGATTCCGTTGTCCAGGGTGTCGACAACGATGCGGGTGGTTGATTTATCCGAGCGAATGCAGGTGAGTTCAAAGTAAGCGGACTGATGAATTGGTTCTGTGGAGTCGCCTATCCCGAGATTATTGAGCAAGGAGTCAACATCTGTGATGGAGGTGGTGACGGCGTTCGTAAAGGTTTGGTCAAGGGTGTTCATCCCCGGTACTTGTTTCAGCTTCTCGTCAAAGCTCTTCACAGTGATGTCTTTGCGCACCTGTGAGTTCAAGCTATCAGCATAATGCTTTCTGGATCGAAAAGCGGTCTTGGAATGAATGGGGTTAACAAGGCTTACATCACTCGCAGCCTGTCTCATCACAACCTTGCCAATTTGCACTTTGACATGGAGGCAGCCTTGAAGCGCCCTTGCTCGCTCTAGAGCAGTGTGCATTGTCGATAGCGACTTACGAAACGAAGCTGAGCCAAGCCGAAGCTGCATGTTATCGGCTTTGATGGTCTTCAACATCTGTGCGAATGGTGGAGCTCCGTCTGCGGAGTCAACACTGGTCGCGTCGGTTGTGGCAGCGTCAGAAGTACTCGTGGTCCCTGTGTTAGCGAGGTTGCCTGTGTCTATTAGGAGTCAGCTCTAAGTCTGGAGTTCCAAAGTGAAGATGATGAGCCTCACTGTTTGCTTTCGATCCATGGTTGTCAGGCACTGTTCCAAACAAAGGATTGCGAGGCGAGGGCGGAGGTTCAGGCGCACGCTGCCGGTTGACGCGCAGGCGTGTGGGCGGCTCATCATCTGCAGCCAGGGACTCCTTGATCTCGTCTCCGTCATCTGCAGCCAGGGACTCCTTGATCTCGTCTCCATCATCTTGAGGGTCCTCGGAATCATCTTCACCCTCGTGCTGACCTCCAAGCTGCGCAAATGGATTGCTAGATGCAACGGACCTTGGCGCTGGCGGTTTGGCTGGCTGTCTGGATGCAGCAGACTGTGCAGGTCCCGTCCTCTGTTGGGGCTTGATGCCTGGCCTGCCTCTACCCCTGGGAGCCGCAAAGCTGTCACGACCACTGGGAGTTGAGTTGCCTGTCGGTCGTGGCCACCTGTTCTCCGGAAGGGGACCAGAACCCCAAGCTGGCTTGGCAGGACTCTGTGGCGTGGCCCACGGTTTGCCTACAGGAGCCGTTGACCTGCCATAAGTTCTTGTTGAGAACACGTTTGGGTTCGTTGGCCTGCAAAGCGTTAGTGGATGTGATCGTGATTGAAAAGCTGAAACTATGACCGTACTTTTGTGTCGGCTTTACAGGAGGCTCCTCTGCAGGTTTCGGTGTTTGCGCGGCAGTAGCAAACCCTCTGGATGCACTGTTCACCGACTGCGTGTTGACAGTTGGCTGTGGCCGAGCTGCTTGATTGCGCGCCTTCGCTTTCGCCTGCTTTTGACGCTCAATGTCGTTCACAGCTTCGAGATGGGACACTTGTACGTGCTTCTTCGGCTGAGAATCGACGACACTGTCAAGCCAGGGCCCAACGATAGCTTGCTGAGCTGGCGGTTCAGCTGGCTTTTCTGGCTCGTCTTTGAGCGGTGGCTGCGGAGCATCAGGGCCAAGCTTGCGAAACTTCATTTGTGAGAAAATGCTCGAGACTGGCTTCACCGCCGGAGCCTTCAGCGGCTGATATTTGATCTTGACCGGGTGCGGCGTGTCCGGGAATGGCTCAACTTTGTACGGCCGCAGGACCATAAGCTTCTCCAGAATCTTACCTTGCGAATCCGCCTTGCGGACATCGAATACAGAGGAGTCACTAGGAAATAGCAATCTCGACAGCGTCCCGTCTTCATTGAAGGCAGCGTCCTTCTCAGCCTTCTCGTTGAGCTTGTGGAGCTGCATGTAGAGCTCTTGTGGCTTTGAGGTCTTCAATGAATGAAGCGCCGGGACTTCTTTCGTCTGCGAGGCTTGAAGTCAGCGGTGCGATCTGGTACAACCAGACATTCACCTACACTGATCTCCTCAACATTGGCTAGTCGACGTTTCACTGAGTTGACATCGGCACTGGCGTGAGATGGCTTTATCAATATGCGGCGGTTGGTCATGTCCAGGGTCAAAATGCATCCTGTTGCGTGCCCGATGGCATCCAAGAGGGTTTGAGGATAGCACCGCTCCAGCTGGAGAGACGGAAACGATGGCATCCATGAGGTCTTCTCTGCCTCGGTTGATAGATCAATCAGGTCGTCATCCTTGAAGTTGGCCTCGGGCGGCTCAGAGATATCATCGTCGAAGTTGTCTCCCTCGTCGATAATAGCGTGAGGGAACTTGGTCGCTTTTCGCTTGTACTTGCGAGCAGCTAAGTCAATTACTGAGCGTCTTGAATGTAAATGGTGCACTCACGTCAGCGAATTCATTGTTGTTATTGTCCTCATCCTGGATGAACCCTGCAATGACCTGTTCAAGAACTTTCTCGGCGTCTTCACTATCAGCGGTAAGACATGATATCTCGAAATGCTTGAGGAGGTGTCAGTATAATGAAACGGTATGGGATATCGACCGCTAGGCCGGTGCCATTCATGCAGGACGCACATGCTGTTGTTCGTCGTATATGCACGTCGCAGACTTCACGTCAGGGGACTCCCTGATGCGGCAGTATTAGCCAACGAAAATGTGACGCGGAAGAGGCCGACATCAACATGCTTTTTTAGTCGTGCTTCACTCACCTGAACGCATGCAAGATCTGTTCACGACCTTCACGTGAAAATCTGAAAAGGGTGGTGTGGTAGACGCGTTGCCAAGTGGCATTGGAGGTTGTCGACATGGCTCAAGAAAGCGGGGCAGGTTTCGCGTCATGCGCCGAAGTAGGCGTAGCGAATGCTCTGAGATGAAGAGTGGAAGGGGGATGAAAACAAATATCACAACACAGGCGTTACCATGGCGAGTGCCAAGGCGTGGATGAGATGGAAGAGTCGGTCAAAGAGATGGCATCGCTACTCAACCACGGTTGGCCGCTTCAGAGAAAGAAAGCTATCCGCCGGCTGAAGAGCTGTCTGTCGTATCGGTAACGAGTGGAGGCGGTGCTGCGCGGAAGGAACGATTTCAGAGAAAACAAGACGCGAGATAGGGTTCAAGCAGGGAAGAGCAAACACGCGGATTTGTGGAAGCAAACGCGTGCAGCCCCTTTTCATGTTCTTGAACGCAGAGACAAGCTCCTCATATTCAATCAGGGCGCTATACAGGGTATTCGCCATACTAACGCCTTGCTCATGCAATCGGCCGTATTCTCGTTGTCGTCGTACAAAGTATGATGCCATCATCTCCCATACAACCACCCAACTATTGCTGTCATCTCAGTCATGTGCCTGGAACCTCAACCACGACCGCTTTCATGCCTTGCAACCGCGTTCTTTGCGACGCCAAACAGATGCTGAGCTTGTTCCAGTGCTGTCTCGTATCTCGCCTCCAGATGTTGGTTGATACTCTCTCGTGCTTGAGCCGTCCGTGACAACTCATTGATCTGGGTCTCGGCGTCCTGTCTGGTGGTCTCCATCTGCTGCCTGAGTTCAGCTTCGATCTTCTTGCCGCGCTCGATTTGCTGCGCCATCTGGTCGCAGACCACTTCAAGACGTGCAAGCTTCTTCTGTGCTTCATTGTAGCTGTCAACAAGCTGCTGTTGCTGGCTTGACAACGTGCTGAATTGCCCAGTCAGGATCGCGAAGCGATGCTCGTACTGGCTCTTGAGTCTCTTGTGAGTCTCTTGCAGGATCTCGGATGACACTGTCGCTTGCTTCGCCTCGTTAGTGGCCATACTCGTCTCTCGCTGACATCGCTCCACTGCATCGTCTCGTTCACCGGTGAGGCGCTGTGCTACCTGCTGATAGTGTTCACTCTTCTTCCGCTCCGACTCCAGCTCAGCCCTGAGATCCTCAATACGCCGGTCACGGTATGCGATTGAATGAATGTCGGCTTCGTGGGAGGACAGCAGGTTGGCATTCTCGTCGCGAAGACTCTCGACGGTAGCCTTGGCAATACGCTCTTGCTTCTCTGCGAGTTCTTTTTGCGTCTTCTCAGCATTCAGTTGCCGCTGTAGTCGATCTTTGTCATTCCCTAGCTGGCGGATGATGGCGCCCTTTCCCGCTCCTCTGTTGTCGCTGTTCTCTTGGGGACTGTTGGCATCGCCGTTTAACTCTGGCGCCGGCGACGACTCGCGTGAGAGGGCAGCAAAGCCTGAAGACTGGCGAAGTCCGGTAGTGCGGCGTGGTGGAGGTGCAAGCGGTGATGCGTCCGCAGGTGACCCAGGAACACTGGGCGACTGAGTCTTGGGTGGGGTAGCACTGTGCAAGGCATTCTGACCGTGCGCATTCATATTGAACGGCGATATTTCAAGGGCTAGTTGCGGCGGGCCTGGAGTGGTCACCATTAGCGCATGTCAAGCCAAGTGATTCAGCAACAGCACAAGGACGGTGGGACGCCGATGCTGTGAGGAGGCAGAAAACGAAGAAAAGACTGTGAAGAGGACTGGTGTTATGCAAGTCCTTCACGTGCTGTCACCGCGGCAACAATCAAGTGAGAGAAGTCGATCAGGGCAAGTGAGAGGGATCAATCTTACCAGAGCTTGGTACCCGCCAGGTTTGGTATTGAAGCTCACGCTGTGCAGATGACGTCCGGCTTCTGAGTGCTTTCATTGCGTCGGATTCGCTTGAGGTGAGGCTCTTTTGGCTATCATGTGGATGTCCGGCTAGCAGGTGAGATGGGCGGTGCCTGCCCTGCTTGTCGAAGCGGAGTAAGTGGTGAAGTGTGGCCTCAGGGAAAGTGCGGTGAACAAAGACTATTCGCGGTCACGTCCATAGACCTTAGATAAAGATACCACCAGCGAATTATGAATACGAGTCTCAGACTAGAGTCACAACCCTCCTCTCGCCAGGAGAAGCGCAGGCATCCGTTTACTCTCATGCCTGGGCTTGATGCTGATTACGTCCGAGGGTCCAAGCGCGTCAATAATCTTAGCGTTGAACCGGCAACGGGCTACGGGAATACGTTACTCCGTCACGAGGCTCTGTACAAGTAGTGTGCTCCAACAATCTCTCAAGGATGTAGGAGACTCTCATAGCTCCCAGAAAAGTCAAATATCGATTCGTGTAATCATTACAGCAGTATTCGATTGAAGCAGCCAGAAAACCTCCCAGCTGACAGAAGACCCCCTCTATGCGCCCATGCATTAGTTCGTTGTCGCTTCACGCAGGCTCCACAGCCTACACAACCTGCTTGCATCTGGCAACCGTGGACTTCCTCATATTGAACCTGTTGATCAGAGATGAGAGATGGCCATTACCAGAAGATTGTACGACTCTAACCCGGGCTGCGCGAAAACACTTTTCGATCGTTGTTCGTCTGTCGTAAAACCAGCGAGTCTGTGCATCTGACTGCGCTTCATGGAGTGCTTCCTTTGCGAGATGACCCTTGATTCTTCTGCTGGCTTTTTTCTACCTTTTCCGGGTCTTTTTTGAGTCCGATGATCGCGCCATCGTTGGGAGTAAACACGTGTGGCTCAAACGAGCCATTGCCGTAATGGCGCCGATTCAGAGGGGATCTGTTGAGGTCAGTATCAATCCAGCATAAGCACATTGTTTCAGGAAGCTCACTGAATTGACGGGGTTGTCAGAAGCTGCTCCTCCTCTGTGTTGCAATCTTGACTTGAAGGCAAGGTAGTGGTGCGCACACTTTGATACTGTGCTACAGGCAACGCGGAAAATGCTGGGCTCATCGTGGATGGCGAATTCGCTGTTCGTGAAGGCTTCTCATGAGCTGCAGACATCGAGAGATTCGCAAAGATTGGGTCTAGAAATGCGAGGTGGTCCATGAGAGGGTCGTCATGTGCAAGGCCAAAGTCTGGCTGTAACTGAAACGGCTGTCCTTCATGCGCAGGCTGTGCATGAAATTCTCGGACTTGATTCGCTTTTGTGTAGATTAGGTCATAATGACCTCTGAACGGAGTGAGCGGGTTGAGCCATGCTTGAATTGAAGAACACTTACGGGGTGAAGAACAAACGAACCAACGGTGGACTTTCAACGCTGTAGGGGCCACCAACGGCATGAGATGGAGACGCCTCGTAGTCGATAACATCGACATTCGAGCCGGGATTGAGGTGGAGGTTGACAACTTGCAGTTGAATGCCCAAAGGCCGCAAGAGTGCATCTGACAAGGCTCGAAGCCCCGGCTCTGCGATCTCTTCTTCAACGGGCTCTATCTCCGAGAGACAGTACTCGTCCAAAGTCTTCTCGAGCACGGGAGCATAATCATCTGGATGTGTCCGTATCTCAGCGCTTGCGATCATCTATGGAAGTCAGCACAAGTAAGTCAAGGGGACGATCCCTGACCATGCACGTCATCGCCAACACAACACCACTCAGTGATATATAGCTTTGTGGAAAGGCTTTCTGTTCGTGGAGTGGCGGCGCGCACAAGGTGATGCAGCACGTTACTTACCCGCAGAGAATATATCATGTATCCCGCGGCGTCATTTTCGAACCAATTGCGAAGCTGTTCGACGGCGTCTTGTGAAGGCAGCATCTTCAAAGTCTGCATCATACCCTTGAGTTCTTCGACCCCGCCCTCATAGAGCTCGTAGTAGATGTCGCCCATGGCCTGCACGGCGGATCCACAGACATCAAGATGTGCAGTGAGCGCATCATGGATCTGGGGCGTGCCGATTTCGAGAACAATTTCTAGCAAGCGAAAGAGAATGGCTTGGCTACAGTCAGTACGAACAATGTTATCGATCTCTGGCAAATGACCTCGCCATCCGCATCTGCGGTCACCCTTGACGACTCTGAACCAATCGTATGTGGCGGGAAGGTTCTGGTCTCGGTCAGCCTCGGTTACGAAGATTAGGAAATGACCGTACCGTCGTCTTGGTTTTATATGCCTCGTGGCTGTTTTGGTATTTTTGGACGAGCTCGAGAATGGGTCTCTTTGCAGAGACGTGATCGCCCTGTTGCTGATGTCAGATCCCCATCTTTGATTGAACTCACCCTCTTACCTGCTGTCCGGGTTGCCAATCCTCGGCCGCTTTGATCTGCGCATCGATGTCTGCTTGATTTCCTGCCGACGTTGCCATGGTTGAATCGATGTTGCAAGACGTGTTGGCCGAGATGGTCGTCTGGTCTAAAGCCATGTCTAACCACGTTGGGTAATTGTTGCCGAAACCCGGAAACGGTGCTGACTGGCTCGGGCCGAAAGGCACTTCACTGGGATCTTTGAAGGATATCGCCGCTTCCCACACATTGGTATCGATGTCCATTGGGGTGTCATCGGTGGTGCTTTGAAATGAATATGGATGATCGTAGTTCATGAAGAAATCTGCGAGGGGGAGCGTTTGTGCCATGGAATTGATAGGGCCAGCGAATTGAGTAACATGCCCGCAGTCCGCGAGTGGTATGTTGCAATAGGAGCATACCATTTTGATGGTGGTACAGTCGTTGATTAGGTGACTTGATAGAAGAAACAGTAACTTGAGTTTGACGCGCGCTCACAAACACTGTCTCAATGGCAAGTCAGTGGAGCAGACAACTGGGAACGAGGCCAGGCCCTTATCCTCTGCGGAGAATTTCACAAACACAACGGCAAGCCAGGTCAGGAGATCCATTTCCGAAGTGGAAACTCAACAATCACCGGTAATCAAGAGCTTTGATCGACCGACGAGCCCAAATACCATGAAATTGCAAGTCTCAGACGGTCCTTGCAGCACTAGTACGCAAATTTCTGCCACGGGCTGAGCTAGATCCTTGCAAAGTCTGCCACTGGGAAAATGGCTGCTCCCATTTCAGCTTCACTTGCGATCTTGTTTACATGAAAGGTGTCCGATGTCGCGTGTTTATTTCAAGGTGCATAGTGTGTGCTTGCAATGGTTCGTGTGACAAGAGTCACACGGCATGACCGATATGTATTGGTCGGTAGAGCGCCTGTTGGATCAGCCGTTGCTATTGCAGAGACAGGCTTGAGCGCTTAGTATTGGACGCCAGCGCCTGCAGGACGAACTAATGTGCGGCAGCTCCACACCTCACTGCACGATATGCAGGCGGGAACGCCCCGTGGGTCAGATCCCATGTTGGGTGACGTTTACCCTCCGGAGGAAATTTGTCAACGGCGCGGCTCGCTCGCGTCTTGTATTCACGATGAAGTAGCCTCAGGCCCCAGTGTACATTGGGCGCTTTGCTTGTGGCTTTCGCTGTCGGTGTCTGGTTCCAAGCGCATCTGGATAGCCTGGTAGAGATCCTGCTGCAAGGGATGACGAGCCTGGGCCTTGAGGTCCATCATCCGTCCCACGATTTACGTCTGTGCTCCGAAGTACAACAGACCACAGAGAATCAAGAGCTGAGGTCCACTGCTCGACCGCCTGCACGCGATGAACGTCTACGCCAATCTTCTTCTCTACCGTGCCCTTGGTTTGGTCAATTTGGGCGTCAAGACGGTTGTCAAGGATGAGGAAGCCCACGATATCCTGGACTTCTGCATTGCTAATGCGCAATTTCCTTGCAATGAAGTCGAAGGAGAAACGGTTATATGGTGCGACAATCTTCAGGACGCTGTTTGTGCGGATAGCTCGCGTGACTTCCGCAATGTTTTCGGCAATGAACGGGTCCTTCATGATTTCGGGGTTCTTCTTCAGGATTGACTCGTATTGATCAATATCCTGAGCCTGATACGCAGCTACCATTGCTGTCATCGCTGCGATGCGTGGATCGTTTTGGTAGGCCTTTGTCTCTGGCGTGTCAAATGGATTGATGTTGCTCTGTGAATTCTATCAGCCATCGGGTCGAATTCGGTGCTTGAAGAAATATACTGACCTCCATCAACATCGTGCACAATACGAGGTAATTCAGGACTTGAATGCGCTGCAATGACCCAGATTCGTCGTAGTTTCTGAACGACTCAAAAAAATCTGACTGGGCTTCTTTCCAATTTTCCTCGCTCATGTGCATCTTGCCGCCGGCTTCGCGAATCACCCCGAGGATTTGAGGATGCGGCACAGCCGATCTCACGCGCAGAGCTCTCTGGTAAAGGATTTTCAGACGCTTGTTATTCTTCATCTCGGCATACATGAGAATCTCCAGCGCGTAGATTTCGAGTGAATAGGTCCCCTTGTTGGGATCATCGGAGCCATCAGGGCGCTGACATGCTTGATGCAGCTCGCGGAGCTTGTCAGCTAGCTGATTGAAGTTCTTCTGTTCGAGCCACAGCCGAGCAAGCTTAATGTTAGTCTTCAGCCATAATCGCTCATTGTTAGTACTCTGAAACGACTCTAAGGTCTTGGAGTAGAATGTCTCCATGCATTGACGACCAGCGTTATCTTCGGCAGACTTCTCAATGAAGTCCAGCATGTTGTTGATCGACTTCTCAGAGTAGTTTCGTGAGACGACTGATGACTTGACGTACGTGAGGAGCTCCTGGTAGTGCTCCACGGCGTTGGAGTAGCGCTTCAGTTTGAACTCGAGTTTGATGGCTTGCTTTAGGCCCTTGAAGCCCCTGCAGACACGTCAGCATTCCGATATGGATGATTGCAATGACTGGACACACATCTCTGTCTTGCCATCTTCTAATGCTGGAACGCCAAGAAATTCTTCAATTGCAGCTTCAGGCTCCTCGGCCTTCATTTGCTTTGCACTGAAATACTTGTTTTCGACGTCGACGTCGCCGACTGCTTCATCATCGTCTGCGTCTTCATACTCGAAGTCATAGCTAAGGATTGTCAGCTGGCTTTTAATTATCATTAGTCCAGTCGACGCACTCTTCTTGATCACTGTCCGCCATAAATGCATCGTCATCGTCAGACATTGTGAAGTATTTCGGTTATTGATTCGACTAGCGAGCAAGGTGATATGTGCCGCTGACCCTTGTCAAGATGTTCAAATTATGTTGGTCCCTGATTGCCTTCGTCTGAGCCGTACGTGATATCTTGCGATGCTTATGCAAGCAATGCGAGTTGTGTTGAGTTTTCTCTACTACAATTAGAATGATAGGTATCCTCCAGAGTTATTTGAGCCTTGTGATTATCTAGAAGTACGGTTTCTGTGAAGTGAACATATCATTTCGTGAAGGCAACGACAGCACGCTAGACCAGAACTGCTCAGCGGAGATATGGGCAAACTCCGGTTCTGAGCACTGCCACGTACAAGCCACATGTACGGTCGCCTTTAAGAACTTTCACGTATACTCACTTCATCACCAATCCCCCTTCTCACCTACAACGACAACAACTTACGACCTCGGGCGCTCCATAAACTCACTTTGAACACGAGTGCGCTCTCCACAATCTCTACCGACCAGCCACCGCACCACCGACACCAACTTTACCACACGCCCAACACGTCAACCACAACAACACCCTCAAAATGGGTGGCGATCTCAATCTCAAAAAGTCATGGCATCCAGGCCTACAGAAGAACCAAGAGAAGGTGTGGAAGCAAGAAAAGCAGGCGCTAGAAGAGCGTCGCAAAATCGCAGAGCTCGAGAAGGAGCGTGCTGAGGAACGAGCAGTTCTTGAGGTTCAGCGCATGCATGAACAGGCGGGTGGAAAAGTCAAGCCGACGACAGGCTTGGACTGGATGTACAGCTCGAGTAATCCAGTAGGCAGCAGTGGCGCTGCCGTCAGCGAGGAGGCCGAAGGGTATCTGCTTGGAAAGTCAAGGATCGACACGCTACTCAAACGTCAGAATGATGAGCGGCAAAAGGCCATGCAGACAAGCGCGGAGAATATGGCGGGCTTCGGCAATGCAGGAACCTCTCGCGATGTGGCTTCGAAGATTCGGGACGATCCCATGCTTGCTATCAAGAAGCAAGAGCAAGCCGCATACGATGCGATGATGAACGATCCCACGAAGCGAAAACAACTATTGAAGCAGGCGGGTGTAGAAGAGAAAGACAAGAAGCACAGGCATAGTCGGCGCGACGAGAGCGAGCGTGACCGACACAGGAGCAAGAGAAGGCGTCACAGTGACGACGACGATCGGGAACGCAAACACAGACATCGCTCGCACAGACGACGGAGCTATTCACCCTCGAGATCGCCATCGCCATACAGCCGTCGACGTGAGAGATCGGAGGACAGGTACCGCAGCGGACGGTACGACGAGCGTGATGGCTACCGTTCAGCACCTAGGCAATCAAGAGCCAGCATGCTCGACGAAGAGCAGAAAGGGAGCAGCAGACGGTATGACGACCGTGACAGCTACCGTCCAGCACCGCGCCCATCAAGATCTGGCATGTTTGACGAAGAGCAGAAGGAGAAGGAACGCGCAGCGAAGCTAGCGGCAATGCAGTCAAATGCAACGCAACTTGAGGAGGATCGCAAGAAGCGCCTTGAGGCGGTACAAGCGCAAGAAGTAGCGGACAGGGAGCGTGATGAGAAGAACCGCACGGATCAGGGAAGGTTTATGTCGGGAGTGCGCAAGCAGGCGGAGGGCATGGATCTTGGAGAGACATTTCGTCGGCGTGGCATCGTCGCGGGCGGTGGAGGAGACTGATAGGCTTGCAGCGTTTTGGCATTGGAAGGGCACGCTCTAAGCGCAATGTATATGACATCCTCACAAGCATATCGACAACTTTTCACACAAGTCGCAAAGCGTGTGGTAGACGGTTCAAGTTCAAAGTGTTTTCCCTCACGTCAGACTCCCAATGGCAGCGAAAGCTTTCTGGGTAGCCGTCCGAGCTATACCTGCGTACTGCTCGAACGATCGTTCGAATACCACGCATGATGCGAGTCCCCATGCATATTGAGTCTGCCGCAGTCCGCAAGCCATAGACAGCGTGAACGGAACAGGATGCATGACGCGGTGCCTGTTGGCTGCACGCAGAGAATTGACGACGACTTCAGCAGTAGCATCACGGTGCGTTGCCTGTACACCCTCGCTTCATGACGACCGTAGCGTCTGCTGAGAAGTTGACCGCAACCCACCGCCCAGACTCTGTCCAGCAGTATGCATTCAAGACCAGCTCCTCGGCTCTTTTGCTCGCACATCAGCGCGGATCACCACGTCTGCAATGATCTAACGCTGCAATTGTGGACTCCTACTGCTCAAAACAAAGAATAGTCGACGTTCCTCAATGCGAAGCAGGGGCAAAAGTCTCCCTTGCCAGAAAAGGAAGCCACGCGCTGTCTTTGTCCACCCCATGTCATTTCTTCTTCCACAGCGGTATTATACACTCTAGCCCGAGAGATTGCGCCATGCTCTGCTAAGTATTGATTATTCGTCACAGCGTCAGTCAATATCAGAATTCAAAATATCTTAAATCCGTTTGAACAGCTCCGGCCAACCAAAAAAAGGAGGTGACCGCCCAGGGAAGAGGACAACATCGTAGGACAAAAAGATTGATCAATCCAATTGGGTTCATCCGCGCTGTAAGAATATTAGCATTGTTTCAAATCAGAAGGTGATGGCATAGAAGATTACATTCGAACGCGGGGCCTCTCGCAATTTACTTAGGTTTGCCCTAAGCGAGAATCATACCACTAGACCAATGACTGGATTTATTGTCAGTACTGACCCATCTGAACTTGTCCTGAAAATAACACGTACACCTAGGCGAATAAGGTGAGTCTTAGCAAAATACAGTATATATAGTTGGCATAATCTTCGTTCCGTTTCTGTCCGCATGGCAAAAGATTTGGGGGTGATACCCATCCATAGTTTGGCTAGTGCTCTGATTATGGCATATCTCCAATTCTTTGTGAGATCATACGGGCTTCGGAGGCTAAAACGAGCCCCAAAAGATGGCGTGTGGAGCTTTACTCCACGAATCGTTGTCTCGTCAAAAGATTCGGGTATGGCTCGCTTGCAATCACAAATATTTAAATGTCCGTCTTGAATGTGACTATCATCGCGAAACAGTCTGCAATATGATTGGATAAGTAGTACTTATTTCTACTTGCGCAGGGAAGGACGTTCTTCTCGGGTCTTATCGCCACGCGCTCGTGCATTTCATCATTTCCTCCGACATATAGCACATACGCCGGTCTTGAATGGCTCTGAACTGGCATATATTCCAACCGACACATAAAGCGTGGACGCTTGTTTATCCCTTTCAGCGTTTGCAGCGCTTAGCAACAGCTCCAGGTTTGTGTGCGGTATCAGCATGTGATGACCGCAAAAACGATCAACGTCTCTAGCATAAGACTATACAAGCTCAAACCTTGAGTAGAGGTAGAACTCCTTCTCTTGAGCACACCCACGGGACCGATGTCGCGCTGACAAAGCAGCAGCACTCAACCTTCAAGCGCTCATTCCTGCGGAATATGATCGCACACACCGCAAGGCACATTAGAGAGGCGTTATAATGAGGCATTAAGGCGGTTTAATGCTGCTAAGCAACGCTGACTATTTTCACAAATGCATACTATTACGCTGTCATGCTTCAAAGCCTCACGAAAAGCGAGCTGAGAACGCGAGCTCTATTGCGTCGGCAAGCACACACTGGGTGAGCGTCGCACCTGAGGACCAATTGTGTGTAAGCCATTGACGTTCAGCTTAGCCATTGACGTTCAGCTTCGCCAACCTCGACTCCCTTCGAACCTGCATCCGGTTCGTTCATCCATCCGAAAGGTCTGCTACTCCTTCAGACCGCTTCACCCAATTTCACGCTGGTCTGGTGATGCAGGTATCTCCCCAACCAAGTGAAGTTTGGCTTTCTTGTGCTCCTGGTGCCTAGAATTTATCATAGGCTCTGGAGACCATGGCATGCTCAGTATCCATACCATCTTTAGCGCATTCGCTGAGTCATCTCAAAGACAGTATACTCACTTCAAGAAACACATACTCGACATCCTGCAACAGCAACTCGACCGCAACAGACCAAGCCAGCCCGCGTGCAACTCTCCTTCGCAGTCTCGCCCCGAATTTGGGTATGAAACAAGCTGCAACATGTGGCTCTAATAACAGCGTGAAAGTCATCTCGTTCCTCAAAAAGGGAACTAGGATCGTGAATGCGAAACCGATGCCAAAGGCAATACCGACCGATATCGTCCGGCGTACTCGAAGCTGTCTAATCCATGGTATGTGCTTGAGTACCAGGTGTTCGAGCAGCGTCGCTTCTGTCAAGATTATTGCGATGAGAATAATAAAGTCACGCAGTGTGGATGGCACTCGCGGGTGAACTCCGTCTAGCATGGCGTCAAAGCTGGGAGGACATGCAGGCAAGAAAGGGAGTTTTACCGGCATGCTGGCGATCGCGCATTCACTGCAGAATGTTGAGGTCTTAAGAGGAGCACATATTATATGAGCATGCTGACGGTCCTCCTTGCTTCAACATATTTCACGTTCCACGACACCTGAAGTCACACAGACTTTCTGGTACGACTCTGTCCTTTCCCTGCCTCTACCGGGGCCGCAATATGCATCCGTGACTTGAGTATACGATCTTGATTAGACATACCCAGGCTCTAATCTAATTAAACGGTCACCTCGCGGCAAGGCCCGCATAGCATCACTTTTCAGGTCCGTTCCCGACCATCCAAATAAGCCTCAACTATTGCTTGCAGCACGAAGCATGATGTATGCTGACATAAGGACACATTGAAGAACATCAGAGCGTTCTGTGGTTGTTGTTCGCCGGGTTTCAAGCTCTGTCTCCGCTCGTTCCGTGCTGACATGGTTTTATTGATACCTGGAGTGCTGGTCGATCGTAAAGCTCTGCAACATGGATGCTGCTGCTTGCTCTTCTGAGACTTTTAAAAAGCTGCACTGGCAACCATAGTGCTCGATGAGTTGTTCGGATTAGCACCACAAGAGAATCTCTCCAGCGATGTGTTGCTGAGTTCCTTCTCATTTGCGCTTGTTGTGACTGACTTAGAATCGCCGTCATCGTTATGGTTTCCTTCGACAAGATCATTGCACCTTATTGCGGTTTCGTCGTCCACCCGTGAAGATCGCCGCTGAAAAGCTTCAGTGTCGCTCTGGCGAATCAGCCAGATGAGTTCGAGGTCCATGTGTTGCTTGAGAGAAGTCCACATGACGACGAAGGAGCCAACGAGAAAGGGTGCGGAAAGGCTGTATACCAGCGCAGCTGTGGGTACAGTCGCAATCTCCTTCAGTATCATGTAGAGTCAGAGTTGGCAATGAGTCAGGTCATTCAGTCTAAATGACCTAGCCAGGTCAGTTTTCAGGCAGATCAGGTCACCCTTTCTGGCTATCTAGATGAGTTATTACTTCTAATACGTTTAACCTAATCGACTACAGATAATCTAAATAAAGCTAGATATTTAGTAAATAAAGCTAGCTAAAGATAGGCTAATTTTAGCCGCATAAGTATCTTAACGTCTAAATATTTTATCTTTTAGCTTAATTAATGTATTTTATTACTTTAAGTAATTTATACTTTATTTTATTTAAAATAAACTGATATTGGATATATAGTAGTAAAATTAGCAGAATGTTTAAAGGTAGATAAGTAGATTATATATAATTTTAAATTATTTATAAATTATTCTCTCTTTAGAAGTAGTATAATAAACTTAGAGCTAATTTAGCCTTATAATTAATTTTATCTTAATGAAGCGTAAATATATCTTTAAAAGCTTTAATTTTGAACTATAACTTATATATTTTATTATTATTATTATTTACTATAACCTAACTTTACTACTATTATCTCTTATTATAGCGTATACATTATTTAACGTGTTTTAATTTAGACTATTTATTATATATAGAATTAATATTAATAGTATTATTTTAGTAATAATATATAAAGTTAAAGTTCTATTTTATATAAATATACTATAAGTATAGCTTTTACTAACTAAATATCTTTAAAACCTTAATTCTTCATTTATATATAATTATCTATCTATTTACTATAATAGAGAGTAAATTTAGGCTTTTTTTTTCTTCTTAGTATCTTTATAATCTTTTAAAACTACTCTAAAGATAAAGTTAATACTATTAACGTTAAGTAATATATATAAATACTAAAATACTTAATAATTTAAAAGCTTAAAGATAAAAAGAGCTTTAACTTTATTAACTATACTCTCTACTCTTATCTTACTAACTATACTAATAAAAGAACCTTGAATATTTTAAATCTAGAGTAATATAAAGAAATATTATACTTTAATTGAACTAATATTTAATAGATATATAACTTCTATAACAATATATAGTGTTACAATCTTGCTATATCGAGCTAGTACAAGGCTAAGTACAATTAGCCTCATTAGAGCGTTATATAGAATACCCAACGACTCTAATATAGCAATATTAGTAATGTTGCTATATCGTAATAAGATCTTAATAATACGATAAAGAGATTATTAAGGCTATTGTTGGAAATTAACTAACTAGCTGGTTAGCCGGAACCCCTAGAGGCCTGGAGTATCGAACAGGTTCTACTAGCTGTCTCGGTCTAGAATAGAACAAGCCTTTTACCTAAAGGATCGGGCCTAGTAGCCCGAGTTTAGAACAAAAAGAAGCATTATATAACCTATTTTAAACAGCTGGCCTATAGTTTAAGATAACATAGAATAGACTTAGAGACTAACAGTTTTAAATAGACAGAATTACTGTCTTATACGGTAAGTTACGGGTTATCTGGCCTCTATTAAAAAGAACAGATATCTAGTAAGTTCTATACGGGCTGTATTAGAAATTAACCAACTAGCTGGTTAGCTAGAACCTCTAGGGGTCTAGAGTATCGAACAGGTTCTATCAGCTGTCTCGGTCTAGAATAGAATAAGCCTTTTACCTAAAGGGTCGGGCCTAGTAACCCGAGTTTAAGACAAAAAGAAGCATTATACAACCTATTTTAAACAGCTAGCCTATAGTTTAAGATAACATAGAATAAACTTAGAGACTAATAGTTTTAAATAGACAGAATTACTGTCTTATACGGTAAGTTACGGATTATCTAACCTCTATTAAAAAGAATAGATATCTAGTAAGTCTTATACAGGCCGCTAAACTTAAATATATAAGCTAAGATCTCTTTAGAGAATTTTAGCTAATAAGACAGACAATATAATAATAGCTTCTCTTTGCTACTAAGTATTGTACCTATACTAAGCTTAAGTATTGTACTAGTCTTAAGCTAGTTTTGTTTTTCTACTCTTTATAGTAGTATTCTTCTTCTTTCCTATACCTTTTTAATAGATTATAAGCTCGGGTTAGCATTAATTTCTTTTAAATTTCCTTTTTAGAAAATATTTTATCTATTGGTACCTCTAAACGATTCTATTACCAATCGACTCTAAATTTTTAGTTCAATTTAACTATTAGAACAGAATTTCCTTTTTTTTTTGGAAATCTCCGACTATATATTTAGCTATAGACTCCTCTCATAAGATTTTTAAACTTAAGGGTTCGACTAATTAAGATATTTGGTTGATTCGAATAGAGGCCTTTTTAACTAAAAAGGGCTACGGTAATGTTATAATTCCCTTTTCCGGCTATTTAGCTAAATATATTACTAAAGTTAGCCGCTAAAAACAGTCAATAAGGGCAGCAGCCCTTATTTAACTAACTTTAAAGGACGGTCCCCTTATTTAAATAAAGGGGATTTATAACTCTTTAAAGCTTTAGAATAGCTTAAAAAGGTTATACGAATCGAAAGGTTTTAGTTTCGAGTTTCTAATTTGTAAGGAGCTCTTTAGCACTATACTTAGTAAGGTAAAAAACCTTAAGCTTTATTTTACTAAAATTAGGCAATTAACGGACGATTTAGTAACTCGAGGACTAGTACTACCCAATAAGGTAGTAGCTGCCTACGTTCTCTACAATCTAACCTCTAAATACGAACATACGGTAGCTATTATTAGCCAAAGCTACCGGCAAACGACTAGCGATATAAGTCTACAGGACTTATTTAGTTAACTTATAAATAAGTCTCGTCGAATCTACGGTAGTACTCCAGTAGAAAAGGTTTTTACTGCAATAGACAATAAATCAACGCAAAGGACCGGAGAAAAATTAAAATCTTTAAGTAAAAACTAAGAAAAATGCCCCTTTTGTAACAAAAAAGGGCATAAACCGGCAACTTGTTGGAAAAAATACTCAAACCTCCGGCTAAATTTCAACAAAAGCTCCAAAAACACCGATTTTTTAATATTTTCTATACACAGTTCTAACCTACAAGAAGAACAATGCTTTACAGTATTACTAAATAGAGTTAATTACTTTACTAATTCTTAAATCCTTAATATAGGCTTAATAAGCTATATTTACTTAAATATTGACCTTCTAACAGATATCCGGCCAACTAACCGAATTATTCGTTAGAAAGGAGAAAAGTTAATTTAAGCCTTATAGATAGATAAAGTAAAACTATTCTTTAAGAATAAAATAATTGTTCTAGATAAAGTTTTATTTATTAAGAAATTTAGAATTAACCTTCTAAGCTTTAATAAGCTTAAAAAGAGGAAAAGTAAGATAACTCTTAACTAAAACAAGCTAAAAGTTAATTGGGCCGGACAACTAACTACCGAGAGGCGGTATATTAACGGTCTAATAGTAATAGAAGCTTAGACTATTAATACAGTTCGATCTCTTTATACTATTTCTTTAAAACTAACCTTTAGTATTAATAGATAAGATATATAGGCGAAAACGCCTTAAAATAGCTTAAAAATATTGCTCTAGAAATAAATTATTTAGATAAATTAAGAGATAATTACTAAATTTACTTTAAAGCAAAGATAACGGCTAAAGTTAGCTGTTACAATCTTACTATATTAGGCTAGTACAAGACTAAGCGCAGCTAGCCTTATTAGAGTATTATATAATATACCCGATAACTCTAATATAGCGACGTTAGCAACGTCGCTATATTGCAATAAAATTTTAACTACGCGACAAAGAGATTGTTAAGACTATTAAATACAGAAAAATATACCTTTATATCTTAAACTATATAGCTAAACTAATAGCTAAACTTAGAATAAACTTTAGTCTGTTAACTTAATATTTAAATATAAGTTTCTTAACTATATTTAAGTAACATACTTTATCTTTTATCTACTCTATTTAAGTTCTTTTTACTCTCTATAATTTATCTTGCCTCTTCTATCTTTTAGTCTCTAGCATATAAGATACCTATTACTAAGGTTAATAAGTATATAAAATAAGTAAGTCTTAGTTTAGTTCTTCTAGCAACCAGCGTTATACTTTAATAGACTCGCTATAAAAGTAGAGAAAGCAGATTAATTATATTTACTACTTTAGTACCTAATAGCTGTAACGCTATAAACAGGCTAGCTAGCAAAATAGCCGCTATAGATAAGATATCGAACGTTAACACTAAAATAGATAAAAGCTTTTTTAATAAACGCTCTAAACTTACTTTATTTTTAATACGCTTAGTTATATATTTTAAGACTTATAAGGATTAGTTTCTAAATAACAGTACTATAGTTTTATTTACTGCATTCTATATAAATAGCGAGGTATATAAATAGTTAAACTTCTATCTTAAAGACTATCTCTATAAAGCATCTAACAAATAATAAAAGAAGACCGACAAACTCTTCTCTAGCTTTACTGCGTTTTAGTAAAAGCTTCGATAGATATATAAGAATATCGATTCTAAACGTACTACTGTACGCAAACTTAAGATACTTCGCTAGATAAAACCAGCCAGCCGATACGCCGCTAAGTTTCTGTAATATGCTAATTAAACTAAATAAGATAAAGAACCTCTAATGGATACCTTTTATAAAGACTTAAAGAACTATATTAAGGAAATTATCTATATTCATAGAGAAAAGTTTACTAAACTAGAAAAGTTTATAGAATAAGCTAAGAAAATCGATAATAGTAACTTTAAACGACAGTTAAAGAAGAAAGAAGCTAATCTAGGTAAGTTTATCTAAACTTAAAGTAAGTACAACTTATAACAGAACTGAAGTAATTTAATAGAATTAAACTTTATAAAGCTCTATAGAAAACTAAATAACTAGAAACAAGAACATAGAATAAAAAAGAACCTATATCTATATTACGGAAAACTAGGGTATTAAGTTAAAGAATGCTGTTCTAAAAAATAACAGTTCAACAGTACTAGCAGAAATAAACACAGTAATCGATCTTAAAAACCTTATTTCTTACGATAACAGTTTAATATAACTACTTAGATATAGAAGAACGACGGTCGCAATAAAACGATAGAATTGCTAGTAGTCTTCTCCGACCGCTAGTATATAAACTTAACTAAGGGTCGTTCTCCTTAAGCGTTAGAACTTTTACTCAAAATTAACTAGAACTAGTATAAGTACGTTATTAAATTAACTAAGAAGCAGAAGGATATCTACTAAGATACCTTTTATAACTAGAAAGATACTTATTAGGTTACTTCTAACAAGAAGTACAACGAGCTAAACTTATTTAACTTATATAAGAACTAGAATACGGACAGTAAGTTATAGAAAGAAACAAAAGAACGACAAATAAAACAGAAACAACAAAAACTATAGAACTAAAGCAACATTAACCACACTATTCCGAGGTATTAGGTATAGAGTACCGTTATACTATATAAAACACTATTCTAAACCGCGTACTACGATAATAATTGCGCGACTTATAAATTTAACAAACAGAGATTAGAATAATAGCTAAAAAAAACTAATTTTTTTAAAACAAGGTTTGATATAAGAACTAGGCCTTACCCGAGAACAATATAAGTTATCTTATCTAAAAATCTAAGAGGAATTTAAGAAAGAATAGACCGTAGAAGCTAAGTAAGATAGTAACTATAATACATTATAGATAAAATAACGACTTAAAGACAAAAATATAGATTCTAATGATATAGAATCCTTACTTAAGAACGATACTAACTAGAAAGAATAAACTCTAATCTGTTAGAAAGGAATAACATAGAGACTTTGTTAGTCGGCCTTCTACAATAGAAAGTTAAGCGCTAATAAAAATATTAACGATATTTTAAAATATATTTATTTACGCTTACACGACTAATAAACTACCTTATTAGAGGTCTAGAATTATATAGTTAGTACTAATATTTTTAACTAACAATATATAATTTATAGATACAATAGATTTTAACTAGCGATAATTGTATAATTAAGACAGAGATTATAAACAATAAACTAAATATTATAATAAAGATAGTACTAGAACACCTTATACAGGAATTCTTATAGCAAATTAACTAACAATAGGTTTTAATATCTAGAATACTTTAGAACGTATACTATCAATAGAAAAAAGACTAGACTAACTACTTTAAGAGTAGTAGTACTAGCCCGTCTAACGGTTAGACCCTCTAAAAGCTTAGCTTAATATAAGCTTAGCTTTTTATAGAATATATCTGTATACTCGAGTAATAATAAACCACAGTGTAACGCCGGTCGCTAGAAGAACCGAACTAAGGCTTACTTACCTTGTGTACTTGTCGACCTTGGTAATAGGTATCTTATGTGCTAGAGACTAAAAGATAGGAGAGACGAGATAGATTATAGAGGGTGAGAGGGGCTTAACTAGAGTAGATAGAAGATAAAGTATGTTACCTAAATATAGTTAAGGAACTTATATTTAGATATTAAGTTAATAGACTAAAGTCTATTCTAAGGTCGGCTATTAGTCTAGCTATATAGTTTAAGGTACATAAAGAGAGTTTCTTTGTGTTTACTCACTCGATAATGTCTATATTAGGTTTATAGGGAATATAGGCCTTTATAGCTATTTTGTTCGATAATGCCTATAGCGGGTTTATAGGCTTAGTCGGAAATAATGCTGGTAGAGCTAAGATAACTAGCGATGGTTGGTGCTTAGATATACGCTAGGCCGTTTGGAGCTAGTGCCCGTAACACAATCCTCTCTCTTCTAGTTAAATTGTTCTCGATTGACCCTTAGCCTTTTAAATACTTATAAGTTATGTTTCGTTCTTCTCTTTGTAACTAATCTATAAGTCGCTATACCTTATATAAAGTCTGTTGCTACGGGTCCTAACAAAAAGTATAGCTAATACCTGTTAATTAAAGCCTGCGGTATTAAAATACCTTCTTGTTCTAAATATATATCGACTAAGGAAAGGTATGTAATTTAGTTTAGGAAGGCGATGTATTTAGTATGTACTCGGGATAAGAAGAGTTGTAATTTACGGGTATCGATAGTAGATAGTATACCCTGTTATTGTCTTTTTATAATACCTAGAACTAACTTAGTTGCAGCGCGTTTAGTTTATTTTTAATATTCCTCTTAGTCGGCTGCCCTTTAGCGTACAAAACGTTAATTACGCGTATTAAAGTTTTAGACAGCAGCGTTAATTGCGGCTATATAGCGTAACTGATCTAAGGTCTAAAAATTAAAAGAGAAGGTTAAAAAGACTTGTACGCGGGCAGCAGCGAAGTTAGCTTAAAATAAGTTATTGAAGCAAGAGGAGTTTACTGCGTTGATAGCTAATAGCGATACATTTAAATATCTAAGCGGGTTATCCGTTAACTTTTAAAGTAACCCCTACTTAGAGTTGAGTAGTAGTCCTATAACGTAGTAAGCTGGTTCGTTCGTAGGTAACCTAGATACCGGCGAGGCGCACTAGATAGTAGATTAGAGTATTAGTGCTACTATGACCGACTAATACTTTAGTTTTAATATTGTCGAATAGTATCTTTATAGTTAGTTAGGTTTCGTTCTAATTCCTATTAATTTTTATATTTGAAATATCCTTTCTATTTTATAAGATACTGTCGTTTGCCTCGATATTGTTTATAAGCTTGAATCGTTTTAACCTTATACTCGGGTTCTTAGTTGTTAGAAAGGATTTCTGGATTGAGTCGTTCTATCTCTCGGGAGTAGGCTAGTTTTAATAGCGCTATATAGAATATAGAATATATTCTTATTGTCTTTAGGAGTTTGAGTTTAAATGTTACGGGTCCTAATAACTATAAGATTTTAAACGGTCTTGTCTTAATATAGTCGAGTTTTTTACTTAGTTTAATAGTTTTTAAGTTTCTTATGAGTAGATAAGCTCTTTTCTCCTCTTTTATGCTTGTATTCGGGGTCGTTCTTGACTTGTTATACTATTTTCTCGTTCGTTCGGTAATAAACTTACTGTCAGACTTTAACTACTAGTACAGGTATTTTATGTTCGTAGCTATTTGTGTAGCTAATTCGTTCTCTGTAGTATTTTATAGTTGTCTTCTTTAAAGAGGGTGATAGCTATACAAGGCGTAGAACGGAGTTGTTTTAGTTGTATCGTTCTTTGTATCATTGTGCGCTGCTTACGCTACTGGTAGTAACTATACTTAGTCGTTCTGCTGGTAGTTAATATATGCCCGGAGATACTGTTCTAGTGTTTAATTTGTTCGTTCTATCTGTCCGTCTGTTTACGAATAGAATAATGTAGATATTTTTTGTTTTGTTTCTAGTTGTTGTATTAGCGATGTTCAAAATCGTAAGATAAATTTTCGATCTCTGTTAGAGATAATTTTTTGTGGTTAACTATAATTGACTAAGATAATCTAAAGGAATGTATATACTAATTGTTCTAAATTGCTAGCTTTCTTGTAAGGTACGAAGTATACGTATTTTGTTAGTTTGTCGTATATAACTAGGATAACGTCGTAAGCTACTCCTGTAAGCAGATTCTTAGAGATTAGTAACTTAGTAATAAAGTTTAGTAAGACTGTATACTATAGTCTTTTAAGTGTCTCTAGTAGCTAGAGTTCGCTATATAATAAATGTCTCGGGTGCTTGGTTCTTGCGTATATATCGTATTTTCGAATATAATTTTCGACGTAGTGTCGAATTCTCGGAATGTAGTAGGTTCTTGTAATCTTCTTTATAGTGTTATCGATGCTCTTATATCCTTTTATTGGGTTATCGTAGAAGTTACTAATAATACATTAGATTAGATTCCTTAGGATATAGATCTTGCCTTAGAATTCGTAATAGCCCTTGTTGTTCTTAACTAGTCCTAAGTGTCGTTTCTCGTTTTCCTAGTAGGTCTTAGGGTCGTTCAGGATATCTGGGATTCGGCTATCTAGTTCGATAACAAACTCAGTTGTTATAGCTAATTGATTGTACCTAATCTCGTTGTTGTATTCTCGAAATATTGTATGTTCGACGTATTCCTTATTATTAAGGTAATCTAGACGTCGGCTTAGAGCGTCGGCTCTATCGTTCTCGAAACCCTTTTTGTAGGTAATAATAAAGTCGTATAGAGCTATAGTTTCTAACTATCTAACCTGTCTGCGGTTAAGTTTCTTTATCGTTATAAAGTAGGTTAGGTTCTTGTAGTTTATATATACTATAATTATATAGTTTGCTCCTTCTAGATAAGCTCGCTATATCTCGAATGCTGCTATAATAGCTAAAAGCTCTTTATTGTAAATATTATAGTTCTATTCTATAGATAATATTTTTCTTAAGTAGAAAGCTACTGGTCTAAGCTTTCTTTCCTTGTTGTTTTAACTTATATATACTCTAATCGTATAGTCTAACGCGTCTATTTTTATAATAATTAGCAAGTTAGGGTTAAATATTGCTAGTATAGGTTTAATCTTAAAAGCTTCCTTAAGCTCTTTAAATACTAATTGTTCTTTTTACGTTTAGGAGAATTCTATCGATTGTTTCGTTTATTAAGACAGCGGTGCTGTAATTCGGCTAAAGTTAAATATTTATCGCCTATAGTAGTTAACGAAACTAAAAAACTATTGTAACTGTTTTACATTCTTTAATATAAACTAGGTTAGAACGGATTAAATCTTTGAATCTTTTATTTAGAGACCGTGCTCGGTAATTATAAATCTAAGAAATTCGACAGATTGTTAATAAAACTAGGTTTTCTCGATATTAATCTGTAAATCGGTACACACTAATCTTTCTAATACCTTCTTAATATATTTCTTATGTTCTTCTAGTATACAGCTGTATACTAGGATATTGTCTAGATAACCAGTTATAAATATGTCCAGGTAATTACTAAGTATGTTGTTAATTAGCTTCTAAAATAATACTAATGTATTTATTAGCTCAAAGGGTATAACGCAATACTTAAAAAGTCTGTATCTGGTATAGAAGGCTGTTTTTTATTCTTTATCTTCCTTTATATAGATTAAGTTGTAAGCTCCTTATAGGTTAAACTTAGTAAACTATTGCGTGTTATACAATCGGTCTATTATTTTGTCGATACGTAGTAAAGAATATTAGTTTCTAATAGTTATCCTGTTTAATTGTCTATAATCTACGTAGAGTCGTAGTTTGCTATTCTTCTTTAGTACGAAGAGTATTAGGTATTCGGCTAGTAATATTAATTTCTGGATAAATTCTTTCTTAAGGTTCTCGTTAAGATAGTCGCGGAGCGCTTAATTTTCTACTTCTAATAGAGAGTATATTAAACCAAATATTAGCGTCTTGCCTTTTTGTAAAGGTATTGTGTAATCTTACAATTTGTGTTCTAGGAGAGCTAAGTCTGGCTTAGCTTTCTTAAATAGATATTAAAATTAATCGTATTTCTTAAGTATCTTAGTAATTAACTGAGTACTTGTCGTCGTATAGAATTGTTGACGTATAGTTGTCTCTTATTTATACTTACGTATAGTTAGCTATAGACGAGATACTGCGTTAAACTTCTCTTGTAGGATGTCTAAGTATCGGAGTATAGTAGTACTAACCCGCGTAAGTTCTTTATCGCGCTCCTTATTCTTACTACTAAGATTAGCTTATAGAGTATTTATTCCGTAGAACGACTCTTATTTAAAGTACTTGTACCTAGTAAAGAGAAGTTTCTTAGTTCTTTAATCTACTTCTAGATTATATTATTGTAACTAGAGTATACTTAGTACAGCGTAGTACTAATTAATATTTACGATATTATAAGTAATTTCTTTCTAATAGTCCTTAATAGTTATACCTATTAGCAAAGTTTTGTAGTCAACTCTTTCTTCTACCCCTTAAAATCTAGATAGTACGTAGGGTAATTTCTTCTTTTGTATTTATATTTAGTACTTCTCGACGTAGCGTATTGAGATAAAGTTGCCTGTTGCGTCTAAATCGATTATAATTTTAATGTTTCTATAGTTTATTGTTACCCGAGTATATAGATATATTCTATAGGTAGTTAAGCTTGCGTAGAGCTAGACTCTTAGAGGGTTTAACCGTTAAACGGGCCGGTATTACTGCCCTCGAAGCAGTCGGTTTAGTCTTTTCTCTGTTAATTGTATACGTTCTAGAGTATTTTAGATACTAAAACCTATTGTTAATTAATTTGCTATAAGAATTCCTGTATAAAGTGTCTTAGTACTACTTTTATTATAACGTTTAGTTTATTGTTTACGATCTCTGCTTTAATTATATAACTATTGCTAGTTAAAACCCGTTGTATCTATAAGTTATATATTGTTAATCGAAGATATTAGTACTAACTATATAATTCTAGACCCCTAATAAGGTGGTCTACTAGTCGTTATAGGCGTAAGTAAATATATCTCAGAATATTATTAATATCTCTATTAGTGCTTAACTTCCCCTCGTAGAAGGTTAACTAACAAAGTCTTTATATTATTCCTTCCTAACGGATTAGGATTTGTTCTTCCTAGTTAATATCGTCCTCGAGCAAGGATTCTGTACCGTTAGAATTTATATTTTTATCTTTAAGTCGTTGTCTTGTCTATAACGTATCGTAGCTGCTATCTTGCTTAGCTTCTACGGTCTGTTTATCCTTAAATTTCCCTTAGGTTTCTAGATAAGGTGATCTAGGTTGTTCTCGGGTAAGGCCTAGTTCTTGTATTAAACCTTGTTTCAGAGATATTAGTTTCTTTAGCTACTATTCTAATCTTAATTTGTCGGATTCGTGGGTCGTACAATCGTTATCGTAGTACGTAGTTTAAGATAGTGTTTTATATGGTGCAACGGTATCTCGTACCTACTGCCTCGAAATAGTGCGGTTAATATTGTTCTAGTTCTATAGGTTTCGTTGTTCCCTTTTTATTTGTCGTTCCTTTATTTTCTCTTATAACTTACTGTCTGTGTTCTAGTTTTTATATAAGTTAAATAAGTTCTACTCGTTATGCTTCTCGTTAGACAAAACCTAATAAGTGTTTTTCTGGTTACAGAAGGTACTCTAGTAGATATTCTTTTGCTCCTTAGTTAGTTTGGTAACGTACTTATACTAGTTCTGGATAGTTCTCTATAGAAGACTTAATTCTTATAGAGGACGACTCTTAGTTGAGTCTATGCATCAACGGTCGGAGAAAACTACTAGTAATTTTATTGTCTTATCGCGACCGTTGTCTTCCTGCGTCTAAGTAGTTATATTGAATTGTTGTCGTAGAAAATAGGGTTTCTAAGATCGATTGTTATGCTCGTTTCTGCTAGTACTATTGAACTGTTATTTTTTAGAACGGTATTCTTTAACTTAATACCCTAGCTTTCTGTAATATAAGCATAGCTTGTTCTTTATTCTATATTCTCTTTCTTAGTTATTTAGTTTTTCTCGAGGCTTTATAAAATCTAACTCTATTAGATTGCCTCGGTTTTATCGTAAGTTTGCTTGATTCTTTGTTCCGTAGAATCTATTAGTAAGGTTATCCTTCTTTTCTATTTATCTTTTAAAGTTACTGTCGTTAATCTTCTTTGTTTATTGTATAAAGTTGTTAAGATTATTAAACTTCTCTTTACAAATATAGATTATTTCCTTAATATAATCCTTAAGTTCTTCGTAAAAGGTCTTAATAAGGGGTTTCTCGTTCTATCCTGTTTAATTAGCATACTGTATAAATTTAGTAGCGTACCTGCTTGCTAGTCCTATTTGTTTAAGGTTCCTAAGCTTTTTAGTAGCGACGCGTCTAGCGTCGATTTATCTAAAGATTTTGCGAAGCTTTTTCTAAAAGAAGGCGAAGCTAGCGAAGAACTTATCGGTATCCTCGCGCCTACTCTTTATCGGGGTAAATAAGAAATTGTCGAGGTAGTACTTAACCTACTTATAAGTATCTCTATCTATATAAGAGATAGCGAATAGAACTATAGTAGTATCGTTCAGAAACTAGTCTTTATAAGTTTTAAAGTATATAGCTAGGCGTATTAAGAATAAAGTAACTTTAGAACGTTTATTTAAGAAGCTTTTTCTTATCTTAGTGTTAACGTTTAATATCTTACTCGTACTAGCTATTCTGTTGGCTAACCTATTCGTAGCGTTGCGGCTATTGGGTACCGAAGTAGTAAATATAATTAATCTGCTTTCTCTACTTTTGTAGCGAGTCTATTAAAGTATAACGCCGGTCGCTAGAAGAACTAAACTAAGGCTTACTTGCCTTGTATACTTATTAACCTTAGTAGTGGGTATCTTATGTACTAGAGACTAAAAGATAGGAGAGGCGAGATAGATTATAGAGGGTAAGAGGGGCTTAATTAGAGTAGATAGAAGGTAAAGTACGTTATTTAAATATAGTTAAAAAACTTATATTTAGATATTAAGTTAATAAACTAAAGTCTATTCTAAGGTCGGTTATTAGTTTAGCTATATAGTTTAAGGTATATAGAGGGAGTTCCTTTATATTCGCTAACTCGATAATGCTTATATTAGGTTTATAGGGAATATAGGCCTTTATAGCCGTCTTGTTCGATAATACCTATAGCGGGTTTATAGGCTTAGTCGAGAATAATACTAATAGAGCTAAGATAACTGGCGATAGTTGGTACTTAGGTATACGCTAGGCCGTCTAGGGCTGGTACCTATAACACACAGAAACATTAAAATTATAATTAATTTAGACGTAATAGATAACTTTATTTTAATATGCTACGTTAAAGAGTACTAAATATAAATATAAAAGAAGAAATTACCCTATATACTATTTAAATTTTAAGAAGCAGAGAAAAGAGTCGACTATAAGACTTTATTAATAGATATAACAATTAAGAACTATTAGAAAGAAATTACTTATAATATCGTAAATATTAGTTAGTACTACGCTGTACTAGATATACCTTAGTTATAACAATATAACTTAAAAGTAAATTAGAGAACTAAGAAACTCCTCTTTACTAAGTATAAGTACTCTAAATAAGAGTCGTTCTACAGAATAAATACTCTATAAGCTATCTTTAATAGTAAAAATAAGGAGCGCAATAAAAAACTTATATAAATTAGTACTACTATACTTTAATACTTAGATATTTTATAAGAGAAGTTTAATACAGTATCTTATTTATAGCTAACTATACGTAAGTATAAATAAAAGACAACTGTATATTAATAATTCTATATAATAACAAGTATTTAGTTAATTATTAAAATACTTAAAGAATACAAATAATTTTAATATCTATTTAAGAAAGCTAAGCTAAACTTAGCTCTCTTAGAATATAAACCGTAGGATTATACAATACCTTTATAAAAAGGTAAGATACTAATATTTAATTCAATATACTCTCTATTAGAAGTAAAAAATTAAGCGCTTTGCAACTATCTCAACAAAAACCTTAAGAAAGAATTTATCTAGAAATTAATATTATTAGCCGGATATTTAATACTCTTCGTACTAAAGAAGAATAGTAAACTACGACTCTACGTAGATTACAGACAATTAAACGGAATAACTATTAAAAACCGATACCCTTTACTACGCATCGACGAAATAACAGACCGATTGTATAACGCGCAATAGTTTACTAAGTTTGACCTATAAGGGGCCTACAACCTAATCTATATAAAGAAAGGCGAAGAATAGAAAACAGCCTTCTATACTAGATACAGACTTTTTGAGTATTGCGTTATACCCTTTAGGCTAACAAACGTACTAGCATTATTTTAGAAACTAATTAACAACATACTTAGTAATTACCTGGACATATTTATAACTACTTATCTAGACGATATTCTAGTATACAGCCGTACACTAGAAGAATATAAGAAATATATTAAGAAGGTATTAGAAAGATTAGCGCGTATCGATTTATAAATCGATATCGAGAAAACCTAGTTTTATCAACAATCTATCGAATTTCTTAGATTTATAATTACCGAGCACGGTCTTTAAATAAAAGATTCGAAGATTCAATTCGTTCTAACCTAGCCTATACTAAAGAATATAAAATAATTACAATAGTTTCTTAGTTTTGCTAACTACTACAGGCAATAAATATTCAATTTTAACCGAATTACAGCACCGCTATCTTAACAGACGAAACAATCGATAGAATTTTTCTAGAGGAAAAAAGAACAATTAGTATTTAAAGAGCTTAAGGAAGCTTTTAAGATTGGGCTCGTACTAGCAATATTTGACCTTAACTTACCAATTATTATAGAAATAGACGCGTTAGACTATATAATTGGAGTATGCATAAGTTAAAATAACAAGAAAGGAAAGCTTAGACCAGTAGCTTTCTACTTAAAAAAAATATTATCTATAGAATAGAACTACGATATTTACAATAAAGAGCTTTTAGCTATTATAGCAGTATTCGAAACATAGCGAGCTTACCTAGAAGGAGCAAACTATACAATTATAGTATATATAAACTATAAGAACCTAACTTATTTTACGATAACAAAGAAACTTAACTGCAGATAAGTTAGATAGTTAGAGACTATAGCTCTATACGACTTTATTATTACCTACAAGAAGGGTTTTGAGAACAATAGAGCCAACGCTCTAAGCTAACGACTAAATTACCTTAATAACAAGAAATATATCGAATATATAATATTCTAAGAATACAATAATAGGATTAAATACAATCAATTAGCTATAACAATCGAGTTTGTTATTAAACTAAATAGCCGAATTCTAGATATCCTAAGCGATTTTAAAACTTACTAAGAAAACGAGAAACGATATCTAGCACTAACTAAAAATAATAAGGGCTATTATAAATTTTAAGGCAAAATCTACGTTCTAAGGAATCTAATCCGATACATTATTAATAACTTCTACGATAACCTAACGAAGGGACACAAGAGTATCGATAACACTATTAAAAAGATTATACAAACCTACTATATCCCGAGAATCCGACATTACGTCGAGAATTATATCCGAGAATGTAATATATACGTAAGAACTAAGCACGCAAGGCATTTACTATACGGTAAACTACAACTACTAGAAATATTCGAGAGACTATAGTATACAGTCTTACTAGACTTTATTACTAAGTTACTAATATTCAAGGATCTACTTATAGAAGTAGTATACGACGCTATCCTAGTTATATACGACAAACTAACAAAATACGCGTACTTTGTACCTTACAAAGAAGCTAGCAATTTAGAATAATTAGTATATATATTCCTTCGGATTATCCTAGCAAACTATAGTTAACTGTAAAGAATTGTCTTAGACAGAGATAAAAAATTTGTCTTACGATTTTAAATATCCCTAATATAATAGCTAGAAACAAAACAAAAAATGTTAACGTTATTCTATCTATAGACAGACGAACAGACAGAACAGACAAATTAAACACTAAAACAGTATCTTTAGGTATATATTAACTACCAGCAGAACGACTAGGTACAATTACTACTAGTAGCGTAAGTAGCATACAACGATACTAAAAACGATATAACTAAAATAATACCGTTCTATGTCTTATACGGCTATTACCCTCTTTAAGGTAGATAACTACAAAATACTATAGAAAACGACACTGCTACGCAAATAGTAACGAATATAAAGACCCTGCACTAGCAGTTAAAAGCTGACAGCGAGTTTATTAACGAACAAACAAGGAAATAGTATAACAAGTCAAGAACTACCCTAAATACAAGCATAAAAGAGGAGAGAAGAGCTTACTTGCTTATAAGAAATATAAAAACTATCAAACTAAGCAAGAAACTCGACTATACTAAGACAGAACCGTTTAAAATCTTATAGCAATTGAGACCCGTAACATTTAAACTTAAACTCTCAAAAACAATAAAAATACATTCTGTATTCTATATAGCGCTATTAAAGCTAGTCTACTTCCGAGAGGCAGAACGATCTAACTTAGAAATCCTTTCTAACAATTAAGAACCCGAGTATAAGGTTAAAGCGGTTCGAGCTTATAGACAATATCGAGGCAAACGACAGTATCTCATAAAATAGAAAGAATATTCTAAACATAAAAATTAATAGAAACTAAAATGAAACCTAATTAACTATAAAGACACTATTTAACGATATTAGAACTAGAGTATTAGTCAGTTGTAGTAGCACTAACACTCTAATTTACTACCTAGTGCGCCTTACCGGTACCTAGGTTACCTACAAACAAACTAGCTTACTATATTAGTAGCTTACTATCTAACTTCGAAAATAGATCGTTACAAAAATCTATACTTAAGTTACTCAGTATATCTACAATATTATTACTAAATATAGCCGCTAGCTATTCTTCCTCGAACAATATATTATTCTAATCTATTTTATTCTGCGCCTAGACGCGCAACCTTTTAAGCTCTTTCTTTAAATCTACTATTACCGCTTTAATAGCTTCGCGCTATCTTTTCGCCGCACAAACAACTTTCTTCTCTTCCGCTAGACGCTTACGTTGCCCCTAGAGGGTATCTAACACCTGTAAGTACTGAGAACGGATACTTTAAGCTAAAAATAAGTTAAACTAACACGAAAAATAAACGTAAGATAGAAACTAACCATCCTTTAACGACGGACGAACGTTATACGACTTCTTATCGCAAGTATATATAAAATACAATACCTTTCTAGACTTTAGGATATACTTCTTACCTAGGTAAGAGCAACGGGAACACAAAGGTATCTCTTGACTATAGACTTTAGTAAGAATAGTATTAATCTTAAGCGCTTTATTAGCGTTAGGAGCCTTCTTAACTTTAGGTATAACGAGTTATAGAACTAAATCTACTATAGAACAACAATAAGGTTTTAATGTCTCTAGGGCCGTTAAGGACGACTAGCCTTAAAGAGGAGACCTTGTGTTACAATCTTACTATATTAAGCTAGTACAAGGCTAAGCGTAGCCAGCCTTATTAAAGTATTATATAGTATACTTAATAACTTTAATACAGCGACGTCGGCAACGTCGCTATATCGCAATAAGATCTCGACCACGCGATAAAGAGATTGTCGAGACCGTCGGACATAGAGAAACATACCTATATACCTTAGACTATATAGCTAAACTAATAACTAACTTTAGAATAGACTTTAGTCTATTAACTTAATATTTAAATATAAGTTCCTTAACTATATTTAAATAACGTATTTTATCTTCTGTCTACTTTAGTTAAGTCCCTCTTACCCTCTATAATCTATCTTGTCTCTCCTGCTTTTTAGTCTCTAGTATACAAGACACCTATTACTAAGGTCGATAAGCACACAAGGTAAGTAAGCCTTAGTTCGGTTCTCCTAGCGACCGGCGTTATACCTTGGATACTTAGTTTTTACGTATATATCGTATTCTCGGATATAATTCTCGACGTAGTATCGGATTCTTAAGATATAGTAGATTTGTATAATCTTCTTAATAGTATTGTTAATATTTTTATATCTCTTTATTAGATTATTGTAGAAGTTACTAATAATATATCGAATTAAATTTCTTAGAACGTAGATCTTGCCTTAAAATTTATAATAGCCTTTATTGTTCTTAATTAGTTCTAAATATCGTTTCTCGTTTTTCTAGTAGATCTTAGAGTCGTTTAAAATGTTTAGAATTTAGCTGTCTAGTTTAATAACAAACTTAGTTATTATAGCCAATTAATTGTATTTAATCTTATTATTGTATTCTTAGAATATTGCGTGCTCAACGTATTTCTTATTATTAAGGTAATTTAAACGTTAGCTTAGAGCGTCGGCTCTATTATTCTTAGAACCCTTCTTGTAGATAATAATAAAGTTATATAGAGCTATAGTTTCTAACTATCTAACTTATCTGTAGTTAAGTTTCTTTATTATCGTAAAGTAAGTTAGATTCTTATAGTTTATATATACTATAATTATATAGTTTACTTCTTTTAAATAAACTTACTATATTTTAAATACTGCTATAATAGCTAAAAGCTCTTTATTATAAACGTTATAGTTCTATTCTATAAGTAATATTTTTTTAAGTAAAAAGCTACTAATCTAAGCTTTCTTTCTTTATTGTTTTAACTTATATATACTTTAATTATATAGTTTAACGCGTCTATTTCTATAATAATTGGTAACTTAAGGTTAAATATTGCTAATATAGATTTAATTTTAAAAGCTTTCTTAAGCTCTTTAAATACTAATTATTTTTTCTACGTTTAAAAGAATTCTACCGATTATTTTGTTTATTAAGACAGCGGTACTATAATTCGACTAAAGTTAGATATCTATTACCTATAGTAGTTAATAAAACAAAAAAACTATTGTAATTGTTTTATATTTTTTAGTGTTAGTTAGATTAGAATAGATTAAATCTTTAAATCTTCTATTTAAAGACTATACTCGATAATTATAAATCTAAGAAATTTAATAGATTGTTAATAAAACTAGGTTTTATTAATATTAATTTATAAATCGATATACATTAATCTTTTTAATACCTTTTTAATATATTTCTTATATTCTTTTAGTATACAGCTATATACTAGGATATTGTTTAAATAAGTAGTTATAAATATATCTAGATAATTACTAAGTATATTGTTAATTAGTTTCTAAAATAATACTAGTACGTTTATTAGCTTAAAGAGTATAACACAATACTTAAAAAGTCTATATTTAGTATAGAAGGCTGTTTCCTATTCTTTACCTTTCTTTATATAAATTAAGTTATAGACTCTTTATAAGTTAAACTTAGTAAACTATTATACATTATATAATTAATCTATTATTTTATTGATATATAGTAAAGAGTATCGGTTTTTAATAGTTACCCCGTTTAATTATCTATAATCTATATAAAGTTGTAGTTTACTATTCTTCTTTAATACGAAGAGTATTAAGTATCCGGCTAGTAATATTAATTTCTAAATAAATCCTTTTTTAAGGTTTTTATTAAGATAGTTGCAGAGCGCTTAATTTTCTGCTTCTAATAGAAAGTATATTAGACCGAATATTAGTATTTTGCCTTTCTATAAAGATATTGTATAATTTTATAGTTTGTATTCTAGAAGAGCTAAGTTTAGCTTAGCTTTCTTAAATAGATATTAAAATTAATTGTATTTCTTAAGTATCTTAGTAATTAACTGAGTACTTATTGTTATATAGAATTATTAGCGTACAGTTGTCTTTTATTTATACTTATATATAGTTAGCTATAGACAAGATACTACGTTAGACTTCTTTTATAAGATATCTGAGTGTCGAAGTATAGTAGTACTAATTTACGTAAGTTCTTTATTACGCTCTTTATTCTTACTACTAAAGATAGCTTATAGAGTATTTATTCTGTAGAACGACTCTTGTTTAAAGTGCTTGTATCTAGTAAAGAAGAGTTTTTTAGTTCTCTAATCTACTTTTAAGTTATATTGTTGTAACTAAGGTATATCTAGTATAGCGTAGTACTAGTTAATATCTATAATATTATAAGTAATTTCTTTCTAATAGTTTTTAATTATTATATCTATTAGTAAAGTCTTATAGTCGACTTTTTTCTCTACTCTTTAAAATTTAGACAGTATATAAGGTAATTTCTTCTTTTATATTTATATTTAGTACTCTTTAACGTAGTGTATCGAAATAAAGTTACCTATTGCGTCTAAATTAATTATTATTTTAATATTTCTGTAGTTTATTGTTACTTAAGTATATAGATATATTCTATAAAAAGCTAAGCTTATATAGAACTAGACTTTTAAAGGGTTTAGCTATTAAATAGGTCGGTACTACTACCCTTAGAGCAGTCGATTTAGTCTTTTTTCTGTTAATTGTATACGTTTTAGAGTATTCTAGGTATTAGAATCTATTGTTAGTTAATTTACTATAAGAATTTCTGTATAAAATATTCTAGTACTGTCTTTATTATAACGTCTAGTTTAATGTTTACAATCTTTACCTTAATTATATAACTATCGCTAGTTAAAATCTATTGTATCTATAGATTGTATATTGTTAGTTAAAGATATTAGTACTAACTACGTAACTCTAAACTTTTAATAAGGTAGTTTACTAGTTATTGTAGACGTAAATAAATATATTCTAGAATATCGTTAATATCTTTACTAGCGCTTAACTTCCTCTTATAAAAGGCTAACTAACAAAGTCTCTATATTATTCCTTTCTAACAAATTAGAGTTTGCTCTTTCTAGTTAGTATCGTTCTTAAGAGAGAATTCTGTACTATTAGAATCTATATTCTTGTCTTTAAGTTATTATCTTGCCTGTAACGTATCGTAAATGCTATCTTACTTAGCTTCTATAGTCTATTTCCCCTTAAAATTCTCTTAAGTCTTTAAATAAGGTAATCTAGGTCGTTCTCGAATAAGACCTAGTTCTTGTATCGAACCTTGTTTTAAAGATATTAGTTTCTTTAGCTACTATCTTAACTCTAGTTTATTAGATTCATAAATCGTACAATTATTATTATAGTACGCGGTTTAAAATAGTATTTTATATAGTGTAACGGTACTCTATATCTAATACCTTAGAATAGTGCGGTTAATATTATTCTAGTCCTATAAATTCTGTTGTTTCTATTTTATTTATCGTTTTCTTATTTCTTTCTATAACTTATTGTCGGTATTCCAATTCTAGTAAAGATTGTATAAATTTAGTTAATTCTTCTTTCTTAAGTTCTTTAAGATTAGTTAGGGTAGATCCGTTTTTAATTCTAAATAGTCGAACGCTCGTCTTTATATAGAATTTAAGCTAGTAAGATATTTTAGCTAAAAGTCTTCTATATGTATAAGCAAGTCTATCTAATTTAGACGTTAATTAAGTTGTTTCCTAGCTATAGTAACTAAAATAGTTATATTGAACTGTTATTGTAGCGGGCGGGGTTTCTAAGATTAATTGTTGTTGTAACGACTTCGTCTAGTACTGTTAAATTGTTGTTTCTTAAAATAGTATTTCTTAACTTAATACTCTAGTTTTCCGCAATATAAGTATAGCTTGTTTTTTATTTTATGTTCCCTTTTCTAGTTATTTAGTTTTCTCTGAGGCCTTATAAAATCTAACTCTATTAAATCGCCTCAATCTTATCTTAAATTTGCTTAGTTCTTTGCTCTATAGAATCTATTAATAGAGTTACCCTTCTTTTTTATCTATCTTTTAAAGTTACTATTATTAATCTTCTTTACTTATTATATAAAGCTATCGAGATTATTAAACTTCTTTTTATAGATATAAATTATTTTCTTAATATAATTCCTAACTTCTTTATAAAAGGTCTTAATAAAGGGTTTTTTGTTCTCTTCTATTTAATTAGCATACTATATAAATTCGGTGGTATATCTACTTACTAGTTCTATTTATTTTAGATTCTAAAGCTTTCTAGTAGCGATACGCTTAACGTTAGTCTAACTAAAGATCTTTCGGAGCTTTTTTTAAAAGAAGATAAAGCTAGTAAAGAATTTATTAGTATCCTCGCGTCTACTCTTTATTAGAGTAAATAAGAAATCGTTAAAGTAGTACTTAATCTATTTATAAGTATCTCTGTCTATATAAGAGGTAGTAAATAAAACTATAGTAGTATTGTTTAAAAACTAGTCTTTGTAAGTTTTAAAATATATAGCTAGGCGTATTAAGAATAAAGTAACTTTAAAACGTTTATTTAAAAAGCTTTTTTCTATTTTAGTGTTAAAGTTTAATATTTTACTTATATTAGCTATTTTACTAGCTAATCTGTTTATAGCGTTATAGCTATTAAGTATTAAAGTAGTAAGTATAATTAATCTATTTTTCTATCTTTATAGCGAGTCTATTAAAGTATAATGCCAATTGCTAAAAGAACCGAACTAAGGCTTACTTATCTTATATACTTATTAACCTTAGTAATAGGTATCTTGTATACTAAAGACTAAAAGATAGGAAAGATAAAATAGATTATAAAAGATAAGAGAGGCTTAACTAAAGTAAATAAAAGATAAAGTATATTATTTAAATATAGTTAAAGAACTTATATTTAAATATTAAGTTAATAGACTAAAGTCTATACTAAGGTTAGTTATTAGTCTAGCTATATAGTTTAAGGTATATAAGTAGATTCCTCTATATTTATTAGTCTCGATAATACTTATATTGGGTTTATAGAGAATATAGGCTTTTAGAGCCGTTTTGCTCGATAATACCTATAGCGGATTTATAGATTTAGTCGGAAATAATGTTAGTAAGGCTGAGGCAACTAACAATAATTAATGCTTAAAAGCGCGCTAAGCCGTTTAAGGCTGATATCCGTAATATTTAGTTTATTAACTTAATATTTAAATACAAGTTTCTTAACTATATTTAAGTAACGTACTTTATCTTTTATTTACTTAGTTAAGCTTCTCTTACTCTTTATAATTTGTTTTGCTTCTTCTATCTTTTAATCCTTAGTATACAAGATACCTACTATTAAGGATAATAAGTATATAAAGTAAGTAAGTCTTAGTTTAGTTCTTTTAGTAACTAACGTTATACTTTAATAGACTTACTATAAAAGTAAAGAAAGTAAATTAGTTATATTTACTACTTTAGTACTTAATAGCTGTAATGCTATAAATAGGTTAGCTAATAAGATAGCTAGTATAAGTAAGATATTAAACGTTAATATTAAGATAAAAAAGAGCTTCTTATATAAACGTTTTAAAGTTACTTTATTTTTAATATACTTAGCTATATACTTTAAAACTTATAAAGACTAGTTTCTAAATAACACTACTATAGTTTTATTTACTATCTTTTATATAAATAGAAATGTATATAAGTAAATTAAGTACGATTTTAATAACCTTTTATTTACTTTAATAAAAGAAAGGTATAAAGATACTAATAAATTCTTTACTAGCTTTATCTTCTTCTAACCAAAGCTTTAAGAAATTTTTAGTTAAACTAACGCTAAGCGCGTTGCTATTAAAAAACTTTAGAATCTTAAGTAAATAGAACTAGCTAGCAGGTATACTACTAAATTTATATAGTATACTAATTAAATAGAATAGAATAAGAAATCCTTTATTAAGATCTTTTATAAAAAGCTTAAGAACTATATTAAAGAAATAATCTATATTTATAAAGAGAAGTTTAATAATTTCAATAATTTTATATAATAAGTAAAGAAGATTAATAACAGTAACTTTAAAAGATAAATAGAAAAGAAGAGTAATTTTACTAATAAATTCTATAGAACAAAAAATCGAGCAAACGTACAATAAAACTAAAGCAATTTAATAGAATTAGATTTTATTAAGCCTTAAAGAAAATTAAACAACTAGAAAAGAAAATATAAATAAAGAATAAGCTATACTTATACTATAAAAAACTAAAATATTAAGTTAAAGAATACTATTCTAAGAAATAATAGTTTAATAGTACTAAATGGAGCAAGTACAACAATAATCGATTTTAAAAACTCTACTCGCCGTAATAATAGTTTAATTTAACTATCTAGATATAAGTAAACTAGAGCCGTAATAAGACAATAAACTTACTAGTAACTATTATAAGTATCAGCTCTAGACGGCCTAGCGCATATCTAAGTATCAACTACCGCTAGTTATCTTAGCCCTACAAGTATTATTCTCGACTAAGCCTATAAACCCGCTGTAGGTATTATCGAACAAGACGGCTATAAAGGCCTATATTCTCTATAAACCCAATATAGGTATTGTCGGGTTAATAGACACAGAGGAACTTTCCTATATACCTTAGACTATATAGCTAGACTAATAGCCGACCTTAGAATAAACTTTAGTCTATTAACTTAACATCTAAATACAAGTTCCTTAACTATATTTAAGTAACATACTTTACTTTCTATCTACTTTAGTTAAGCCCCTCTTACCTTCTATAATCTATCTCGCCTCTTCTACCTTTTAGTCTCTAGTACACAAGACACTTACTACTAAGGTTAACAAGTATACAAGGTAAGTAAGCCTTAGTTCGGTTCTCTTAGCGATCAGCGTTATACTTTAATAGACTCGCTACGAAAGTAGAGAAAGTAGATTAGTTATATCTACTACTTCGGCACCCAATAGTCGTAACGCTACGAACAGGTTAGTTAACAGGATAACTAGTACGAGTAAGATATCGGACGTTAATACTAAGATAGAAAAAAACTTCTTAAATAAACGTTCTAAAGTTACTTTATTCTTAATACGCCTAGCCGTATACTTTAAAACTTATAAAGACTAGTTTCTGAACAATACCACTATAGTTTTATTCGCTACCTCTTATATAAACGGAGATGTCTACAAGTAGATCGAGTACTACCTCGACGATTTTTTGTTTACTCTGATAAAGAGTAGGCGCGAGGATACCGATAAGTTCTTCGCTAGCTTTATCTTCTTTTAGAAGAAGCTTCACAAAATCTTTAGACAGACCGACGCTAAACGCGTCGCTATTAGGAAGCTTAGGAATCTTAAGTAAATAGGACCGACAAGTAGATACGCCGCCGAATTTATATAGTATGCTAATTAAATAGGATAGAACAAGAAACTCCTTATTAAGATCTTTTACAAAGGACTTAAGGATTATATTAAGGAAATAATTTATATTCGTAGAGAGAAGTTTAATAATCTCGACAACTTTATATAACGAGCAAAGGAAATCAACGATAGTAACTTTAAAAGACAGATAAAGAAGAAGAGTAACCCTACTAATAGATTCTATAGAGTAAAGAATTAAGTAAACTTACGATAAGACCGAGGCGATCTAATAGAGTTAGATTTTATAAAGCCTCGAAAAAAACTAAACAACCAAGAAAGAGAATATAGAATAAAGAATAAGCTATACTTATATTACGGAAAACTAGGGCATTAAGTTAAAGAATACTGTTTCAAGAAACAACAGTTTAATAGTATAGAACGAAACGGGCACAACAACCAACCTCGAAAACCCTGTTTCCTACGACAATAGTTCAATATAACTACCCAGACGCAGAGAGACAACGGCCGCAATAAGGCGATGAAGTTACTAGCAACCTTCTCCGACCGTTGATGTATGAACCCAACCGAGGGTCGTTCCCTACAAGAATTAGGTCTCCCACAAAAGACTATCCAAAACTAGTATAAGTACGTTACTAGACTAATTAAGGAGCAGAAGGATATCTACTAGAATGCCTTCTGTGACCAGAAGAACACTCACTAGGTTTCTTTCAACGACAAGTACAACGAGTAGAACCTGTTCGACTTACACAAAAACTAGGATACAGACAGTAAGTTATAGAAAGAAACAAAGGAACGATAAATAAAATAGGAACAATAAGATCTATAGGACTGAAATAATATTAACCGTACTATTTCGAGGCAGCAGGTATAAGATACCGTTGTACCACACAAAATACTATTCTAAACTGCGTGCTATAATAACAATTGCACGACCCACAAATCCGATAAATTAGAATTAGAATGATGGCTAAAGAAACTAATATCTCTAAAACAAGGTTCAATATAAGAACTAAAACTTATCTAAGGAAGACCTAGGTCGCCTTACCTAGAAACCTAAGGAAAATTTAAGAAAGAACAGACCGTAGAAGCTAAGTAAGATAGCAGCTACGATACGTTATAGATAAGACAACGACTTAAAGACGAAAATATAGATTCTAATAGTACAAAATCCTCTCTCGAGAACGATACTAACTAGAAAGAGCAAACTCTAATCCGTTGGGAAGGAATAATATAGAGACTTTGTTAGTTAGCCTTCTACAAGGGAAAGTTAAGCACTAATAGAGAAGTTAACGACATTCTAGGATATATTTACTTACGCCTACGACGACTAGTAAACTATCTTATTAGGGGTCTAGAATTGCGTAGTTAGTATTAATATCTTTAACTAACAATATACAACTTACAGACACAACGAGTTTTAACTAGCGATAGTTATATAATTAAAGCAGAGATTGTAAACAATAAACTAGACGTTATAATAAAAGTAGTACTAGAACATCTTATACAGAAATTCTTATAGCAAATTAACCGACAATAGGTTTTAATACCCAAAATACTCTAAAACGTATACGATTAACAGAAAAAAGACTAGACCGACTACTTTAAGGGTAGTAGTACCGGCCCGTCTAACGGTTAGACCCTCTAAGAGTTTAGCTCTACGCGAGCTTAGCTGCTTACAGAATATATTTACACACTTAAGCAACAATAAACTACAGAAATATTAAAGTTATAATCAATTTAGACGCAACAGGCAACTTTATCTTAATACGCTGCGTTAAAAAGTACTAAATATAAATATAAAAGAAGAAATTACTCTACGTACTGTCTAAATTTTAAGGAGCAGAGGAAAGAGTCGACTACAAGACTTTACTAATAGATATAACTATTAGAGACTATTAGGAAGAAATTACTTATAATATCGTAGATATTAACTAGCACTACGCTGTACTAAGTATACCCTAGTTACAACAATATAACTTAGAAGTAGATTAGAGAATTAAAAAACTTCTCTTTACTAGGTATAAGTACTCTAGACAAGAGTTGTTCTATAAAATAAATACTCTATAAGCTATTTTTAGTAGTAAGAATAAGGAGCGTAATAAAGAACTTACGCGGATTAGTACTACTATACTCCGATATTTAGATATCCTACGAGAGAAGTCTAACGTAGTATCTTGTCTATAGCTAGCTATACGTAAGTATAAACAAGAAACAACTATACGTCAACAATTCTATACGACAACAAGTACTTAGTTAATTACTAAAATACTAGAGGAATACGATCAATTCCGATATCTATTTAAGGAAGCTAAGCCAGACTTAGCTCTCCTAGAACACAAACCGTAGGATTATATAATACCTTTATAAGAAGGCAAGACGCCGATATTTGGTCTAATATACTCTCTATTAGAAGTAGAAAATTAAGCGCTCTGCGACTATCTTAACAAAAACCTTAAGAAAGAATTTATCCAGAAATTAACATTACTAGCCAAATACCCGATACTCTTTGTACCAAAGAAGAATAGTAAACTATAACTCTGCGTAGATTATAGACAACTAAACAGGGTAACTATTAAAAACTAGTATTCTTTACTACGTATCAACGAAATAACAGACCGATTATATAACGCGCAATAGTTTACTAAGTTTAACCTATAAGGAGCCTACAACTTAATCTGTATAAAGAAGGACGAAGAATAGAAAACGGCCTTCCGCACTAGATATAGACTTTTTGAGTATTACGTTATACCCTTCGGGCTAATAAACGTACTAGTATTATTTTAGAAACTAATTAACAACACACTTAGCGATTACTTAGACATATTTATAACTACTTATCTAGACGATATCCTAGTATATAGCTGTATACTAGAAGAATATAAGAAATATATTAAGAAGGTATTAGAAAGATTAATGTGTATCGATTTATAAATTAATATCGAGAAAATCCAGTTTAACCAACAATCCGTCGAATTTCTTAGATTTATAATTACCGAGCACGGTCTCTAAATAAAAGATTCGAAGATTCAATTCGTTTTAATCTAGCTTACACTAAAGAATATAAAACAGTTACAATAGTTTCTTAGTTTTGCTAACTATTATAGGCAATAGATATCTAACTTTAACCGAATTACAGCACCGCTGTCTCAACAGACAAAACAATCGATAGAATTTTTCTAGATGTAGAAAGAATAATTAGTATTTAAAGAGCTTAAAGAAGCTTTTAAGATTAAGCCCGTACTAGCAATATTCGACTCTAATCTACCAATTATTATAGAAATAGACGCGTTAGACTATATAATTAGAGTATATATAAGTTAAAACAATAAAGAAAGAAAGCTTAAACCAGTAGCCTTCTACTCAAGAAAAATGTTACTCACAGAACAGAACTACAATATTTATAATAAAGAGCTTTTAGCTATTATAGCAGCATTCGAAATATAGCGAGCTTACCTAGAAGGAGCAAACTATACGATTATAGTATATATAAACTATAAGAACCTAACCTACTTTATAACGATAAAGAAACTTAACCGCAGACAGGTTAGATAGTCGGAAACTATAGCTTTATACGACTTTATTATTACCTACAAGAAGGGTTCTAAGAACGATAGAGCCGACGCTCTAAGCCGACGATTAAATTATCTTAATAATAAGGAACACGTCGAGCACACAATATTCTAAGAACACAATAACGAGATTAGATACAATCAATTGGCTATAACAATCGAGTTTATTATCGAACCAGACAGCTAAATCCCAGACATCCTGAACGATCCTAAAACCTACCAGAAAAACGAGAAACGATACCTAGGACTAACTAAAAACAACAAGGGCTATTATAAATTTTAAGGCAAAATTTACGTTCCAAGGAATCTAATCCGACATATTATCAGTAATTTCTACGATAACTTAATAAAGGAACACAAGAGTATCGATAATACTATTAAAAAGATTATACGGATCTACTACATCCCGAGAATTCGACATTACGTTGAGAATTATATCCGAGAATACGACGTATACGCAAGAACTAAGCACCCGAGGTATTTACTATACGGTAAACTACAACTACTAGAGATACCCGAGAGACTATAGTATACAGTCTTACTAGACTTTATTACTAAGTTACTAACCTCCAAGGATCTACTTATAGGAGTAGCTTACGACGCTATTCTAGTTATATACAATAAACTTACAAAGTACGCGTACTTTGTACCTTACAGAGAAGCTAGCAACTTAGAACAGTTAGTATATACCTTCCTTTAGATTATCTTAGCAAACTATAGTTAACCCTAAAGAATTGTCTTAGACAGAGACCAGAAATTCGTCTTACAATTTTAAATATCCCTAATGCAACAGCTAGAGACAAAGCAAAAAATGTTAACGTTATTCTATTTATAAACAGACAGACAGACAGAACAAACAAATTAAACACTAGAACAGTATCTCTAGGTATACATTAACTACTAGTAGAACAACTAGATACAGTTACTACTAGTAGCGCAAGCAGCGTACAACAATATAAAGAACAATATAACCAAGATAACTCTATTCTACGTCTTATATAGCTATTACCCTCTTTAGGGAAGATAACTACAAAATACTACAGAAAACGAATTAGCTACGCGAATGGCTACGAGCATAAAATACCTGCACCAGCAGTTAAAGTCTAACAGCAAGTTTATTAACGAACGAACAAGGAAATAGTATAATAAGTTAAAAACAACCCTAAATACAAGCATAAAAGAGGGGGAAAGAGCTTACTTGCTTATAAGAAACTTAAAAACTATTAGACTAAGCAAGAAACTTAACTATACTAAGACTAGACCGTTTAAAATCTTACAACAATTAGGATTCGTAATATTTAAACTTAAACTCCCAAAGACAATAAGAATATATCCTATATTCTACGTAGCGCTGTTAAAGCTAGCCTACTTCTAGAAAGTAGAACAACTCAACCTAGAAATCCTTTCTAACAATTAAGAACTTAAGTATAAGATCGAAACGATTCGAGCTTATAGACAATACCGAGGCAAACAACAGTATCTTATAAAGTAGAAAGAATATTTCGAACACAAAAATTAATAGGAACCGGAACGAAACCTAACTAACTATAAAGATACTATTCGACGATATTAGAACTAGAATATTAATTAGTTGTAGTAGTATTAATACTCTAATTTACTATCTAATGTGCCTTGCTAGTACCTAGATTACCCTCGAACGAACCAGTCTACTACGTTATAGGACTACTACCCAACTCTAGATAGGGGTTACTCTAAAAGTTAACAGACAACCCGCTCGGACGTTTAAATATATTACTACTAGCTATCGACGTAGTAAACTTCTCTTGCTCCAATAACTTATTTTAAGCTAACTTTGCTACTGCCCGCGTACAAGTCTTCTTAACCTCCTCTTTTAACTTCTAAACCTTAGATTAGTTACGCTGCACAGCCGCAATTAATACTGCTGTTTAAGACTTTAACGCGCGTAACTAACGTTTTGTACGCTAAAGGGCAGCCAACTAAGAGAAATATTGAGAGTAAACTAAACGCGCTGAAACTAAGTTAGTGTTAGGCATTACAGAAAAATAACAATAGAGCATACTATCTGCTATCGATACTCGTAAATTACAACTCTTCCTGTCTTAAGTACATACCGAACACGTCGCCTTCCTAGACTGAACTATATACCTTTCCCTAGTCGATATATATTTAGAACAAGGAGGCATTTTAATACTGTAGGCTTCGATTAGTAGGTATTAACTATACTTTTTGTTAGGACCCACAGTAACGGACTTTATATAAGGTATAGCGACTTATAGATTAGTAACGAAGGAAGGGGCGATACGTAACTTATAGGTATTTAAAAAGCTAAAGGTTAATTAAGGACAATTTAACTAAAAGAGAAGGAATTGTATTACGAGCACCAGCCCTAGACGGTCTAGCGCACATTCAAGTATCAACTACCGCCAGTTATCTTAGCTCTACAAGTATTATTCCCGACTAAGCCTATAAATCCGCTGTAGGTATTATTGAACAAGACGGCTATAAAGACCTACATTCCCTATAAACCCGATATAGATATTATCGAGTTAATAGACATAGAGGAACTTCCCTATGTACCTTAGACTATATAGCTAAACTAATAACCGACCTTAGAATAGACTTTAGTCTATTAACTTAATATCTAAATATAAGTTTCTTAACTATATTTAGGTAATATACTTTATCTTCTGTCTACTTTAGTTAAGCCCCTCTTACCTTCTATAATCTGTCTCGCCTCTTCTACCTTTTAGTCTCTAGCATACAAGACACCTACCACTAAGGTCGACAAGTATACAAGGCAAGTAAGCCTTAGTTCGGTTCTCCCAGCAACCGGCGTTACAGTAACCTTCGTTAATTGTTAAAATATAAATCTAATCGGAGGTTGTATGCTTTAAAACTTAAGACTTTTACTAAAGATTAGTTAGAACTAGTATAAATATACTACTAGACTAACTAAGAAACAGAGAAACTTTTACTAAAATACCTTTTATAAATAAAACAATAAGCTAATTTTAGATAAATTGTATATAAACTAGAATACTAATAATAAGTTATAAGAAAAAATAAAGGAACGACAAATAAAATAGAAACAATAAAACCTATAGACCTAAAATAACATTAACTGTACTATTCCGAGGCATTAAATATAGAATACCGTTATACTATATAAAATACTATTCTAAACCGCGTACTATAATAATAATTATACGATTTACGAATTTAATAAGCAGGAGTTAAAATAATATCTAAAAAAACTGATATCTCTGAAACAAGATTTAATATAAGAACTAGGTCTTATTTAAAAACAGTCTAGATTATCTTACTTAAAATTCTAAGAGAAATTTAAGAAAGAACATACTGTAGAAGCTAAGCAAGATAGCACTTACGATACGTTATAGATAAGATAATAACTTAAAGACAATAATATAGATTCTAATAATATAAAATTCTTTCTTAAGAACAATACTAACTAAAAAGACTGAACTCTAATTTGTTAGAAAGGAATAATATAGAGACTTTATTAAATAGCCTTTTATAATAGAAAGTTAAGCGCTAATAAAGATATTAATAATCTTCTAAAATATATTTAATTACGCTTATAATAACTAATAAACTACTTTATTAGAGATCTAGAATTGTATAGTTAGTACTAATATCTTCAACTAACAATATACAACTTATAAATAACAAACTAAACGTTATAATAAGAGCAATACTAGAATATTGAATATAGGAATTCTTATAATAAATTAACTAACAATAGATTTTAATACTTAAGATACTCTAGAACATATACAATTACTAGAGAAAAAACTAAGCTAACTACTTTAAGAATAGTAGTACCGGTCTATTTAATAGTTAGACTTTCTAAAAGTATAGCTTTATATAAGCTTAACTATCTATAAAACCTATTTATATACTTAGATAACAATAAACAATAGAAATATTAATATTATAATTAAATTTAGACATAGTAAATAACTTTATTTTGATATACTACGTTAAAAAGTACTAGATATAAATATAAAAGAAGAAATTACCTTACGTACTGTTTAAATTTTAAGAGACAGAAAAAAAAGTTAACTACAAAACTTTACTAATAAATATAACTATTAAGAACTATTAAAAAGAAATTACTTATAATATTATAAATATTAATTAATACTACGTAGTACTAAATATACCTTAGTTACAATAATATAACTTAAAAGTAGATTAGCGAACTAAAAAACTCCTTTTTACTAGATATAAGTACTTTAAATAAGAGTCGTTCTATAGAATAAATACTTTATAAGCTATTTTTAGTAATAAGAATAAGAAGCGTAATAAAGAACTTATATAGATAAGTACTACTATACTCTAATAACTAGATATTATATAAAAGAAGTTTAACGTAGTATTTTATCTATAGTTAACTATATATAAGTATAAATAAGAGATAACTATATATTAACAATTCTATATAATAACAAGTACTTAGTTAATTACTAAGATATTAAGAAAATACAATTAATTCTAATATCTATTTAAGAAAGCTAAGCTAAACTTAGCTCTCTTAGAATATAAACCGTAAGATTATATAATATCTTTATAAGAAGGTAAAACGCTAATATTTAGTTTAATATACTCTCTATTAGAAGTAGAAAATTAAGCGCTTTTATTACAATCTTACTACATTAGGCTAGTACAGAGCTAAGCGCAGCTAGCCTTATTAGAGCATTATATAGTATACCCAACGACTTCAACGTAGCGATATTAGCGACGTCGCTATATTGCAATAGAATCCCAACTACGCGATAAAGAGATTGTTAAGACCTTTAGATATAAAGAAACATACTTTTATACCTTAAACTATATAGTTAGACTAATAGCTAACTTTAAAATAAACTTTAGTCTATTAACTTAATATTTAAATATAAGTTTCTTAACTATATTTAAGTAACGTACTTTACCTTCTATCTACTTTAGTTAAGCCTCTCTTACTCTTTATAATTTGTTTCGCCTCTCCTATCTTTTAGTCTCTAGCATATAAGATACCTACTACTAAGGTTAATAAGTATACAAGGCAAGTAAGCCTTAGTTCGGTTCTCTTAGCGACCGGCGTTATAGCTTTACAACTATTTTAACAAAAACCTTAAGAAAGGTTTTATCTAAAAATTAATATTACTAGCTAAATACCTGATACTCTTTATACTAAAGAAGAATAATAAACTATAACTTTATATAAGATACAAACTTTTTAAGTATTATGTAATATCTTTAAGCTAATAAACGTACTAGTATTATTTTAGAAGTTAATTAATAATATACTTAGTAACTATCTAGATATATTTATAACTACTTATCTAAACGATATTCTAGTATATAGCTGTATACTAAAAGAATATAAAAAACATATTAAGAAGGTATTAAAAAGATTAGTACGTATCGATTTACAAATTAATATTAAGAAAACCTAGTTTTACTAATAATCTGTTAAATTTTTTTAGATTTATAATTACTACGTATAGTCTTTAAATAGAAAATTTAAAGATTTAATCTGTCTTAATATAGCTTATACTAAAGAATATAAAATAACTATAATAGTTTCTTAGTTTTACTAACTATTATAGACAATAAATATTTAACTTTAGCTAAATTATAGTACCGCTATTTTAATAGATAAAACAATTAATTAAATTTTTTTTAAACGTAGAAAGAACAATTAGTATTTAAATAACTTAAAGAAGTCTTTAAGATTAGACTAGTACTAGTAATATTCGACTCTAATTTACTAATTATTATAGAAATAGACGCGTTAAACTATACTATTAGAGTATATATAAGTTGAAATAATAAGAAAAGAAAGCTTAAATTAGTAGCTTTTTACTTAAAAAAAATATTACTTATAGAATAAAACTACAATATTTACAATAAAGAGCTTTTAGCTATTATAGCAGTATTTATAGGCCCCCCCAATGTGGGACATGAGACTTGACCCAGGGTTTCGAGCGAGACCGAGTACTTGTTCACCTCTCCCCTCTATCAGACCACCACGGCCTGTGAATGGATAGATATGGTTGTAGAGATGGTCGCGAGACCGATCAGATGCAGCTACGTTAGTTTCCTGTGCTAGATCGCGGCGCGTAGAAGCAGGCAAATGAAAGAGGGGACCTACGATCCAGAGGATAGTACTTTACCGGCACGTTCTCACTGTCCTCCCACTTCTGGATCCAATTACGCACCGTCTGATAGACGCGACGTTGCCCCTCTTTGTCAATCACTCGCGTCTCCTGAGCATCGTTGTACGACATCCCGGGCATGAGCTCGGTGTACAGAAACCAATGCCGGTTGTGGCGGCGCCAACCATAACATTCTGGCACCTTGATACCAAGCCTAGTCAGGCGGTCATGGGCGTAGTACGAGCACTGGCACTCCGCGAGAGACACATCGCCGTGGGCATCATCGTTCCACTTGACCACGAGGTTCTTGTCTTTAATGAAGGTGAGATAGGCGTGTTTAGTTTTCATACGCTCGAGCCGCATGACTCTCTCGGGCGTGTACTCATCCAGAAGCTCACGCTTGGAGATCGTTTCGTTGTCGCCGTCGCGGAGAGTCCAGTCGGGGGGGTTGTTATGGCGGCGCAAGATCCCACCTTGATGCCCATGGCCCCCCCTGTGAGAGCTTGTCATTTTGAACGAACGAGCGAATGGCAGCACGACTGCAACGAAGTTGGAAGAATTTATTGATTTGAGCTTACGAAATTGAGATTCTAGTGTAGGAAAGGGAGTTCTATTATAAAACCAAGGAGAGCGAGCCAGCAAAGAGGCCAGAGAGGCCAGAGAGGCCAGAGAGGCCAGAGATGCCAGAAAACAGCCAAGTGCATGATGATGATGGTTAGAAAGGTCACCGCAGCCGGAAGAGAGACACAGCGTGGCCTTTGGTAGCCATATATCCAATGGGGAGAAGCCACCTAAAGAGTCAATCCGGTATCTACTACGTATTGAACTTTGGTTGACCACGGTATCTTTGAAAGATTAGTGGGCTCCGCGGACCTAGAGGTAAGCTAATGGGATCCGTTTATTTTGGGCCCTGCTTTTGCCCGAGGTATGGAGTACCACGTATATATCCCGATCTTTCCACGGGGATAGGGGAGAGCGCACGATTCCGGTTTGCGCAGGAGCTCCTTGCTCCCGGTTTTGTGAAACTTGAAGTGCACGCCCGATGTCTCGACGTCGTGTGTAGCTGACATCAGCAGTGAATTTCATGGAGTGGATCTGGCCTTACCGGTATCAATACCACTAGGATCCAAACCGCTTGCTCAAAATCCGAACCGGAACTGCCACGCTGCTAAGAAATCTTACAACCGGTCAGGATTGTGGCCTGTGCAAAGAGCTATTGTCGCATGCAGGTTGGGTGTCGCCCCCTCAGCCCTACCCTCACAGGACGACAGAAACACAATTCCTGTCATACAAATCTTGCAGTTCTCAGATTTGGTTTAAACTCGTAGCAAGGGTACAGAACAACCTACGAAGTTCTCTCGAGAACTTTTAGCAAAAAGAAAATTAATTTGAAGTGATTATACAGACATTTGTCTCGCTGGCGCTGGTTGACGATAATGAGGCATGTATACCCCAATTGGCGTAGCGCGTTGGGGGCGACGGCCAACCTGCATGCGGCAGTAGCAAGGCGTGAAGCTAGGCCAGAAACGATCCAGATCCATCCGATAAAGGCCTGAACCAACCCGTACTACATACTCCGTATCCACGAAGTCGAAAACCGGACCATTCTAAGCGGTTGGAAACCGGAACCTTTTCTTGGGAACGGCTCTATCAATTTCACTGGACATCAGTGGTGGCAAAATGTTGGAGATCGTGATCAGACAGCAAACTCGAAACGATGCTTACCCTCATAAGACCCAAGCTTTCACTTGTACACTCATGTTGACGCTTACGCGGCCCGTTGCCGAAAGGTCTGATTACGGTAAGGGACATGCCCATGCCTGCAGCCCATTCAGTTCTGTCTTGATCGGAATCCATTGCTTTCGTGTATCTCATGCGCATGCCAGTCCACCGCATGCGTTAGTCGTCCTCTAGCCGACAGCCAATCACTCACAATAATCACATCAGTGCTCCTGCAACCTCCAATCCACCTTCACCAACACCCTCCCATCTCCCTCCTCGCCCCACCGATTCTTAACCCTCCACATCCCCCACCCCCTCCTCAACCGCCCCAGCCTCACACACCCCCAACCCGCACACTCATCCTTGTGCATACTCGCCTCATGCATCACCTTGATCCTGACGAACGTCATATACTCCGCCTCCGTATCCACCGCCACATTCTCAAACTTTATCGTCTCGCCGTGAAAGTCCGGATTATTCATGTGCGCCGTCGCCGTCCGCGCCTTATACCGCGATTTCGCCTTCGTAGCGGAGGGCTCGTTCTCCGCGTGTCTGCTGCGCTCGCCGCGTTCCGCGCTGGAGGAACGGCGCGGGCGTTTCGATACGTCGTGAAGCAGGCTCGTTGCGCGTGCACGGACCGAGGACACGGATTCCTTGGCGGCTTCAATGCTGCGGACGCTAGCTGGGCGTGGGGACGAAGAGCGTGATGCGGAGCGCGAGCGGACGCGTTGGGTCGGTACGGCCTCCGTGTGCAAGATGCATTTGATGTAGGGTTTGAAGTGCTTTGCGGAGACACCGTCAGGAGTGGGGAGGTATTGTGCGGCATAGAAGGTGAGGAAGATGGTGAGGTGTTTGGGGGTTTGGAGGGCGGGTGAGAGGAAGGGGCCGGGGTGAGTGATTGTGGGGGGGTTGGAGGTGGTGGATTGGATGCTTTGGGTGGAGGTTTTTGTGGGGGCTTCGGATAAGGTTGTGGTGGTCCTGGGGTCGAGGGTGGTTGTTTGGGTGGAGGTTTCTGCTGGTGCGGATGAGAGGGTGGTCGTGGGCGGTGAGGTCGAGGTTGTGGCTTGTGTTGAGCCTTCGGTCGGTGCTGAGCTGAGCTCGTGGGTCACTGAGGCCTTGTGTTCGGCCGTATCGATTGGTATCTTAGTGGATGTCTGGCCTTGCGAAGTGGCTGTCTGCGTTACGATCGTGCTGCCGTCTGCGGGCGCTATGCTGCTTGGGTCCCAATACGAGCGTGGTTTCAGTACCCAGCCCTTACTCCCTGAAAACATTCCATCATTGAGCATCATCGCCTTGTCGCACGACTGCCAGTTGAGCGCGACCATCTGCACGCCATGCCTCCAAATCCTAATTGGGTTCAGATTCGAAGATGACAAGCGGACGCCTTTCGGGTAAGCCCGCATGAAGTACTTTTTATCTGGAAGAGGTTGTCAGTACATTGATGTAGAAGCAGGGGGGGGTTTCCAGGGCTTACTGTGATTTGCGAGCTCGATTGAGTGTTCCTCAATGACTTCTTTGACCTTGTTTTCGGACAAGGCGAAGACATGCGTAGGGATCTGAGCCTCTTTTTGGCGGAAGCTCTTGAAGTGAAAGCTTCTCGTGTACACCCCGAGTACGCTCAAGTCGTCGAGGATCTTCTTCTTCTTTTGTGGCTTCGTTTGGTTGAGGTCATCACCAGCATCCTCTTCCTCATCGCTACTGTCACTTTCTGCACCATCCTGCTTCTCCTTCTTCTGTGCAGCTTTCTCTGGAGGCGTGTACTTCACTTTGATCAAAATCTTGTTGCGCAACGCCTCAGGGGACGGCAATCGTGCTGTGTATTCTGGCTCGTTACCTGTAGCATATCTTGAGACATCTAGCAAGTATTCACGCCACACGTCCCTCATAATATCAACCATGACACCTTGTTGCTCGAGACTGCAGTGCACTTCTAGAGAAGCGATGACTGGTAGATCAGAAGAAATGAAAGCCGTTGCAGCGATGGCTTTGCAGACATAGCGGAACGACACTTCCTTGGTGAGAGTGTGACCTACAACAACAAGTTAGTGGGAAGGCCTTGCCTCAGGAAACGGTCCAGAAACGAACCGTGAAGCACTCGAGGCTCAGGCGCAGGGTCTGCGGAGGACTTCCAAGGCGTCGGCATCATCGGTGCACTCTCAATCTTCTGTTTCGTCTTATCTTTTGCTTTCCCTGTAGTAGCCTTGAGCGCATTTGTTCTTGAGTCTGGGTTCTTGTGCAAGCCGAATTTTTGACGCAAGGTTGAGAGCGGACCACTCTCCTTCTTCTTACCGTCATGATATTCAGACTGCCCGCCGAGATTGCTGAGCCGCTCACTGATATCATCGAGTTCGTGTTTTGTCTTCCCTTCTCCGTCCCAGACGTCGATCTCAACACAGCGACAGCCTGCTTTCAGGACCTTGTTCAAAGTCAAAAGATAGCTCACCACAAGGGAAACGCAGGGATTGGAACGCTACCAACTAACTTTCATATAGCCATCCACGCTCGAGTCACTGTATAGCTGGTTGCCTGTCAAGTATGTGTTGTGACTAGACGAGATGAAGTAATGTGACATCGGATGGGATAGATCATTCTCATTTGCGGGTAACACTATGTCACCTTGGGGTGACGAGAGAAAAGCCGGAACATGGTCGTGATTTTGTGCGGCTGCATTGTCGACTTCGTGATCTAACTTCTCACCGTCTCTCGTCAAGTTGGAATTGCCAAGACTTGATTCCAACGAGGGTGCATTCGCTTTGAGTTCTTCCTGAATCCTGGAAACGTACTTCGCGATGCTGGAGGCTAATGCGCCATTCGCTGCCGGCGACGAAGTCTCATTCGACGACGCCATGATAGTTATAAAGCTCTCAAGCTTAGAAGGTTTTGCGCATATAAATGACTGAGGATGCGGCAGATATTCCTTGAGTGAGCCGGGTGTAAGATGTGCACGTCCTCTTATCGAACCTCCAAAGTGCTCGATAAGCCACCAAGACACTTGCTTACTTGGGCAAGCAACTTGATGTCAGCTTTGGGGCAATTGCACGATGTCTTTGACCTGCCTCAGACCCAGAGATGAAAGGGAATATTCGTCTGAGCTTCGCAGAGGTGGCCTGTTAGTGTGACAGGAGCGGCTGATGTTAGTGTGGCACTAGCTTGTCTTGGCGAGACAGGGGCCGAATTGTGAAACGTCAGACAGATATTTGCCACCCGACTAAGGCGAGTATCAAGCCCAACAGCGCTCTGCGACAATCCCTATCCTTATCCAAAGCGAAGTTCCGACCTCGCCAGTGATCATGCAGCGTGCCGAAGCCGAAAGCAAGGTCTCATCCTGGGGTTTCAGTACAGTCTTCACGTGGACTGATGGCAGGTGCATATCCCTTAAACTGGGATCTCGAGGACGCAGTATTGACATATGTTGGCTACCAGCAATGCCTACTATCCACCACACAGCCACCGTGGACTAACAACGCATCTTATCCTTCGCGGCAAATTGACGATCCAATACCCAGATGACGCGACGCCAACCAAAGAGACGTTTGGTGTGGGAGATCGCGTGGACGTGGACGCCGGTAGACGCCACGAGGTGTGGATGGGCAGTGAAGGTTGTACTTATGTCATTGGCGAATGAAGTCTGGATGAAGGTATCGAGCCTACGGTGAATGATATGCTACATTAAGAAAGTCAATGAGGATCAAAGGTTGATGCTACGTGGTAATGCAAGTCTGTATGATACTGTACAATCCCCTTGCAGGGCGCTAAACACCCTCATGCGGATAGCCAGACGCCTCGCCATGCAAAAGTGTTGAGAGCACAAATCACCCCGCAATCAGTACCCAGAGCAAGAAGACTGCATGGAACGGTTAGCATTCGAAGACAAGTTGCCGAGGTACGTCTTAACTCACATATCATCATGACGCCAAACATCTTTGCAACCAGCCATCTGTTTCCAGATACTCGACTCCAGTATTTCAACAACTCTCGCTGCGCACCTTCGACGTTGTCTACAACGTCTTCGGTATTGGCATCGATACGTTGAATCATCTCGCTTTGCTCAGACACCATTGTGGCCAGCTGACCGAAGATGCCGCCTAGCTCTCCGATCGTCCGTTCAATAGCTTCGATGGCCTCTCCTCTTTGCGAGATGTAGGAGTTCTGCGGTTGGGCTTCCTCCATCATCAAAAGTTGCTGATCTGATTGGGGCCCTCGCAACGCGTTAGACGAGCTCGGCGTAGGGTCCAGTGACAAAATGTCTTGACCGCCACCACCTGGCTTGGGCGAGCGACCTCTCTGTGGTGTGCTGTACAAGGGGCTATCCGTCCTGCTGGGGTCCAGTCCGGCCGGCTGCGAGTGTGAGCCTACTGAGGAGACGAAGTTCTCTGTCCGTGATCTTGATGCCTGTATGTTCTTCGTTCGCACCTCCAGCACATCCTTGAAGTTGACCGAGACATCTGCCAGGTTCTTCTGTAGTAGGACTACGACGTTCTTATTGTGTTCTCCCTCTTGATCACTGACGCTTTTTCTTGCACCAGTGGACTTTGTGATGTTTTGCAGATTGCCAATCTGCTGATTCATAGCACTCAGATCCTGCTTGATAACGTACGTCAACTCAGCGATCTCCACGGGCCGGTCGTCGAAAAGTGTTTTCCGCTTCGCCAACTGCGCCAGTCGCTCTAGCTTTGCAGTTGTCGCAGCAATACTTCGCCCGATCTGCGCCGCCTGCCGCGCGAACTCCGAGCGTTGCTGCCGCGTCGGAGGGGCGCCATTTGCGGCGGCTTTCTGAGAGTCGGATAGCAGGGACTGGCGTTGTGCGCCGGCTTTTTGCTTCTTCTGCGCTTGTTGGAGGATGGACCGAAATTCGTTCGTGCGATCTTGTATCTGTGTGGCCGTCATGCTTCCGTCGCTGATTCAGGCGCAGTCAACAAATGGTTCAGCGAGAGGAAGACCCATGCGGCTTTCAGGATGTCCGAGGAAGCGTGCAGATCACAAGCTTTGGTGCCGGGAATCGCCAATATCAACTCGTGGCACAATTGACGACTGCGATACGAAGGTTGCGATTTCTGGATCGGTGGTATGGTGGCTAAAGGTGTAGTTGGTCTTCTTGGGACTCACTGCCTCCGTGTCTGGATCGAGCGATTATGGAAATTCAAGAAAAAAAATTGACTCGACCTGGTCACCCTGCCCACACATGCAGCACAGAGCAGCATGCGTAAGCTGACTCGTCATTATTCGGCTTTGACCAGCACTGCTTGCCCAAACTGCCAACAATCTGTTCGCACCGTCCACGTCTCCAACTACTCTCCTGTTCCGCCTTCATTATTTTACCATCACTTCCATATATACCCCCCCCAAGAAGTCGGACTGGTCGGGTAGTCGTACCTTTCCTTCGTGCGCCGACCGCTTGGTCGGATCAACCTCCTGTCCTACTCGCTATCCAAGTACGCGGCACTGTTGTACCGACGCAAGAAACGCCTTGCCTCGCGGTGACAGTGTCGTCTGCATTCGTTTGAGCTTGCTCGAGCTCTCGAGAATGAAACTATAGCCTTGTGGTCTATCTTCACAATCTTCAACATTGCGTTGGTCTCGCCGCCAATATGGCCAGTCGCGGAAACAATGCACCCAACTTCAAAACCGATGTCAATCGCATGAAGACGCAGAAATGGGTCCAAGCATCCAAAGCAAACTATGGCGGCGATGACTGGGGTGGATACGACGACTATGACGACTATGAAGAAGAACCACCCCCGCCCCCAAGAACGACAGGACTCAGGCAGCGCGGCCAGGGCACAGCAGCATCTTCACCGGACAGTCTAAGCTTTGCGCCTGAGCAAGGCCTGAGACAAGCACCAATGTCGGGCTTTTCAGCGCTAGACTCACACCCGCCTTCTGGTGCTCAACCACATCAGCGGGCCCGAGCAGGATCGTTTGAGAGCGGTGATGACAGTAACTTGACGCAACCGGCACAGTTCCAACCTCCGCAAAAAGTTCACGGAGCTCAAAGTCCCACTCCTCGCTCCCCACCTTTAGGGTCCAGTCCAACTATGCCACCAGCTGAAACCACTCCTTCCCAGCCCCATTCGCAACCGCCCTACTCAACACAGCCGGCTCGGCCCATGCAAAACAACAATCAATCTCCAAGAGGAGAGTCTGCAGATGGTGGCGGTGATGGCAGGCATCCTCCTAGCAGCGGCAGACCACCGCAAGGCATGACTTCACAACAATCACAACAGCAACGCGCTCCAGTGATTGAAGGACCATACCGAGGCCCCGGCTCATCGCAGACACCACAACAGTATCAGTCGCCCCCACGACAAGACTCTAGAGGTCCTCCGTCGATGGGACGATCGCCGCAATCTGCTCAGATGTCTCCACCACCAACCATGGGTGGCAGAGGACCTCCTCCCGGCCAAATGCCTCCACCAGGACAGAATGGTGGCATGCGCCCTCCTCCTGGTCAAGTGCCCCAACAAGGAAACAACGGCAGTATGCGTCCTTCACAAGGTGGAGCTCCACCCTATGGCGCAGGCCGACCGTATGGTCCTGGCAGAAACCACAGTGGAACCCCCCCTGGGCAAGATCCATACATGAGAAGAGATACGCCACCTGGAGGGCGTGGGCCCCATCCTTCGCAGAGACCACGAGCACCCTCATCACAGGATCGTGGTCCGCGGAAACGGCCCTCGCAAGAATTTGGTCTCCAGAAATCACCATCACCATCATCCGAGTTCAGACCTCGGCATTCCCCATCGCAAGAGTTTCGACCTAGACAGTCGCCGTCTCAGGAGTTCCGCCCTCCTCCTCGCAAGGAAAGTCTGACGAACAATCGACGGCCATCGATACCCGAGATGCGTGCTGCGCCTCCACCTGAACAGCAAAACCAATCTTCTGATCGTACACCAGAGCGCAGACCCTCACCGAACGCGCAGATCGAACAACCTCAGGCCGAGCCCGAGTCCGAGCCCGAGCCCAAGCGCACGAGCTTTGTGCGACCCGCTGACATCTATCGCCGTGTAGAGCAAGAGAGAGAGCGTGAACGACAATCCATGGACTCATCGCGCCCTAGCCTCGATAGCATCGAACGGACCAGCCGACCAACCAGCTACGGTGCGCCTCCTGTTCCGCGAATTAGTCAAGACTCAGCACGAGACGCGGGCCCATCTTCTTCGCTGAAGCCAAGATTGGACCCGGTGGCGGAGCGAAAGAGTGAATATGGTATGGATGGATTTATGATACAAGACCCTGCCTTCGCGAAGGCGGTAGGCTCTCAAGTCAGCACAGGAGCACCGTCACTAGACGCGCCATCACTGCCTCACTTCGAGCGATTTTCCGGATTCAATGTCGACGATTTCATAAATAGCAGAAAGGAGCCAGCAACTCCAGTCGAGGCTAGTGCACCGACCGTTCGGCCAGAGACACCCGATCACAGTTTTCCAGCATCGGCTGTACCTTCTGAACAGCCTCCTCATGTAGAATTGGCATCCGAAGAGCCTGCAACAGTTCAGAAGCGCGCTCAGGCTGTTCCTCGCCCGGATGACTTGCAGCATCAACCCTCACTGGGCTTTCGCTCAGCTGTGAACGACGCGTTCGACGGAAACGATGATCAATCGACACTCAGCCCAGCTTCTATCCGTGGCAGTCAAAATTCCAAGGGATCAGACATGTCCAGAAGTAATACTACTGACAGTACCGCTGGGATCAGCCCTATCATGAGCCGAGTCCCATCTGCCGCCACTGCAGAGAGACGGTTTCGCGAAGCCGATGCTAACAGAGTGCATACGCCGACAGTCATTCAAGAAGAAGCAGGTGATGCAGGCTCTCCAGAGTCTCGACCGACGAGCAGCGATACACTGAAAGGACAGCAACAACATAGATTCCTAGGCAGCGCGGGCCAGTCTCGTCAAAGTTCAGATGATTCTGTTGCTACCAAGACCGCTAAGCGCCGAAGTATGCAATCGCCTAGTCCCGTCAATGTTCCTTCAAGGCTTACTGCCGTGTCTGCTCGTAAAGCCATGGAGCAGCATTCGCACGAGGCAGAATATGGTGTAACGACTCCGGTGGATGCCTCATCACGGGAAGGATCAAGCGCGTTGCAGAATCAACGTGCGCCCGATTTCTCCACCCGAGAGAGCGACCTTGCTGCAGCCGCTCAAACCCCAACCGCCCACGCCGCACGAGGTTCAAACTTCGAGAACGCAGCGTCCAATGCGCAGAATAGCTTCATGGCAACCCATCCACCCTCAAATATGCCCGCAGCCTCCACTGATTCCTCAAGACGACCGGAGACTCCTGCCTCAAGGTCAGGATCGCCCGCTAAGAGCAGAGTCCGTGACCTTGCTACGAAATACAATGACATCCATGGCGCTCGAGCGAGCTCGCCCACTGGCAGTGTCGCTTCGTGGGCTAGTAGCACTAAAACATCACCGGTCGATACCGGTGAGCCCGTCATAATGCCTCCCACCGGAGCTTTTGCCACACCTACCAAACAAACCGCGAAGCCATCGGCGATTAGATCTGAGGCACAAAAGACTGCTGACATGGCATCACTTCCAAGGCCTTCGATACCTGGGGGGTGGGTGTCATATCAACCATCCGAAGCCTCTGACGCTCACAGCGTCAGTGACAGGTACGAGAGCGCTAACGAGCATGAGCGAGCTCCAGTGTCAACTTCACGACTGACGACCCCAAAAGTCAATCGTGAGCCATCGTCTGAGTCTCTTGACTTCTATCCGAACACTGCTAAGCAACCTCTGTCCGGCCAGACTTTCCCAGCGCCTACCGAGAATCCGCTAGCGGCGCTCTCTGCTGCTGGTGCTGCACTCGCCGATTCAGTCAAGCATATGGCTGGTGTTGGGAACGGAGACAGCACAGATGATGAAGAAGACCCTCGCATGCGCGCTAGACCTGGCATTGACTCTACCACTATGCCTACTCCCATGTCACCTGACGAGATGACAACGAGCGCTTCGAGCGCAGCTCCGACGCCGCCCGTGAAAGACCATCCTTACGCAGCTACCCATCAAAGAAGTTCTGGCTATTTCCCTCCTGCCCCACCCCTGAACATTCAAAAGCATACGGCACCGGTTTCAGGCGTTGTAGAATCTCGCGAGCCGACTTCAGCGGCTTCTGCTACCTCTGGTCGCCTCAGCATTGAGCCTTCTGCCAGTGATACAGAGGCTGACGTGCTTCGCAAAGATATTGCGCGGAGTTTATCGCCACCGCAAAGCTCTCAGGGTGCTGGTGGTCTAGCTTCTATTAGTGAGAGGCAGTCTGCAATGAGTTCCGTGCTACCTCAAGAGTACGATGCATACTGGGCGAACCAAGGAGGGTCAACTAGTTCACCAAAGACTGCGAGGTTCAGTGGAGGTTCAGTGGTGAAAGCTTCGCCCTCTGAAGTGCCCAGCTCGCCCGATGAGCCAAACGCGTCTCGTTCAGCTCGTTCCTCGGCGACACGTGATGCTGCGGTCGCTGCTCCCGTCATTGGTGATAGGACTAGCTTGAGCAGTCATCCTCGCCCGATATCTGCGACTGGCCCCGGAAAGCTAAGCATGGACTCCTCCAGCACTAGCGACAGCATGAGACTGCCCGCTGAGTTGGACAGTACGTCGTTTGACCCCAACAGGGTCTCCTCCTTGCGTGAAGTGTCACCCGAGCCAGCGGAGTTGGACGATTCTTCACGACCACGCCGCTCGACGGAGAAGGCTCTGCCCACAGGACCGATGCTGGGACGGCAGCGCGCTGATACGGCGACCGGTAAAGATCAACCTAAGCCGCCTGCGTTCAAGGACATTATGAATATGAAAGGCCAGCGTGAACGAGTCAGTGCTCTCAACGCAGCAAAGGACCTATTCGGTGTCCAACACACTGGCCTGAATGACTGGCTCACCCACATGGTTGAACGCAACCCCGAGCACGCCAACGCCATGTCAGCGCCAATGCGTTCCTCTGTACAGACGTCAGGCATAGCAGGCTCGGTGAAAAACAAGATGCCGCCATCCATTGCAAAATTTGGCAAGACGAACACCGGTGGCACCCCTACGTCGGCTGCCACTTCCGATACATACTCATCTGCTGGCCCACAAATCAGAGAAAGCCCATCCGTGTCGCGCAAACAATTTTTGCAGCAAGCCAACGCTTTCGGTGGTAAGGCCAGCCAAGGCGCGAAGGGACTGTTTGCGAAAGGGCGATCACGCTTGAGGGGAGCGTCTTCTGAAAAGGTAGATTGATCCCTCCTCCACTCACGATACCTACTACACGGGTATGCCACCTAATGTCCTTAGAGTAATACCACACCATACGATGTCACGTCACAAATAGCTGCACTTAATCCTATTGATACCCTTCCTATACACGCTTGCACACATTGATGGACATTGAAACTGCGCCACAGTGTATGATGCTAGCATGAATACATTCTGATCTTGTCTTCAGGAAAAATCTACTTCTGCATCGCCTCATGGACGCAGTCGTCATGCCTCTCCTTCTCCTATGCGACGCCAGTCTCGCCCTGAAGTCCCCCAGGTCCGAGAAGCTTTGCCCAGCGCTGATTACAGAACGCACCTATCGCCAAATACTCAACTGCACCCGCCTGCGCATTCCAATTTGGCACCAGACATGACATCAATTGACACATCGCAGAATCATCGTTTATCCGAGCAGCCTATGGGGACTCGCAGCAGCAACTCGAGTGGCCCGTCTCCTTTTCACGGCGGCGACACAGAGGTACCAAACGTATTGAAGCCCCTTCCCACCACGCCTGATATGCGCCACGGCGATGCGGTCGTTGACGAACCCGAACCAAAAGCTCGTGGCCCTAACGTGGACATTGCTAACGATGTAGGCAAGGAAAAGAGCATTCCGACTAATCACACTCCACGTGACGACCCGTCTACCAACCACTCTTCATCTACGCCAAATGCGCCTTCACATCGGCCATTTGAAGTCATACCGGGACCATGGCGACCGTCGACGCATGATAGACACGCTTCGACGCCGTCTGCCCCTGGCCATCCTGGTTCGAGCTCAACAGCGTTCGCTCAAGATCCTCCAATGCTCCCTCCGCTTGGCCATCATAGCCGCACCCCTTCTGCGCCAATGTATCATGCTTCTGCGCCTGCACCCAGCCATAATGCCTCCTCGATTCCCGCCCCTAGCCAGCGTGACCTGACACCTATGCTTGGAGAGCATTATTCTATGCCCGCAACCAAGCAGGGAATCTCAACATTATTTGCACAGGACAGGAACGTACCAACGCCCCGCGCTGGTGATGACACTGAGGAGATAGCCGTGTCAAAAGAGAGTGAGTTCGGAGCTCGGGGGTTTAGAATTTGGAATGACCGTGATTTAGCGACTAAACCAACCCATACTCACGCGCCCGCTGCTGGAGTTGCTCGACCGACGGCTGCCAACACTTCACCGGAGCGACAACAACTATCGAGTGGATCGCCTGCTGCCCCAATACGGGTCTACGAAAACTGCCGTGACAGCGCCGAGCTGAATGAGCGACCAGCCGATGAGAAGCGGCGGAGCTGGCAGTTCCCGCGACCACGACATCGATCAAAAAGCCGAGGCGATGATCAAGATGCCACCCCTGGCTCGCGAATGTCCTGGGCCGGACGCGCTAGATCGAGAAGCAATAGTCGCAAGGAATCTGTGGATGATCAGCCGCCACCTCCAATGCCAGCTTCATCGCCGCCACCGCCGCTCCCTCCTCATCTGAGAGAATGGTCCTCGTCTCCAAGCAGAATGCTACCTGAAGGGCGGTCGAGGAGCAATAGCCGCAGTAATTCTACCGAAGGTCTTCCGTTGCCGGCGCAGGATCCGGCACCTCCAATGCCACGTGATCAGCATCGGTGGACAGCAGGTCCACAGCCAGCCATGGCGGCTGATGCGCATCAGATCAGTAACAACCGAAAGGCGTCTATGGAAGGGTACCGAGCCCCTGCTCCAAGCGCCCATCCTCCAATGCCCCGCAACCAGTCTCCATGGCGCAACCCAACCGCAATGACACCTGATGAACGATTGGCGAATGGTAGCCGCAAGACCTCTATGGAGGGCTGGAGACCTCCGCTTCCGAACGAGCAACCTCCGATGCCGTGCGATCAATGGACGACCATGGGGATGCCAGATGCACGATCGGCAAGCGGCAATCGTCAGACGTCCACAGAAGGCTGGCGACCACCGCTTCCCAGCCAGCCACCATCAATGCCACCTGGGCAGTCTCAATATCCTACAAATGCAAGAGAAAAGACCCCCGATTCAAAGCATCAGACAGAGGTGTCAGAACGACCCCGATCTTTCCATCAAGACTATCGTCAGGCTCCTCCAGAGGCGCAGCATCCAGCGTACCAATCCAACCGCCCTAAATCCTTCCACCAGGCTCAGCAGCCCGGTCCACAACACCTACCTCATCAACTCGATACCAAGGAAGTTGAGAATCAGCCACCTCAGTACCAGCGTTATACGTCTCCGCCACCTATGCTGCCACCAATTCCGATGATGCCTCCCACCTTCAACCCAATTGACAGCAGCAAGCGCCACTACGCAAGGAAGAATACTGGAGACTCGATGGATGAGCCTCGCGCAGCGGATACTGAGCAAGCTCATAAGCCGCCAGTGCCTCAAAAGTCACGTAACAGGCTGTCGAAACGGTTCAGCACGCCTATTGCGCCGCCAGCAAGCTCGCCAGAGCCCATGCCGATTTCTGAAACGCCCAAGAAGCAGAAGCGAGCCTCTATGTTCGGAAGCATTCTCAGACGCTCTGACAAGTCTCAAGAAGACAACATAACTAAGGTTCAGAACAGTAAGCTCAAAAAGTCGAACAGCCGCAAACTTACGAAAGAGGAGGCTGCCGAGTTCACGATCCCTGCTGTGCCGGTGCCGCCTTTGCCACGGGCTCCGACAGCACAACCGCATCTACCGAACATTGACACCGCCGATAGCACAGCAGGGCAGCGTGAACCTAGTATAGATCACCCAGCGTCAGCGTCAGCGTCAGCGTCCAAATCAAACCCTAACTCAGCTCTGAACGACTATGCGGACTACTACAATTCAAATCAGACACCTACGTTCGAAGCCGCACCTTCCGGCGTGCAGTTCAGAAACGAGCCCGCTTTCCGCGCTACCGGGCGCGACAGACACATCAACTACCTACAATCACAAGACATGTTCCCATCCAGACAGCAGAACCAAGCACCACCCTCGGCGTACAACCGTCACACGGCCATTGACAACACGCCCGTCTCGCCGATGGAAGACACCGCAGCTATCGTCCCAGGGAAGCGGTCAAGCCTGCCGAGTCGCGTACCCTCAGGCGCGTCTTCAGTCTACAATTCGAACATCGACGAGCAACTGCACAATCAGCCTAGTACTGCGTCAACTCGATATGGAGCCGCAGGCGACTTCGCGGCGCAGAGGCAGATGAGACCGCTGACGGGCGCGTATGCGCAGTTTGCGCGTGGTCCGTATGATGAAGCCGTGCCTGAGGGGCGGAGAAACCTCAGTGGGCCGATGAGTGGAGGTGGAGGGGGCAATGCGTGGGCGAGTGGCCAAGGGCCTGGGTTGGCGCAAATGTATGCGGATAAGCGGCGGCCGAGGTGATTGTTCACGGTGGAGATGAGGAGTGAGGTCGGGAAAAAGGGGGAGTGGCATCACAGCGAGCTCAGATGACACGGATAAAATGAAGAAAGCCAGGAATGTGGGAAAGGGAATGAGGTAAGATTGGGGCGACAAAAACACGACGAGAGCCCCTTGCGTGGAGAGTTGCGGGGATGTGGAGATATGAGGCGCTGCATCGCGCGTTGACATATGTTTATTGTGCATAGCGACAAGGATCTTTGTGAATATGTTGATAGCGAGGGGTTAGCAAGACAGGTGTGATATATTAGCGGAATACAAGCAACCTCATCATCGCATATGAACGAATAAACATGATCCGCACTGCAACGCCGGGGCCTGTCAAGAAAACCCTCACCTACTCGGAACCGTGTTCGACATGCGACTCCAAGATATCCACCCATGGCTGGACAGTCCAACTATGCGGGTTTCCAGAGAACGAGTGTATGGGGCACTGGCATAGCCCGCTCAATACATGTACCTTGCGCGACCATACGACCCCTGAGAAGCCTGCTCAAATTTCTAATGAACATCCTGTCCAAGGGAACGACCACATCAAAACACCACAGAAACTGCAAAAGCCCACACACCACTCGGCCGTTTTCAATCTCACAATCGCCCTCCTCTTCATCGCAGCAGGCACACTAGCCACATGCCTGACGATCGGCGCGTTCAGAGGCCTCAGCGACTGCGGGCTCATCGTTGTTGTCGTGTCGATTTGTGCTTGTATGGGGCTATTGACGCTGTTGGTCGTGCTGGATGTGCTTCAGAAGCGGAGGGTGGAACGGTGGAGACGAAAAGAGGTGGACGAGAAGGCTGAGGGGGGTTGTTGGGCGTAGTGGATTGGGATGATGGTGGTGGTCGTGGTAGTGGTGAGAGTAGACAGTGCCGCGTGGGTGATTTGAAGGATGAGGGCGGACGGGTTTTGGCCATGTGGTTTAGTGATTGAGATGAGATGAATCCGAGAGTGTTGCTGTGGGAGTGGGCCCTGCTTGAAGCAATCGAGGACTAGTCTTTCAGCTTTTGACAGACTCATTTGTGAAACGTTTTTCATGCAACTGCTTGCCGGCTGTTTACCTTATGCAAGCTGCAAGATACCCATCACAGGCGAGCTGGTGACATCTGTCAGCAGAAGGCGTCTGCTTCGCGCTCGCTCGTACTACGTCTACTCGTGTAACGCCACCCTTACATACGTCGCACGGGGATTTTGTTCGCATCTGCCTGGCGCATGCATTGTCTAGTATATATGCGGCTATCACTTTGTTCCTCAACATTCCCTGCATCATCAACCACGTAGAACACACGAGCTGTCTAAGTATGGCTAGATCCGATATTGAGTAGTAGACGTCTGACGCTGATCGCGCAAACGCTTTGGCCAATGACTGGGAGGTTTTTACCGACGCCGGGTACAGACGAGACGACGTTCAACATCTGAAGCGGATATGACAACGCCTTCGCTCAATTTAGAAAAGCAAAAGCCGCGCGAAATCAAGAATAGCCCCAATCCGCCATGGAACTTGCCATCATGTCCTAGGGTGCAAGCATGTCCGTGCCGCTTTGGCTCTGGTACAGCTCAGGTGGCTGCTTTGCTTCTTTCGCCTACGTCCTCCAGACTGGATTTGTACTGCTGATTGTGCATGTCTGCCTCTACGCTAGAATCTTCGCGACGTATGATGCCAACAAAACCTCAGTAGAAAAAGCGGAGTGCCGGATACGAGAACCAGAGGCGCCCCACCCAATGCGCGATGACCTAGAAGACCTAGTCCGAAAGACTGAGACTGTATTCGAAACATTATGGAGGATTTGCGGAACAATGATTATCGCGGTCACCTTCGCGCTGCTTTTTGGCGCTATCACTGACCTCGCCGAGCACATCCAAGTGGGATCATGGGAAGCTGCCAGGGGCAAACTTTCAGATAGGTGGCATTGCAGCATGGGCGAGTGGCCTTTACAAATGGCACTGTATGCACCTGTGCGCCTTCCAGATGTCGATTTGAGTCTGCTTGATGTGCTGTGGACGGACATGTCGCGTTTGTGGTCAGCGTCACGGATGGCTTCAGCCATGGTAGAGATGGTAGGCGATGACACGGAAGGCGTTTTTTGTGAATGGACAGTGCCAGTGCGAATGGCTCTCGATCGGGGCTGGTCGGAGTATGAAGATTGTGGAGCTGTAAGCGGGGGATGCATCAGGCTCGCGGGCATTGCAAGTTCTGGTGTCCGGTCATTTTTTGACGAATCTGCTGTTGGAAGAGCTCTTGGAATTGTTCATCTCTTCTGGTATCAAGTGCTGAGAGCAAAATGCCAGCCTTCCAGAACTTGCGGCGTGTTGTTTACAATTCGATCCGGCAACGCGAGTCCCGAGTGTCTGGGCCAGAGTCACACAAATACCTTGTTCTGTTGCCTCGCGTCACGCAAGGGAGTGCGATCCATTTTTGCGCTGCTCTCTTATTCCGATCTTTTCAACGGCCTTTTACTCGAACAAATCCAACGATAACAAGATATGGTGAGAGTCAAAGACGACAGTGGGTCAGCTCATGAACAGTCTCTACGTGAGCGGCAAGACTCGAAACTTACCCCAATCGAGGCACGAACTTCCAGTGCGGACGACCAGAATGCCGGCGCGGAGCAAGCGGAGCCAGGCACCACTGAGACAGACAATGCAAACGAATGGTTGGTGATCAATGGCGACGGGCGTGAAAGTAACGAAGCAGATGCCAGAGATAGTTTGGCTGTCAGCGCCCTGGAATTCTTACTGAGCTGTAATACTGCTCCGCTAGAGCTTTGTATCATCATCTGGGGAGCTAGCATCAGTGTACCGGTATGCTTATGGTACAACTCCGTGGTGAGTAGCAAGTCACATTTGGTTTCAGGGTTGCACGCAGAAAGCTGCGCTTTCCTTGTTTCACTGTCTCGCGAGCACCCTCAGTCGAAGAGTTTATGTGGCCTCCTCAGCAAAGAAGAAGTGTACCAAAAGAGTACTGATGTTAGCGGTGCAGGGCTGCTTCGAGAATGTCAGAGTTCTCGGCTGGTACATTGCTGTAGCCCTGATACCCATCATCGTTTTCTGCGGAGGTGGGTTGGGCGGATACAAGCGAAAAGACGACGATTCGACATGTTCCTGCTGCGAGAAGAGAGTCGGCCGACAAGTTATACCCTCGCCAAATAACGAACTCGGGCTGAGAGGTCGAACGCTGTTGATGGTAGCCCGAATACTGACAGGGGCCTTCTGCGCTTGTCTCTTCATCCTTGTCCTCACCGTTACAAATAGTGTATTTGCCCTCGCGGTGTTCAATATATGGGAAGATACAGGCACATCTCCCAAGATACCACGGCAATGCGTACTGGGTGGTTGCGATGCGGAGGACCCATCAGGAGCGCCTATCATGCAAGTACCCTCACAGGAAACGATCCGAGGATGGAAACCGCAGCCAACGATTCTACTGAACACTCCTGGAGCTGATGGAAAGGTTCGCGGCGAGTATGTGAGGCAACGGGTCTTGGGTCATTTTGAGTACCTGAATGGAACCCAAGCAGAATCTGAACTTGCAACAAAAATTTGTTAGGTCCGGGTCGAGTTGAGCGAAACAAATGGCCAGGGTGCTGTTCGATGTGAAGTGAGATCGGAAACCCTGGTTTGGGCTTGGGGCGAGGGTGCGTCAGGTATCCTTATTCCGGATTAAAGACCTGAGCGGCAGGGATGATGAAAGTCTGCAGCTGTGAGCATGTGGAATATCACAGGCTGCAATTAGAGCGTTGCGTCAGCGTGGGCGAACTGCTACAGTCTCCGACATGTTTGAAAGCAGCATCTAACACCGCATCTGCTGAGAATAAGATGGGGTCTTCGATCGAGGTCCGCAACTGGTGGGACCGAAGACGTAGTGGACAGGCTGTTACAATTCTTGCTTCCGAGTAACATGAACAATCATCCCTGCACCTGCACTCCTATCGATCTAGACAGATCCTGTTGAGCTGTGCTATACGAATTCTGGGCGTCGCGCAATTGCATTCCTCTACGTTGAATGCGCATCAGAGTACGCAGGACATGACTCGCATTTCTGGCCCTGGCTGTGAGGGGTGACGAATACGTGACACCTATCAACGAAGGGGTAGCACCACGGACAGATCATGAATCCCACTGAGAACACATACCCATGAATTTCCTGCCGTAAAACAGCACTTCAACTGGTCTGACTCAAGATTACCACGTACCTTGTCAGCTTGTGTATGCTGATAAAACGCCTTGTGTGGCCCTTGCAATAGTGACGTCGAAGGAGTCATTCACGTGAATGCGTGGCAACCGTGGCTTGCGTCGGTTGCTCAAAAAGTGATGCTAACATACGGTAACGAAGAAGACAGGCAGAAGGAGACAGCTGTCATTCCCCCCCCCCCCCCCCCCCCCCCCAGAAATGCGCCGACATCAGCCAGTAGCTGGCACATGGCTTGATGCCTAGACACGCCAACATAATGGCCTGGCCATGCTGCGTCAGACTCGCATTAACGAAATACGTTCTCTGCCGGGACCAAATGCTATGCCTTCGGGAAGCAGGTCTACCTCATCGGTAACTTGATCTTCGTACTGCCTGATGAGAGTGCATGCGTCGGTCTGCTCAACGATAAGAGATTCTAATATTGAAGCTGGCGTCGGATCTTTGACGCTCGCATTGACCAAATTGACGATGCTGAACGAAAGGGCAATCGTTGTAATGCAGTGCGGACCGAACAATATTGGATCAAAGTCATTTACCGCAGCCAGTGGCGATGAGCATGCACAGGCGTCAACGATGGCACATTTCCTGACAACCGCATTTTCGTGGTGTCAAGCGTGCATGTCAAATATCATTGGTATATTGGGCAAACTGGTCTCGCCACTCCCAGGTCGCCCCAGGAATGGCTCTCGTTTCGCATCCACGGCGAAACGAATGCAAGGGATATTGTACGTCCAAGCCGCCTCACGACATAATGGCGCGTCATGCAAGGGCAGCAGTATACTCTGGATAACAAGCTTACTAGGTGCGCATATCACCCTGAACAGACGTCAAGCCCAAACACCATGGCTCCGAACGTACAGTCCACTCGGCGATGCACCAATTGCTGGCGTCATGTATCCACTGCGAAGATTTTGGCTTTTCCGGAAGATGCGCCGAAGACTGAAGATAATCTAGCTACCCTCACTATTCTACTGTCCCTTGCGATTTTTGGAGGCTGTTGTGTCCTGCTGGAATATCTCGCTGCAAAGAGGGCGAACCCAAACAATGCACCCGCATTTTACGCTACTTCATGTCTGCGGCTGTCATCATCGCAAGCAACGAGATGTCAAAATGTGTAAAGAGATGGGCCGAGCGACGTCGAAGCACCAAGGTCACTTCTAAGCTGGAGGATGGCATTGAGCTTATGCTTTGATCGAGTGAGATGTCTCCGCATAATGGAGAGGTCATCCTTGTGCGAGGCAGTGAGCCATGCCTGCGACGTGAAGAGCGTGGATGAAAATCGAACGCTTGCACAAGCCGCGCGCTCTGAAGGAACTCAACGTTTAAGCACTATTGCATGCCCACTTTACAGCAAGCTCGGATTACGGTGTGACATGGTGGTCGAGTTCTGCACGTCTATGTCGGTAGTGATGGCACAACGTCCAGGCGTTCTTCACATTTCAGCTTTCTGTTCCTCTGCATGCTCTCACAGCTCCCGCGGTATTTGAAAGCTGCGAGATCTGCTTGTGCGATGTCTCCTGCCACAATTTGCCGAAGCGGCCGTGCCGAAGGCAGAAAATTTGAGCAAGGGATGGAGTCCGGAATCAAATTGCCTTGGAATGCGGCCGGTGCTTGCACCTTGCCCACCATACGTCTCCGTTCACTTAGATAACAATATATGCCGCGACGTGATTCTAGTAACTGGATCATATCTACACTCTCATGACCCAACTACGCGAGCATGTCCAAAATCTCTGATTCTGAAGAACTTCCAAAATTCGAAGAGACAGACACATCATCATCACCAACGCCGCCGCGAGCTCATAAAAAGAGGGTTCGCTTTTTCGTGTCCGCCTGCGTCATCCTGGGTTCTCTCATCGGTGCCATTGCCATTGGTGGCATTATCTATGGCCTTCTGTTTGGCTTGAGCAAGGCGCTCGATACCGGCAACACCTCTCTCGACTCTTCCATGAACAACACATCTCTGGATGACACGACCCCAGCCTCGTTTGAATATTCGAATGGTCCCTTCGACCTAGGACCAGACGTCGTCGTTATCGAGACAACCCCTACATCTTCCACTGGCTTTAAGTAGCTATGGCAGCTACATGTTCCGCAAGTCAGCAGCACTACTACTACCCTTGCTCGAAGCGAGTAAACAAGCAAGAGGCGCCACGAGTATTGACGCCTAAAGAGCAAGCACAATTCGATGCATAAGCTGCCGGTGGTGCTGGCGCAGTCTCAATGGCTTGATTACTCTACAGCCTTTCTCGCTGTGGCACATTCAACCCACAGCTTTTGCACCGTACAGACTTACTCTGGACAACTCGCTATCTCGTCTACTTTCTCATACCACCACTCAAATCATGGAGCGACAAAAGCGGGAAACGTTCACAAACTGGTGAGGTGCGGACCAGCAAAGAAGGACAAAGAAGCCGGTGTCGGCGAGAGTGGATCAGGAGAAAAGAAAACAGCGATCGTCATATGGCGTTGGTTGGGCACCGGAAAGGTCGAAACAACTAACAACCCGGGAGACCTCACAGTTCAAACAGGGACGGTAACACATTTGTGATGGCACTACCCTAGGTAGCGAAAACAAGCGGACGAAAGCACAGTCTTTTCGGTTACTTCAAAGATGGGCATAAAATCCTTATTGTCCAACCATATGTTCAGCTTTCAGCGTTGATCAATGATACTGCATGCGCACGACCTTCACCCACAGCAAACCTTCAGACACAAGACCGAGTCTTCCCTGCTGTCCCTCTGCATGCTGTGCGCGCAGGGTATTGGTCATCCAGCATGCACTTTGCTTTCTTGTGTTAGTCTTTTCTCTTGAAGCCAAGTAGCATACATGCGAATATATTGGCTTCCTTGATTTCTGTCCCATGAGCCTGAGGGCTACAGGCGGGCGAACATGAAAGAAAAATTGAAACAGATAGTGGAGACTCTGGAGTATGCCTCGGAATGCTCCCAAGGAACCCGGAAGCAAGGAATGCCCTTTCACACACACTGGAGGCTTAAGAGGAAGAGGCGCCCCTCTAGTCAATTTATTCTGGATCTTGAGCATACTGCCAAATCATGAATTCAGCTCCGGGCTCGACCGATGCCCTCACTTCCACGCCTGTAGCAAAAGTCAAGCGTCCCTCGAAAGTGAACCTCTTCTTCAACTTTCTGGCGGCATTCGCGTTGTTCGCTGCTGGCACAATCTTTTCGCAGCTAGCACTCTACACAGAGTTAGCAATGAGTCAGGCGGATCAGTTTTTGGCCTTTATCTGATCGATCTAGATAATATATATCGGCTGTCTAATCCGCCTAGCTAATATTTAGGCCTAACTTAGATTATCTGCTAGTCTGTACGTTAAATATTAGCTAGATATTATATCTATATTAGATAAATATTAGTATACTAAGACTAATTTAAGGTAGTAAGGATATTACTAGTAAGGTAGGTAAGTAGTAAAATAAAGTTACCTAACTTTATAAAATATATAAGAAGGTTACTATAAAGGTATAAATAAAGAATATAAAGTTTAATTAACTTAATTACTATAGTTTAGTATAATATTAACTTAGCTTAATAATATAATTTAAGACTTTTAAGATACTAAAGTATCTTTTTATTGTTTCTTAAGTGTCTTTTTATATACTTTCTTCTCTTTTTATTTTTACTTAATAGAGAGATACTTATAGTAAATATTGTTTAGCTAAGAGTATAAGTATTTATTTATTTAAATTAATAATATTACTAAGTAGTTATAGTAATTTAAAATTATTAACTTACTACTACTAAATATACGCTCTAAAAGTATTAATATTAGTAGTATAGTAATTAAGATAAGTACTTACTATATAAAAGTAGAATAGATATACTTATAACATTACTACTAGTTAATAAAATTCTATTAAACTATAAAGACTAATTAGAATAAAAGAACTTAAGCTTATTAATATTAGTATCTTAAAAGATAATAAAAGCTAATATATTACTACTACTATTGTTGAAAATTAACCAACTAGCTGGTTAGCCGGAACCCCCAGGAACCCGGAGTATCGGACAGGTCCTATCAGCTGTCTTAGTCTAGAATAGAACAAGCCTTTTATCTAAAGGATCGGGCCTAGTAGCCCGAGTCTAGGACAAAAAGGAGCATTATACGATCCGTTCTAGACAGCTGGCTTGTAGTCTAAGACAACATAGAATAGACTTAAAGACTAATAGTTTTAGATAAATAGAATTACTATTTTATACGGTAAGTTATAGGTTATCTAGCCCCTATTAAAAGAACAGATATCTAGTAAGTCCTATACAGGCCGCTAGACTTAGATATATAAGCTAGAATCTTTCTAGAGGATTCTAGCTAACAAGACAGATAATATAACAACAGCTTCTCCTTGCTACTAAGTATTGTACCTGTACTAAGCCTAAGTATTGTACCAGTCTTAAGCTAGTCTCGTCTTTCTACTCTTTGTAGTAGTATCCTTCTTCTTCCCTGCACCTTATTTTTAACAACTATTACTATTACTATTACTATTATTATACTCTTTTTATTACTATAGTAAGGATTCTAGGCTACTATAGGTTTTCTATTAGCTCTAGTCTTACCTTACTTTTTCTTTTATCTATAATATACTGTTAGTAAAATACTTAGCCTAATACTTATTAAAATATCTAAATTAGTATTTAAGATATAAAAAAATTTTAGTACTATAAATATAAGATATATTAGTCTTTTTATAGTACTTTTAAAGCTTTTAATAAGCTATATTGATTACTATCGTTAATATAGCGGCTAAAAGGTTCTAATTCTTATTTAGTTTAATAGTAGTATAGTTACTTTACTCTATATTTTTATTTTAAATATTAATAAAGTAGTTAAAAAGCATTTTTACTTATAAAAGCTACTTCTATAGTAAACTATTACTACTATTACCTTTTATATCTTTAATTACCTTTTTAAGCAGCTTTATAGTAGTATAGTAGAAGACTAACTTGCTCTATCTATTTAGACTAATAATATTATTATATATTATAGAATACTTCTTTTTATCTATCTTTTTAGCCTTTATAAGTATAAATTTATAAATAGAATTATAAAGATAAATAATATCTTTAAGAAGATTATTAAAGCTATTCTAATATATCTTATTATTACTATATAGAAGGGTAATATTATAAAGAGTAGAAAGAGTATAGTTTTAAAGAATATCTTTAAATTACTAGTAGCGTTAAGAGCTTTTATAAATATAGTAGATAATTATATATATCTTTATAGATAAATAGTACTTATAAAACTCTTAAAGATTTACTACTTTTTATTCGACTATATCTATCTTATTGTTTTTAAAAGCTTTACTATTTTTAAAGAATAGAAATTTCCTAATCGCTAAGTTAATAATATACCTAAGATACTAAATACGCTGCTCTTTAGCTTTATTAGTAGGTATATAGAAAGGATCTTACAAATAGAGAATAATTATATTATTATTCTTATTAACGTTATTAGTAGTAAAGTAGCTAATTTTATTTATAATTTTAAAGTCTTAAATTATATTAAAAAGATATAGAGTAATATTTACTATACTCTTTAGACTAATAATCTCTTTAAGCAATAGTAGAATATTCTTATACTTATAGTTGTTATTAATAAAGTAGCTAGTAACTATATAAATTATATAAATAGTAAAAGAGATTTAAAGATTAAAAGTAAAGCTAATATTAATTTTTACCTTTTTAAGCTGCTTAATAAAGATAAGTTAATAATAGTTAAACTCTTTTAAAATAAGACTTTAAACTATATTATATAATATAGAAATATTTTTAAGAAGCTTAGTATTAAAATTATTTATAAAGTACTTAAAGAACTCTTACTCTAATAAATTAAAAAGTAGATATTAATTAATAATAAAAGTAATTAGATTAGCTTATATTTTACTAGCTTTTTTATCTTGTTTATCTAAAACTTTATTATTTATATTAAAATCTAAAAAAGCTTTAATTATCTCTTTAAATATATACTTTTTACCTTTTAGTAAGATTAATCGGTATTTCTTCTTATTTTATTTAAAGCTATAATAGTTATATAAATACTCTTACTAGCTTTTTATTAACAGCGCTACGTAGATAATATATTTTTTGGGCTATATATAACACCGGTCGCTGGAAGAACTAAACTAAGGCTTACTTATCTTATATACTTATCGACCTTAATAGTAGATATCTTATATACTAAAGACTAAAAGATAGAAAAAGCGAAATAAATTATAGAGAATAAGAGGAGCTTAACTAAGTAAATAGAAGGTAAAATATGTTACTTAAATATAATTAAAGAACTTATATTTAAATATTCAGTTAATAAATTAAAGTTTATTTTAATGTTAACTGTTAGTTTAGCTATATAGTTTAAGATATATAAGTATAGTTCTTTATATCTAACGGCCTTAATAATTCTTTTATTATATTATTGAGATTCTATTGCGATATAGCAACGTTATTAATATTACTATATTAAAGTCGTCGGATATCCTGTATAAAATTCTAATAGAACTAGTTATACTTAGTTTTATATTAGTTTAATATAGCAAGATTATAATATAAGGTCTTCTCTTTAAGACTAGTTGTTTTTAACGGTTCTAGAGATATTAAAACCTCGTTTTTGCTTAATAATAGCTTTAATTCTGTAAGTCGTTATACTTAAAGTAAAGAAAGTCTTTAGCGCTAATAAAGCGCTTAAGATTAATACCGTTCTTACTAAAGTACATAATTAAAAGATACCTTTATATTCTTATTGCTTTTATTTAAGCAAGAAGTATGTTTAAAAGTCTAAGAAAGTACCGTATTTTATATACGTTTGCAATAAGAAGTTATATAACGTACGTCTATCGTTAAAGAACAGTTAGTATCTATTTATCTATTATTTATTTGTTTTAACTTATTCTTAGCTTAGAGTATCTATTCTTAGTACTTATAAGTTTCTAACGCTCTTCAAAAGCAGCGTAAGCATTCAGCGAAAGAAAAGAAAGGTGTTTATATAGTAAAACGGTAGCGTAAAGCCGTCTAAACGGCTATAAATAATTTAAAAAAGAAGCTTAAAAGGTTGCGTATTTAAATATAAAATAAGATAAATTAAAATATAATATTGTTTAAGAAAGAGTAGCTAGTAGCTATATTTAGTAGCGATATTGTAAATATACTAAGTAAGCTAAGTATAGATTTTTATAAGAATCTATATTTAAAGTTAAATAGTAAACCTATAATATAGTAAGCTAATTTATTTAAAGATAGTATATATATGCTAGACGTACACTAAGCAGTAAATTAGAATATTAGTAATATAGATATTAGTTAATTTTTAGTAGTACTCTTAAGAGATTAGAGATATTTCTTTATTCTAGTTCGATCTTAGTATCACTCAACTTTCTTTTTATAGTTTGTTAAATTCTGTTCTAGCTTCTATTAATTCTTATACTCGAGGTATCCTTTCTATTTAATAATGTTACGATCTTACTACATTAAGCTAGTACAAGGCTAAGCGCAGCCAGCCTCATTAGAGCATTATACAGTATACCCGACGACTCCGATATAGCGACGTCGGCAACGTCGCTATATCGGAATAGAATCCCGACTACGCGACAAAGGAATTGTTAGGACCGTTAAATACAGAGATACATACCTTTATATCTTAAACTATATAGCTAGACTAATGGCCGACCTTAGAATAAACTTTAGTCTGTTAACTTAATATTTGAATATAAGTTTCTTAACTATATTTAAGTAACGTACTTTACCTTCTATCTACTTTAGTTAAGCCCCTCTTACCTTCTGTAATCTGTCTCGCCTCTCCTACCTTTTAGTCTCTAGCATACAAGATACCTACTACTAAGGTCGATAAGCATACAAGGTAAGTAAGCCTTAGTTCGGTTCTTCTAGCGACCGGCGTTATACTTTAATAGACTCGCTACAAAAGTAGAAAAAGCAGATTAATTATGTTTACTACTTTAGTATCTAATAGCTACGACGCTACGAATAGGTTGGCCAATAGAATAGCTAGTATAAGTAAGATATCGGATATTAACATTAAGATAGAAAAAAGCTTCTTAGATAAACGTTCTAAAGTTACTTTATTCTTAATACGCCTAGCTATATACTTTAAAACTTATAAAGACTAGTTCTCGAACGACACTAATATAGTTCTATTCGCTACCTTTTATATAGATAGAGATGCCTATAAGTAGGTTGAGTATTACCTCGACGATTTTTTGTTTACTCTAATAAAGAGTAGGTACGAGGATACCGACAAGTTCTTCGCTAGCTTCGCCTTCTTTTAGAGAAAGCTTCATAAAATCTTTAAATAGACCGACGCTAGACGCGTCGCCATTAGGAAGCTTCGAAGCCTTAAGCAGACAGGACTAGCGAGCAGGTACGCCGTCGAATTTATATAGTATACTAATTAAATAGGATAGAACAAAAAACCCCTTATTAAGACCTTTTATGAAAGACTCAAGGATTATATTAAGGAAATAATCTATATTCGTAGAGAAAAGTTTAATAATCTCGACAGCTTTATACAACAAGCAAAGGAGATCGACGACAGCAACTTTAAAAGATAAATAAAGAAGAAGGGTAACCCTACTAACAGGTTCTATAGAACAAAGAATCGAGCAAACTTACGATAAGACCGAGGCGACCCAATAGAATTAGATTTTATAAAGCCTCGAGGGAAACTAAACAATTAGGAAAGAGAACACAGAATGAAGAACAAGCTATACTTATATTGCAGAAAACCAGGGCATTAAGTTAAAGAATGCCGTTCCAAGAAACAACAGTTCAATAGTACCAGCAGAAACGAGAACAACAATCGATCTTAGAAACCCTGTTTCCTACGACAACAGTTCAATATAACTACCCAGACACAGGGGGACACTCACCAGGTTCCGCCCAACAAGAGACACAACGAGTGGAACTTATTTAACTTACATAAAAACTGGGACACAGACAGTAAGTCATAAGAGAAAACAAAGGAACAACAAATAAAACAGAAACAACAAAATTCACAGGGCTAGAATAACATTGACCGCACTATTCCGAGGCATCGAGTATAGGGTACCGCTGTAGCACACGAAACACTATTCTAGACCGCGTGCTACGATAATAATTGTACGATCCACAAATTTAACAAACTAGAGTTAAGATAGTAACCGAAGAAACCGACATCTCTAAAACAAGATTCAACACAAAAACTAGGTCTTATCCGAGAACGACCTAGGTTACCTTACTTAGAAACCCAAGGAGAATCTAAGGAAGAACAAACTGTAGAAGCTAAGTAAGATAGCAGCTACGATGCGTTATAGGCAAGACAACGACTTAAAGACAAAAATATAGATTCTAATAGTACGGAATCCTCTCTCGAGGACGATACTAACTAGAAAGAGCAAACCTTAATTCGTTGGGAAGAAATAATATAGAGACTTTGTTAGTTAGCCTTTTATAAGGGAAAGTTAAGCACTAATAGAGAAATTAACGACATTCTGGGATATATTTACTTACGCCTACGACGACCAGTAAACTACCTTATTAGAGATCTAAAATTGCGTAGTTAGTACCAATATCTTCGACTTACAATGTACAATCTACAGACACAATAAGTTTTAACTAGCAATAGTTGTATAATTAAAGCAGAGATCGTAAACAATAAACTAGACGTTATAATAAAAGCAGTACTAGAACACCTTACACAGGCATTCTTATAGCAAATTAACTAACAATAGGTTCCGGTACCTAAAATACTCTAGAACGTACACAATTAACAGGGAAAAGACTAGGCCGACTACTTTAAGGGCAGTAGTACCGACTTATTTAACGGTTAAACCCTCTAAAAGTCTAGCTCTGCGCGAGCTTAGCTATCTATAGAACATACCTACATACTTGGGCAACGATAAACTATAGAAGCATTAAAATTATAATTAATTTAGGCGCAACAGGCAACTTTATCTCAATACGCTATGTTAAGGAGTACTAAATACAAATACAAAAGAAAAAATTACTCTATACACTATCTAGATTTTAAGGGGCAGAGGGAAGAGTCGACTACAAGACTTTGTCAATAGATATAATAATTAAAGACTATTAGGAAGAAATTACTTACAATATCGTAGATATTAACCAGCACTATGCTATACTAAGTATACCTTAGTTGCAACAATATAACCTAGAAGTAGATTAAAGAACTAAGAAACTCCTCTTTACTAGGTATAAGCACTCTAAACAAGAGTCGTTCTGCAGAATAAATACTCTATAAGCTATTTTTAGTAGTAAGGATAAGGAGCGCGATAAAGAACTTACGCGGGTTAGCACTACTATACTCCGACATTTAGACATCCTACGAGAGGAGTCTAACACAGTATCTCGTCTATAGCTAACTACGCGTAAGTATAAACAAGAGACAACTGTACGCCAACGATTCTATACGATAACAAGTACTTAGTTAATTACTAAGATACTAAAGAAATACAATTAATTCTAATACCTGTTCGAGGAAGCTAAGCCAAACTTAGCTCTCCTAGAATATAAACCGTAGGATTATACAATACCTTTACAAGAAGGCAAAACGCCAATATTTGGTCTAATATACTCCCTATTAGAAGCAGAAAATTAAGCGCTCCGCGACTATCTTAACAAAAATCTTAAAAGAAGATTTATCCAGAAATTAACATTACTAGCCGAATACCCGATACTCTTCGTACCAAAGAAGAATAGTAAACTACGACTCTACGTAAATTATAGACAATTAAACAGAGTAACTATTAAGAACCGATACTCTCTACTACGCATTAACAAAATAACAGACTAATTGTATAACGCGCAATAGTTTACTAAGTTTAACCTATAAGGAGCTTATAACCTAATTCGTATAAGGGAAGGCGAAGAATAGAAAACAGCCTTCTGTACTAGATACGGACTTTTTAAGTATTGCGTTATGCTCTTTAAGCTAATAAACGCACCAGCATTATTTTAGAAACTAATTAACAACACACTTAGCGATTACCTAGATATATTTATAACTACTTATCTAAACGATATCCTAGTATATAGCCGTACACTAGAAGAATATAAGGAACATATTAAGAAGGTATTAGAAAGATTAGCGCGTACCGATTTATAAATCGACATTAAGAAAACCTAGTTCTATTAACAATCTGTCGAATTTCTTAGATTTATAATTACTAAGCACGGTCTCTAAATAAAAGATTCGAAGATCTAATCTGTTCTAACTTAGCTTACATTAAAGAATGTAAAACAATTGCAACAGTTTCTTAGTTTTACTAACTACTACAGGCGATAGATATCCAACTTTGGTCGAATTACAGCATTACTGTCTCAATAGACGAAACAATCGATAGAATTCTCCTAGACGTAAAAAAAACAATTAGTATTCGAAGAGCTTAAGAAAGCTTTTAAGATTGAGCCTGTATTAGCAATATTTGACCCTAACCTACCGATTATTATAGAAACAGACGCGTTAGACTATACGATTGGAGCGTATATAAGTTAAAACAACAAGGAAAGAAAGCTTAGACCAGTAGCTTTCTACTCAAGAAAAATGTTATCTATAGAACAGAACTACAACATTTACGATAAAGAGCTTTTAGCTATTATAGCAGTATTCGAAACATAACGAGCTTACCTAGAAGGAGCAAACTATACGATTATAATATATACAGACCACAAAAACCTAACTTATTTTACGACAACAAAGAAACTTAATCGCAAATAAGTTAGATAGTTAGAAACTATAGCTTCATACAACTTTATTATTATATACAAAAAGGGTTTTGAGAACGACAGAGCCGATACTCTAAGTCGACGACTAGATTACCTCAATAACAAGGAATACGTCGAACACACAATATTCTAAGAACACAATAACGAGATTAGATACAATCAATTGGCTATAACAATAGAGTTTGTTATTGAACCAAACAGCCGAATCCTAGATATCCTGAACGACTCTAAAACCTACTAGGAAAACAAGAAACGATACCTAGGACTAACTAAAAACAATAAGGGCTATTATAAATTCTAAGGTAAAATCTATGTTTTAAGGAATCTAATCCGACACATTATTAGTAACTTTTATAATAACCCAACGAAGGGACATAAGAGCATCGACAATACTATTAAAAAGATTATACGAACCTACTACATTCTAAGAATTCAACATTATATCGAGAACTATATCTAAGAATACAACGTATACGCAAGAACTAAGCACCCAAGGCATTTACTATACGGTAAGCTACAACCACTAGAAATACCTGAGAGACTATAGTATACAGTCTTACTAAACTTTATTACTAAGTTACTAATATCCAAGGATCTACTTATAGGAGTAGCATACGACGCTATCCTAGTTATATGCGATAAACTAATAAAATACGCATACTTCGTATCTTACAAGAAAGCTAGCAATTTAGAACAATTAACGTATATATTCCTTCGAATTATCTTAGCAAACTATAGTTAACCGCAAAGAATTGTCTTAGACAGAGACTAGAAATTCGTCTTACGATTTTAAATATCCTTAATACAATAGCTAGAGACAAAACAAAAAATATTAACGTTATTCTATCTACAGACAGACGAACAGATAGAACAAACAAATTAAACACTAGAACAGTATCTCTGAGCATACATTAACTACTAGCAGAACGACTAAGTATAATTACTACTAGTAGCGTAAGTAGCGCACAACGATACGAAGAACGATATAACCAAGACAACACTGTTCTATACCTTATACGGCTATTACCCTCTTTAGGATAGATAACTACAAAATACTACAGAAAACGATACTGCTACGCGAATAGCAACAAATATAAAAACCCTATACCAGCAGTTAAAGGCTAACAGCGAGTTTATTAACAAACGAACAAGAAGATAGTATAATAAGTTAAGAACTACCCTAAACACAGGCATAAAAGAGAGGAGAAGAGCTTACTTACTTATAAGAAACATAAAAACTATCAGACTAAGCAAGAAACTCGACTATACTAAGACAGAACCGTTTAAAATCTTACAGCAATTAAGATCCGTAACATTTAAACTTAAACTCCTAAAAACAATAAGAATACATCCTATATTCTACGTAGCGCTGTTAAAACTAGCCTACTTCTGAGAGGCAGAACGACCCAACCCAGAAATTTTTTCTAACAACCAAGAACCCGAGTATAAGGTTAAAACGATTCGAGCTTATAGATAATATCGATGTAAACGACAGTATCTTATAAAATAGAAAGGATATTCTAAACACAAAAATTAATAGGAACCGAAACAAAATCTAACTAACTACAAAGATACTATTCGACGATATTAGAATTAGAATATTAGTTAGTTGTAGCAGCATTAATACTCTAATTTACTATCTAGTGCGCCTCGCTAGTACCTAGGTTACCTACAAACGAATCAGCCTACTATGTTAGTGGCCCACTACCTAACTCTGGGAACGAATTGTTACGAAAATCTATACTTAAGCTACTCGGTATATCTACGATATTACTATCGGATATAGCCGCCAGCTATTCTTCCTCGAACAATATATTATTCTAATCTATTTTGTTCTACGCCTAAACGCGCAACCTTTCGAGCTCCTTCTTTAAATCTACTACTACCGCTTTGATAGCTTCGCGCTGCCTTTTTGCCGCACAAACAACTTTCTTCTCTTCCGTCAGACGCTTGCGTTGCCCCTAAAGGGCATCTGACACTCACAAGTACTAAGAACGAATACTCTGAGCTAAAAACAAGTTAAATTAATACAAAAAATAAACGCGAGATAGGAACTAACTATCCTTCAACGACGAACGAACGTTACACGACTTCTTGTTACGAGTACACACAAAATACGATATCTTTCTAGACTTTAGGATACACTTCTTATCTAGATAAGAGCAACGGAAACACGGAGGTATCTTTTAACTACAGACTTCGGTAAGAACGGTATTAATCTTAAGCGCTTTATTAGCGTTAGGAGCCTTCTTAACTTTAAGTATAACGACTTATAGAACTAAATCTACTATAGAACAACAACAAGGTTTTAATGTCTCTAGGGCCGTTAAGGACAACTAGCCTTAAAGAGGGGACCTTGTATTACGATCTTACTACATTAAGCTAGTATAAGGCTAAGCGCAGCTAGCCTTATTAAAGCATTATATAGTATACCCGACGACTTTAATATAGCGACGTTGGCAACGTCGCTATATCGCAATAGAATCCTAACTACGCGACAAAGGGATTGTTAGGACCGTCGGACACAGAGAGACATACCTTTATACCTTAGACTATATAGTTAGACTAATAGCCGACCTTAGGATAAACTTTAGTTTATTAACTTAATATCTAAATATAAGTTTCTTAACTATATTTAAGTAACGTGCTTTACCTTCTGTCTACTTTAGTTAAGTCCCTCTTACCTTCTATAATCTATCTCGCCTCTTCTATCTTTTAGTCTCTAGTATACGAGACACCTACTACCAAGGTCGATAAGTACACAAGGTAAGTAAGCCTTAGTTCGGTCCTCCTAGCGACCGGCGTTACAAATAAGGTACTACCGTTTACCTTAATATTGTCTATAACTTAGATTATTTTAACCTTATATTTAGATTCTTAGTTGTTAAAAAGAATTTTTAAGTTAAATCGTTCTACTTCTTAAAAATAAACTAGTTTTAATAGCGCTATATAGAATATAAGATATATTCCTATTGTTTTTAAGAATTTAAGTTTAAACGTTACAAATTCTAGTTATTTTAGAATTTTAAATAGTTCTGTCTTAATATAGTTAAGTTTTTTACTTAGTCTAATAGTTTTAAGATTTCTTATAAGTAGATACGCTCTTTTCTTCTCTTTTATACTTATATTTAGAGTAAATTTTAATTTGTTGTACTATACTTACGTTCGTTTATTTATAAATTTAATGTTTAATTTTAACTATTAATATAGATACTTTATGTTTATTATTATCTATATAGCGCTGTTATTTTTAACGGTATTTTATAGTTATCTGCTTTAAAGAGGGTAGTAGCCGTATAAGACGTAGAACGGAGTTATTTTAGTTATATCGTTTTTTATATTATTGTACGTAAATTACGCAACTAGTAATAATTCAACTTTGTTACGGAACTGCCTCAGATCAACCAACTACCGCCTTTGGAAGCTATTGACACGCCTGCCGCATTGGGAAGACTGTTCTTTGCCACCAATTAATTGCCAGTTTACCTTCTCCCAGCTTCACCTCCGGTTGCCCAGGCAAAAGGTAAAGGCTTGGCAAACCGCTCTAACTAACTAAATAGCAGTTCTGGTTTCCTAGATAGTTGTTCTGTAGCTTTGGAATTCTATCTGTTCCTCTGTGCAGTTGATGAGTTGTTCTCAACATTGCCCGTAACAAACTTAGTCGTCTTGCTAGTAGTTAATATATACTTAAAAATATTATTCTAGAGTTTAGTTTGTTCTTTTAGTTTATCTGTCTGTTTATAGATAAAATAATATAGACATTTTTTATTTTGTTTCTAGTTATTGTATTAGAAATGTTTAAAATTATAAGACAAATTTTTAATCTCTATTAGAGATAATTCTTTGTAATTATTTATAGTTAGTTAAAATAATCTAAAGAAATATATATACTAATTATTCTAAATTACTAGCTTTCTTGTATAATATAAAGTATACGTATTTTATTAGTTTATTGTATATAACTAGAATAGCATTATAAGCTACTTTTATAAGTAAATTCTTAGAAGATAGTAACTTAGTAATAAAGTTTAGTAAGACTATATACTATAGTCTATTAAGTATCTTTAGTAGTTATAGTTTACTATAAAGTAAATACTTTAGATACTTTATTTTTACACAAATATTATATTCTTAGATATAATCTTCGACGTAGTGTTAGATTTTTGAGATATAATAAGTTCTTATAATCTTTTTAATAGTATTATTAATACCTTTATATCCTTTTATTAGGTTATTATAGAAGTTATTAATAATATAATAGATTAGATTTCTTAGAACATAGATTTTTCTTTAAAACTTATAGTAGCTTTTATCGTTTTTTATTAATTTTAGATATTGTTTCTCGTTTTCTTAATATATCTTTAGGTCGTTTAGAATATCTAGAATTCGGCTATTTAGTTTTATAACAAACTTAATTATTATAGCTAGTTAATTGTATCTAATTTTGTTGTTATATTCTTAAAATATTACGTACTTAACGTACTTGTTATTATTAAGGTAGTCTAGTTATTAGCTAAGAGTGTCTACTCTATTATTTTTAAAACCTTTTTTGTAAGTAATAATAAAGTTGTATAGAGCTATAGTTTCTAACTATCGAACTTATCTTTAGTAAAGTTTCTTTATTATAATAAAGTAAATTAAGTTCTTATAATCCATTTCGCGCACGGAGACATGAATACACGCAATGTCATGGTGCAAAAGAACGGTGAAGGACATTGGGATGTGACGGGAATCGTCGATTGGGGACTGGGTGGCTGTGAGTATCCAGGATGTCGTAAAAACGTGTTCTGGGAACAAGATGCTAACAAAGCTTTTTAGGGTATCCCAGGACGTGGGAGGAAAGCAAATGGCGAAATCATAGTCCGTCTGCGCTGGCATCCCTGGGCATAGTATAGCCTGTGTATACGCAATCTTGTTGTAGGCGAGATTGCCACGTTCGAAATAGTTGTGTAGGAGGACAAGGCCCTAATGCCTCAGATTTCAGGCAGGATTGCCTTCATCACTTGCAACTTAGCATCCTCGGTCCTTAGCTGCAATCAAGACCCCTTGCTATCAAGGAAAAGTCCTCAATTGCTAAGCCCAGGACGTACTGGGTATGAATTTTCCCTCTTTAGATAGTCGACAATCGTATCGCCTAGATTATATCTACGTTCCAAATGGGTGCTTTGGGGAGACGCCAGTGCACGAGCTGTCCAACATTGCCTTTAAAGCAACAGAATACAAAGCTTGGAAGCTCTGGGACTTACCTGGAGGATGGATGTCAGCACAGCACAACCTCCCCCAATATAGATTATTGGTTTCAAATGGTGCTCTATCGTAGCACTGGCGCCTTCGCTGCCACGAGTAGTTTTCGGGCAAGAGAAGGCAGTATGTGAGTGCTCTGAGATATATCACGAGCAGACGGAAAATCTTGCACTGTAGGCCGTAGAGGTAGTTAACGACAGGCTTGAAACTAAGCGACGGCCGAAGCCGCTGGAAAATAGTATGAGGTAGAGCGTTGTTGAGAGACAGCTGGAGCTGCTTGAAAGTAGTATGAAGGTGAGCGTGACCGATCATCGCAGTGGCCTTGTGAATAAAACGGGGTGTATGAGAGATGGCTGCACGAGGTGCACGGGGGGATGGCGTGGTTGTGGCTGGAGAGGAAGTGAAATAAATTGGGGAATCCTACTGGCATGAAAGTGTAGGGATGCGAATGACTACGTCAAATGAGAGCATTCACGCCTCTTTATTGCCAGCCTCCCAAGAACGTTTCAGCAGGCGTAGTGTCGGCATTGCCTATACGGATCGCTTTTATAACCATAGAGCCTTTACGTCAATACTGTGTAGCTTGCACTTGCCTGATAGTCAGTGTTGCTAGTGGTTCGGTCTGGGTCGGCTGAGGTTTAGCTTTGATCCCACCGATTGCCAAAGGGGGTTGACAACTGCACTGGACCGCAACTCTAAACAGGTACGGTTGTAACGTTCGTTATAGAGATTAGCAGGCTTGAAACAACTCTCTCTGTTGCTACCCTCCGATAAAACGCAAGGCCATACAGTTTCTCTTACTTAGCCGTCCTATAGAGCCGAGCCGTCGGCATCACTGCTGACAGCTCAATATCAAGACGTCATCGCGATTGTGTTTACTGTTGAGGTTGGTAAATATTCACAGCGATGTTCAGAGCACTCGCTGTCACGGTCGCCTATCTCGACAGCACGCCCTCAGCTACCAGCGCCCTCTCGCTACCTCTTCAGACCGCCCTTGACCCACGAGTAATAAGAATCCCTCGTGTTCGCCAACGGCGCATCCGGCGCCAACGCATGCACAAGATGCCGCTTCTGCAGCCTTCGCTTCGGCGTGTAGCCCTTCTTCTGCAGAAGCTTTCTCAAATCCTGTTCTTGTTTCTTCTTCTCGGCGTCGCTGACGTTAGCCGACGGCTTCACGTAGCCTATGTTACCCCCGTTATTGATATCGTACTCCCAGTCCTTGAAGTCCGGCGGCCATTCTGGATCGTTCCGCATGGCTTCGACCTCTTTGTTGACTTTGATCTTGGCATTGTGGTTGTTTCTGATCTGACCGAACCAGATGGGAACGCCTTCGTCCTGTGACATGGTTTGAGTATGTTTACGCAAGAGAAGTGTGTATGATATATGATGTGACAGATCGCTGCCGTGGGGAAGCAAAGAGTACCTGGGATGGGTGAGTGATGATTGTTGCGGTGGGCGAAAAGAGTAAGAGCAGAGGTAGTGTTCAAGAGGACAGTCAAGGGTATACATGTGATGCCGTCGATCCGCGCACCACCGAAACAAGACACGCTTAGCCATGAAACTGTTAGGCGCTGATGCGAACTCAGCGCGATTGGCCAACGTGTCTCATGATGACGTTTGCTTACATCCGAGCGTCCGACACGGGAACGTGGTCTTTGGGGCGTCAATGCTGCGACAATGTCGAGCCATCGTATATGAGTCTCGAGGGGTCTGTTCATGGAGACGGAATGGAGCGCGTCCTGAAAGAGTATTGATGCAGAGTAAGACGGCTCTTACTGCTTTCGTGAAGCGTGGAACAGAGCACTGTGCGCGCAGAAATGCACGTATGAGCCAAAAGGAAACCATTCCGCGAAAGTTCAACAGGCCGACCTGTTTCGAACGGACGGTCTTGATTACAAATTGATTCTCATATCTTATAGTAATAGCGCGAAGCTGTCAGTGCTGGTACGGAAGGAAACCAAGTATTACCAGTATACGCCGAAACCGTGCGCACCGCCGCTGATAACCTCGCCGTATGTGCAGACAGATACGACTTAGACGCGACCTCTTTCTTCCAGGTTCAAGAGGAAATGCAGGCGTGAAGACTACAGTGATACCCTTGCCGAACGAAGCGTCCGAGCATATCTTCTTTTCAAGCCCCGTGTCGTTCAGTGTGGGTCTAGTTGTTCTCGGCGCAGTGTAGATACTTTGACTCTTCTCTTCCAGCATAGCCTACTTTTGAGCTTTGTGTGCACATCCAATTTGGCCCAGTCATCTATTTTTTCGCGCGGAATCCCAAATGTTACGTATGTGCCGTGGGTGTTGACCTCGAGATCCTCATCACTCGGATTACCGTAGTATTCTGCGAACCAAGTGAGGCTGACGACTTGCTTCTCCAGAAGTGCAATCCAGTCGTGTTTGATGGGTTTGTTATTTTGCAAGTCGCCGAGGCAAATAACAAAATCGTGATAGGATGCCATGGTGAAGGAAAACGAGGACTCCGGATTAGACCAGTGTTATGTCTTGAGTGGTCATCAGCATCCAATAATCGTTGACTTGTGAGCTTTTGCCACAGCATTGGCATCTCTTGCAGCTTGGCTTGCGGTAGGCGTTTTCCTGCGTTGGTAAATCTGCGGGAGAAGTGTTTGGGGGGCCGTTGTGTCAACGTGTTCTTGAGGCTCATTCCATCTTGTGCCGTTTGCGAACCATGGTCAGCATTCCACAATGCGGAGATGCCGCTTTCGCTGCCTTGATGGCACGCAGTGTCTGTATATAGACGAGCAAGAGCACGATAACGACGATATACGATGAACAAGCCGACGGGAAGACTGAGGTCCCTCCACTTGATATTTCAAGTATCCTCAACTGCCGTAACAGGTAACTTTCCCTCCTTGCTCGCGAAGAAGCTGTCCTCAGATCATCATCATTATCCCGCAGTAATGAAGGATGCTGTTTTTACTGTACGCAGTAAAGAGATGCCTGATGAGTCAAGATATCTCCTTGTTCGTCTTCATATGTACCCCTTCTCCAAGATGCCGGAGCTCTCCTGTTTCCTATCTCTCGGCTATGATATCGCCAAGCTTTACGGAGCATTAACGGCCTGGCGTTTGGATGCACGAACTTCCTGCCATCTCAGTATCATCTGTTGGTATTTTGCTTTGCGGGAACACACATATCATCGGCCAGCAACCAGTGGTATGACCATGATCGGCGACGCTAACAAAAGTTCATCTATTTGCTATCAAAGTCTTCATCTTAGCCGTGCTCATGGCACATGGAGCAAGGCAGTCGTGCATCGTTAGACTCTCTCTCGAGCGCTCGTTTGACGCTCATATGCAAACAAAATGAGCCCCTGAAGCTACGATCCAAAAGCAGTGCTGCTGCAGCAGTTGGTGCGTGAGGCAAAGTAGAAAGCGACGGTCTATCGACTCTTTTTGAAGCTACACTAGCTGTATAGGGAATTTTATTACGGCAAGTGGCTTCCGGCATGTCACGATCTATTGAAGACTATGTAGAGCGGTGCAGAAGCAGCAAGAGTCAATGCGAAAGAAGCCGAATGACCGCGATACTACTGACCGCAACTGACAAGACCTGTCAAGAACATGCGGCACACCCAATGCGCCACTAAATCTGTAGTAGACGGTATTGCCGGTCGATTAAGCTGCCCATGATGATCGACATGCATGCCCAAGTCCGACTTGTGGAAGATAGTTGAGCCGCAACCGCATCTCGTCTTCGTGCCCTGGGAAGATGAAAGATTGCGTCTCTCCCACCGCGCAAAGCACAAGAATGCCGGAGCGGCTGCCACGAGGCATCGCCAGTCACCGTCACGAGGCACTAGCAATTATTCCGGAGCGAATTGCAGCATTGTAGCGTTTGCTTTCTTCCAAGCCACAGAAGACACAACACGGACAGTGTAACCGAAAAGCCAGTCATATAACCCCACGCGAGCGTCACACCGATGGAGGACAAACCGCGTCGGTGACGAGCTCGGCACAGGACAAGTCAATTCTACTTCTTTTTCCTGTCCTTATCCGGTCCCCAACCCGATCCTTCGGCGGCTCTGTTAACCACCGGAAGCTTGTTCAGAATGAAGACATACCGACAGCCCGGAAAGATTGACAGGTTACATACACCGAAAGAGAACTACAGAATTGACAGAAGCCTCCGGAAAGCACGAGTTCGCCTTACCTCCCTATGACCACGCCCTGCACTTCCCGGTGTGACACATTCTCACACCTTCATGGCCTGTCACTCCATACCGCCCATTATCAGCCCGCTATCTCATCACTTACCTGGTCTTTTCCTCATCCCTCGCACCTCCGAACACCCGCACACCCATCTCCCTATCCACGCCCTCTTTCTTTCCCTCCCCTTTTCCTTCGCCTTCTCACCAGCTCTGCCCTTCTCCCCTTTACTACCCCTCCTGCTCCTCTCGATAGAGCCTCTCAACCCCAGCGCCCTCACCCTTGACACCAACCCCTCTTTCTCCCCATATCCCTCAAGCTCATCACCCTCATCATCGCTATCCCAAGCGCTCTTCGGCTCGTCTCTCAGTCGATCCCTTGATGTTGCACGCGCCTTCGAAACGGTCTTGCTGCGCTGTCTGTAACCGCCGGTGGCCTTTGCATTCACGATGTGCGCAGTAGGAGTCCGACGCGGCGACGCATACCCACTCACCGGCGTCGGCGGTGGATCCCGTGGACTCATATCGAATTCCCTGAATGTATCCACTAATGTCGGACTGCTCGGTCGGAGTCTGAGTTCATGCCAGCTCGGTTTCTCCATCATCGCTTTCTCTTCCACCTGTCCCGGTCTCATGCTCCTACCTCTCACCCCATCCATATCCTTCTCCATATCCAACCCCACAGCCGACAGCGGCACCGGCTTCCGTCTCACGCTCATCTCCACATCCCTTGCCGATTTCTTACCAGCAGATGCCAAGCTCGTCGACCCACTGCCCTGCGTTGACGCACAAGCACCGGCGTTCATACTCGACAGCGACGCCGGACTCAACGTCCCGAACGTGGCGGGCGCGAGGAATGTCTGGCCTCGTGTTGCTGGTCTCGCTTCCTTTGCCCCCGCGGTAGTAGTCCCTCCACCATATGAATGCGTGCCAGTCCTCCCCAACACCTCCGCCTCCAGCCGTCGCGCCTTCAGACTCATATGTGCCGTCGCAGGGGCCTTGAAATTATCGCCGGGCTGGCGAAGGCCAGAGGGTGGGAGCGAGAATTGGGTGTAGATGCTGCTGGGGCTGATGGGGGTTGTGGGGGAGGTAGATGGTGGGGTGGGTGAGATGGACGAGGTGGGGGATATGGGTGACGGTGTTTTGGGGATGGAGGCGAAGCGAGAGCGCGCGGAGGAGCGGAGGCCTGTTGATTGTGTTGGGGTTGAGGCTGTTGAGGTGGTGTTGGAGGTGGCGGGTGTCATTGCGCCGGTGCGGACGGTGAGATTGGGTTTTCGGGTGCTGTTGCTGTGGCGGAGAGCTGGATGGATGTCGTTGGACGGCAGCCGCTGGTGTAGAGTAGTAGTGGTTCCTCTCGTCGCGTCTGCGCTGATCCTAGGATTCTTTTGAGATCGTGGAGTATGGTCGACGCTGTTGATGGGTTGGGTCGCGACGGGCTGGCTTGGGCTACTCGCAGGCCACGCATCGCACGTAGGGAAGAGACGATACTTCGCAGGCGGTGAAGACGAGGGCTCAATCATCTTGACCGTGACGCTGCTATCGTAGACGAGACTAGCCATGAATGCCGATCGTCACGCAGGCACGGAAAGAAGCGAAGAAAGGAATGTGGGAACACAAAAACAGTCTGACGCAGCGAAACGCGGTTCCACTCGGGGCACGCGAGGATGTGGGGGATTAAGTATTCACAGCGGTCTACGAGTATTGTTTCGACGAGAGCATGGGAGCGGCGTTTGTCTGTGAGAGCGGTGGAGATGAGGCTTGAGCGCTGGCCAGGGATGAGCGTGGTCATGGCTGTTACACCGATTATGTTTGCTCGAGTCCGCTGGATGGGTTTTCTCTGATATTCTGCTTTCTTGGAGATATTAACACGCAAGGAGAGTGGCGACTCTACCAATATTAGCAGTATGCTGTCTGGTGACAGTCCTCGATCCGTGCCTGGCAGGAGTTATTGCAGACATCATGCAGGCGAGTCAGCGCGCAAGGACCGATGGACCTGTGCGACACAGGCTGCTGCATGTCAATGCGCGCATGCCGACTCATTGGGTATAGGACGCTGTCAGACAAACGCTCTCGAGGACCCCTGTCAGCTGCAGCGCGGTTCATTAGATGCGTCAATACCTTGCCTACAGCTCAATGCGCCCCAACACTTCCAGCTCGCGTTGCACAAGAGCGCTAAACTCGTCACGCTCGATGCCCACGCCCTGTGATAGTCGAAACAAGCTTTTGATCTCATGGCTGATGTGGTGCTTGACGCTGATCTCCGCCGCCGGCGAGCCTTCAGACGCCGACCGTTCTAGAGACGCCACCGCTGGTGAGGGTGGCTCTTGTGCGTCGTGTGGTTGAGTGAGTGTAGTCACGCGCTGGCCTACCGGCATCGCCATATCGGTGTTCTGCGCTTGGTGCTCGATGGCGTCGTTGAGGCTTCTGAAGACTTCGGGGTTGATGTTCGACTCATCCCCATTCCTATCATGTGGCTGGCCGGGGATAGCATTTAAGTGCTGCCTCTGCGTTGACACTCCCAGCTCCTCTGCGCCAGCCTCTTCGTCGGGGTCATGTGCGTCCATCGCTGGCTGTACCTCGCCGTACCGCTCAAAGTAGTTCTGCTCTGACAAACCGCGGTTGCTGGAAACATTCGTGGTGCGAGCTGGTGCTGGAGTGCTCTTACCTGGTGTTCGGTCATAAGCAGCCCAGTAATCGTCGTCGTCGTCATCTGCACCAGTTGTCGCAGAGCTCATAGTGGAGTCATTGACCTGAGCGGCAGTACGGCCGTTGATAGTGTTTTGCATGCCTCGCCCGCCACTGCTTTCAGCCTCAGCGAGGTCTTCGTGCCAGCCCTCTAGCTCGAGATTCTCATCTCCTTCCAGGGGTACCACCTCTGCCACTTTCCAGCCGTCTTGTGCGCCACTATTGGCTGTGCTCTCCAAACCAACACCACCTGTATCGTTGCTTGACCAGACGTAGACAAAGCCAACGTCGTATTCTTTCGCATCGCATCGCGCTTGCACCGTTTCTTCGTCAAGCCGTCTATACCATACCTTGCCCGCGTCCGGGTCGGTCGTATCGCCAAATAGTTCTAGCTCGCCAGAGACGGGGTGTGGTTCCAATTGTAGTCTTGAAACGATGTCTACCAGTCTTTCAGCTCGCTCTGAAGACCATGTAAGCAGTCTCAGCCACGACCCTTGCGATGAAGGTTCTGTGGAGGCGGTGGCGCTCGACGCAAGGAGATGAACCCTTTGGCGAAGGATCGGTGACAGCAGTGGTAATAGCGCTGGAGGAGGACTTGGTGAGAAGAAGGCTGTCGGTAAACATGCGAGGACGGGCAGGATGAGTTCACGGAGCTCGGTGAGCTGTACGGGATGCATGACGGTGGTGTTAGGTATGGCTGAGGTCATGCCTAAAGCGCAGTGAGGAGAGTGGTGACGCACTGTATGGAAGAAACCTTAGCAAATGTTGTGATCCAAGCCAGGAGACAGCAACACTCACGATAATTATTCAGTTCAGGGCTGTGTGAGCGCTGTATAGTCTCTTTGCAAGTGTCACATGTCACATGTGAATCAGTATCACATGCGCGGGTGTTCAGTGTGCTGTCGAGTCCACTGGAAGATCAGATCGATTGGATGGTAGCAAAAGAAGGGTCGAGGAACAGTCTTTGTGCCTTGCATCTTGTCGAGTCCTCTCAGATGCCATTGGAAGAAGCCGTGAGCGAGGGAGGAAGGGGTCCCAAGCGGACGAAAGGGCAAGTTGCAGCTCTCGGCGATCGGTCGGATGAAACAGCCCGCAGAGCCGCGGACCCTCATCATATTTCACGCTTTTCTGGATACGAGTGACCGGTCTTGCCTGCTAAGAGGGAAATTAACGGTTGGAGAAATACTGTACAATGATCAGTCGTAGTGTTATTGTCGAGGATCCAACATGTATAGAGCCTTACTACTTCCAGCTTCTGCTTGCTTACCCTATGTGTATCTGTATGTCACCGCAAAGATACTGCTGCGCAATTGGGAAGAACCTTCAGCTCAGGCGCACGTGAGGCGCGATGTGTCAAATTCAACGCCGGCGAACTGATGTCAGGGCGATTCGCAACAAGTAAGCGCTTGAACGCGTTAATTCTCCAAGAGCGGAGGCTCTGGACGTTTTGAGATGCAGTGGAGAACGCAAAGAAATCGAACGGGCAATATGCGCAGCGGTGGGTATTACATTCCTCAGTCGTCCTGTTCATACATATGCAGCAACATCATTGGGGTCCACCATCCACCTGAATATGCTGGTCGTAGTATGTAGATACTCCGTCTTGATCGAGTAACCAGCCCCAAGCTTCGGTAGATTCGAGTCGTAGCTGATGAGTAATCTCGATACCTGATTACCCAAAGCCGCGTCTCATTATCCCCAAGATGCTCCACGTCGGTTGCAAATTCTCAGATCAGAAGTGACGAACAAAGATTTTGAGACCCATATCTCATGAGTTTGCCGTACCCAATGCCTGGTTGATAACGCCTTTTTATTGACTAGACACATATCCAATCCCGGTAATGGAGGAAGTTGGAGGTGCATTTAAGCGAAGAGAGCCATGATGGCAACAACAGCACCGGAGAGGACAAAGCTGGCGCCGAAGGTCGAGGCACCAGCAGTGACCGTGCTAGATTGAGCGGGCGCCCCCGAAGAAGAGCCAGAGCCAGATGAGGCGCTGGGAGAAGCCGGGGTAGCGACTGGGGAACCGGCGGCAGGTGGCAGGTACTGTAGAGACTGATTAGTGACCGGACATCGCACGACCCTCGATGAAAACCGAAACTTACAGGAGCAGCTGAAGGCGAGGCAGCTGGGCCAACGACGCCAGGCGCGGAGACGGGTGCCTTTTAGAACGCTGTGTGTCAGCACAATGCATTCTGAAAGGGCACGCAATCGAGCTTGGTTTGCTTTCAATTTGAGCGTTCGAAGACAGCGCCTGCGTTCCACTGACTGAAAGGCTGCCAAAAAACCAACAGAAGAAACACTGTGGAGGCTGTGGACATACCTGTGGCTGGTTGTCGCCGATCTGGGATACGGCCGGGGCGGCAGGTGCGGCTGGGGCAGGGGTCACCGCGCTGGTGGCGGCGGGTGCAGCAGGAAGTGGGGTCACCGCGCTGGAGACCGCAGGAGCCGAGGTAGCAGCTTGAGGCTATAGGAAGAGGCGGGTCAGTAAGCGCGGAGCCACGAAAAGCGGCCCGTTCGTAAGGACTCACCTGCTTGTCAGGAATGGACGAGACAGCGGGTGGTGCAACCGCAGAGCTCGTGGCAGGCGCCAAGGCCTGCGTGGGTACTGTCGGCTGTGGAGAAAGACGTCAGTTATAAGGAAACCGAGAATCGATCAGCGAGGGGGCTCACCTGGTTGTCAGGTGCTTGACTGACTGCTGGGGCGGCAGGAGCCGGCTATTGTGGATGTCAGTAATGCTTCTCTCGGCAACGCAGTTGTGCTTGAACATACGGCGGCACTCGAGACGGCGGGCGCAGCTGGCGCGTAGGTCGGCGCGGCCACGGCGGGCGCAGCGGAGGTCGGAGCCTGAACCTGGCCATCCGGAAGCTGGAGTAGAAGTGTCAGTGTGATGCTCGTTTCTCATCATCAGACATGAACGCTGTTCGACGCGACGGGGCGAAGACAGCGATGTACTGATACATACCGAAGACATGACGGCGCCGTAGGCGATGGAGGCGAAAGCGGTGGCGATGAAAGCAGCCTTCATTTTGACGGTAGTTGCTGAGTACTACGACTTGACGTGTTGATTACTAGTTGTTTGAGCGATTGACTGGGGCGTGCAGCGAAGCTGACGATATCAACAGATTGATTGAACGAGAGTGATTGCTTGAAATGTCTCGCGAAGAAAGTAGACAGAGCACAAGAGGCCGACGAAGTTGACGATTGGAAGATTGAACGGGCGTGGAGAGGAGGAGGAGAAAGGGAGGGGTTGGGAATGTAAGAAGAAAAACAACGGAGGAAGGCGCGCACGGACCAGTGGGCTAATTTCAGGGGGAAGTCGCGATGGTGTTTGAGGTTTTCTGCTTGCTTTCTCCGCCTACCCGATCAGGGATTCACATGTGAAGAGGAAGGAGCTTTGCTAAAAGGAAGCTTCTCGACGCGAAATCCTCGTCTGTGTGAGGCCGATGAACACGCTCCAACCTTCTAAGCGCTACGTTACACAGTCAACCCGTCCGAGATCCTCCTGGCTTCAGATCCTCTCAACGTTTCTGCTACACACTCCCCATTCGCACACTCAGTCGCTGATTGAATGGCATCAAGACGAGAGAGAAGCTCATCTCGTCACTCTGACTTGCTCGTCTCAACCCCTACTATTTTTCAAGATTGTTAGTTCCTGAGGAGATGCAGGCACAAGGCGGGTACCTTGCATCGCGCCCGCGCCGGTCAGCCGCCGACCGCCTCACCAATTGCAGCGCAGTTAATCGTAACGATAATACATATTAGCCTCTTCCAGTATCTGTGTACTCCAAGCGCTGAAAGCGTCGCACCAATCGACGGCCTGAGCCAATTTCTGCCGAGAGCCTGTAACATGGGTTTCCACCAACCCCTAAACCGTGCGTCTTCCCCAGTCCGCGGTGGATGAGGCGAGGCTCGTTCCCTGTTTGCGCGTCTCCGACTTTATTGATTCTGCAGAGCTGTAAAATTCAAGATCGCGCGATCGGCTGTTGAAAGCGTTGAGATGCTTCTGAGCCTGGAGCAACAATGCTCCGAAGCAACAATGCTCCGAAGCAACAATCAACTCTTGGGGCGAGATCGCGTCAGCGCGTTTCGTGTTTTGAGTGCGAGTGTATAAGGTGCTGACACGGGTAAGGCCCGTCTGAGCGGTGTCTGCTGTAAGACATAACGATGCTAAGTATAACAGTTTCTGCCTTTTGCAAACACTATGCAAGGATCTCCGCTGGAAGAGCGTCTCCGTCGAAAAACTTGAGCGTCATGTTGGCGGCGGTCGTTGCCCTACCAAGTGCTGTCAGGCTGCTTGCGGGCGGCCTGCCATCAACAGCTCATAAGCTTGCGATGCGCCTTGGTGGTAGCAGCAATGCTCTTGAAAGGGGAGACTACTGAGTAGCTCACCATGCTATGGTGACTCCATCGTGGGTCTCAACGCCAGCAAGCCCAGCCGGTGAGTGAATCGAAAGGAGTAAGTACTCGGCCAGCTGTTGCCTAGGGCAACTCGCGAGCATTACCAGCCATCGCATTAATGTAGGTCGTCATCGCATATGCTGGCGTACTTGGCTTATCGTAAGACTTACATCATTCTTGTGAAACTTCCTGCCTTCGTCTCACCTGGCAACACGTCGTCACAAGCATAGAGCTGGCATTGAGATGTAAAGCAATAGCAAGCTTCTAGAATGGTACATGTCATTGCCATCATCAGGTCGTAATATTACATTCCTCCTTGGCTCAGGGTGTGGCATGTCGCGCCTAGCCATACGATTATGCTCCCTCGTTTACTCGTGCGATCATGGACCGTCGTTGCTCTGGTTGTTCGAGCTCACCTTCTTCTGTTGAATGCTGCTCCTCCGTCGTGCTGTCTCCGCCCGACTGATCATTCCCGGATACAGCTTTGGCTCAGTGTCATCCAGCATGCTAGAAGACTCGCCAGTGATAGAACCGGACCTTGCTGAGCGGGTCTGGCTGAGCGCAGCACCATTGAGCTCTGCCGCTTCGTTGAGATCTGATCCGCTCTGTCCCGGCTTTACGCGAGTCGCATGCACCGGGAGGATTGATCCAGGCAAGCGGCCACCTCCCGGTGCAGAATGATCTTGATTGAGGGTAGTTGAGGGGTGTGTCATGACCGACACATTTGCAGATAGAGAATGCGGCGCTGCTTGTTTGGCATGCGGCTCTGGCAGGTTGTACGCTGACAATGTCTGCGATGCGTCGGCTTTTGACCCGTAGCGATCGATCATGGCGAGTTCTTGTAACCATGTCTCGTATCGAAAAGCCTCGCGAATATCTGGGACGTTGCTCTTGGCAGTGTTATTGCCATCGTCGCCGGGTAAATGGTAGTTGTTACCCAGCCAGTGCTGTTTGATTGTGTGCTCATAGCCGCTCTGCTCGACAGAGTGCTTAGCCAGCTCACACATGTCAACGGCACTGAGCTTGTAGATCTGGGCTGCAACCGAATACTCCTCAATGAGTGGCTCTTTGGTGAATGCAAATTGAAGTGGATCATCAGTCGATAGTGACACGTTCAAGCCCCTTCTAAAGTACGACATGAAAGGGTTGCGCTCGTATGAGATGAACAATGCATTGTTCGAAAGCGGGGACATGGCAATGCCGATCTGCTCAAGGTAGAAGATGTATTGTAGTAATGGGACTTTGCGAAGTAAAAGACCGTGACTGATGCTATGACAGCACAAGACCGCCGCTGCAAGATGATCGGTGTCGCCAGCTTCACCACAATGTGGACGCAGTAAGAACGTATTGAAACCTCTCTGCTTCCTCCACACATTCAAAGATGCCATGTTGGAGAATAGGTAGTAGATCCAGTAGCTGTACGGGGCGTTTTGTTTAGTATTCCATTCCTTCGGTGGCGGGAATTTGCGATACATTCGCCGTTCTGGCTTGCTTTCGTCGTCGACGCTATCAAAGCCGATGACACGCTGCAGAAAGACGTGCAGCTTTGGGTGTGATCTCGGATCTTTTGTAACCTCGAACAGAGGGCGGAAGAGGTTGACAATAACCTGCTCGAAGCTCTCCATCAGGCCTGTTGACTTGTACACATCATACAGACGCGGCACCTGGATGAGCCATCGGACATTGTGAGAGACGAGCTTATTATCGACGACCCAAGCAGCCAGCTTGTCCCATTCCTCAGGCGATCGCCCGTAGATCGAGATCCTCCACTCGACGAATTGATACTTGCTTGACTCAAGATCTGAGATGACCTCTTTGGTGATGTCCGCAAGATATCGTCCTTGCACATCGTTGTCCGTCTTCAGAAAGATGGTCCGCAACCGAGACTCTCCTACGGGGTTGTACTTCAAGTTGAACTTGTCAAAGCGATGGAAAGTGTCAGTGTGTGCGTGCATGTCCAAGGTGTCGATGCTGAGCTCATAAGCCGTCAGATTCAGGCTCTCAAACACTTCTCGTAAGGTTAACATCTTGCCATCACGATAGATCACTGGCTCATCCGGTGACTTTCGCATTTTGCTCTTGATGAAGCGGAGCAGGTGCTTCTGATTCATGCACGCTGAATGGTGCACATGGGTATCTACCTTTCGAACATTGTAGAAGTCACGATGCGGAACCTTCTTGCTATCGGCCATCTCTTGATACTCGTGAAGCAGCCCGTACAAGTTGAACTTGCCTTCGAGAAACTGTAGGCGCCTGAACGAAAAGCTTTTGGTGGGTCCATCTGAAGATGCTTGCAGGATCGTCTCGAGATCCATGTAGAACTCACGGATGGTAGGAATATGCACAATAGGCTCCTGCATCTCCTGAGCCTTGGCCGTCTCATAGACCTGGTACACGCCCCTTTCATCAAGTTCGAAAAGCATCTCGCTTGCGTCCGGTAATGGGAGCAGATCCTCAAGATCAAAGTCCTCTCCGATCTTGGTGCCTTGTTTGCGCGACCGCTTAGGAGATCTCAGCTCCTCAGCGCTCGCAGCATTTGAATCGCCATGCTGCTCTTGCTCTTGGTGGTTCCAGACCGGTTGGGGTGGCTCTGGATAGATCTTCCAATCAGGCGCGTCTTTGGGATTGTCATGTGGCCGTTGCAGTGACAGCCGCATGTACTTGTGCCGCACATCAAGGACTTTCGTGATCTCACTATAGATAGCTCGCAGCTCAGACTCCACGTAAGACTCACCGGCTGCAGTGCTGCCAAAACTGGAACCCAACACTTCATCTGCGTTTATAGCACCAATCGGTAGCGTCGCCTTCCTCGTTGCCTGTCGTTGCGGGCGGTAAATGCTGGGTTGCCGCTGTGGACCGCCCAGCTCTTCGGCCCACTCGGCCTCTTCTTCGTCTATGATCATCTGAGACTGTTTTCGTTGCTTGCTCTGTGCGATCTGCAGTGGACTGAGAGGCGCGCCATCAGTCTTCGAGACTCCCGCGGGAAGGGCAGAGTTGAAAGCTTGGCCGTGACTTGGTTGACCAAATGTGCTTACACGAGATCGTCCCGTCAGGAATGGTGATGGGTGCTGTTCGACTCCATAGCTGACAGGGAAAGTTCTAGATCGACTGAGTGGGCTGCCACCATCTTGCGAGTGCGCAGATTCGTTGCCCTGGGTTTCCAGCTTATGACGCTGGTAAAGCTGTTTAGCCTCAGCGTGGCTCATCTGCTTCTCACTCGCCGGATCATAGAAAGCAGTTTTGCGCTGTCTGTCTCGAGGTAGTAACTCATCATTATCCTCATCGTTACTCGCGTCCCTCTTAGGCTTATCAGTCAAGCCGGCCGTCTCATGAACTTTTGGCGTGGTAGGATCCCCAGCATCCTCTGCCTCATCTGAATCCTCGAAGTCCGGTGACGAGTCTGACTGTCTAATGTTCTCGTCATCAGACTGTTGATCATCGCCATAGTATGAAGCCATCTTCGAAGCTTTGCTGGTTTGCTAAGATGGAATACTGAGAAGTAGGATTTTGATAGAAGATGTTTTGGCTTTCACAGCCAGCTCACTGGGCGGCGGGTCCAATGTAAAGATCGGTTGTACTCTCTTCGCTGGCATGTTAGTCAAAATCATAAGAGAGGTACATGTAGGACTCCATGCACGTCCACACTTACTCTGTACCTCTAGCGCTTGGACGGGATCGAAAAGCGGTGCCGAGATAGCGTCTCACTTTCTGGGTTAAAACAGTTCCAGAAGCGTCTTTAGCGTCAGTTCACGTCTTGGCATCCTTTCGATCGCTTCCGTCTCGACCAACGTTGGACCTTCCTTTCAATCTGACAAAGTCTTGATCTCAGCTTTCTTTTTGTCAGCTCATCAGGAGGCTGGCATTGCGCATGATATGCGAGGCTCCCACGCCTGTCATGCTTACACCGCTTTTGACCGCCCCGGCTCTCGACGAGGTTCTTGATGAACGTTACTAGACTGCAGTCAATGATTCAGATTGACAAAATACAGAGAAATGATGATTGAGCTTGTGTTGCATCTGGCCTCTTCAGATCGTGGGTGTGAACAAGATGTGCAATGGACAGAACCAGGAACGAGGCGAGAGCCCACCCCTCTCCTGCGATAGACGCAGCCATACGATGAGAGAGTCGGCTCTGTCTTATCTCCCACAGAACTTACCGGTCGATACTCATACCTTCATGCCTACTCTTTACAGTGATGCTCTAGCTTGATGGGTCATCCAAATGACTGGCGGGTCTGTACTGTGATACTTCCAGCATCTCCTGCTCCACGGTCACCACATGTCGTCGATGCATCTCTTGCAGCGCCGATGTATCACATTTGTTTCAGAACAGTGTGAACTCCCTCAATGTTCGACTTGCCATGAAGCGTTGTTGAGCTTTCCTCCAGCTCCGCCTTGGAACTATTGGTTTGCTTTTGTCGCTACGGGCTCTGATATCTAATTAGCGACGATTATTCGAATTGTTGGCCGAAAACAGGAGCTAGCTAGGATGGCGATAATAGCATTGATACGTCTCTGTCTTGTTTGATGCCTGCACGTATAACACCTGTAAGGGCACTGCGTGGATAATAGCAACATCAGCTTGATTGGAGAGAAAGATTCAGGCTCAATCAATCTATTCGATCGATTGACACGATCGGTCTTCGATGCCGAGCAGTATACACGACCAGTCGACAGAGTGCCCGGATTGGTCTGGATATCAGTCGCAAGTCACTAATTCAACTTCAAGGCCATCTCTCCACTGGGACACAGTCTTCCGGCATTTCACCGCATTGAAGGACCTGGAGTCCCTGGTTCATTTCTTTGCCGCACTCGAATCCTCTTTCTTCGGCTCCTGTTGGCTCTTGACATCCTTGTCACGATTGAAACGATCTGAGTCTTAGATTAGCGCTCCTAAAATGTCTTTGCGCAGACATGATGGCTTCTTACCCATATGCGAATTGGCCGCCGAACCCTTGGCCAAGTCATGCGTGCGCTCAGTCCACTGTTTACTAGCCTTAGTGGCCGGGTGCGAATTGAGTGGCTTGTCATTGTCAGAAGGCACTGTCATTGTAGGTGATACCAAGCTACAGTCGTGTCAAGAAAGAAGGAGTATTGTGGTGAACATTCCGACTCTTCTTGGTGATGCAAGTGTAAGAGAAGTCGACTTTGATGCTGAGTCTTCCCAGCGTTTGGCGAACGTTCCAGAGCGGCCTCTCAAACGGCAAAGGGCGAGCAAACACGTGTCTCCACGACGCAAGCAATTGAAACGAGCGACTCAAGCACGGCAACGCCGTCACTCATGCAAGCGGCGTCAGCCGATTTCGTTCGACCAGGCTCACTGTCAATGAATCCTCGCGAACACGACGCGCAGAAACGAGAAGAGGGTGCTAGCAAGAAAGAAGGGAATCTTATCAGATGGGTTCAATCGAGAGTATGTTCGCTTTGAGTCCAAGCAAGTAGGCTGCCCCAAGCGACGCGAACGAGCAATCTCATGCTAACAGGACCCTTTGTTTTGTGAGTGTGTGCCAATGCTATAGTCGATCCCCATGTGACTTTCTGTCAAAAGTGTGTGATACCAAGAGAGGCAATGAAACCATTGCAATGACCAGCGACAAGATCCTCTGAGATGGTGATGAGAGGACTACGGTAATGTAACGCATTACTTCTTGGGCTTCGGCTCGGATGGCTTGGGGTCGGACGGTGGTGGGTTGCCCGGCTTGGGCTTGGGGTCGTTCGTGGTGTCGTACCCAGAGCGACCGAAATCGACCGGGCGGGCGAAGTCCGTGACGCGCATGTCGACGGTTGGTTGTTGGCAGCGTTCGATGACGGTCGAAGAAGGGTTTGAAAGCTTGTGGCGCTGACTTGACAAAGGTTTGTTTTGTTGTTGCTAGCGCTTGTCTAACAACGGTGAGTCAGCAATGGTTGTTAGGAGGCGATACCCACGTCCTTGGTTGAGCGTACGCTTTCGATGGATTGAGTTGCGCTTTGGAAACGTGACTTTGTCGATCCTGAAGAGCAATAGAACAAGAAGAGGAAGAATCAGCGGGAGATGCGAGAAATATATCAGGCTTTTTGCTTTACCTTTGGTACAATTTGCGTTCGTTGCCTTCACCTCATTGCGACACAACACTTCAACTCGCGGTTTGAAAAGGGCTGGACACGCAGAGCCATGGTCCGAGCCGATGCGTGACAACCAGGTTTGAGAGGTCTACACGTTGTTTTCTCCCTCGGCGATGGAATCGAAAAAACGTATGCTCAAATTTGTTTGACAAGCTTTTGCTAGGGACTCGCAAATACGCCCAAATCCATTGCGCAACCACCTGCAACCACAGCTGATGTGCAAGAGCCGTTCAGGATATCGCTCCCCCGATGAAATTGGACCTGTACGGCTTCGTCGGCTCGAAGAAACAAAATCAATCCGAATTTCTCCTGCTTTTGTCACACCTTCAACCACGGTCTCGCAATATGAAGTAATCTGGTCTCAGTTTGAGTCGTTAATATGCTCAGTCTCGCCTTCAATTCGGTTGTCAGTGGAACGTCCTGCGCGAGCAAAACTTGCAGTACGATTGTCAACGTCTACGTTGTCCAGACGCAGACGAGCAGACGGAGGCGAATCGCCTACAAGAACTACAAGAATTTGCACTCAGAGCCGTGGACGTCAGTGTTGGGATTCGTTAACGGCAAGCCAGACGGCGTGTGTCAATTATCGTTGTCCTTTCCTACTGGATTTCAAGACGGCGGCCTTGCTCGTGTTCTTGGCCCGAGGCCCGCAGCGTCTTTGCTATGGTCCTCATTCGCCCCAGGCAAACGTCCTTCGTCATCTTTCACGAGGTGCATGCACCGACATCTTCAACAACCCGTTCTCATTCTCCACCGCCTCCAACCTTTCGACTCCCCACTCCAACCCTTCTCAGCCCTCTCCGCAACCGCACCCGCCCACATCCTCGCCTCGCTCCCCATCTTCTCAGCTCTCTTCGCAGCCATGTACGCATCAAACGGCGCCTTCCAGCACTCCATATACCGCTTCCTCATCCGCAGGTACGGTCGTCCCACCTGACCCGGCTGCAAGATATCGCTTTTCTGCCCCTTCTTCATGACACTCTTCAGCGCGGCAGCGATACTGTTCAACGCCGAGACAAGCTCCACAGCTGCGTACCCGTGATCATCCCAGACAAAGTTGTAGACGTATCCTTGAACGGCGTAAGCAAGCCACGTTTGGAAGAGCAGGTGGAGGTGCGCGGTCTCGGGCGCTTTGGAGAGGGTTGCGATGGCGTGGATCGTGGGGCAGGTTCTGGAGTAGAGTGTGGGCTGGTGGATTGCGAGGTAGATGAGGGCGCTGTTGTAGAGTGGAGTGAGATGGAGGGTGTGGTCGGGGAGGGGGACTGCTGGCATTGTTGAGGCAACTGCTGGACGAGTAGTCAGGGGTGAGGGAGCAAAGGTGGGTGAGTGCATGTTGAGGTCGTCGCCTGCGACGGTTTGGGAAACCTTGAAAGAATGGTGAGAAAGTACAAGATTAAATGTACACGTCGCGAACGCCCATGTTTAAGTACGCGAACATTCCCTTGTCGTTGGCTGTTCAAGGGGGCGTCCGCCGATGATAGCAGTAGCGGTGCTCGCTTTGTGCATCCTAGTGGGCCGGACCACAATTTCCCGTCAAATACCGGAGTCTGGGATGCTTGGAACAATTATGTGGTGGGAGCCTCAAGCAGTCTTTGGATTGTAGACGAGTTCATTATGATATTGCTCGCGATTTGGTGCCGCTCGCCAGTCGACATGCACCTCCCTTCCGTACGTGCTTGCTGTAACTCTCTCGATAGCACTCATGAAGTACAGGCAGCTCAACTACCACACTGTTTAGCTTTCCCCGCCTGTCTCTACCCCAGCTCTTCCACCATCTTCTCACGCACTTACTCGTCACACCCCAGCATCCGCCTCTATGCGCGAGCGTTTCTTTACGCGCGGGTATGTGAGCCTACGAGGTCTCACGTGCAAATTGAGCGACTCGGAAAGGTACCTCTAGAATTAGAACAGACTAGGGATGCTACAGATTCGCAGCGATGAGTGCCTAATGTCTTTCGATATTCAACCCCTGTAGACCGAGGAGACAGCCCAAAAAGCTCTTCCATGCGTAGTGATCTTGCGGACGTATTCCAAGAAAGAAAGTGAAATACGGCCTTCTTCTAGTACACAGTAGCCGCAAAGCAAAGTTCAAAGCCACGTATCACAACAAATTCAATGTGCACGAAAGACATCTGTGATACTACCGTGCTTTTAATATGAAGATTGGTCAGCATACAGACACCGAGCACAGCTTACGCAAGCATACAAAGTTGAACTTTGCCAGCGGTGAGGGTTCTGGAGGAAGGACCCCAGCCATTTAGATATCCAAAGCAGCGGCGCTTGCAAGCAGTAGACTGCTGCTCGGACTGCCTACCCTCAGCATGAGCTGTTCGGAAGCCCTGCCTTGATTAATCAAAACGTAGACGCGGTGCGAATTATGAGCGCACAGCTGTGTATTAGCGTGGTCGCGAATGAGCGCGCATTTGCGATTGAGGGCGCGCCTGATAGACTTGCGCCTATACGCCGGCGCAAGTGAAGCCAAGCTCAACTCGATAGCAGCACCAGTGACGGACGCTGCGCGTCGCAGGCTGAACGGTCTTGGAGCCCGGCCTTGAGAGATTCGCTGGGTCGGACAGGAGAGATAAGAAGTACGTACTTTATCTGCATTCTCGCATCACGCGAGAGCTGTCAAGGAGTAACAAAGACAAGATAACGCTAGTACAATGCCATGCTGTCGTACCTGCGTTCCAGAACACCGCCCGATGCATCCTTGTTGATTACCCGAGGCCGATACCCATACCTTCTCCTTTTCTAAAAGGCACCACTTCCCGTATCCTCTCCCATTCTCCGTTGAATGCATTGATCAGCCACCACCGCAGCTTATCATACACGATTCTATTCGCATTATGAAAGTATATGCTGTGATCTGAATCGGGAAACACGTGGACGTCGTAGTTCTCGATGTTCGCCAAGTCCAGCTTATCGAGTAACGTCAAGCTGTTCTGCAAATGCACATTGTCGTCCGCCACGCCGTGCATAAGCAGGAACCGCACGTTCTGTGATATCGCGGTCACATTCGAGACGGTCGCATTCGCGTATCCAGAGGGGTTATTCTGCGGTGTGTGCATCCAGCGCTCCGTGTAGATGCTGTCGTAGAACTTCCAGTCCGTGACGGGCGCGACAGCCATACCGTAGGAAAATGTCTCACCCGCATCCTGCTCGAGCGTCTTGAGTGTGAGGAACCCACCGTAGCTCCAGCCCCAGATGGCTATCCTTCTTTCATCGACATAGGACTTCTCCGCCCAAGCCTTTGCAGTCACGATCTGATCGTAGGCTTCATAGTAACCGATGTTGCCGCGTATGATGCAACGTGCCTTGCGCCCGATGAAGCCTGTGCCCCGGCCATCGACTGTGACCACGATGTAACCCAGCGCGCTGGCAACGTAAGATTGGAAGTCGATGGAGAAAGCTTTCTGGACTTGTTGCGAACCGGGGCCGCCGTACAGTTGGAAGAGGACGGGGTAGCGACGTGAGGGGTCGAAGTGGGGAGGGAGGCGTTCGACGACGTTGAGGTCTACACCATCGATGGTGATCGTAGTGTAGCGCTTGCGAGGGAGTTCGTAGGCTGAAGCAAGCTGGCCTAGTAACTTATTTTCTTCCAGGGTGTGAGTAAACGAAGTAGGGTTCGAAGGTGTGGAGATGACCTTCTGCCAGGGGATGGAAGGGCCTTTGTAGGAGACCAGTGCAAATCCAGCGAGATGGGAGTAAGAGACTTCGTGATAGCCTTCACGGGAAGTGTCGGTCAGAGGCGTCATATTGGACCCATCCAGAAGGGATACGTGATATGAATGGCGTTGAATAGACGATTCACGAGTCGCGTCAAAGTAAACGAGGTTGTTGTCCAGGTCAACCGCGGACGGCGCTTTAACGACTTCCCACTCACCAGACGTGAGCATGACAGTTGGCTCAGCAGCGTCAAGGGGCGTGAAGTACGCAAGGTGATCGTAGCCGCTGTGGATTACAGTGTCGATATACCCATCATGAGGGCGGTTATTGGATGGGTCGCTAGGAATGTAGGTTGTGGTTTCTGAGACTTCGAACCAGCCGCCGTCAAGATCCATAACATCTTGCTCGCGGACGATGCGACCTTCTCGGCGGGTTACGTCAATGAGGACCATTTTCAAGACATCGCTCTCGCGATTGGTCTCACGAATGAGGACCTTGCCGCTCGAGCCTGCCCAGGTCACCTCCGTGATAAGGCGATCGTCATCCTTGAAGTCGGCGTCGATTGGTACATTGAAGACAGCGTCCGCTTCCAAGTCGTAGAAGCGAAGGTGGACAACGGGATTCGGAGAGCCGGCTTTGGGGTACTTGATCTGGCGGACCTCGGGGTAGCTCTCCTCGCCGGCTGGTGGCTTGGTCCCACTTGGTCGTGAGAGAAAATACTGCACTGGATACTCTGGAACACTCGATTCATTAGTGGCAAGGAAAGCGACGTATTTGCCATCTTCCGAGTACCATGTAGCACTGTTGCCGGAGAAAACTTCTTCTTCGTACACCCAATCCGGAACGCCGTTGAACATTTCCACTCCACCATCTTTGGTGATCTGCACGACCTTATCTTCTGACAATCGACGAAGAAACATGTTGTTATCCCGTGTGAACACCACCGCGTCCGACTTGGGGGACCACGTCGCTAGTTGGATCCTACCATCAGGGTGAGAAGGATCGAGTGGTTGCCCGCTCTGAGACTCAACATCGAAGAGCCAGAAGCGACCTATGGACGAGTGCCTCCAGTTGTGTTCTCTATCTGATTGAATCAGAACCGTCTTGAGATCCGGACTTGGCCATAGCTCGCTCTGTGATATGTATTCGTTCTGCCTTTGGAAGCCTGCTGCGTTCATCAAGACCTTGCGTTGGGGCGACTCTGTGCCTTGCTCCCATCGCCGCACGTCTTCGACGACGAGGTAGTTGTCGCCGGCATCTTTGCCGCCCTTTTCGAGTATCATGCCATCGGTGCCGTCCGGACTCTTTATCCATGAAACGCCATGCTGCCGAGGATACCAAAAGCCTGACTGAATCTGATCAAGCGTGACTCTCTTCCCTGAGCCGGCAGAGAATGTCGCATCAGGATCGTGAGCCACTGCTGAGCGATGTCGATACGAACCGTTCGCTAAAAATGCCACAAATGCCAGCGCCCATCCAGCGCAACAAAGAGCGCCTAGTATGTACATCCATCGCCTGTATCTTGCGTCCGCGGGCTTTCCGTGCCTGTACAATGGGCCATCCTCAATGTCCTGCTCTTCGAATCCTCGATCTTCCGTTCTCTCATCGTCGTGGAAAGGTTTCAGCGGCTGATGCTCATTGATCTTCTCAAGCACCAATGAAGTGGTCGATGCGGTGGAGACCGACCTTCTCCGCTGTAGAGGGGGTTCAGTTGCAGAAGAAGCGAGTGAATCGTCTGTCAATGGCTGGGACTCTTCATCTGTATGCGAAGACGCGAAGTCTAGCGCCATGGCGAGGAGGGTGTGCAATCATGTGGAGGGCGCAGTACGTAAGGTTATCTGCGGGAGTAATAACAGGGGTGCATCGCTCGTTGTTCGGTCGCGGCGTTCACCTTGGAAACGAGCGGCGCACACGATCACAGAATGTGTCTTTGCACGTTGACTTGGATCACCAACACGTAATGCGCGTGCAAGGCTGGAGGGTTTATGCAAGAAGTATCGGATGTCGAAGCTCCAGAGCGAAATTGTCCGAATTTGGCCTAGCTCATCTGCAAACAGGTCTTAATGGCAGGCCCTGTCACGCGAGCAACTCGTTCAGATCCCATGTTGATACAATCCTCGCTCATCATGTCAACGGCAACACTTAAGATCTGACACCATCGTGCAACCCTTTTGCCGTAGCATATGAGCGCTCACGTCTCATTGGCAACTTCATCCAAGCGGCTAAGACCATGATCCAGCCTCATATTCGTGAAGAGTGGTCTAGCCAATAGTGCAAAAGGGGCTTCCCCTTGTCGCGTCGAAGACTAGCTGTGTAAGCGTCTGTAGATGATGATCCTCATCAAGATATTTGAGTACGGCTGTCAAGCGGGCGCATCGGTGATCTCTAGAGGCCTACACAGCAATGCCAGTCAGTAATATTCGCAGTGGACAGTGAGCCCATACACACCCAAGATAGTCCTGTTGCGTCTGTAGTTAGCACGAGTCAATAAACTCCCGTGGTCGTTTGCGAGCCTACCTCTTTGATCGTAGCAATACCATACATTTGTCCAACCTCAGCTCTGACACCCAGAACCTTGATACGGATCCGTGATCCACTCTCGTAGATGGTGTCCGCATTGTTCGTGAAGTGCGGAGGATTCGCATTCCCGTCGAACTTGAATTCGGAGGGCATCAACTGCACGGGGTGTAAGTCCAGGTCTCATCCTACTTGTGCATTCGAGAGCACGTACGTTCTTTGACACGAAAACGTCCATGGGACCAATATTTATGACCATACCATGAGCGGTAACGGACGAGACGATGCCATCCATCTATGCGGAAACTCAGCAAATGTGGAGTATTTATAACCAACGTCTGCTCTTACGACTTCGCCACGAAATGGCCGCCAAACAATGGCTCTATAGTTCAATGTGTATTCAGCGTAGCCACTCCCAGGCACGACGCGACCTTCTGATATTTCAGGATTGTCGAACACTAGTATGACATAGAAGTTGCCCAGGTTTGTCCCTTCGACGTCCTGCTTCAATCGATCTATGAGATAGTCCTTGATGCGCGGCCCGAAGTACGTCGGGTGAAGCGTGATCGTTCGCTCCATGAATTTGAGGAAGAACATTGCAGTGGCTTGCAGAGGGTGTTGCGCGAATCGTAGGCGGGGAGGGAGCGGCTTCACTGGCGCGACCTTGCTCTGTCTATCGAATGTCGCGCAACACGATGCGTGTCCTTGGGCAGAGCTCCCTGGCGAGTGGTATTCCGACGCGGCGATATGAATACGCTGAAATATTGCTGCAGATATGAAATGAGTGGACGAGCAAGGGAGGCTCTCAAGACGTGGAGATGATGTGAGGTGAAGACCTCGCGCGCACTGGCGCAAACACCTCTGGTGAAATCAGGGAAAGCGCATAGCAATGAAAGAGACAGGCTCTTGCTGCGATCAGAGTCGGATCCGCAAGACACAAGATGCTCGATCGGAGCGCAAGCAGGGACGTCTCGAGGTGGCTGCGTAACGATCGACGTACTGAAAGACAGGTATCTGCCTGGTGAATGCGAAAGTCTGAAAGTTTCACGATGTGTGGCGCGTGGAAATGGTCTGTGCGCTTTGTGGCTGGTATCCATTACGGAGTCCCGCAATCGCATGAAGTCCATCACGCTCAAGATGCCGAGGAACATTCTTCATCAAGCAGGCTCACCATCATTCAGATTCACCTAGTCGTAAGTACGAGCTTGTACCATGGCGCTCAATCTGGAGAAGCAGCTGCTCTTTGTAGGATGATCACTATGCCATGTATACGAAGAATCTAAGCTAACGCACGTCTTCAAAGTATGGCTCGTATCACCATGATCCTGTGAGCACTGAGAACTTGGGGTCGCAGCAGCTAGCTCCTGGACTGACAATCTAGATCAATATTGCAATTCATATCGTTTGCGTCCCAATGATCCTAATAACATCGTTTCTTTTTGTAAGCTCCGCGCCACAATCCGACTTTCACAGGAATCCTCATGTCTGACCAGGCCACAAACTCGCCGGGCCTCCCTCTGCCAGACTGGCTCCAGGTACCAGCTTTTCCTGTGAATCTGGGTACAAGCGCAGCAATGCTCTACTCGTTCTTGTACATCCTCATGGAGCCAGTCGCTGGCTCGCTTCTCGCACCCCTCTTGCTCGGCGCCACTGCTTACGCAAACCATTTGACCGATGTTCACGGGTCGACGGCCAATTACTGGGCCTTGGGAGTTCATGTTACGAGTTGGCTTGCCCAATTCGTAGGCCATGGCAAGTTCGAGGGCAGAGCACCGGCGCTGCTCGACAATCTACTTCAGGCCATCTTTCTTGCGCCATTCTTCGTCTGGCTCGAGATCCTGTTCTCGTTGGGATATCGGCCGGAATTGAAGAGCAGACTCGATAAGAGCGTCGAGCAGGAGATTACAAAGTTCAGGAGATCTAACGAGCTAGACGTCAAGAAGGAGCTCAACGGGTTAGCGAATGGCAAGACTCACTGAAACGATTCGCAGAGGTGCAAACTGCTGGCGAAAGCTGCTTTGCAGTCGCTCGCATTGAGCATTGGAATGCGTCCTCAACACACACGTTTATGACTTCTCATAAGCTTGCCGACCTTTTCCAACGCAGAGGCTACTCATTGCGAAGAGGCAGGGAGGCTGTCGCGTTCTGTTGCGAGTTGTATGAACACCGTTGACCATCGTTGGGCGGTGCCTTCACTACGTAGGTCGATATACGACAAGCCGTCACAGGATATGCAAGTATTTCCGTGTTTCATCTTCAATGTGAGCAGATCGCAAATTTGAACATGCTGGGAAGTTAATTATATGTTGGAAGTCAGACCAGCCACGCACGCCACGTTCCTATTCTCAAGCGCACGGACCATCACAAGGCGTCTATTGGCGCTAGGGTTGGGGTCAGACGAAAACTTGGCGCTGCAGGTCCCCCACGTTTCCAGGTTATGAGTTCGATAACCATATTTACAATGCAATTAAGAAGGTGCAAAGTAGTAGTCGCAAGGCGCAGAAGAGCTGCCAGAAAGCATCGTAACAAATTTGCTCAACTATGGAGTAGTCATCCGTGTCTCATAGAATCACTGGCCTCCAGCGGTGGCGGGCAAGCGTCATTTGCTTCGTCCAGCCTCCCACCAGCCATCCCAAATCAATCAGCAACAGACAGCCACCATGTAAGGTCCCCAAATCTACTCCGTTCTTGGCCATATCCTTTCTTGCATCCGCATTCCTCTCTGTTGCCCTTGCATACCTCATCGCTGACGACATGAACCGTGACACTCCAGAACAATTCACATTGCGACACACAAACGGTGAGCTCGAGCTGGCATTGATCGATATCAAATGACACCGCTAACCAAGTCATACAGTCAGCACTCCTCAAGTGGAACACGTACAATCGCAACAGTCCGTCACAGCGACCGAAGACTACCAATCTGCGCACACCTCAAGACCCGGTTCTAGCGACAGCAATGAAGACCTTATCCCACCCTCCAAAAACCGCTTTTCTACACCACCCTCAAGCCCCGGTACCCCCATCCGCGAGAGCGGCCACAGAGACTCTCAGGAGACAGATGCAAGCACATTGCGCCCACGAAATTCCTCCGAGCAACGCTACAGCCAGATAAAGCGAAAGCCCGTCGGGTCGGGTTCATCTCAATACACTCCAATGAGGATGAGCCAGATGGACCCTGACGCCGGGCCTCCGACGCCCGGTGTAGACGACACACCATATGTTCGCTTTGCCATTGATCAATTGACGCGAGACGAAGAAGTCAGAGGATCAAGGCGATATCCTCTGCCAGGAGCCAGCTATGTCGCGCCTGAGGCTAACCCTCGCTCTTTCTCTCCCAGTGCTGCAGAACTGAACGCGGCAAGACAGCGAAGACATTCACGCGATCAAGCGCAACGCGCACCCTCCGTTGCAGCAATAGATGGACACCAGTCAAGAAGCGATGAGAACGCGTTCGAGGAGCCTCCCGCGCCGATGTACGCCAAGGAAATTGAATCGACTCCAATCTCGAGGCACGACGCTGAGTTACCGCAGCCGCAAGTTCGCCACGATCCGTTCCCACCACGAATAGACAGCCGATCATCCTATCAAGCAGCGGCCAATACTTCTCAACCTGGCATTCTGGTGCCGTACGATCACGAAATACCACCACTCAAGTTCGTCCCGGCCATCCTTCGGCCACTTTGGCTAGGCCTATACCTGGTGCTCTGCTTACTTATGCTGACCGGCGTGGCTTTCTCTGGTAGCTGGTCTGGAACGCACATTGGACTCGATCGATATACGGGATTTGGTGACGGCCGCTACTTCGTGTTCCAATACTTTCCAACGATCTGTGGCATCATCATGCTCCTTTGGCTCTTTCAGATCCAGATTGCAGTCCAAAGAGTCTCGCCGTTCATCGCCATGTCATCGACGTCTTCGAAGTCCCGAACACAAGGGCCACTAATGAAAGCGCAGCCTACCAATTTCTTGCTTCCGGACCTCTCCAACTTCAAAGCCGCGCAACCTTTACTCGGTGCCTGTCAGCTGATCTTCTGGCTTCAAATCTTTACGGTGCCGCTTCTGACATGTATGTATAATGTATACTTCTACAGCGAGGCTCAGCCGGCTATATGGCGATGGACCACTGTTCAGGGTGTAGCATGGACACTTTTTGGACTCTACCTGCTGCAGACTCTGGCTATCTTGGCCCTGCTCGTTTACTTCGTCAACAGACGAACAGGATTGCGATGGGACTCTCGATCCATCGCAGATCTTATTGCGATGCTTGATCGCTCGAACATGACGACAGACTATATTAACTCCGAGACTTTCTCAAGTCCACGCCAGTTCAAGCAAAGACTAGGAGACCGATCCGACCGGTTAGGATATTGGCGCACATCCAACAGACCCAACGAGACGTTCTATGGCATCGGTGAAGAGGGCGCAGAAACTCGTCGGTATTCCCTCGAGGCCGGTCGTATCCGCGAGAAGCCGGTTGAGCGCAGCAGCTTTCCCCCTGATACACCCTCAACAGCAGTCGGTGGTGACGACCTCGAGTCGGCGGGCTCTTTCCGTGGCGTGCGCACGCGGTACTTGCCCTGGTATATCCGTCCATCGATTGTACTACTCCTTGCGCTGGCAGCGATTCTGCTTTATCTCGCTTTTCTCATCGCCTCATTCATCAACCGCGCAGTCATTCATGGCTTTGCTCCGCTCACGAAAGTCGCGCCAACACCGAACGGATTCTCCGCCACCAACTTTACCTACTCTTTTGTCCCGGCCATCATTGCTCAATTCTTGTTTCTCGGGTGGCTGTCGATCGATTACGCTTTCCGGAGGTTGCAGCCATATGTCGCCATGTCTACCGGAGACGGCGCTTCTGCCGAGAAGTCTCTTCTCCTCGACTACCCAGCTCGACTACCCATCTCTGTGGGGATCAATGCGGTCACAAATGGCGACTGGCGCATTTTGTGGTTTAGCACGCTGTCGCTAATTGCCGCAACTCTTCCGATCCTCGCTGGTGGCTGCTTTTGGGCGCAGTACTATGTTGAAGATCAGCAAGTACGCGTGGCTGTTGAACCAGCTGGATACTACGCCTTGTGTGTCTTTCTGGCTCTGTACGCTTTTTCCATTCCGTTGGTGTTCTTCGGCCTGCGCAAGCGACGTTTGCCGCACGCTTGCACCACCATTGCGGAGCAGGTGTCCTTTCTTTACCAGAGCAGCTTAGTCGGCGAGCGCGAGTGGCAGTCTCCTCTGGGTAGCCGGACTGACATGGTGACGCGCCTCATCAGCGCACGAACCGATCGCGAGCACGGCTACCTCTCTGGCAGCCAAGGCCGTTACTTCTTCGGCAAATACCTTGGCCGCGATGGGAGAACGCATCTCGGCATTGAGCGCGTTGGTCGTGGTGAGAAGGCGGAAGCGCCTCTGCCCATCGTCGCTCCAGCGTTTCGAGAGTCATCATCACGACCGAGCACGCCCCGCCCCGGCGAGCAGTCGCGACCAACCTTGACACAGCTCCAGAAGCCCTCTGAGATCTACCTCGGGCTTCCGCGCAACGGTCATCCATCCGAGAAGACCGCTGGAGGCTCGAGCCCATTGAGGACGCAAGCCCACGCTTTCTGAACCCGACTCAAGCACACCTACATCACCCTTTCGTACTGGCTTTCTTTTTCAGCGTTACAGCGAAGCATTACACGAATCATGCATATCTACGGCGTATGATATTCAACGTCTCCAAAATCACGAACACAGCACGCATTATGGGACAACGGCTCTTCGAAATATACTACTACCGCTTGGAACAGCTGAGCGTAATACTACTACTAATCATGTACAATTACTAAATGGCCCAATGGCCAGTTATTGGGAAGGATGGAAATGCGGATTGGGACGAGTCCGCCATGTACACTGTAGAGCGCAGATAGAAAACAATCAGCCGCGAACGAGACGTTCATCGCGGCATCACATACTCCATACCAGCTTCGCACCTTGAGCTTGGTGACAAGGACCGCATCGTTGCTGATCTTGCATTGACAATGGTAGAAATGTAGAATCGTTTGGGGCGCCTCTTGCGTGTGTGATGGGCTGAGTCAGCCCCTTGTCAGCCCGCGCTTCCCCTCTTTGCGACCCTTGACTTTTCCCACCCGCTTTCTTTGCCCATCACCTTCTTCGTCTGCTTCTTTTTCGCCACTACAACGGAGATTCTCTTACCTCCGACAACATCTCCATCATCACATCAGCTCGACATCCTTCTGCTTGCAGCCAAGGTATTTTCCCTTGAATTAAACCATTCCACTCTGTCGAGACGGCACGCGTCTTCGTGCTGCCTTGGTTGTTTTCCGGCCCTCCCATCCATTGCTTAGCCATTTTTCCACCATTCATGACAGCTCGAATCCATTGCTGCTGCTTCCTATCTGGCTGCATAAGCTTGCTATTACATCAAGTGACTCTGCGCTGACTTTTCGCGCTCTAGTGACTTGAGCAGCACTGTCAAACGAGCTCCCTCCACGCTCTCTGCTGCGGCTGGTTCGCTCGCGACGCGACACTGGTCGAGCACCACCCCGACAGCCCCGATCCAATTCACAACAGCTCCAGGGCTTGCCAAAGCTGCGCTGAAGATCGCTCGCCAGTATCAAATACCTGTAAAGAAAGACAAAGCGCACCTATTGTTTATAAGGCCTGCATCTCGAGGGAATCTATCAACATGTCTCAACCATCGCCAAATAACGGCAGCAATGATAACAACACCAATGGCGGAATGGTGCCTACGCCTTCATCAACAACATCATCGCACAGTGCACAGCAATCACCAGATGTCCAACACCGCGTAGTGCGACGGCGCAACCGAGTCCCGCTCTCATGTGCGCCATGTCGACATCGGAAGTAAGCACCCCAAGCGACCAGCTGGTGCGGACGATAGCGGCTGACGGAGTGTGATAGACTGAAGTGTAACCGATCACATCCATGCGACAACTGCCAGAAGCGCGGCGACACTCCTAACTGTACATATGCAGCGCCTGGCAATCGACGTCGAACCATGGGAGAAGGGGGACCCACAACACCTGACGAAATGCAGGGTCGCATTGATCGCTTAGAGGGTCTAGTGCTCTCTCTCATGTCCACCGGCAATCCTGGAGCTGCCCAGGCTGCTCAAGCAGCTCTAGGTGGAGTCCGTAGTGGAGGCTCGATAGAGTCAGAGATGGACCAAGATCAGGAGGGTGTAGACGGCGGTAGGCAGGGCTCCCGCGACGAAGATAGCGAGGTTGAGCGAGTATCGAACTCTATAGGGATCATGAAAGTCCAGAATGACCGAAACATCTACGCGTCAGAAGGTCACTGGTACGCGATACTTAGCGATGTGAGTGAGGTGGTCCCTCTTACTCGCATGATAAATTACTGACAACCATGTGCAGATTGCTGAAGTGAAAGCGTGGTTCTCAGATCATAAGAAACAATACGATGAACAAGCTCGAAAAGTTAGCGCATGGAAGGGTGCGACCGCCGGCTCGTCGATGCTCTTCAAGGGAACAGCAAAAATGGACCACCGGGAACTGCTTGCCAACTTCCCTCCTCGACACATCGCCAACGAGCTGATTACTCGATATTTCGAGACCGAAAACCCGGCGACTCATATCATTCACCGCCCAACTTATTGCAAGCAATACGAGAAGCATTGGGTCAACCCACATATGACAACCACTGCGTGGCTTGGTATGAGTTTCGCAATGATGACACTAGCCTTGCAGTCATACCACCGCGCCGGGGACGAGCCCAAGGAGTTTCGAGGTCGAGCTTGGGAGAATTCCCTGAACTACCTGGAGTTGACGACCCAAGCCCTTGTGGTTGCGGACTTTACTCAGCCAATTGTCTACATGGTGGAGACACTGTGTCTCTATTTACAAGCTGAGAATGCTCGTACGCGCGATGCTGAGACGGGCGTTTGGATTCTTGTTGGTATTGTTGCGCGACTAGCGATGCGAATCGGCCTCCATCGGGATCCGCAGCCATTTGCTACTTTGTCGCCTTATCAAGGAGAGATGCGACGACGACTTTGGAACTTTGTCCGCTCGACTGACATCCTTATGTCGTATCAGTGCGGTATGCCTTCACTGATCAAGTCAGCAGATTGCGATACAGCTCTACCCACCAACATTTTCGACGAAGAATTCGACGAGGAAACCAAAATACTGCCACCGAGCCGTCCGCTTACGGAGGCAACCCCAATGTCGTTCATGATCGTTAATTGCCACATGACATTCGTCTTGGGCAAGATCCTCGAAGCGTCTTCAGCACTCACACCGCTCTCCTACGAATCCGCAATGAAGCTTGACAACGATTTACGCGAGGTTCGTACGCACATCCCACCGAATTTGAGCCTCAAGACGCGTGAAGAATCCGCTCTTGACGCAGCACCTACGATCATGCAGCGCTTTACTCTTGATCTGGTGTTTCAGAAATCTCAAGTTGCACTCCACCGCAAGTTCCTTAACAAGGCTCGCGAGAACCCTCGGTTCAACTACTCAAGGCGGACGTGCGTCGAGGCGTGCTTGCAAATGTTGAAGCACCAGCTGCAGCTGCACCAAGAAGCGCAGCCCGGCGGTCGCCTTCACAACATCCCGTGGAGTGTCACATCGGCTGTCTCACAGTCTGACTTCCTTCTGGCGGCTATGGTCGTCTGCCTCGATCTGTACCACACCGCCGCTGCTGAAGCGCGCGGTCAGAATCAGGGCGAAATGTACGATTGGGCTCTCTCTCATCGAGATGAGATGTCTAGTGCCATTGAGCGTGCTGTTGGCATCTGGGATTCCCTTCGTGATCAGTCCATGGAAGCGTTCAAGGCCTCGAGCGTCCTGAGAGTCATGCTCGACAAGCTCAGAAATCATGCAGCGCTTCACCAAGCGTTGGGTAAGAACTTCTCGTTTACCCAACCGCCACAAAACGGCATGGCCATGGACGCGAATGTTGCTGCTCCGGAGCATTCAGCAGCCATGACATTGGGCATGATGAGCAGCGGGATGACACCAGATGCAATGAGTCTGTTTGGCGCGGCACCAGGCGGCTTCCAGAACCAGCGCACAGGTATGACGCCGCAACCGATGAACGGAAATGAGATGCAGCAAGGGCAGAATGGCCAGTCTGGTGCTAGTCAGGCGCCAATGGCGCAGATGAATGGGCTGGAAGGCCTCACGCCGTTCACGAATATGTTGGGAGGGATCTCTGGTGGTGATCTGGCAAACGGCGTCGGTGCGAACCTGGATTGGGTAAGTTGGCGTTCATTGATAGCTTCTAGTGATGGAGAGTGAGATGCTGACGATGAGTACAGGATGCTTGGGATAACTTTGTCGCAGGAACGCAAATGGATACCTCGACCGCCGGCACTGGCAGCACACCAGCATTCAATATCGACCCCGTGTTCTCCACTGCTGACCCAGTTGCCGCTGCCCAACAAGCCGAACAGGCGCAGAGGCAGCAACAACAGCAGCAGCAGCAGCAGCAGAGTCAACAAAGTCAACAAGGCCAGCAAAGCCAGCAAGGCAACGGCTTAGGCGGCAAGACCGACATCAAAAACCCTTTTCCCAGTCTAACGCAGCTGTTCGCCCCCGGCGGACAGGCGTACAATGTTGATCAACAGCAACAGCAGCAGCAAGGCCAAAGCGGCAGCGGAAGTGCCTAAGCGACGCTTTTATGACTATTGACGTGACGACGATGGACTAGACACGGACACGGGCGTGACAATGATGGTGTCAGGGATACTTCATGATGGGCGAACGGAGGGACTTATGTTTATGATACCTCCATCTACTATTTCTAGAATTCTCAAGTTTCGCTCCTCATGTATGATCTGATGGATTCGGCTTCTTGAGATCTGCTCGCCGAAAAGTCATCCTCGTATATTAAGCATTCTATGGCATCAGCCTCTTCGGACCCCTTGTTGGCGCAATATAACAGAGCTGCACTAATATCACATCTGCACTTCTCTCAACCTTATCTATAGTCATCCAACGACTAACAAACGGCTCTTTATCAAATCTTCACTTACTCCGCCGGGACCGCGTCGTGGCGGTCATCCCATTGTGTTTTCGGAAGGTCGCCAAAGCGCAGCAACGTGGCACGGTTAACGACGCAGCCACTGTAAGCATCAACCACGCAGATAAGCGAGTCAATAGCGGCCTTACGAGGAGACAGAGCAATAGGAGAGCGCAAAAGGTATAACGGGCGGCTTATGTAAGACTCGCTAAACTTCGCGTGTCCCTCTTTGCCTGGAGGGGTATCGCGTGTGCTAGGATAGGTAAGGCGTGTGCTGAATTGAGTAAGACGTTATGCAACGAGTATGCGGAGGCGATGTCAGCTGTCTTGATGTCGCGCACAAGGCTGAGATGGCAACGGTCGTACTTGTGCTATTTCGGGTTGGGCTAACGGTCGTGGGCCATGGAGTTGCTGGTGGGATGTTATACATAACTGGGTGAGACCGCCGTGCTGCTGTATGGCGAGGCTTTGCTATGATGTGCGTTGTAAGACTTTGGTGGTACCTTCCTTGATTGCCTGCGAGCTTCTGGTTGGGAAGGTAGTGGTGTCACATTCTTACGGACGTTGATTCTCGACTTTTGACACTTCAGATACTATGGAGCTCCTTCTGCTGATCACCGCAGCCTTGCTCTCACTGCACAGTCGCATGGCCACCGCCAGACCAATGCCCTCGATTTCGCTGTTCACCACCGCAGGACATCACTCCCGGCCGCCGTTTGATAAGCCATTCACAAGGGCAAACGCTGTTGAATGCACACAATCCAGACATAACCGCGAATGCCTGCAGGCATACGCCGATGCGTTGAACTGGCCGGACAGAGGCCGCAAGCACCCACAGAGCTCTGAGGCCGACGGCATAGGCATGTCGTCTGTGATACAACATCCGGCGTCCAGCGGCCAAGAGGATTCGATGCATCCCTCGCCGGACAGTTACGAGGTTGATGCCTCTGCCGAGCGTGAGCTTATGGTCGTGATCGTCTCAGATCACAGTGGCAATGGCAACCAGCCGGGCACAATACAGTCGCTGCCCCTCGAGGAGTCTCAAACCACTCTCTTCGCGAACACGGACATCGCCGTCGACTTCGCGGACGCACAAGCTGTGATGCAGCGTCCTGACTACCAGGGCGCTTATGAGACGACTCGGTACACAGTGCACGAGCTGCAATCAAGGTCTGGGAACAGAGATGGCACGGCGCCGTACATCGTGGGTCTGATGGCGATCGCTATCTTCCTTTGCCTTGTCATTGCCGCGAGGACGGGCAGGCTGCCAGGCCTAGGTAGACGAGGGGCTGCGCATCGAGGGAATGTGAGTGTGCCTGGTGAAGAGTTGGATGATGGGGATGATGAGCTGTCTGTTTTGCGGATGGAGGATGGGCGGACGGCAGCGGAAGGGGATGTGAATGGACGGCCGGTTAGCTGATTGACAATCGCGACGAATTGGTCCTGAGTTCTATACTGTGAAGAGAAAGAAATTGGAGCAGTAGTGAAGATGCGGAAGATAGAGGAGAAGCTGGAGGAAGTCTGAGACTGAAGGAGGCGTGAAGATCTGAGAGCTAGTCGATATCGACAATCTGAAGGAGAAGAGAAACTGAAGAGAAAGGAGAAGAGCTCAATGAGAGGCGATGACCTGAAGGAAAGGAGAAGCCAAGAAGCCAAGAAGAAGACCTGCAAGAGAGGGGAAGCTGTGAGACTGAGGTGTGATTCTGTGGGAAAGGTGAGGCTTTCATGATCTCAGAGACGAATGAACCCAGGATAGTGCTACGGTATAGATACGATGCGAGTCCTCTCTGATGCCATAAATGTTGTTGTCACCGTCATACTAGTTGCTGAACATGTCAAAGCAGACGCAAAACAGCACCAACGCAGGAACGGGTCAAGTCTTCTCTGCGGTGCCATCAATTCAGATCTACGGTCCAGGGCTTGTGCAGGTAAAGCTTTCCAGGCAGCGCGCATACGACATTCTGACGCGAAATTGATGTCACATTGTCAGCTGCTCTCTGTGACCAATCACGACGCTCGACAGAAAACGTGCTCGATGCGGCTTCTCTCATTGACCTCAATCGTTGTTCGAACCTCGAAAGACTAACCCCAACGATCCAGCGCCGAACCAGATGTCGACCCGCAATCGCTCCGAACGAGCCGCCGGCATGTTGCAATTAAGTCCCACGTCTGACGTCTACTCGTGCCAATGTACTTCGTCTACAAGCAAAAGGAAAGTACGCTTCAAGACAGTCGCGACCACGTTTTCGATGAGTGGCAGCAACTTCTCTCTCTTGGCCTTTCGATGCAACCCTGAGTCTTCCTGCAGAAGCGTTGCTCAGCACTAGCGCAAAGTATTGATTATCGCGATTTGAAGTCATCTTTCTATCTGTCTGACTTCATGTACAACGTACGGTGACATCTTTATTAACCCCACCGGGCATCATCACCCAGGAACCCGCGTGGCAGTTTTAGACGCGCACAGCAATTCGAAACGCGACGATCACGTATCAAATCCATCATGTGTGGTTGATACGAATTGCTTAGCAGGCACAAGCTTCCTGCAAGCTCTGTTCCGTGGACAATCATCGATCAAGCGGAGATCGTTCGACTCTAGTCGGGAGTCAACACGTGGTCCCGCTCCCCAACCGGCATTCGGACGCATGCGCTGAACCACTCACAAACTTCTCCACCGGCACGTTGTGCTCCTTTGCATTTTCTACCATCTTTGCCTCTCGCCAAGAGGCTCCTACCCACGTGCTGCTGCACGGCAAGGTCGGCGTAGGCTGTCAGAGCGCCTGATTGACATCTTCGCCGCCTTCAGGCTCTCCAAAGCTTGTTCAAATATATCTGGCTCCCCGTTGAAGAGATCGCCCCATTTTGTTTCAACAATTCCTTGTCAGCCAAGCCCAAAGACGCTCTGACGGTGGGCCTTCTGCACCTCACTTCCTGGCCTTGAGGCCTTCCTCTTCACTCGCAGTCCTCACTGTAGTGCGCTTCCTTCTTTGATAAGTCTGTGTGGCAGCAACCTCCAGTATGGCGGACTCGTCACTCCGCAATTATGGGCTTGCCGCTCCTCACGGTCCTAATATGACTGGCGAACACACCGCAACAGCCAACATCAGTGACGCGCAAAACATGAGCATGAACGAGAAGGAGATCTTCAACCACCTCATCCTACCCAACGACTCCTACGACAGCCATGGCACCTACTGGGCTGACATGAACATCTTCAAACGTGCCAAATTCGTCAACAGCGTAGATTCTGCGGAGGCGAAGAAGGAGCTCATTTCAATCGGGCGCATGACGAAGCTTGACCCTCTGAGCCCGGTTGCTTACTATGCGAAAAACATGGTGTTGCCTGGCGCAGGTTTGCTCTTAGAAGGGTGCGTGAGAAGACCTTCAATCTTAGGTGTCACTTGGCTATTGCTAACAACTTTCCTCCAGTTATGTGCTCTTCTCCATCGGCAACGTCAAGCCGCTTTTCCAGGCTGCATTCCCGTCTTGTTGGGCCAAGAAGAGCTCTAAGAACCCGGTGGTAGTCTGCAACGAGCAATGGATCAACGCGGTTGACTACTTGGAAATTGTCGGAATCATATTCGGCCAAGTATCCATCGGCGTCATTGGTGATTGGTAAGTAAGGCGATCGAGACAAGAACCTGTACTCTTGGCTAATGAATCCTCGCGACAGGCTCGGACGACGCTGGGGTCTCATCCAAGACGCTGTCATTATGTTCATTGGCCTGCTCATGCTGATCGCCTCATGGGGAGTCACGCTAAATGGTTGGGTGATTTGCTACGCCTGGTCACTATTCTTCTACAGCATTGGCGTTGGCGGCGAGTATCCTATGACGGCCACGTCCGGAATGGAAAATGCAACAGGCTCCGGTAAGATCTCTACTCGTGAGGACCGCCTTCACCGCGGTCGCAAAGTCACGAGCGCCTTCTTGATGCAAGGCTGGGGTCAATTCTTCAACCAAGTCATTCTCATTCTTCTACTGCTCATCTTCCATCACGGCAGCGGCAACCCACCGTACTCAGAACTTGCGGCTCAATGGACGTTTCGGATCTCCTTCACCATTCCAGCAGTCGGCACGCTGTGGCTCGTCTACTATCGCGTCTACAAGATGCACAGCGCCTCCAAGCAGCTCGAAGTCGCCAAGAAAAATACGCATGTCACCGGCTACGACGTCGAGTCCCTTCGACTGACCTTCTCCCACTTCGGCTTCCGCGTGCTCGCAACAGCCGGCGCCTGGTTCGCCAACGACGTCTTCTTTTACGGCAACAAGCTCTTCCAGGGTGAATTCATCATGGCCATCTCCCCGAACAGCAACTCCGTCATGGTGATCTGGTTGTGGAACCTCGCCAACACAGGCGTTCAGCTTGTCGGGTACTACCTCGCCTCCTTCCTTATCGACAACAAGCTCTACGGCCGCAAGTGGATGATGATGGTCGGCTTCCTCGCCTGCTTCCTCTGTTTCGTCATCCCCGCGTTCGATTACGAGTACTATACCCACGCTGGTATCAAGTCTTTCCAGGCTATGTACTTCCTCTCCTCCTTCTTCAACCAGTTCGGGCCCAACGCTGTCACTTTCATCGTCGCCGCTGAGGTCTATCCCACTGCCATCCGCGCCACTGCCCATGGCTTCTCCGCCGCCTGGGGCAAGGCCGGCGCCCTCCTCGCTGCCGTCCTGTACAACTACATCACCATCGAGCAGCGCTTCTACATTGTCCCTTGGTTCGGGCTGGCAGGCATGCTGATCACCCTCCTTTTCCTACCCGACACTACCGGCCTCGACCTGAAGGAGCAAGAGCGCCGCTGGAAGTACATCCGCGAAGGCCGCGCGCAAGACTACCACGGCATCGCGGTCCACCCAAAGCATCTGTCGATGTACGAGCGCCTTCGCGGCGTGGGCAAGCACTACGATCCCCAGCTCGACTATGAGCGGAAGGTGCAGGAGCTGAGGGGCGAGTGGGAGCAGGCGCAGATGCGGAAGGCAAGGGAGGGATACCAGGAGGAGGTTGAGGACGATGAGGCTTACAGTGATGAGTTGAAGGACTACTTCACGCGGACGGCGCCGAATAGTGTGCGGGAGGAGAAGGGCACGATTGAGAGGGAGACGAGTAGTGGCGAGGAGGAGGAGAAGGTGAGGTATTAGAGTAGAGTGGGAATGATCTATGCGCGATGCGTGGCTGAACTGTGATGTAGCCGATTTTGTGCTGTGATATGTGCTCGACATCGGCCAGCGTCTGCAGTACCACAGCCTCCCGTCCCGGTCCCCTCCCATCGGCTGTAGGAAGAAAACCAGACTTGCAGAATCCAAATCTCACGCAGTCAAATAAAAGCAAGCCTTCAAAAAATAGCAGGAAATAGCGACTCCGTTTTTTGGGCTAGGCGGCAACTGAACACTAAACGCTCGGCAAACAAAAGAAACCCAGCACACCCAACACGGCTATCCGATCAGGCCACCATCAGCTACCCGGAAATCCTCCATCCAAGCTAACACGTATTCTCTCCAGTATACATCGCATACTCCCAAGTCTCCGTACCATCATCAACATAAGCCTTGGGGCCACCAGCCGCCATACTCATTCCAACCGCCTCCTGAATACCCGCCTGCATCGCCACACTCTGTTCACCACTGATGAAGTTATCTGGTCCTCCATTGGTCGTCGGGAACCCGACCATCGACTGCTGAATGCGGCCGTCGTAGGCAGCCGCGCAGGGCGAAGTCGCGATGCTGATACAGGTGTGATGGCCGGTGTAGTGGAGATTGGTCAGGCACTTCAGAGCGTCGGCGTCGGATTGCAGGAAGATCTCCGGGCCGCTGTCGAAGCAGACTTGGTATTTGACGCCGTTGGCGGCGGTGCCGAAGCCGACGTGGCAGTTGCTGTCGCTGGTGCAGCAGAGGGCGTCTTTGCCGAATTTGTTGGTGTAGATGTCACCGGTGAGCCATTGGATGTCGGAGCCGCGGGGGGCGATGCTAGTGCTGTCGGGCTGTGGAAAGGGCGTGCTGGACGCGAGGTTGGTGGACAGGGCCAGGACGCTGAGGATGGCGGAGAGACTGTCATTGCTATGTCAGTGGACATGATCGATGAGAAAGTGCTTCAGGAGGACTTACGCTGTGGGCGACATGATCAAATTAGAATTATGGTGTACTTTGGGTGATGATGAATGAATGGGCTGGGCTTGGGCGTGGACTCAGTAGGAGATCTGATCTTTGGTACGTCGGTGTGTATGAGCTGTGGACTATAATGGACTGTTTTGAGACCTTGAATGAGATACAGGCGTTGGATACAGGCTACTTGTGTGGACACTCATGCGGTTTATATAGACAACGGAGTATATAAATATCTGCCATGCCAGCCGAAAGAGGCTGCCAGCCGACCGTCGTGTGGTCTATGAAGGAGCGTACGATGTTGCCCCCAGACACTGGTTCCTCTAATCATAGGTCAAGGGAACAGTTTTCTGCTGTGGGCTTGTTTCTTCGGGCACAGATCAAGAGAGCGGCGCGGCCTTGTCCCCCACTGCTTCAAGCGCTTGACTTCCTGATGCGGTGGTTGTATCTTCTAGCATTTACAGGAAGGCGCCGTAGGATTGTCTGGTTGAAGCTTTTTGGACGGCCATTGAGCGCTACGGCAGAAAATCCGTCCGCAAGGTCGAGAACACCTGAGCCACGCAAACATCCATCAAAGATAAACAGACGTGGACCGCCCTGAACCCGGTGAGTTAACGCACCTATTGTGGCGGGTTGCGGTAAGACTTCCAAGAGCGACCTGCTTATACCTGCATATAGGGGCTTGGCAGGATCCTGCAGTATGCCGGATCTATTGTTAGGATGTGCCTCCGGAACAATACGCACAATGCGTCTGTGTATCCGTTGAATCTTTAACATAAGATTATAGAAATGTCTTGTGGGAGTGTAGAAGTTGTATATGAACAACAGCTCGGTATGCAATTGTGGAGGGTGTGTCGCCAGACAACACCCCTGGAGCGATCTTTACCCGCTCTAGACGAAGCGCAAAGCAACATGCCAATGTTCGACAACGAGAGGTGTTACATAGAGGGTCTATCGCAAAGCGGATTATTCCAATCGATGGCAAAACTTTTCACACCCGCGTCCGGCCCCGCACTGGCCTCCAGTGGGTACAGTCGACCTATTTGCCTTAGAACAAGACGGGAGGTGATACTGAAGTATAGAAACGGTCGGGCGGTCCGATATCTCGCATCCGCCTCGGCGGCAACGTATAGAAAGCCCGATCCCACCAGCGGGAAACACGTCGGCTCACACTAAGCCACAATGATCACGTGCTCTCATGCCGCTGTCAATGGAAGAATTTGTGGACGCGTTCAGCCTCAGTCTTTGTGCAGTAGCTTTGGTATGTCTTGTCGGAAATGACATGCCAGAACTCCTGATGCAGACGCAGGTCTTGGCGCTGGACCTTCGTTCAGTTTTAAGCTTCTATTAACTAGCTACTAATCTAATTGTTTTAACCTTCAACTTTTGACTGCTATTCCTCCCCACAGAGCAAGCCAGTTTCGGGTAAGACTACTGTGATGTTAGTCCTTCCTAATAGATTTGTAGGCTAAGTTGCGTACTCTGTTGACAAAGATTGATGAATGTGTGAGTAGGTGAGATGCGAGTAAGTAAATATGCAAGGGGGTGAGTGGGTGCGTATGTGGGTGAGTATGTGGGTGAGTATGTGGGTGAGTATGTGGGTGAGTATGTGGGTGAGTATGTGGGTGAGTATGTGGGTGAGTATGTTGGTAAGTGAAAGTGTGGATGTACGTGTTGTTATATTACAACGACTGGCCTCATCCGAATGAATGTGTGGCTCGTGTTGCTGTGCTAAACCGTCTTTCTGAAGATTCTGAGACTTTCTAGCGATTCTCGGATAGTTGTACAACGACGTTTTGTGATTTGCAGATGATTGCGTCGTCGCTTCTAAGTAGCCGAGAGCGCAGGCTAAGGTATCTCGCTTTGGGCCCAATTGCTTGTTCCAAGTGCAAGCATCGCCTTATTTAGAATGTTATGGCCTCGTACGGTTGTTGGTCGCTCGTCTACACCTTAGATAACCTGCCAGCCGCTAGCAACAAAAGATGCAAGTCCATCGAGATACTGCGTACGTCGCTGCGACCATCTGGACTCAGCGTTGTTCCGGAGGGGTATCAAGAACTGGATGAGCTTCTTGCATCAAGGGAGTGGACGAACTCTATCAATTCACAATCGACACTTGCTTTACCTAACATACCAAGCTCCGAACATCCAATCAAAACAATACACCGCGTCTCGTCAGATGCAATCGCACCAGCAGTCTTGCTAATATGTCAGATCAGTAGCCCAATCCTATCGTGTCTTTGAAGGAAATCAACTGAACATACCATAGACCAAAGGGCTCCGCCCGACCCGTGCCGTCTAACCTTGTCGACCCCAACAATCCAAAGGCGCGTTATGACAGCCTGCAAAAAGACCATGGGCATTCTTGGCAGATACATCTGTTCAATGATAATTGTGGGCTCAGGCAGTACCGCGGCTGGTCTGTGCGGAAGCGCCTGCGCAAGGACAACAATGGCAATGAGAGCTTTCAATATCACCAGCTTGGACATTACAAGGACTGGCAGGGTGCGGATAAGTCGGGGACCGAGCATGACCTAACGAAAAAAGAGTACGGTGAGCTGGTTCAGAAACACAGCGAGAAGGGAGAGGAGGCACGAAACGGGGATGACCACGATCTGCAGCAGAACAGGAAGCTACCTCATCGCCAGAGCATCCACTGAGCGCCCGAGCGAGCATGGTTGACGGGTGATGCGTGTGATTCGGACTGGTTGCCGGGCTTCGTCGGGCTTCGAGCCTGCGTAGAGCTCCTGCTGCTATACTCCATATGAGGACTGCCTCTTCTTTGTGGATTTAGTGGCAAACACAGGCCATACCTCCCCTCAACGGATTTGAGTAACACTCTTTCGCTCTTTCGCTTTTGCAGAACCTATTTTTCCTTGAGACTTGACACGATCGCCGAGCCAGACTCGTCCGCTCGACGATCTATATTGCTAGCATTCTTTGCAGCAGAAGCAGTCTAGCAGAGTATGAACCGCATTACATGCGGCATGGCTACTGTGATACCTACGAGCTTTAGTAGTTTGCAATGTAACCGACGATTACCAATAGTTGGGAATGCTTTTGGAGGCTATAGCTCGACTGGGTCATCACGAGCTGCTGCTTGAGCGATTGACGTAGACTTGGTTGTAAAAGGTTGCAATCCCATTCGATGCTGATGCTGACTTACCAACTTACTTTCGTGCTTCAGTTGTGTTACGTATGGCGATTGAAGTTGTTATGGCTGAATATCAATGTTTGGACGGTGCGTTATTCGGGTCTGCCGCGCAATCAGATAATGCGGGAGAGGCTTATGCCATCTCAACAACAAGCTACGACCTCTGCTCTAGCTTTCTCCGACTTCACAAACACGCGAGCCAATGCCAGCAGAGAGCGAGACATGTTAGTGCATCGACATCGATGCGCTCAGTGAAATAATGTCTCTTCTATGTAACTTCTTTTGCGATGTCGGTCTTGCTGCTACTTGTCCGTCATCGATGGGTAACACTCACAGTGCCAGAGCTGTGACGTCGTGGTCTTGTGATGTGGCAACTTCGGGCGGTCATTGTTAAGAAAGGCAGACGATTCTTGTAGCGCATATGTTTTACCTTTCAGCAAGGATTGTTTAGAACCTGACAAGTTTCAGATCGAGTAGAGCGTTGAAGGATGATTGTTGTTGAATTACCCTTGTGAGGCCGGCTGTCCACGGCCGCACGGTGATAACAACTCACACAGAGTGATTCTGTGTATTTTTGCGTGTAAATGCCGCGAGTATTTCTTACAGGAGCTTGTCGGCTCTATGCACAGCCGAGGTAGGGGACGCGCAGCCATTCCTCACGGCTCTAACATCTATCAAGACCCGAGAGAGTCTCGATCTACCCGAAACGACTGGGGAGTCCGACAGACTCAAAGCAGGCTGAAAACGGTGCTGTCCTTTGCGGTGCTCTAATATAGAGCACCGGTGACGTCGACTACCACGCTGAACACCTTACCTTTACTACATGGCGGGGGTACCGGACACCACCACCAACGTTGATCAGCGGCTGCGAACGGCAACGCATGCTATTTAAGATATCCAATGTGATTTCAGTGATGGGAAATCATTGCTGTAACCATCCGGGCCACAGAGCATCGTCTCATCAATAGAGCTTTGTGCCAGCTTTCAAAAGCAGGATTGTTGTTGTATTCCTGCACGACCTTTACGACAGCGGAGCATTCGCACAACAGAATACCGCAGTACCAACGCAATTACGAGAACCACATATATCTTTTCACTTCCCAGAATGTACGCACCTTCGTGCATTACCACCATCCACTGCTCATACTTATCGCGCAACAGGAGCAACAACAGCATCGACCAAGAAAATGGACCCGCGCTTCGCGATGATCCCAACCATCTCATTGGCATGGAGCCTGCGGTGAAAGACCACCTCGATCCCACGAAATCATACCCGCTTGCTCCAGGCGTCAAACCCGAGCACGCATATCGCACCAGCGGCTTCGGTCTGCGTAGGCGCAATGTGCCGCGCTCCAGCCCATTTGACTTGCATCTGGTGCATTGTATCGTATTGTACTTGCGCCACCTCGCGCACCGCGAGACGAGCCAGTATCAGCTTCCAGTGGACCAAGAAAAGCATAATCGCTTGCGAAACGAGCATCCGAATGCGGCGGAGCCGGACAGCCAGTAAAGTTGACGGCAGTGGTAGGAGAGCGTGCTGAGGGCGCAAGTACCAGCACCGAATGGAGTGAAAGATGAACTCGTGTAGCGTCCACCTCGGCTACCTGCCAGTACGGCAGTAAACAATTGAGCGCAACGCACAAGCCTTGCTGTTATCTCCCTGTTTGCTCTACCCTCGTTTTACCACCCCAGGGATACTGTACAATCCTCAAAGTGCTTTGAAGGGTGAGCAAAGCCGCGACCCTCTACTGATGATTCATGGGCGCTTCTTTACCGTCGTGATGAGGCGTGTCGATTCAATATAGTGTGGGGTGCTGAAAATATAGGTTCTGCTTTGCGCGTGGTTGTTATCGTTGCGCGTGTATTAAACGGACTCCTCAATAACGGCAGCCATGGCGAATGGTCGTGCCATGTTTCATGGGGCTGCGCGGCAACCCGACGCAAGAAATGACCTTGTTTCGCAACTTGAAAAGCAGCTGACAGGCGCAGAGGAGGCCTACCACTACTTGGCCATCATTGCTCTGCAAAGTGTCTCAGCACCTTTTGCCTCCGGAGCTCACAAGCAAAGCCAGATGCAAGCCTCTGCTGCTGACACACATGTCGGACCCGGATTGAGTGTCACTGATGACGAGGTCATCGCGAACACTCACCTATGCTGTAGTCATACTCTGGCGTGGCGCTCAAGGTATCATTATTATCTGCCAACTCGAAGGCAGTTGTTCGCGCAGGAACGTCCTCGGCTGCGCTGCGGTGGAGGGAGACAGCCCCTATTTCACGGTAAGGCGGATGTCGAGGCAATGGTTACCCGATCGGGAGCCAGCCAATACACGATTTCAACGAAGCTGACAAAATGGTGGAGCGACGTCTTCGATAGTAATCTCGCGCTTCCGCGGCACATGTCGCTAGCGCGCGTTTGTACCGACTACGGCACTTTGCACTCCAAGACGTGAGTCGGACAAGGTTTGGAAAAATATCTTCCACAACGGCTTCGTTTGGCTTGATCAAACGTCCTGAAACCGTTGTGCCGATGGCTGTTTGCTCCGCTGACCTCATGAACAGCCTGACACTTCAAGAGTCATGATATCAATGTGATTTTGACATCGCAGCACGCCACACGCAACATCCAAAGCGTCCAGCTTGTCGAAGTGCGGACGAGCCAGTTGCCTGACGAGGAGAAATGTATTGATGTGGACAAGCACAATTCCTTGGCGGAACGAATCGACACAGCTCGTTCGACGACGCCATTGGCCCCCATGCAGGTCCGTGTTCAGGGGTAAGGCGCTAATCTGGAGAAGCCCGGGACCGCCTCGAAATTGATGGCAGGCGTCTCCCGCGTCTGGCTGGGGCGATCTGGACCCCTAATGATTCCAGCCATGCCCGCCTTCATTTCCATCCAATGTTGCTCCTCCAGCCGCGCTGCCTCCCTCTTTTCTCCCCGTCTCCGCCCACAAGAACAAGCCGCTCTCTTTTCTTCTCTCTCTCTTCATCAACTGCTTCCAGCGCACCAAAGTCTCATACACTCGTTCAACCCAGTCACTCTCTCGGCTTTGCGCTGCATATAATTAATACTCTCCGCTAATAAACCCACCTCGACGCGTCACTCCACGTAAACATACCAGTCAATCACTTTCAGACGCACACATCAGACAAAATGCAGTTCATCATCTCCTCCATCGCCGTCTCGGCTCTTGCCTCCCTCGCTGCGGCCCAATCCCCGTTGGTTCAGGTCAACAACGCCCTGCCATCCTACGCCGCTGGCTCCACCTACAACGTCGACATTGTCGCACAGCCCGGCCCATACAGCCTGCAGCTGCGCCAGGGTGACAGCAGCGCTCTCAAGAACATCACATACTTGACCTGTAAGTTCATTTCCGCGATTTGCGCATCGCTACAAGATGCTTACTACCCCTCCAGGCTCTGGCTCCGGCAACTCCTTCTCTTTCACACCTGACAGCCGCCTGCAATCTCTGGGCAATTACGCGATCGAGATCATCCAGGGCAGCGAGATCAACTTCTCCACCGTCTTCTCCATCACCGGCGGCAACGGCGATGGCTCGGCCACTTTCCCCAACCCAGCTGGCTGCCCATCATCTGGTTCGTCCAGCTCCAGCTCCAGCTCTTCCAGCAGCTCTGCTTCTGCCACCAGCTACGGCACCGCCTCTGGCTCAATGACCACCGCCGCAAAGACCGCCAACGGCTGCGCAGTGACCCAGATCGCCGACGGCCAGCCCCAGGCTCCCGCCAGCTGCACCCCGTCCGCGTCCCCATCCGCTGTCTACAACCCACCCGCTAAGGTCACCCCCGTGCCCGGCTACAACTCCGCCGCCGCTCCCTACATGCCCCAGGTCGGCGCCACCGGCAGCCCAGCCTCCAGCAACTCCACCATGCCCACCTACTCCGTCCCGTCCAAGCCTTCCACCAGCTCCACCGTTCAGCCCGGTAAAGCCCAACCCACCGCTCCCTCCAGCGGCGCTGCTCAACTCGGCAGCTCGTTCGCTCTCCTGGCTGGTGCGGCCGCGGCCTTTGCTTTCCTCAACTAAGATGTTCGCACCTGATACCCAACCTCTACTTCACGGTGTGTTACGAATATCTAATGTTTGAGCGTTCTTATTGGGAAGCATGGTCTGGGATAGGTAATGGCTCGGATTTAGCCTACGGTCGACGGTGCGATACTGCATACTGTTCTACTTCTAGTGTGTGTAATTTAGGGAATGTGCAAAAGCACGCAGTATTCCGAATCGTTGGGCGTGAGTCTATATCATCGAGCAATGAAGTAGCGAAATTAATCCTCTCGTCCAATCTGTGAATAATCTTGTCTTTCTACCCTCCTCTATTCTTACGTGCTCTTAGTATTGAGTATATCTAGTGGCGTCAACGTCGCATATGGGTTTACTGTATTGGGATGTCGGTCAAGTCTACTGCGAAGAGAACAGAGCTCGCGTCTTAAGAATTATTTTCCATTGACGGGGAAATCTCGTCATACAACGTAATTACGATTGCACGAATGCGCAAGTAAATCGTCTGATTGAATGATGCACAGTGTGCGGTTGTCTCAATTGTGAGTCGGCCACCCCTCCAGTAGGAGAGTCGTGCCTCGGGTGGCCATCTCAAACTTCACCACTGTACATGGTCCGCTCATCACATCCACCTCACAAGCGGCGCGCACACTCGCAGCCAAGTATTAGCTCTCCAGCCCTGCGGCCGTCGCAAGTCATCAACGTAGCACGCCAATCCCGCGAACGCCAGGATGCCAGCCAGCGACAGCGACCACCCCACTCCAAACGGGTGTTCGGGTATTGCATAACCACAGAACCACGCGAGGAAACTGAAGGTGGTGATCGTGTACATGAATAGGCCGATAGCGAGAGGGACGTAACCGTGGGGTAGGCTGTCGTCCATGGTGTGCTTAGGTAGATCGCTGTCCTTGGCTAAGTTGTCGTCTTGCGATCTCGGTGCAGCTGTCAGTGGAGTGGTGCTTGTCATCCGGAGAGAGGGCAGCGACATGTCGCTGGGCGTGATGGGAGGAGACTCTTCGGAAGTCAGGCGGGGCTCCTCCGTGGCTCTGCAGATCTCCACGGTGCGAATATCTAGTTTTGTAAGTTGGATGTCTCTCTATCATGCAATCGGATACTGACATACCATAGAACGCCTCCACCGCGGGTATGACAGGCAGTATCAAGAGACACAACGCAAGTGCTTGTCCAAAGTTGAGGGCAGACTCATCGTCACCCACGATCACTAGCGACTGCGGGACCTTTACTCGTGCCCACGTCAGCTGTCGGATGCCGTAGAAGTTTTCTGAGAGCCACGTTAGCGCCACTCCGTACGTAAGTGTTTCAGGGTCATACCGAAGAATAGCCACGTCATCTGCCACAAAAACGAATCGAGGAAGTCGAGGTAGACGTAGCTGAAAAGAAGCAGGGTCTTTTGAACGCGAGTGAACATGATATGCCCCCACCTCCCATTTCTAGAGTGCAACGAGTCGATCCGTCGTTGGCAGTGGGCTCGCCGTGCAGCTGACACCTGCATCTTCCCCGTCGTGCCGCGGAGGCACAATTTCACAAATTTGGACAGATACGCCAAGCTCAGCAAAATGAACAACAGCATCGCCACGACCCAGCGTGGTGAAAGTCGCATGCTGAAAGAATGCTGCTTCAACCGACACTGCGCCGAGACGCTCACAGGCGCATCCGCGTACATCACGACGAGTCCAATCACCAACATGACGTACAACACGAACATTCCCGCCATACGAGCGTACTTCAGCGCCGGATTCTTGTTCAGATAACGCTTCAGTAATGAGAGAGTGGACAAGTGCGTTGTCGATGAGAACCACGCAAGCACCACAATGACCAGGAAATGGTACGTGGAGAGCGTGCAGTGCTTCGCGTACCCCAGACAGCATAACGCGAGGCCAGTGCAGATCTGCTGGTCGCTGAGAGCGAGGACAAACCGTTCGAGTGCGTCCCGGCGGTTGTGCTTCACGGTCAGGTCATTCGTCGAAGCGGCGAGTCGCAATCCCAACAGGCGTCGGGAACACCGCTGGACTGTCCGTATGAGGCGCCGGTCAAGATCGTTGAGCAGCCCGTTACCCTCGTCACCATCCAGATCGCGAATGGCATCCGCGAAGTAACCAGTGATGATCGCCAGTAGGACGATGGCGGCCGTGACGCAGAATGCCACGATGATCTGAAATTTGTCAGATCTGACGCCGATGGAAAGTGGATGATTGTTTCCTTACTCCTACTCCTGCAATATCTCGGTCGGACGGCCAATCTGGGAACTCACGGCACGTGAGTTCTTCTGCCTGACAGTAGTCTATCCCGAAATCTCGTGCCATGGTGAGAGCGGTGCTCTAATTGCCTCGAGCGTAGTATGAACATCAGTTGCGAGAGAGGCGCTTGAGTGAGATTTTAAAACTTTGACAATTCTGCATGAACGAAATGAATGGAAATGTGAGAAAGGTAGGAAAGACGATTGGCGAGAGATGCATGACAAGCCTCCGCCACAATGATCATTGTAGGCGTCAGAAAGCAAAGTACTGTATCGTTGTAGCGGAGGGTCGAGAAGCAGCCTTGCAGGTGCTCTGCGGGCGTGAGAGATGACCAGGAGTCCGCGCCGTCCGGCCTGTATGGAGAGTTTGAGCAATTTTGCCTCTCACGATAGATCGAGGCCAGTAAGAAGAACCGTTTCGAAAATACATCAGCGCTGCAGTCACGATACAAGTAAATATTGGAAAGAAGAAGTCGGCGGTGCAACAACTTAGCCTCGGAGGCTTTTTGCCTCACCGGTAATACGTGATTGCCCGATAAGGCAGGTGCCGTGCGTGCCAGGACAGCGTGCACGTGACAGCAAACCTCGCACGTCAATCTCTAATCTGTCTCCTCTTTTCACAGCCCGGAGGTTACATCCTAAGCTGCATCTTCTTTCCCCGATAACCCGTGTCGCTCAGTGCAATACATAGTGATATATGACCCTTCAGCGTGCCAAGCATGCCAAGGCAAGGAGGACGCCCCGTCGCATATACTTCACCTTGCAACCACTGCCATCACATTTCCCAAGCTGTCTAATGGTGGCACCTGTAGCGTTGTGATTCCTACTGGGTGTTCTGTCTACGAGGCAGGCTGGGCTGCTGAGCCCTAACACGAACTCCTCAACTTGACGGGCGGCCGCCTACACCGCTCCGCTAGCGCTCATGCTGGGGCCGAGTTGGTGTCGAATACGATGGAAGACAACAGCTCCTCAACCAGGTTTGTGCATTTCAGCAGAAGGGCTGAGAGCTTAAGTATCTGCTATTGGCTCCAATGCGGTACAGTCGCCTAGGCGAACACTCGATGTGAATCATGCAACGCTCGATACAAGAGGGTTTGGTACGCCAGTCACGACTACTCGAGCTGCCCCAAACCAACCCTCAAGTACTGGGCATCTCGTACAATTTATCGCACTGCCGTAATAGGTAACTAGTCGGGCAAAGATGACCACCCCATCAGCAGTGCTTTCCACTACCCTTCAGAGACTGACAGATGTCAAATTTACCGAGATTGAGAAGCAGCTAAACTCGTTCACAGACTTTAAGAAGAAGACACTCGACGATGCCGACCAGCAGCCGTCTCAACATGATCGGTTACGCATTCTGCTGGATGCTGTCAAGGCCAAACAGATCTATGGGAACTCTGAGTGGCTCGACATTGAGAACAACCGGCGGCTCGTTGACCTCTCCAAGCACGATCCATCTGTGCCACAGTCTTTACTTGACGGCTTCGAGAAACACCTCCGATCGCTACTGGCTGGCAGGCAACGCTCATTCGAGTTTGCCCGACTGTATGCTCGATTACTTGGCGAGTGGATCAACCCGGGCGAAGAGCCAATCAACAACGTCGAGCAGGGTGCTACTCAAGTCGTCGAAACTCACGATGACTTTGAATTCGTGGAGAAAGACCGTCTGGAGCAGCTACGCAGGAAGTTTGAGTCCGTGGCGTTCACCGCGAGACACACTGATGAGGCTGAAATCGACAAGTATCTACACTCGTTGTTCCAAGGTGAAGACAACGAAACCCTATTGAAGAAGCTACAAGAGAGTACTCGGTCTTTCGCTGAAACCCTCGCATCCGACCACAAGCCTTTCAATCCTGAGACCATTCGTCACTCAATCAAAGGGCTCTTCAAAGAGGATCTATTGAAAGAAGAGAAGAAGACCATCCTTCAGGAGTTCGAGAAGAGCGATACCATCCTAAACGAGATTGCGGATGTTCTCAATCTCCGATTCGCCGATCTTGAAAATTGGTCGTGGGACGCACCCAACGGCCTGGCTGTGGAGCCTCGACGTCAGCTAAACGGCAAGTATCGAGTGATGGCGGACGAGGTAAATCCAGGGGTAATGAGTAATATCATCTCAAGACGTTGTTACTAACCACACCGCCTCTGTAGGATGTCCTCCAAGCCCTCTTTCTTCACACCATCGGAACGTACTGGGCCATCCACTTTAAAACCGAGTGGTCTACCCTAGCGCCATCCGACAATACCAACACCGGATTCTGGAAGGAAGCCTTCTACGCTCCGCAGGACGCTTTTGACCAACGCAAGTACTTCACGGCGCTTGAGACACCAGGCAACGGCCAGACAGTCGTAGCTAAGCAACGTCACCAGCGGTCAAAATTCTTGCTGGCTCAACTGCCTAAGTCGGCTGAAGAGAGTAATGCCAATCCATACGATGAAGAGGATGATGATGGTGGAGACGAGGATAAGCCTTCTTCGCCGCTCAAGCAACGCATTCTTCGACGACTGGCAACAGATATCATCCTTGAGCGGACTCTTCATGGTGAGGTGGCGGCCTTGCAAGGTGACCTGCATTGGTTTGCACCAGGCCTCCCGCATACCACCATGCTGGCCGTTCTACGCTTCCACGGTGTACCTGAGAACTGGCTCAAGTTCTTCAGCAGCTTCTTGAAGATGCCACTAAACGTGGCCGCTGGCATAGACAAGACCGAAGGTTCCGTGCGGATCCGTGAGCGTGGGACACCGATCGCCAGCATGATGAATGTCTTCCTTGGTGAGATGATTTTGTTCGGCATGGACATGGCCGTGAACCAGAACACTGGGCTGTTTCTGCTGCGTCTCCACGACGACTTTTGGCTGTCAGGCGAACCTAAGAAGGTCACCGATGCGTGGTCCACCATCAAGGGCTTCGTGGACATTATGGGTCTAGAGCTCAACACGGGCAAATGCGCCTCCGCTTACCTACGCGACTCCAGCAAAGATCCGGTCCCTACCAATGACTTGCCAAAGGGCACCATCTCAATGGGCTTCCTCAGACTCAACAGTGACACTGGCGAGTGGAAGATCGATCAAGACGCCGTCTCCGCTCACATCCGCCAACTGCGTAAGCAGCTCTCGGCCTGCACCAGCGTCTTCGATTGGATCTCGACATGGAACAGCTGCATCGGGCGTTTCTTCAACTTCAACTTCGGCGAGCCCGCCGCCTGCTTTGGTCGCTCCCATCTTGACAGCATACTTGAAACCCACCGCCGCATCCAAGCCGAGCTATTTGACTCTGAGGGCAACAAGAGCAAGAGTGTCAGCGAATATCTGCGTGGTGTGATCGCCAAGCGCTTCGACACCCGGGCGGAAGAGATACCAGATGCGTTCTTGTTCCTACCCCAATCCCACGGTGGGCTGGGTCTGAAGAACCCCTTCGTTTCGCAGTTCATCCTGCGAGATGATTTGGACACAGAGCCGGACCAGCTAATGAGGGACTACGACAAGCAAGAACGGCAAGACTACAAGAGTGCGAAGAAAGCATATGACTCCACGAATCCGCGCACACGCCGCGAATGGATTACCCAAGTCTGGGGCGACGACCGCGCCAAAACAACCTCCAACGTCCCTGATCCGTCGCAGGGTTTTATATCTTTTGACGAATGGACAGCGTACCGCGAGTGTCTGAGCAAGCAACTCGGCCATACCTGGGAACGTTTACAGGGGACACCACAACCAACACAGATAAATGGATGGGGCATCGATGGTATTTATGACGGCCTTAGCCAGGACGAGCGGTGGGTCATGGGGATACACAAGGATGAGCTGAAGCGTCTGTTTGGGGGGCCGCGCATCGTGGATAAGCATCTGCTGCCGTTGGGCGTCCTCGAGATGATGAACAGCCGCAAGGTGACGTGGCAGATGGTGCTGTGAGGGGCGCATTGTAGGCAAGGACGCTCGCCATAGATACTTTGCTGTGCTGTGCCAAATGAAGCATTGCTGTAGATACTGAACGTTGATGAGATGGATCCATCACTTATCATCTCTAATCTTAACAAGAGCGTAGTGTGCTTGTGAGAAGCGTCAGGGCATACAATAGAGTGAACCAGAGAACATGTCAGACGGAGAACAGGTGAGGCAGAAAACAGGTGATGCAAAGATTCTATTCACTACATAACTCAGTATACATACTACGGACACTGCCGACCCAAGTCAGTGGAGTCCTGTCTGAACATGGGAAAGACCAGGCGACTCACCATACCGATCATGACGGAAGACTCACGTCATGGGCCCAGAAAGCGCGCGGAAAACCAGTGTGATCTTATTCCATCAGCTTTGAGAGACTCTACTACAGAGTGGGATTAGATGGGCTTGACTCTTAGATAGCGAGGGAGGTCATCATTGCAGGCGAGGCTCAGCAATCCCTGTATCTTCCTCACCCGCCTCAGCTTGCTCGCAGAACGCATTGACCGATGATGACGAGTTTGAACGGCAACACGAGCGGCTGAAGGCTTCGAACTGAAGACCATGGAGCCGTGTGAGGCGTTGCTGATCAGTCTGAGGTCACCTGTCGAAGGCTCGTGCAAGTGCTGTGGTGTGGTACGCTGGATGAGCTGGAAAGATTGACAGTAGCACAAGGAAGCGTGCGTGACGGTCGACCTTTTCAAAAGAGAGGCGGTGCGAAGAGAGACTAAATGTTCTCATAAAATGACAGCTAGAGGAAGATGTAAAGTAGAAGGTAGCGAAGAGGAAGAAGAGGTAGAGGAGCGGCCTAAACCCCTTGACACGCCTAGGATGATATTTGCAATAGGGTAGCAGCAACAGATTGGAAGCCTCCGTAGAGCTTCTAACGATGTCTTGCATTGCGATACTACCGAAGGTATACGAGATGATCAATAATGAGCAGAGGAAAGCCTTTTGCTAGAAGCCAGTATTGCGCACCGGCGCAGTATTTCATCTTTCTCCGCTCAAGGACGCACGCTAAGGGCAAATTCTGGAAAGATGAGGGGGGAAGGACTTCAAGCCGAAGAATGACCCGCCAAACAAGTACAGTCCAGCAATGTACCTGTGACGAGAGATGGCTTGTTAGGTCTGAGTTTGCAACATGTGCGCAACGAGACGTTTGCACGCCAGAGTTGCTGTGCTACGAAAATGCCGCCGTCCAACCTTCACTCAAGTCACACCTCGTACACATTCTCACTCACTGGTCACGTCAGAGTACTGCGCTGCCTACATGCTACAGCTGAACTTCTGAAGCGTGTATTCGGCACCTGTAATTATTTGAGCATGGTGTGAGACATGGGAATGCGCTGAAGATGAGTGTTTTGCAGCTTCAGGATATGCGCGACAGCCCCCAGCATCAATGCCATGAACTTCTTCATAGATATCAATATTGCACATCACAGCTGGGGTGCTGGGTATATATCAAAGGAGGTAAAGCCAAAAGCGGGAAACGGTGATGATGATCGTTATGCAGCTCAGCCTTGCGTAGACGCGCTAGACGCCCACAAGCGCCGCCCTTTCCATCCCACCAGTGACCAGAGTAGGAAGCTTCAGGTCCTCCTGCACAGAAAGCAACCTACAAACTACCACCTCCTCCATAATCTCACGAACACGCACAGATTGACTCTCGGTCCAATATATTCTAATCACAGGCACATTCCCTCCTCATGCGCACCAATACAGAGTGATTGTCATCCTCTCCCCGCCTTACTCAGCCGCCTGATTCTCCACTACGCGCTCCACCGCCTTCGTAACCGCCTTACACCGGCGAGCTTCCATTCTGTCGCTCTTCCATAGCGCATCTAGTTTCCTCACGCGCCATCGAAGGTTCAGGTCATTCACGCGGACCTCTTAGCTCCTCCTCGACCTGTCCTTAGACACCGCTCCGAAGGACCATGGTAGAAGCCGAATCAAGCACTCCAACATGGAAGTTCACTCAGTACGTTGCCGCAGCATATAGCGCCCTGGCCCACCTTTTTCGCAATGTCGCAGAGGCATCCGAATCATTATCGAACGATCTCAAGTGGCGCGGTTTTACTGGAGGCGAAGCGGCTGACTGATTCTTAGATGCTTCGGCGACAAAGGCGACGTAGAAGACATCACAGAAGGTGAGTGTCCGATTCAGACTCTCCACAACACTGATTCGCCGCTGCCCCCTAGTATGGTGAGAGCTCGAAGGCGGAATGTTTACTAATGACAGCCAGCTGATATAATATCTACCGTCGAATTCGATCAAACGGGCAATTATCTAGCCACCGGCGACAAGGGCGGTCGCGTCGTCTTGTTCGAACGCAATGATACGGTGAGCAGGACGCGCGTCAGATTTCACGGGGCCTCTTTGACTAACGCACACCGCAGAAAAAGAAGACATGCGAATACAAATTCCACACAGAATTCCAATCACACGAGCCCGAATTCGACTACCTGAAGTCCCTTGAGATTGAGGAGAAGATCAACAAGATCAAGTGGTGTCGGAGACAAAATGCATCACATTACCTGCTCTCCACCAACGACAAGACCATCAAACTCTGGAAAGTGTTCGAGAAGTCACTGAAGGTCGTCGCAGAGAACAATCTCACACAAGATGTAACACCAGGAGGCCCAGCAGGTGGGAACGGCGCAGCGCTCAGGAACCCCAACGTCCATTTTCGAAGCACAGCAGATCTGAAGCTACCGAGATTAACGCATCACGATACTGTCGTTGCTGCGGTACCACGAAAAACATACGCTAACGCACACGCATACCACATCAACAGCATATCGGTGAACAGTGACGGCGAAACATTCATCAGCAGTGACGACCTGCGAATAAACTTGTGGAACCTGAACATTCAAAATGAGAGCTTCAACATTGTCGATATAAAGCCCACAAACATGGAGGAGCTAACAGAGGTCATTACCGCCGCAGAGTTCCATCCGCAGAGTTGCAACTGGTTCATGTACGCGAGTTCGAAGGGCACGATCAAGCTCGCGGATATGCGAACGAAAGCACTATGTGACGAGCATGCCAAGCGTAAGCCTTTACCTCACCGGTGCTGCGTGGTAGAGATGCTAATTTTCATCCAGAATTCGAGCAAGAAGAAGATCCCGCATCGAGATCATTCTTCTCGGAGATCATCTCCTCGATCTCGGACGTACGATTCTCGAACGATGGCCGATACATTCTGTCTCGAGATTACCTGACGGTCAAGATCTGGGACGTCAACATGGAGAGCAAGCCAGTCAAGACGATACCGATACATGAGCACCTCCGGCCAAGATTATGCGACACGTACGAGAATGATAGTATCTTCGACAAGTTCGAGGTCGTATTTTCTGGCGATGCGAAGAACGTCATGACCGGCAGCTACAATAACAATTTCATGATCTACCCGTCCGAGCCCGAGCAAGAGACTGAGGTGGTACTGCAAGCTGACAAGTCGGCGTTCAAGGCGAAGAAGGTCGGTGTGCCAACGCCGATGAATTCGACGAGTCCCACCGCACCAGCGGCGAAGAAAGGGTCAAGAACGAGCAGTCCCGCTGCTGGACCTGGCGCTCGGATGCGAAAGGAGACTGATGCTGATCAGATTGACTTCAACAAGAAGATTCTGCATATGAGCTGGCATCCGTTTGAGGATAGCATAGCTATCGCTGCGACGAACAACGTGAGTTATGCTGTTGCTCGTAAGACTGCTCAATCACTAACATCAAACAGCTCTTCGTATTCTCTGCATTGTAATCGCCACGCCGGCTTCAACGAACGAGTAGACTTGTCGAACACCAACCCCATGGGCAGTATGAGCAAGCCGATACAAGGCTGTAAAGGGATGCCACTGGACAGTGCAGGCAGTACGACGGACGCAAGCATGTCACGAGACACGACTACAAGACTGAACGCGAAGATGAGCAAGCCCACAACATGTGGTGTTTGGCAGACCCTGTAGGGGTGACTAGCTAATTGGTGCGTTGGAGGTCGTCCTTCAGCGCTAGTAATAGTCATGGCGAGCAATAGAGTATCATATCGACCGCGCCTTTTTGTTGGCTCCTCTACATAAAAAAAATCCTCGCTGCGTCTTCATATACTGTGATTTTTCAAAAAAAGGGAGGCCTGACATGCATACCCTGCCAGATCTCTGCTGCGTCTGCAATGGTTCGGAAGACGTAGATGAGATAACCTCATTTGATCCCTCCAGCTTCAACATGAGGTGACAATCCCTTGAATTGAAGATTCTTATTCTGAATGGCTCGTATGGCTCTCGACGCAGCTTACGCTCTCATCTTCGGCGGTTGTTGTTCCAATGTAAGTTTCTACAATCCACTCAGAGCAGACGAAGGCTCACAGCATGGAAGCTGAACCCGGGATGAACCTCAGGTCTTTGCCCTTGAGGCTATCGTAAAGTAAGTACACCCCTTTTGCAGCGATTGCCATCGCTGGTCGCGAATGTCCTCGGAAGAGAGGTGCTAACACAACGCAGACATCAACCCGACTCCGGCCTTCTCATCACCGTCGTCCAATTCGCGCTCGTTGCACTCTTCGTCCTACCATCTCAGCTGCAATACAACCCCCGGCCCGCCAAAGCCATCGCACGCTCGTCCCCGCGTAATGCTCAGAACCATGCTCCACCCAAGACCGGCTGGACCCTCGCCCGACCTTCGCTCCCACTGGAGCGCATCCTAGTAATGTCCACCACCTTCTTCGCCGTCAACATCCTCAACAATTGGGCCTTCGCCTTCCAGATCTCCGTCCCACTGCACATCATCCTCCGTTCTTTCGGATCCGTCACAACGCTCTTCGTGGGCTGGTTATACGGCCGACGCTACTCCACGGTCCAAGTCCTAAGCGTGGTCGTGCTGACAATCGGAGTCGTTGTAAGCGCCTGGGCGGACGCCAAGAACAAGGGCAAGGACACGAGCATCGGCGTTGGGCCTAAAGGTGGAGAGAAGGGGGGTAAGGGTGGAAAGAACGACGATACAGGCAGCATGGCAGCGGGCGTCGGCATTCTGTTCGTCGCGCAAGTCGTCAGTGCGTGGATGGGCGTGTACACGGAGCGGACGTACGCACGGTATGGGCGGCATTGGCGCGAGATGCTGTTTTGGAGCCATGTCTGTGGTTTGGGGTTTAGCACACTGCTTGCGCCGACGCTGTACCGGCAGTTCACGCGTTTGGTGAATACGTCGGACAGCACTGGATCACTGCTACCCGCCAGCGTCGCGAACATCCTCCAGCCAGCTCTGGACACCAGTTTAGGAAAGCAACTGGCGAGCATCGCGCCGCCGCAAGGAGTTCAGCTGTTGTTGCTGAACGCGCTCACGCAGGTCGCGTGCATCTCGGGCGTGAACCGGTTGAGTGCGCATACGACGGCGGTCACAGTGACGGTGGTGCTGAATGTGAGGAAGCTGGTGAGCTTTTTGCTGAGCTGTGTTATCTTTGGAAACCACTTGAGTGGGCTTATGATGGTGGGCGCGGGGATTGTGTTTGGGGCGGGTGCGGTGTATGGGTGGGATGGGAGTCGGAGGCGGGGTCAGAGGACGGAAGAGCGTGGGAATGAGAAAGGGGAGGGAAAGAAGCAGCGCTGATGTGAAATGGCTGCCTGAGACGTTGTTCACGAAGCATGATACAGTACAGAAATATTCAAGGATGCATAGCCAGAATCAGATACATGCACAGAATCATTACAGCAGACGGCGAATTTTGAATTGGCCTTGCCGGTATTCATACAATAGTACAGGTGTCTATCAACGCCTTGCCATGCAACGATGCTGCTCCTCGGCCTTTCAAGCCTTTCCCATTAGTTGTACTGAGCGTACGCAGCCGTGGAGTTGAACTTCAAATTGCCCTTGATGACCTTGTCGACAGCCGCCAGAAAGTCCTTCTCGCTCGCCACCTTTCTTCTCGCGCGGATCGCAAACATACCCGCCTCGGTCGCAACACTTCGCAGCTCGGCCCCAGTGCTGTTGGGGCACAATCTCGAAATGAGCTCCCATCGAATGTCACGCTCGACCGACATGCTCTTCGCGTGGATCCGCAGAATATTGGCACGACCCTCCATGTCCGGCAGGCTGAACTCGATCTTCCTGTCGATACGCCCAGGTCTCATCAATGCTGGATCCAATGTGCTGGGCCTGTTCGTGGCGAACATGACCTTGATGTTACCTCTGCTGTCGAAGCCGTCAAGCTGCGTGATCAACTCCAACATTGTTCGCTGCACCTCGTTATCACCGCCCGCACCGTCGTCGAAACGTGCACCGCCAACTGCGTCGATCTCGTCGAAGAAGATGATGCAAGCCTTCTTTGTTCGCGCCATCTCGAACAGCTCTCGCACCATACGCGCACCCTCGCCCACGTACTTCTGAACCAGTTCACTGCCGATCACGCGGATGAAGGTCGCGTCTGTTCGATTTGCCACGGCTCTTGCACACAGCGTCTTGCCTGTCCCTGGCGGTCCGTAGAGCAGCGCTCCCTTCGGCGGGTCAATACCAAGATTCATGAACCGCTCCGGCGACAACAGCGGCATCTCCACCACCTCTCTTAGCTTCTCAATTTGCTCCTTGCACCCGCCAACATCTCCATACGTGACATCCGGCTTGTCTTCCACCGTCATCATTGTCACGCTCGGATCAATCTTGGGCGGCAGCGGCAGCATAATCTGGTACTTATTCCGGTCGACACCCACGCGCATCCCCTCTTCAATATCCGTTGGACTCACGCGCTCCCCCAGATTCACCACAAACTTTGCAATCTGCTTCACGTTGATCACATACTTGCTCTTGTCCTCGTTTTTCTCGTCCGGGATGATCTTCGTGCACCGCGCCACCTGCAGCGGCTGCTCCTCGCTCATGCGCTGTCGGTCCGCCGCGACATCCCAGAGGTGCGGTACTGCGAGCCCGGTGTCGGACTCTTTGATGCCGGTCTTCTCGTTGATGGCCGTCTGCCGCTCTTTAATCTCTTTCTCGAGCTTCTTGAGCGAGCCGGCGTAAGGTGCCGCGCCGTAGGTTTTGAGGACTTGGATGTCTTCGTCGCTGAGGGGCGTGATCTTCTTTTCGGGCTCTTCGTCGTCGGCGAATTTCTTTTCGTACTTTTCCCAGTTTTGGCCGGTTGCAGAGGGCATGGTGGGCGGTTACAGCGACGGGGAGGGGGGAGTGAGAGATGGAGGATAGCGAAAGCGGAGTAGGAAGGTCGCGTGGAGGATAGATGGGGAGGTGCTGATCTTCTCGATGGACGTCTGCGGGTATGGTGAAGCCTCTGAAGAAGACCGTTTCCTTCGCGAATTGACAACGGTAGGATAGATGCAGTCGTGAAGATGAAGTGAAAGTCGATGGTGTCGGAAGGCAAGCGTCTGATGATGCGTCTGGAATAACGGTCACCGAGCTCCCGAACAGGAAACTTTGGACACGCGAAGTCGCGTCGTCAAATTTTTGGCCGAAGCGTCGAGCCCTTCCGCCTCAAGCTCTATCACAACGCTGCACGACTAAGCACTTACTACGTACAATATGGCAGCTGCAGCGATCGCACCTACGCAAGCCGGCAACAATGCCTTCCGCGACAAGGATAAGCCTGCCGCTGTACGCACCGCAAACATTGTCGCAGCACGAGCTGTGGCAGATGCGATCCGTACATCACTCGGCCCGAGAGGCATGGACAAGATGATACAGACGAGCAAAGGCGAAACACTGATCACGAACGATGGCAACACAATGCTGAGAGATATGAGCGTCATGCACCCAGCCGCGAAGATGCTTGTGGACCTGGCGAACGCACAGGATGTGGAGGCAGGAGATGGCACAACATCCGTCGTGGTGATTGCGGGAAGCTTCCTCGGTGCTTCAGAGAAGCTGCTGGGACGAGGACTGCACCCGACTGTGGTCGCGGAGAGCTTCCAGCGTGCTGCTGCGAAGGCGGTGCAGATTCTGCATGAGATGAGCATACCGATTGATCTGGGTGAGCGAGAGACCTTGTTGAAGGCAGCGACGACGAGTTTGTCAAGCAAGATCGTGAGCACCGAGCCTAAGCTTGCACCTATGGCTGTGGATTCTGTCATGCGGACCATCGACCCGAAGAATGCGGAGAACGTGGATCTGAAGAACATCAGAATAATGAAGCGCGTGGGCGGCACAATTGATGACAGCGAAATGATCGATGGGCTGGTATTGCAGCAACAAGCGGTGAAAAGTGGTGGTGGACCGACACGAGTGGAGAAGGCGAGGATCGGTCTCATTCAATTCCAGCTGAGCCCGCCAAAGCCCGACATGGAGAATCAGATTGTGGTCAATGATTACAGACAGATGGACAAGATTCTGAAGGAGGAGCGGACATACTTGCTGAACATGGTGAAGAAGATCAAGAAGGCGAAGTGCAATGTGCTGTTCATCCAGAAATCCATCTTGCGAGATGCAGTCAATGAGTTGAGCTTACACTTTCTCGCAAAGACGAACATCATGGCAATCAGAGATATTGAGAGGGACGAAATTGAATTCATCTGCAAGAGCACAGGATGCAAGCCAATTGCGGATATTGATTCGTTCTCGGAGGACAAGCTTGGCTCGGCAGATCTGGTGGAGGAAGTGAACGACTTGGGTGCGAGATTCGTCAAGGTCACCGGCGTGCGTTCATCACCGCCTCCTGCGCCATCGGCGGATGGCAAGTCCTCGGTCTCGGCGGGCAGCAAAGACGCACACCCAAGAACCGTGTCGTTGCTCGTTCGTGGTGCAAATCAGCTCGTACTGGACGAAGCTGAGAGATCCCTGCACGATGCACACTGTGTCGTCCGCTGTCTAGTCAAGAAGCGAGCAATGGTTGCCGGTGGTGGTGCGCCGGAGATTGAGATCGCTCACCAGCTCACAATGCAAGCGAGAGAGCTCACAGGTACAGAGGCAGTATGCTGGAGAGCATTTGCAGATGCATTGGAGGTAATACCGACGACGCTAGCCGAGAACGCTGGACTCAACCCGATCAAGGTCGTCACGGAGCTGAGGCATCGCCACGCCTTGGGCGAGCAGAACGCTGGCGTGAGCATACGCAGTGGAGGCGTCAAGACCGACATTCGCGAAGAGAACGTCATACAGCCCCTACTTGTCAGCACGAGTGCGATTGAGCTGGCGAGCGAGACGGTCAAGCTCATCCTGCGGATCGATGATATTGCGCTGTCTAGGTAGGTGGACAGAACGTGCGCACGTCGAGCCTTGTACAATAGATGTCCAATTCAAAAGCAAGCGTGGTGCTACAGGCGCGTCGCTTGTGACATTCTCAGCACCGCAGACCGTCGTGACTCGAAAACAATCATCCCAGAGAGAGCAGATGGGCAGCCGAACGACTCGAGCGACTTCGCCACAACCTCTGATGCCAACATGGAGGAGAGGACAGTCGCTGGAGACGTGTGCTTACTGCAGTAGTGCGCGGTATATGTTTGTGCTACTTGGACTTCACGTACTGCGCCACCACCACAGCTTGAGACGAGAGGTGTATGCGGCTCTGCTGGTAATGGTGCCGCCCCCAGCTTGACCGGGCCGTGTGAGGCCTGCATGTGCACCTGAGCTCACCAAGCGCGTCTTGTGACCGTTTTGCTCACCCCCTCGAGCCAAATTGTTTGCTCCCTTCTCAACAATAACACGCAGTGCTCGCTAAGGGTATCGCATAATTGCACAAATATCGTCTCGAGGATTGCAGCGCTATGCAGCAAGCACCAAGAGCTTGACTGTTGCCATTGGCTGCCCACCATGGGCATTGGTTGCTGTTCAATGCCTACCTTGGGCATCTGCCTCTACTTTAAAAGTCTCCAACCCTCCAATGCCTCTTTCAGTCCTGCTTCCTTTCGTCTTTCTTTCTTCCTTCCTCCAAACTTCTGTACATAAGGTCCTCAACCTCCCGATGCTTGTATATTGTATATGTGACGACTCCTGTAGATTCATTGTATAGGTGGTATCAATATTCCAATTACGCCGACAGAGCCATAGCTTTGGAGCTCGACGTTACCCAATGGCTTGGGAATAGCCGACCGAAAAGTGTTCTGGACTTCACTACGATCGAACATGGATCAAGCCGGACAACATTACCGGTCAGCACAAGATCATGATTGTATCGACAGCAACACAAACGGCATGGATTGGGACGGAAGTCCAACGCAAGATAGAGGTCATGAAAACGAGGAGTTCTATACCGAAGCAGATCTTCTCTCTGAACTCGCTACTCTAACAGCACATACAAACTCCAATACCCAAGACAATACCGAACTAAGCGGCCTCCACCAGCCCGTATCTGGGTCCAATACAACTCCTGACCAACCATCCTACCCCTTTGGTGAGCACCTCTATGCCCTTGACGCAATAATGAATAGCTCTGCTCGCAACGTATGGCAGCATGACTGGGATATGACGCTTCAAACGGCCGGTCACAATGTTTCGCACGATGCTCCTCACAGCTCTGAACAGGCTGCAGCATCCGCTCAGGCCGCAAGCCCGGGGCCACCCCGAATTCACAATCAATCGCGTGACGGGATACAAGCGGCAGCTTTGAGCAGGCAGCGTGCTGGCCCAGGAGTCATCCGAGATGTCATTGAAGCTCAAAAAAAGCCGAGACCAACTAGTTCGAAGCGCAAAACCCAACAGCTGACGCCGTCATCTTCTGTGACGGGGCGAAAGAGACGCAGTACTATTAAGACACATACAGCGCAGAAAATTAGCTCCGCACTCGCAAGCAGAAGCCGCGCACAGTTACTACTCCAAGCGTTAGAGCCACGCCATCGTGAGGAGGTGCACAAAGCTGCGCAAGACTTCCTTAAGAGAGCGTCGGCAATCTCTGTGGTATGTTTTGGGGCGCGACCTTTCCACTCGATTAAATTTGAAGAGTTGATCATACGTCTAATCTAGCTATGCTCAAAGCTGACAATCAACTCACAGCTTTCTGAAAACAACTTAGATGATGTGTTCTCCCTCATAATCGAAGTAGCGAGATTATCCAATGAGAGGATTCAACAGCATGCGCTTCCAGCAGCTCAGACCCCGGAGGCAACGGTCCAACCTGACTTGCAGGTCCAGGACACCTTACTGATGGCACGACTGAGGGCTGAGTTGGAAGCCCGGAGACACCGCTCGTGTAAAACTCGGGGAAAGCCAAATGGACCAATACCCTGTTTGCGATCCGGCTGTCAAGCAAGATTCCATGATGTAGGGGCATGGGTTCGTCATATCAAGCAATTGTGCCCCTCTCGGCTCTGGGCGTGCCACATTGATTACCAGTTCTTCGATCGGCCAGATAGACTTGCGGATCACATGGCGAAGGAACATTCCGAGCTTGAGCAACCTCATATTGACCGGCTGATCGAGCGAGCACCGTTAGATGTCCCATTCTTGGCCGAATGTGGTTGGTGCAGACCCGGCACGTTCAAGTCGACAAATTTCAACATGTTCTTCCTCAAACATGTCTTGTCTCATATCAATGGAGATCTGGCGAAGGAGCCTCCGTGGAGCAAAGAGGAGTGGCGTGCGCCCTATCCACCACTTCCTGCAAAACCTGACAGAATGTGGAGGGAACCGCGCCCTGATGATAACCCGAGTAAGTTCTCCGCGCTGCCGAGAGAAAACGACAGCGAGGACTCGGACGATGACGACTACGGCAATCCCGGGCCAGGGCCCAGTGGAGGCTCTGCGTTTCCGCATGGCGCTCAGGAGGTGACGCACGGTCACAGCCAGCCGCAACAGCAATACTCTATAAGTAACGGTACTCCACCCGACGGTACTCGAAGCCAGCAAGAAACTGGCGGCGAATCAAATCGTCAAGGCCATGGCGACTCTTGCTCGGCAGCTCAGCTCTACCCGGCTCCAGGTGAGAGCACCGACACTTACCCTTCCTCTGTGCAGTCTGTCTTTGCAGCTACGTGCGAACACGCGCGTCTTCGCAGGTCCTGGCTGGTATCCACTACTCATCCTCTCGATGCTGAGGCTGCTTCGGGCTACCGACATATTCGAACACTGTTCGAGGGTGGCTCAACATACGTCGATGAGGTTCAACAGCGCAGGAGCGGTAGACTATTCGCTCGAAAATGCCTCAAGAAATCACACACAACGCCGTTGACATCTGAAACTTTCGCACGCGAGGTCGACAACACGCGACGATTGTGTCATTCGCATCTTGTGCAGTTGGCGGACTGTTTGAACGAAATGTCGTCCTTTAGTCTTATCCTCCTCCCAGTTGGCGAGATGACACTCCAGCAGCTGATGGGGAAGCCCAATGAAGCCATTGTGGACTCTCTGATGAAATGGCACAGCTGCTTGACCTCAGCGGTCTCGTATCTGCATCGGGAGGATATCAGCCTTTGTCATTTGGACATCAAACCCTCCAACATCCTTGTTAAAGGGGGTTCTATCTTCTTGGCAGACTTTGGCATCTCGAGAATCGCAACACAGTACCATCCTAGTTCGCTGACTGTCAGCAAAGGGTCAGCAGTCATCGAGCAGGAACGCGTACGTATGACGCCCAAGTACGCCGCTCCTGAACTCATCCAGCATGGCTTCTGGAGCAAGCATGCCGACGTGTTTGCTCTGGGCTGTGTGTTCCTGGAGATGGCCACGGCAATGAGCCGGCTTTCGGTATCAAAGTTTCATCGATTCCTCGCACTGGTTCAGAAGCAGACGCAGTATCTTCCAAACCATGACAGCTGGGATGTCGCGCGAGCGTTGTGGCTCTGGGTACTTAGGACGAGAGCGCAGCCGTGCGACAGCGCGGACAGCACCACGAACTTTGTGCACAGGTCCGCAATTGCAGCCAATGCTATGCTCCGGACAAACGTGAAGAGGCGACCTCGCATGAAGACTATCGCAAGTGTCTTTATTGGCCTGTCATGCTGCAGAAGCGGGTCTCCAGTGGGAGACAGCGATGTCGACACTGCGCACACCATGACAAAGCTTCCACGAGCGCCTGTCATGCCAACGCAGGCTTTGACCCAAGGAACGGGTCATGCATCGAAAGCATTGACGCAAGACGCCATACTCTCCTACCGGGGATATTTTGCATCGCTTCAGCAAAACACAAAATCCGATCGGACCACCGTCGTTCAGATGCTGTTCAAAGCCGGTCAATGGGCTAACGAGGACGAGTCAACACTCATTTGTCCGAAAACGATGGATGTCCCGGGGTTTGAGGGGAGGGAAAAAGATGACCAGGTAGCATCCACTCCTTGCAAGGACAATACGTCTTGGACTATTATCTGCGATGGGATAGATGAGACGGCAACGACTGGTGGTATGACCGAGGACGGCGCTCTCGAAGGCAAATGGTGCAGCTGGAGCAGACTTGACAGGAAAGAAGTCTTGATTGAAATGGGCTGGGTCTGGCAGACAATGAGGCCGTCGCTGATGAAGGCCTTGGGATATGGGCTTTTTTGAGGAGGGAGGCGCGCTGAACTTACGCCAGGGCCGGGTGGGAGTCGTGGGTGTTTGCTGCTGATGAAATTGGGCTACGGTATGATGATCGTTACTCTGTATGATAGTTTTCCTACTTTACGTCAAAGAAGGATGCTTGCTTTTGCTGCACGCGATCCCACGGATGCTGACGGATCTCGCGCTGCGCCTTCTTCTCATAGGTTGAGGTACTGCATTGGCAGATTCCTCACAACAGGTTCCCCACAACGAGCGAAGGTGAATCCTGTCTGGTCTGTGGAGCGAATGATGCATCTGTGGTATTGTGCAGGATGAATGCAGCCTTCTGGCCACTTCCTTATGACTGTTCCACCGGCCCTTCACGAATGATGGCGTGATTAGAAATCCGACTGCCAGATGCGCTCAGACTTCCGGACGAAGTGTGGCAAAGATTGTGACGCTGACTCTACAAATACTCTCTCGCATCTGCAAACTCAACGATCAATTCGTTTGATATTTTCTTGCAATCGCAAAAGGTTGCGAAAAGTTGTGTTGGCAGAACAACAACAGCCGCGATGCCAATCGAGACCCCGCCTCGGGCGCCTTCGCCATCCCAGGAGTTCGCGACTCGCGCTGTGCATGCTGGCGCACCTCATGATGCCCATACTGGCGCTGTCATAGAATCTGTGAGTGCGACAAAGTTCATTGCATCTTCAAAGATGATCACTGACAGGCTGCGAAGATCTCGCTCTCCACAACCTACGCGCAAACCTCACCCGGAAAGCCCATCGGCGACCATGAATACACACGCAGTAGCAACCCGAATCGGTACGCTATCAACCCCAAGCAAGATTGGAAGTACAACAAACTAACGACCACCACAGGCAAAATTTCGAACAAGCCGTCGCCCCCCTCGAAAACGCCAAACACGCCCTCGCCTTCGCCTCCGGCTCCGCGACCACCGCCACAATCCTCCAGTCCCTAGCCGCGGGCTCGCACGTCGTCTCCGTCTCCGACGTATACGGCGGCACCCATCGCTACTTCACCAAAGTCGCCAATGCCCACGGCGTCCTCGTCACCTTCACGCCCTCCATCGAGGTCGACATCGCCTCCCTCATCCGCCCGAACGAGACCAAGCTCATCTGGATCGAGTCGCCGTCGAACCCTACACTCTCTTTGGTTGACATCAGAAATGTGGCGACCGTCGCGCATCAGCATGGCATCATGGTCGTGGTGGACAATACGTTTCTAAGCCCGTATATCCAGAACCCGTTGGTGCACGGCGCGGATATCGTGGTGCACAGCGTGACGAAGTATATCAATGGGCATTCGGATGTGCTCATGGGTGTGGCGGCGTTCAACTCGGATGAGCTGAGGGAGCGGCTTGCGTTTTTGCAGAATGCGATTGGAGCCGTGCCGTCGGCGTTTGACTGTTGGTTGGCGCACCGTGGCCTCAAGACGCTGCATCTGCGCGCGAGACAGTCGAGCAATAACGCGTTGGCTGTCGCGAGGTTCCTCGAGCAGTCACCGCATGTGCTCAGTGTCAATTACCCTGGCCTGGACTCGCACCGACAGCGAAAGGTCGCGCTGGCACAGCACCGTGATGGGTTAGGAGGAGGCATGCTGTCCTTTCGGGTCAAGGGCGGGCAGGAGGCCGCGAAGCGCGTGTGCTCAGCCACTGCTATATTCACGCTTGCAGAGAGCCTGGGAGGTGTGGAGAGTCTGCTCGAACTGCCGGGCGTGATGACGCACGCTGGCATTCCGCAGAGCGAGCGAGAGGCAGCGGGCGTGTATGATGATCTGGTGAGGGTGAGCTGCGGGATTGAGGATGCGAATGATCTCGTGCGGGATCTGGGTAAAGCACTGGAGAAGGCGGTGGTGGGGCCGAAGGTAAACGGGATGCTCAATGGCCTCTCGAACGGAACTGCGTGAGATGACCATGAAGTGACTTCACTTTATGTACTGGGGATTAAAGCAAATCATAGACAAGCACGTGGGCATAGTGCTGGCATCAGCTTACAAAGGCATATGAAGACTCCAGAGCAAGTGGTATAATTTCAGGTACCTGCTCCACGTCATACAAATTCATGTCTTGTGGCGAGCGCTTTGCGTGTTCAGCTTCTTGAACAAGCTGTCTACGAGTCGGCAACACACCCTGACAGGCAGCCAAGGCATCACTGTATCAAGAGAATGGCAATACCCTCGAGAGTATGACAATTCGTAGCCTAAAGCAGAGAATATTGTTGTCGGTGACAGATGAACCTTGCCGTCGTCACTTGCGGGTTCCTGCAGTGATCCACCAACCTACTGCAGGTCTCGGCTGCCCTCCGAAGATCCATTAGGTGCATGGTGAGTGACGGGTATTACAAGCAGCCTTTGACGCGGTGCCGCGCACAGATTTCTTTGTTGGATGCTGAATCCGAGCGACTTGTCCGATAATAACCTCAAGCTGCTCAAACAGACGTTCGATAAGCTCAACATGAAGCCAGTCAGCCTTTCCCCGCAGACCAGGATGTTGCCGTCACGCGCGGAGGGATCCACGGCGGAAGCTTATCGTTGTGGAACCCCTTATTGACTCCTCCCGATACGGCACGCCGTTTGATTGGTGGACTGCCCTATATTCATCTCCACATTGGTGCAATGATGTCTGCCAAGCCCACCATCGTCAATGTCTAACTCGATCAGACACGAACGTTGCGCACTCGCCTCTCTTCACCTCAGTGCCATGTGCGGGAATCAGGGGGATTGTCGTCGCACTCTTAGCGAGCCCTAAGAAAAGGTTCATCGCCGGTCCAGTTGACTTTTTCCCTTCTTTCTTCTCATCGCCTTAAGCGCACTGTACGAGGCCATTGTTGAGACGCGACCAAAACACTCCTTACTTCGCATCTTTTAAGCTACTATACACTTGACTTCACTGTATATCAGCATTGTTCTCATTGTTAGCCGTCCACCAACACCGCGCATACTGCGGTCTACTCCAGTGTTAACTGGCATCTCGTACTTTGATATCACAATGCGCGCAACATTCGCGACATTCCTCTTCGCCAGCGCGGCTCTCGCGCAGCAAAACGCCTTCAACGTCCCCACTGGAGGCTACAGCGGCGTTACCGCAGGCCAGCCATTGAATCTCTCATGGAAGCCCAGCGCCGGTAACAGCGTCACCCTCATTCTTCGCAGCGGAGATTCAGACAACCTCCAGGAGGGTACTGAGATCACTTGTAAGTAACCACACCTCGCGCATCCCCCCGAGCCTGTTCCGCGTGGTCAGATACACTGACATCCATCGCACAGCCAACGCGCCCAACTCCGGCTCTTTCACCTGGAACGTCCCTGCCGACCTGACCAAGGGCTTCACCTACACCGTGCAAATCGTAGCCGACAACGGCGACATCAACTACACCCCCTACTTCGCCATTGACTCCACGAACACACAGCCGAGTCAGACCGCGATCGTCGCTACGGGCGCCCCCACTGGCAGCGGCGCACAGCTTCCGCCTGTACCGCAGAGCTTGGCCGCGCAGCAGAGCAGTGCGACGAGTGCTGCAAGGACGGCCGCCACGGACAGCTCGATGTCCATGACGATGGCGGGTGCCGGCGCGAGTGCGACGAGCGCTGCTTCATCCGCTACAATGAGCGCTGCTGGTGCGACGAGCGCTAGTTCGTCCGCCACTATGAGCGCCGCGAGTGCTGGATCCAGTGCCGCGAGCTCGAGCAGTGCGGCGGGTGTGGGCGCCGTGAAGGTGAGTGGTGGATTGTTGGCGGCTCTGGCGGGCTTTGTCGCTTGGGTTTTGTAAGAGTAGCGCTACAAAGATGCGATTAGAGAAGATGGCAGGGATTCGGCAATGCTTGGAAGAGATGGTGTTCAGGATACTGTTTGGAGCTGAAGTTGAAGTGATACCCCTATACCCAATGCGAGGTCTGGATATCTAAGGATAGTGAGTAAGAAGTGTACATACAGAGAGAGCTATTTGAAGCGGACTTGGCCATCTACATTACGATCCATAACCTGAAACTGGGTTTTGATGCGGAAGGAATGCTGTGTGCGCTACCTTTTGTCCTGTTAAGATGTGTACTCGGGTGCTGACTGGTTACGACGCGGAGAATCAGATGACAGCGTCAGCATATTGACAGTCACCGACTCAGCATGCAGAGTCTGTAAAGACACGACAAGGCATGTTTTTCGATAGCCTTTCTCGACCTTGTCGGACTGTGGTGCTGGGTCTCCGTCGAAATTCCGTAGGCGATGTTGATGTACACATTAATGCTTAATGCTGAATTGAAGATCAACCTCTACACCAGGCGGCCCACTAGGCCTCTGGCGAGGCAGTATCGATGTCCTCAGCCACAACCGCCAGCACCTCCTCTGACTCTTCAAGCTGTATTGCCCATTTTGACGTCACCAAGACATTGGTCGGCCTTTGAAAAATTTCGAGTAATGTGCTTGGTGCACCGCTTTCAGTCGTTGTTCATCGTCATTTGGCTATCGCTCGCTTGGCCAATAGGTCTTTGCGTGGACCAACAGAGGCCGAATAGTAATCTGTACCAGCCCGTTGAGAGATCTAGCGCTGTTCTGCTACCTTCTACCACGTCCTCGAGGTTCATCAACGTGTTCTGCGGCTCTGGCTCGTGGGAGAAGTGGCGCTGGTGGCGGTGACGGAGTTGGAGTATCAAGCGGACGAGTGGCACGGAGTCTAGCGTATACTGCCCTATTGATGTGTTTACGTCAGTATGGGCGCTTCGCATCCCAAATAGAAGACACCGTTCACGACACGGGGAAAACTCACTCCAGATGTCGTTGCCGTACGACTAACGTGTGCACGATTAACATGACCCAGTCGAGCCGCGTCCCCTCTGGTGCGCGGCCTGTAAATCGATCCGGGCCCGTTTTCCTGAACACCAGCGGATCCCCTCGTCGAAAACTTATTACAATGCGTGGATTGGCGGCTTCCACGTGATAGATGAACAAGGTGTCAAGCTCTCCGTCACCGGCTTGCGTTACATCTTGGAAGCTGGCGCGCACGTCCCAGCCATTCAATCGATCCCGCTGCAAGCCCTCACCCATTTGCTCTCGATGAGATGGCACGGGAAAAATGCGCAAGAGCCTGTGTGCTGGCATGTTCGCCAGAGCAGGATCATGCCGCGGATACTCCGCGACAGTAGGCGACTCTTCACGATTCCGGGGAACTCGCAACTCAGCAAAGCGCTGCTCAGGTGGATACCGATCTATCCGCTGGTAGAAGCCGCGAAAGAACTCAAAGCCACGCCGATGATAGCGCCGCCATCGCGTTTCATCTTCATGCTGAAAGCGCTGGCCTTTGATAACTATGAGATGCTCTTGTTGTGCGACAGACACCAGCTGGAGGTGGCTAGGTGACGCTCTTCTAGTCGCGGAGACGAACATCTGGATATCGTGCCCTTCGCGCATGACCAAAGCATCAAGGTCGACGTACATGTCGCGTAGGCCGCGATGTCTTTCAAAATCCTGGCGCGCTCTTTCTATTTGTCTCTGTCCCCCTCGGTCGAGGTCTTGTAAGTGCTCCATGTTGGGCTACGTACTGCCTGAGTCCAGCAAGGGTGGTATTAAATCAATACAACCACATATGCGAGTGTCCAGTCCCAACAGTACTTCGAATACACTTGGCTCTCGTTTTCCGTTGATGCTAGCTTTACGTACTGGCGACAAGCCGCCGAGGAGCAGAAGCAAGGGAATGTATATACCCAGTCATGACCGCTGCAACGTGGTTATAGAGCTCCCAGCGTCACCGTCTTGTGATTCTGTTTTAGGGTAGTACATTGTATCATGAATTCTGCAGATCTGGCTTGTTGGAAGTACTCTCCCTTATCAGACAATAAAGGATCTAGACTCCAATACTTGGTGCTTGTAGTCTTATAAACTGGGCAAAGGATACTGTTGCTTGGTGGCTAGTACTGATCTTGCTTGTCGATAAGACATGATTCTAACAAAGCGACGACAAACGCTGTCCCGAATCACTTGGACTTCAAAAGATCGAGTAAGTAAGCATTGGACAATACTCATTCTAAAGACAATCGCACAGGAAGAAAGGCCTGTGAAGATGGTTGAAAGACTCGCGCCTGAGTGGGAGAATGTCAATGGGGGAAAACCTAGCTATACTGGTCGACTGTAAATGTCTTTTGTTCGAAGGTGAGTAGGGCGCGATGGACGGAGGAATGTAGGGCAAGCGGGCGGTATAGTTGCGGGGAAAGGGCTTTTGCTGCGGTATCGACGTGTAAGGAGTGTAAGCGAACTTGACGCGGAGAGTCTGTGGGGAGTATGTCAACTCGAACATTTGCCATTGGAAGGAGGTCAACTACCGGCGTACCGGCTCGACAAATGCGATCGGGGCTTTAACCGCCTCTCCACGTTTCCACCATTCTCAGGCCTCGAGTAGCACCCAGTAGTGACAGTCGAAGCCATTCAAACCTGTTACGAAGCGTTTATACCTCGGAGATTCAGCTCGACTCACATGGAGACACATCAGGGGCGACCCTGAAATATTTCGTCCGTCAGGTGACATCAAGGGGCCACGCTAGATGCGCATCCCCCACACGCTAATGCGCGATGTTCCGGGTATATTTATGCCATCACAGCCCCCGTGTTTTCTTCATGCCTTTGCTCCAGTATCAATGGCATTGCTCGTGAGATCACCTAAGAGACATGCAAAGATCACTACTTGGATGACACGATTTGCTCTACCTCCTTTGTACTGTACCGCAAGGCCCTGTTCGTAGAATGCTGCGGACTCATCGCGGCAAGCAGGACACAAGATCACTATTTTCTAAGAGTCATCCCTGTAATGGTAGGTAGCATTAGCGAATTTACTTCACCCATCATCATGTGGTGCAATCACCTTAGTAACACGTGCCAGCCTCCATCTGGAAAGCGGATATCACTACACTTTAGATGATGAAAATACCGGGTGACCATGAGCCAGGGATGTCAACAAGTTTGTGGGGTGCGGCCATGCGGACATTATCTTGTAGACGTTTTCAGACGGAGTAGATACTATGCGGCATATAAAGTCCACGATGCGCGAGCTTCTGGCCGATGACTTTGCGTGCCCATACGCGTGCCCGTTCTAAAGGTCCCCGGCCCAAATTAACCAGATATGTTCTCACGACCTATTATCGAGCGGCTATACGTACTCGCCCTAGCATTCTTTGCCACGGTATCCCTTGTTGCCGCTGGGCCCTGCGACATCTATGGCTCTGGCGGAACACCTTGCGTGGCCGCGCACGGTACCACTCGCGCCCTGTACAGTGCTTACAGCGGCCCACTTTACCAGGTGAGGCGCGGCTCTGACAGTGCGACGACCGACATCCGTCCGCTGTCCCCCGGCGGTGTCGCAAATGCCGGCGCCCAAGACTCCTTCTGTGCCGGGGCGACCTGTCTTATCACGGTCATATACGACCAGTCCGGCCGCAATAATCATCTCACTCAAGCTCCGCCTGGGGGCTTCACTGGACCGGAAGCGAACGGCTATGACAATCTGGCCAGTGCGATTGGCGCGCCGGTCACACTGAACGGTCAGAAGGCGTACGGTGTCTTTGTCTCGCCCGGCACAGGCTACCGCAACGATGCCGCCAGCGGTACGGCCAGGGGAGATGCGGCGCAGGGCATCTACGCGGTCCTCGACGGGACGCACTACAACGGCGGCTGCTGCTTTGACTACGGCAACGCCGAGGTCAGCAACCGCGATACGGGCAACGGCCACATGGAAACTGTCTACTTTGGCGACTGCACCATCTGGGGCACTGGCGCTGGCAACGGCCCTTGGATCATGGCCGATCTTGAGAACGGCCTGTTCTCTGGTCAAAGCGCTGGCAGGAACACTGGTGACCCGTCGATTACGTCGCGATTCGTCACTTCGGTCGTTAAAGGGCAGCCAGGCCAGTGGGCGATCCGTGGCGCCAACGCTGCGTCCGGCTCGCTGTCGACGTATTTCAGCGGTGCGCGCCCAACTGCGCGTGGCTACAACCCGATGAGCAAGGAGGGCGCCATCATTCTTGGCATTGGCGGCGATAACAGCATCAGCGCCCAGGGTACGTTCTATGAGGGCGTGATGACCTCAGGCTATCCGTCCGACGCCACCGAGGCCTCGGTGCAGGCCAACATCGTGGCCGCCAGATACGCCACCACGTCGCTGACCAGCGGCCCGGCCCTCAACGTGGGTTCCTCAATTTCCCTTCGGGCTACCACTCCGGGCTATGATACGCGCTACCTCGCACACACCGGCTTCAATGTCAACACTCAAGAGGTCTCATCGTCTAGTAGCACAGACCTCAAACAGCAGGCCAGTTGGACGGTACGCACCGGCCTGGGCAAGAGCGATTGCTTCTCGTTCGAGTCCAGAGACACCGCCGGCAGCTACTTGCGGCATTTCAATTTCCAGCTCGTGCTCAACGCCAATGACGGCACCCAGGCGTTCGGCGAAGACGCAACTTTCTGCCCGCAAGCCGGTCTCAATGGACGGGACAGCTCTTTGCGTGCCTGGAGCTATCCCACACGCTGGATCCGCCATTACAACAATAATGGCTACGCCGGAAGCAACGGCGGTGTCCATGCCTTCGACGCGGCTGGCTCCTTCAATGACGACGCAAGCTTCGTGATTAGCAACGGCCTTGCGTGAGTCCTTGCTGCACTGGGGTAAAGTATCTCTCTTCAATCTTGTTCTTCCTCCACGTTTATCTGTGCTCTGAGATGGTCACTTAGCTGGGGAGGCAGATTGGCTTTGAGTTTGAGTATCGAGAAGGCCTGCTAGTGCACCATAGAGACGAGTGGTAGAGACATCAAGGTATTAAGCAATGGTTGAATATATATCCTGTCGGAACTGTACGCTTTGCCCTCGGGTATAATGGATGGCTGCGAAGTACTGTCGATTGGGTGCTCAATCCGATGCGATAGTTTTGCCGTCTCTGGTTGAGGAGTAAAGCACCGTGCTTAGTGTATTTCATTGTCGTATTGTGTTTCGGCGCAAGTCGCGGTCGCCTCTGCTCTTCTCTCTGCACCGAACGTGTGGCGATTGTGTTGTGGACAGGCGTCAGATTAGGAACCACATGGGCCACGTCGACCTACAATTCGCGCAAATCGCGCCATCATCTGGCTCATTCGCTCGGTCGTTTGGGAAGTAGGATACCTCACACCGTGATCAGCATGCATAGCTGCACACCCCTCGCCGTGGGCAACAACCTCGCGCTGGACTTTGTGTCTGCGGAGGACAGCTTCTGATGCGTCTTGACAGCCCACTCGTTGAATCATCGCTTTGCTGGCCGCTGGCTTGTCTCGGCTGCCGAAGAACGGGCGCTGAATCAGCTTTGATCATGAGACAGCTTGCCAATCCAATATCAAGCACAGACACCAGTCTCACATATTTGATGTCGCCCATCATCATCTTCTTCGGTAACGTTTGGTTGTACGACTCCTATCTGGATTTTTCGAGCTCACACGTAGCCAATCTTCTGACGTAATTTAAAGGTACAGCCGTCACTTTCGTCCATATCGCACACCTCAACACCCCAAGCGGACAAGTCAGACTTCGCCCGCGCGGTGTCTGCAAGAGTCGCCGCGCGCGTTGCCACATGCATAGCGTCGAGTGCAGAAGTGAGTGAAGCACAGCGCGCATTGACCAAGTCACTGTTCTGGGCTCTATGTATTCTAATCTTGGATCCGAGGCTGCCGGAGAATGTCAGCCAATCAAAAGGCTAGTTACTTTCCGCGAGGTACTAGCGGCTTGGCTGCATCTCCCAGGGGCCGATTCCCGAAGGTCCATCCTCAGAGTACATAGCTGATGCTGTAGGCCCAGACTATTAGATGCTTACTATCAAGCTTACCTGGTTTGAGCCACGTTTCATCAGCAAGACAGAATGGGACCTGTCCAAGCGGTCGGCCTGCGCTACGTGAGTGAACAAAAGTCGTTTCACTGCCATCGCTGGTGAGTCTTTTCATCGTGAGTTCCGGGTGCAGCGCGGGTCGCAAGGCTGGACGTCTGTCGATTCTGCCCGGTAAGATTTTTGACTTGTGTGAACAAGTGTCAACGATTTGGACGATTACTTGAGTGTTCGCGGCACTCTGCTTAGACACCTTGTGCTGTACGCGGTGGTTTCTGTTCTGCATGCATCTTCGCAACCAGCTTGTACTGGTCCGGTGACTGCACGTCTCTCCTTCTCCAGTGTCAACCATGATATCAGCCTTCTCATTGGGCGTACTCGCATTGAGCGCAGCGATCATAGTTGTAGCTGAACGATGGCGACACCGCCAATCCATCTGGTCCACCTTGCCATGGGTTGGCGGAGATACAGCGTTCGCCAAAGCGTTCTCCCCTTTCCTTAGCGCCATATATGGCGAACGGTATCTGCAAGAAGCATACGAAAAGGTGAGCAACCACGACCTAGCTCGTCATCTCGCGTCTCTCCAACAACATGCATAGTACAACAAGGCCAACAAAATCTGCGTTCTTCCCGGGATCCTCGGCAACAGCGTTGTGCTGCCTTCGTCTTACGTCCCTTGGCTCTCGACCCAGCCAGAGACGCTTCTGAGCGCCGGATATGCGCAAGTGGATGCTTTGCAGACTGAACGGACGATGTTCCAGCCCCCGGCGGGGACCATGCCAGTTCACTCGAGCGTTGTACGTCGAGATCTCAATGGACACTTGAGCGATCTGGCGCAGGTGCTCGTCGACGAGATTAGCTGCGCTGTCGATGAAATTTGGGGAACCAACAGCGACCTTTTTGTACAGGTCAACCTAGATGCGACACTCAGGCGCATTGTCGCTCGCGCGTCGAACCGTGTTTTCGTTGGGGCAGAGCTCTGTAAGTGTCAGTCATGTCTATTCGCTACCTTGTATCTCATGCTCTCTAAGGCCGTAACAACCATTTCCTCGACAACGCAATCAGACACGCAAACGATATATTAATGTCCGGACTATTTCTGAGGATGTTTCCGACATCCATTCGATCACTCCTTAGCGTCATCGTCACGCTGCCCAACCGCGTCCACTTCCGTCGATGCGCACGACATCTCAAGCCATTCTTCGCCCGGAGCATCGAAAGATATCAATCAGATAAGGCTGGCCTCCCAAAACAATACAGCACGTGGTCCATCCAAAAAGCGATGAAAGCGCCCAGCAACGACATCGAGCGGACACCCGAGATGCTCTCACGGCGAATGATGGCGCTCAACTTCGCCGCCATCCACACATCGACGATGACGACCGCGAGCCTGCTCCTGGATATTGCGTCGTGTCCACCTGAGCAGAGATGCCTCGAATGGCTCCGGGCGGAAGGTGTAGCCTCGGCCGAGAAGTTTGGGTCGACCTGGAACAGTGTTCGTCTGCGGCAGACCGTCCGACTCGATAGTGCTTTACGCGAGAGTATGCGGCTCTCGGGATTCATCGCGAAGACGCTGAGCCGCAAAGTCATGCCTTCTGAGGGCGTGCATCTCCCTGATGGAACACATGTGCCTCAGGGGACGATCGTCTGCGTCTGCGGCTGGGGTACGCATCACGATGCCAGCATCTATAACGATCCGTACAAGTTCGTGTACGATCGATTCGTGAGGCGGCTTGAGGGGGAGGAAAAGGAAGGCTTGACTAAGACGGCTGCGGAGACAGAACCTGATTTTGCGATATTTGGCCATGGCAAGCACGCGTGCCCAGGAAGGTTCTTCGCTGTCGACTTGATCAAGCTTATTGTGACGCACTTGCTTACCCATTACGAGATCGAGTCCTTGTCGCAAAGGCCGGACCAGCTCTGGGGTGAGTACTCACCTGTCCCACCCCTCAACGCCAGCTTGTGCGTTCGACGGAGAAAGCAGAGCTCAAGAAATGGATAGCGAAGAAGATGCAATCCGACGAATGTTAGCCACTTGGCGTATGAATACAACGACGACAACAACAATAACAACAACCGGTTGTTGCCGGGTCCGGAGCGACGAATCTCCGGAGTAGGGCGGCCAGGGAACATGCACAGGGCGGTAGCTCCACTCCCTTCTCGGCAATAACGCTCACGCCCCACTCGTGGCGTGTTCAAGACGATCAATGGAACCTGCAGCCCGGGCATAGACCATTACTGGTACCCCGATGTAGACGCCCCGCTTTTGAGCGTGTGTACATGTACATCAACTTACAGCCCGGCTCCTTCGACATGGACTATGATCATTACTGAACTGGACGAGCATCTGGCGCGTGGCTTGCAAGAATATGGTTTCGTTTAAGACGCCAGGGCTCTCGAGTCTACTATGGTTGCAACGCATGCGGGGTCATTTCCCTAGAAATGCCAGTTTGTGCCCAAGCGCGCTATGGGACATGGCCAGCGTGGGCGTCGGCTCAGAATTTGCAGGGATACTTCACGTATTCGTCCGAACGGAAGGGGCAGCGGCTTGTGACTCTGCTGTCAGCATCGGCTCCGTACCAATGCAGGCGTGCTTATTCAATGTCCGGACGGCATGAGACCCACTTTTGAAAGCACACATCTACCCCGTGCAGACGCCTCTGGTGCGCATCTCAAGCCACATCCACAACGATGGGATGGGTCGAGTAGGGACCCTCAACGACCCGCAGACAACTCCTTAACATGCTGTGGCTACATAAAAAAGTGGGTCAAGCAACGACTCGTAGGTCCTACAGCAAAGCCAAACGCGGCTTGCATGGCTCTAGTACCATCTGTGAACAGGCCACTCGGCTAGTATTCAGTCACTCCAACATACTGTGACGAATACGCCTCGCGGTAGTGCAGAAAACAGCTCCAATGCACACCAAGCTATATCCGAGGACAAGGATCAAATGCGCATGTTGAGACCGCCAGATGAACCTAGGGGACTTTTCAATGCACGCAACTCTGGTGGACACAGCCTAAGTTACATCGGTACATGGGTCGCGTAAGAACTCAGACATTGGCACGCGACATAATTCAGCGATACACGGACGTCAGGTGCAGAGCCATTATCGGTTTTTGAGATCCCGTCTCCACTAGAAGATACGACTATTGCTGAAAGCGAATCTGCTAGTAGTCGAGTACTTTGATTCAACGAAAATGCCATCTGCGTCGAAGACGATTGAGTATAAGCCGCTTTCCGGGGAAGATGAAGATTTGGATGATGGAGGAAGGGCAGAGTCCGGAAAACATCCTAGGAGCCAACTGAAGGGCGCGACTGTGACTTTCCTGGGTGCTCTGCTTTGTGTGTTAGCAGGTTTCATGGGTGGTGCTTTGAGCTTCAAGCGTTCGGCTTCGTACTCAACCGGTAAGAGTACACTTACATGTCACGAGAGCAAGCTCATGGTCCACAGATACTCGCGTCCAGAAGACATTCACGTATCATGAGCAGTTCACGTATCCTCCGTCCGCGCAATCAAATTCCGCTTGGTTCTCTCTGTTTCCCGGTAGGTTTAATTAAAGTGTCGCTTGTTTTAGACAAAGCGGAGCTGATCAAGCATTATAGAAGCGCACGGCTTTGTTAAGCCTCCCGGATACTCCAACCTCTCCTTGATAGCCGTGTTTCATCAGCTGCACTGTATCGTACGTGTCGTTGACTTAATCGTATAACACGGACATGCGGCTCACTTATCCAGAATGTGCTCAGACATGGCTACTATGTGGCGCGAAACATTTCATATGAAGAAGAGAGTCTCAAAGACATCACGATCAGCCGCGAGAGCATCAAGCATGAGCACGTCATACATTGTTTTGACTATTTGCGGCAAGCGATCGAATGCGCTTCAGATCGAACTATTGAACACGTTGATGTTGCGACAGGCGGTACGGATGGATGGGGAGAAGCTCATTCTTGTAATAACCACAGCAAGACGCTTGAGTTTGCCAAGACCTGGGAGCTACGCAAAGATGGTGGTTCTTGAACGACAGAGTGAGCTGCTTGCTGCGTGAGAAAAACCCCTCGCAACACTTCCATGCCAGAGCGTTTGTACAGCTATGCTGCAATTATTTTCGAAACAGACAGGATAGCAACGCGAGCTCTCATTCCGCACGCATTGCACTGAAAGCGCCAAAGCAGTAGACGGAGCTTCACACCGTGATTATCTGCCCCGATAGATGACGCACATGCCACAACATACAAAACTGAACACGGGTGGTCTTGGGGTCTCATGTGAATACAATCCCACCTTGTGTGACGACAGCTAAAACACGATGAGCGGCCTGAGAGATCGCAAGTTGTTACAAAAACTTCGCATTCATCTTCAATTTAACTAAGAAGCGGCAAAAATGACGCTGCGTGCCATTTTCATTGAGTTAAAGAGGACCCTGATGAGCAATTTAAGAACCGAAGGTTCTCAGGCTTGAATCTGGCGAACCATCATTGACTCCAACCCAGACCAACCCTTTATCGTCCCTTGAACATTCGTCCCTTGATCACTTCGAGGGACTCTCATCTGGCAGTGCCCACCTGCATCTGTCAGTTGAGCGGAACAGTAACAATGCAGTAGTCGAAACCTACGCATAGACGACGTTGTCATCTTCGTCCACCTCCGCGCGCTTGAACTTCATCTTCTTGCCGGAGTTGGGCAGAGCCCACCTGTTGCTTTCAGTTCGACTGTATCAGCAACTCGGGTGAAGTCTTACGCATAGACGACATTGTCGTCTTCGTCCGCCTCACGCTTCATCTTCATCTTCATCTTCGTGTCAGTGTTGGGCAGAGCCCACCTGAAGCGTTCAGTTCGAATACGTCAGCGAATCAAGGGAGGTCTTACGCGTAGACAACATTGTCGTCTTCGTCAGTCTCGCGTTTTTCCTTGTCGCCGTCGGGCAAAGCCCACCTGTTGCGTTCAGCTTGATCTCGTCAGCGACTCGAGAAAACCGTACGCATAAACGACGTTGTCATCTTCGTCGGTCTCACGCTTCGCTTTCTCTCCCGAGTCTGGCAGAGCCCACCTATCAATCGCATCTTAGCTTCGCATACCTTTGACAAATCTTGTCACACTTACGCGTAGACGACATTATCGTCATCGTCGACCTCTCCACGCTTGAGTGGCATGCTCGACCCATCTACGCATGTCAGGTACGGCGGATGCAGAGCACGGAGTAGGCGCACCTTTCTTGCTGAGCAACGGAACGGCTTGGCTTCCGACCGCCAGAAGTAGAAGCGTCTTGAGAAGCGTTGATGCAAGCATCCTGATGGAGGACTTAGACTGCAATGAGATGTCTGGAAAGAGCGTTTCAATGCCTGGTGAAGCGGAGTGCGGAGGTGAACAAACTTTAATAATGGCGTACTCCATTACTTCGGATGAAAGCTCACCGTTCGATTAGCGCACCTCGTGATGGCACGACCGCTTAGCGCGTAAGATGGCGAAGTGTACGAACCCTGACCACGACGTTGCATGCTCTAGTGGACAGCCACCTGGATGGAACGCATATGCAATGACAACTTTCGTTGATCGTGCATCGACCAGAGTCTCGGGCTTCTCGTAGCGGACTGACCGCGGGAATAGTCTGATTCATGTTGAGTCTCTAGCAAAGATCGATAATAATGCAGAAGGGAAGCTCTGATCGGCACGCCTGCACGGTGGCGCCGGGCTAGTTGCATAGCAACGCCAGCAAGGCTACTACTGCAGTTGATGGGCGGGGGTCAGCATGCTATGGCACACAGGTGCATACCAGAACATCACGATCGACTTCCATCCTACGTAGGCTGCAGTTCAATATCGTAGGGCCTTGGCAAACGCCTGAGCGGCTCATGTAGAAGGAAATACCCCGACGCTCCCGGGCTGTCACAGACAAGCAAACATTCGTCATGCCATCTTCCGCGTATGGCAAGTATGCACGGCTGCCAACAAGCCCAGAGGGACAATCTCAGTGCCAGTCGTCCCCAACTCGACCATCTATGCGCACAGTAACAGCAGTGCTGGCGGCTGTTCTTGTAACATTTACACTAGGCACGTTCTTCGGAGTGTCATTAGACCTTAACAAGGCGATAGGCACGGATGAGACACCTTTGCGTAAGTCAAGAAGTATCGGCGACTCCAGCGAGAACACTCATAATAAGTTCGCTAGGCCCACTTGGAGAATTGGAGACAGTTTTGCATTACAATAGGACATTCGGGGAGCCGCCATCCTCCGAAGTAGATGAAGCCTGGGGATCTATATTTCCTGGTAATCATCATTTCCTTTTCTACCGATTACTGTATCTCTGCTCATAATCTATAAGTCGGTCGAGGCTTTGTCCAGCATCCAGAATATGTCCCGAAAATCTCGGGGCTTTCCGTATTCCACGAACTCCACTGCCTGAACGCGCTTCGAGTCGCACTATACCACACACAAGGTGGGCCAGTGGACGGCGTGGGAGGGAATGGATCTCACTTACATCACGTGCGACAGTAAGTACCTACAAGAAAAGCATGACATCGACTTTCTGCTAACCGCCTAGCTGCGTTGACTACCTTAGACAGTCTCTTATGTGCCACGCAGATACGTCTCTCGAGCCTGTAGACTGGGAAGCTGGGGGCGTAACGGGATGGGGATCGAAACGGCAGTGTCGAGACTATGATGCGGTTGTGTCTTGGGCGAATGAGCATCGGACGCATGATCAGAAGGACATTTCTTAGTCAACGTAGCCGCCAACGCTATTTGAGAACAGTCTCAAAGAGGTCTTCATGCTTGTCATTGCGAGTGAGTCGCAGAGAGGCCAAACCGGCTCTAAGTACCAGGCTGCCGCAAGACACCAGGATTCCAGATACGCACTGCTCGCTGGTTGACCCACGATCTGAGTTTGTCCCATTTCACACATTGATGCAATGCTTTGTCCTCAGCGGTTGGCTGCGGCTCGTCATCACTCAGCCACCTGAACGTTGAAAAGGCCAGATCAGCGTGACAGATAGATACTTCCCTGAGCATTTCGATGCAGTGATCTATTTCCGGTCAGCACATCGATCTCTTGGACATGCTTACGTACGAACCAATATGGGCCTTGTTCTCCTTGGACTGTTTGGCCGTATCGTTACTGTGATAATAATCTCGATAGACCCAGTGCCGAATGCGTTTCTGTCTGGCGTTAGACCTTTTGGCGGTGACATGTTCTGCAGTCTGAAGACATTTACAAGACAGTGAAGTTGATGAAACACGCCCAACTGTGCGACATAACCTGAACCGTCCGCAAGCTCCAGGGATGAAAGACCCGCTTGTTCAAGATCGCGGCCTGACACCCGGATTTCGTTGTCTTATCATGTCAGCTTCAGGAGTATGTCTCTGGGCCTTTTGAGACCCACTCTCAAACAGGTTGTGCCATGCATGATCAAGTTCTGGGCTTGGGTCCCCAGCAAAAGGATTGTCTTTCAAAGGTACGGGGATCCTTCGCGTTTCATATTCCACGACACTGGCTTCTAAAGCCGGTGCTTCGTTTGAACATCAGTCTGAATACTCCGTTTTGTTTGAAGAGTCTGTAGCTCACATGGAATCAAGTCTGGGTGCGAACAGACATTGCTTCGATTCTGGATGAGTTGCCATGCGAACGAAACCACAAGCGGAACATAGAGGACAGCCAAGATCCACAGAAACACGCTTTGAGGCCTGCCGCGCCTTCGGCCGTCGTGATCTACTGCTTCTTGAACCTCTTTGCCTTGGACTTCGTGGTCGTCAAGTAGCCCCGTGTTGGCTTCGTCGTCGCTCAATGTCTTGCTCATCTTGGCCGACCCACGCGCCAAGCGTGAAGACTGAAAATGGCCCGCGTCTGATCCTGGGGCAAGAGTGTATCCTAAGACACAGCCTGTCACGCCTCTTGGGCGTTACTCCGATCACCAAGACTTGGCCGTCGGGTCCTATCATATGTCATAAGTGGTGGCACGGAACCAATCGCCTGGTACTCATGTTTGGTCCGTGCCGCGAGATTGGTAGCTCGTGACTAGGCAAGGTCCATGTTGTATCGCGTAGGGTGATCATCTTCGAGGCTGCGAAGGGATGAGGTTGAGGGGATGAGTGTACCAGGACCGAGTGTCCGTATGCACATGCATACCAGAGAAACACGCGACGCTAGGAGCTGTTCGACCAGGTTCGGCTCGCCTATTAGTAATGTTGGGCATGTCAGCTGTGGATGACTAGCGCTACAGGAACCATAGCTCAAGGCTCTGCATAACTGTGGAGCTGCTATATCTGTAGGGTGCACGTCCAAACGGATTACGAGTCTTAGTAATAGTGTGTGCCCATTGGATGCGGAGATACGCCGTCCTAAACTCCTCGATGGTGTCACAGGTGTGGCTTGGACGGATGGGGTAATCAGTGGTACGTCCTGCGTTAGCTTGCCTCCTTCCTTGTTCACTCACTCAACTACGTCGAAGTCCGCCAACAGACCACTAGATCACGATACGCGAGGCCATAAGTACTGCCAACGCATTGACGAGACCTTAATGACACCCGATCAAGGGTCACATCTACTACTCAGCCACTATACAGTCCATGCGATGGAGGGCGTAAGCGACCTCGCACGACGCTGTCTAGGTCTAGACTATTCACGATCTTCTATCCGTGAAGCGTTCATTCACAGGTCGAATACTTCCTCAAAGCCGAGCATTGGGTCAGGGATCCCCATGCCGGAGCGTCACAAGGTAATATGAGCAGCCATAAAGTTCCAATGTATGTATGTACGCCGCTCTCAGAATCGTCTATCCTGTGCACGATCAAGAGCAGCATCATAACTATGATGTAAAATCATCAACATTCTAGAAGAACTCAAAGCTTTTGCAGGGGTTATACGCTGACTCGAAACAGTTCTAGGGTGCGTCTACCTAGTACTACGCCAGCAACGCCTTCAGGTCCACCCTAGGAGTCGAAGCTGCTACAGAAGATCGGACGCCACCAACCACTGACGCCTCACCCAACTCATCCGGATTCCAACCTTGCTGTTCATCTCCACAGGGAGCTGATCCGAGTCTTTTTCCAACAGACACAGCAAGCATTAGACCCAGAGCTCCCAATCGTTCGATTGCTCAATGCTGGCTACGACACCGATCACTAGCTTGATGGCTATGGGAGTCGGCCTTCGCGGACTCATACACTTCAAAGCGATCCGCGCGCACGTCGGTCTGCAGCTTCATGCAATGCCTATCACCGCTGGCTGGCATTGTGGAAGATCGTCGCTCTTGGTGGGCAACGCCTGATCCTTGCATTATGCAGACCGACAACGAGTCCGAGCATCGTCGATTATGCGGCAGAACGGCACGACTCGTCCCTACCCCACCCAACGTGGGACAGGTTGAATAATCACACCATCATAGGACGTCCGTCTTTTCACCTTCCACCGGTAGAAGAGATCACGGGTGTAAGAGATCACAGCCCGCACGACCCGACTAGTGAATAGCTCGGAGAGCGACGCAGGCAAAGTGCTCGGGCACAGCTCTGCGTTACAGCGTACGTCTGTTGCTAAACGCTTCGCAAATACTGGTGCAGGCACGTCTGCCTCGTCAACCCAGTGTAATCGACTGTGAAATTAACAACAACAGACATGGCTCTTGAGAAGTCTGCTTCACGTGAGATACAGTCACTTGCGACGGAGCTGAGCGCCAACGGCTTTGCTGAAGATCACGGAACAATCATCTACCCGTCTTCGCCTGAATATGCTGATGAGACCAGGGTGTGGGGGGCGCAGCGTGACCTCAAGCCTCAAATGGTGTTGAGACCAGAAACTTTAGAAGACGTCCAGCTGGTGACAAGATTGCTGTTCAACTCGAAGCTAGATTTTGTTGTCCGCAATGGAAGCGTTGGCTCTGCTTCTAGCAAAGACGTGGTGCTCAGTCTGGCGAACTTTCGGGACGTTCAGTTCGACGCAGTTACCGAAACAACACAAGTTGGCGCTGGGGCCATTTGGACTCACGTTGACGAGCATATGGCAGCGCACGCAACTGGCTGGGCAGGTATGAGACCATCCTTCACGATAGATGTCGGGCGGTTTGACCAGTCGAGGGAGATCGCTGACCACTTATGCCGCACGATAGTTGTTGCCGCACGAACGCCATTTGTCGGCGTCGTAGGTATGACACTCATCGGCGGACTGTCGTGGCTTTCGCATGAGTATGGGCTCGTCTCAGACCCTGCAAACCTGCTTGATGTGCAGATGGTCCTTGGCGACGGGCGTATTATCTGGACCTCTGAAGAGCCCGAACTCCTCTGGGCTGTGCGGGGTGGTAGATGTGCTTTTGGAGGTCCGTATCCCTGAAGACGCTCTGCCATTTTCTCTGCCCGCCCGGGAACGATGCTGACGACGCAGTCATTACACGACTAAAACTACGAGCTCGACGCTATAAGACCGAAGGAATACACTTCGGTCAGATTCGATATCCGCTGGACAGGCTTCGAGAGGTATCGCGTGGTATCGCGAAGCATGTTGCAAGTAACCACGACCCTAAAGTTGCTTTTCATGCGTGCGTCCTGAACCCAAAATCCCCGTTTCTTGACGCTTCACCGGGAGTTGCCATTGTGCCATTTGATGCACGGGGAACGGAGCATGCGAAGACATTAGAAGGCTTCAAATGGGCTACAGACATCGAAGGCGCCACGGAGGACACCAGGGAGATGACCTTATGCGAAGTCAACCGAGAAACAGGTAACAGTCAACCCCTACTTAGCTACAGCTCGACTGACATGATACGCCTTAGACTACGCGAAGACGTCCATGGGTAAATCCAGCTCGTATGATGCTACCGGCCTGCTACCTGAAATCGATGATGAGCTTCTTGTCCGCGCGAACAACTGGTTCCAGAGGGTGGTGGACGCAGACGACGCTTTCGCTGTAGGCAGCTACTGCCTAATAGAGCTCATACAAGAGGTACGTCCTTTACCTGCCATCATATACCGAGCGTTGGTCTTACTGGCTTCATTATATAGGCAGCATTTTGCTCTACAAAAGATCCGAATATCACGGCGTGGCCTCGCCCAGGCCATCGGCATGTGCTCCAGCTTGGCGTAGGCTATCCTCCAGAGCATGCACATCTCAAAGAATCAGCGTTGCGCCTACTCAAGGCTGGCTTTGAGCAAATTCCCCAGTCACCACTGGGGAAGGGTGACTTCAAGCCCACCTTCTTCGAGCCGACCATCATGGACGCTCGCAAGGTCTGTTGCCATGATTCTGTCTAACTCACTCGTGCTCTTCAGAAGCTGACAGTCAATAAAGATGTATGGCAGCAACTACGATCGTCTTGAACGTATAGCAGATCGATGGGATCCTAAGAGACGCTTCAGAACACTATTCAAGCCTAATCCAAACTTCATCTGACTCAATATACTTGTACAGTCTAGGTTTAATATATTTACATAAGTCTATTAGTTGATAATATACTGAACTTAGCTATCATCTTGTATTATAGTATAATAACATAGCCTGATTCATGAGGTCTTAATATCAGCTATATTACTAGTCACGGAGAATAGAATAAGAGGTGATCAAAAAAAGGTTCTGTGTACTACGCGGATCTTCACTTCATTTCTGCAGCCTCTAATGGCGGCGCAGACGACGTCGCTATTATGATCTCAATTATACACTCGTGTGTGGCTCACGCGGCGTGAACGACTTGAATCACAGAGACTTCCTCTCATCAAGTCAGTAGTCACGCTGCTCTCTGGCCATCCTTCCTAATGTCTACGCGCTAAGCTGCGTCAACAGCATGCGTGCTTTCAGCAACCTTCTCTCCAGCTTGCTCATCCAGAATGCCCTTGTCACCGAGGAACTTGATGGCATCCAAGATCAACTTGTTGCGCTCGTCGTTCTCCGATTGCAACAAGCGCTCGCGTAGGGTTACTCGCTTTTCGCTCTTCTCCTGCTTTTTCATCTTGTTCGGTTGGGGTTGCGACAGATCATGCGAGAAACGGCACTGATCGCCGTACTTGCAGTTTCCAAACTTCATCATGATATTGCAAGGCTTCTTGTTCTGCTGATTCTGAGGAGCAGACCTTGCAGCAAGCTCAGGATTGAAGGCTGCGGTCCGAGGCTCGACATTCGCTTTAGGCTTTGGTTCAACTTCCGACTCGATCTCGCCGGCCTCAGCGGAGTCGGTCTCGCGACTGGAATCGCGTGAGCTATCTGAGGACGACAGAGGCGAGTCAGAGTCAGAACCGGATCTTGAGGCCCCCGGCGAGTAAATAGCATGAAGAGATTTGGCCATGTCGCCGTTTGCATCTTCGATCTTGAACGCCTGATCACCAGCAATATCGACAGTGAAGAGAGCGTCGCTGGCATTGTCTGAGAGCTCTTGAGGAACAGGGAGCTCAGGCAAAGCCGCACGAGCTGCTTCTTCAGCAATCAATGCATCGACTTGCGATGAAAGCCCAGGTAAAGGCTGACTTGCTGATTGGATGGCAGAGGGTTGGGTAGCTTGTTCTTCGATTTTGCTTGTAGGGGTATCGGCTTCGACTTTGGGCGCCTGCTCATGATGATTGCCATTGGAGCTGGGCAAATCAGATGCAGATAAGTCGGCTTTACCATGTTCGTCTTCTCCTCCAACGACGGGGAAAGGAGCGGCAGTGTTGACCGAAACATGAAGTGCATGCTTTGACTTCACCAAAGCGTACCCCAATGATTTGGCTTTTGCCTCAAGAGCCGCAATCTCGGCCTCCTCAGCCAGCTTTCGGTACTTCTCAGCTCTCGCTTGAAGTCGCGCAAGCTTGTTTGGCTGTTGCTCGGAAGGTCTCAGAGACTCTGCCGACTTGTCATTGGCATCTTTGGGCACATCCGAGGCGGGCTTGGTGGCAGCTAATGATACCGCGAGGTCCTTTTCGGCCTGGGTAGGCTCGTGAACACGTGGTTGAATTGCAGTGGGAACGGTAGAAGAGTATACAGCTTCAGTCTGCATGGAGCGATCTGATTCGGGGGACAGTTTGGCAAGCTGCGCAGATATCGGTCGTTCAAGTAGCGGCTTCTGGTCGAGCTCTTGAACCGCACGCTCGGCGTCTTGCGGAGTCGCAATGTCTAAGAAAGCGTAACCGACAGGTCGCTCAGTTCGTGGATTGGATGGAATAGAAGCAGACTCGCTAGACGTCGACATTAGCTCGACGTCCGCGCGATGTATGGAGCAGACTTGCGGCTGGAAATCCTTGAAGAATTCAAGCAAGTCCGCCTCAGTCGCTGCATAAGCCAGGTTCCCAATGTAGAGCCTACGACGCTCCATAACAGTTTGCGAATGGGGCTGCTGCCGTATATTGGTGTTCTGAGCTGGCTCGTTCGATAGCTGAACATTATCTTGACCATTTGCACGCTGTCCTCGATGGGCAGCCTTCTGTTGCTTTTTGCTTAGCTGAGAATTTTGTGCGTTGTTCTGTGACTTCTTTTCGTCTTTCTTGCGCTTGTTGGCTTCGTGCTCTTTGCGACGAGCCTCTTTGATTTGTCTGTTCATCTCGTTTCTCTCTTCTTGCAGCTTGGCTTCTTCCTGTCGTTTCTCTTCCGCTCTTGCTTTGGTCGGCCACTTCTTCTTTCGCTCGTCGACCCAAGCCTTGATGTCAGCCGCAGAGGCGAGCACGACGGTGTCATTGCCGTGCACCACAATGATCGGACCATCACTGTTCGTCTTGGCAAACTTGGCCTCTTCATCAACATCATCCTCGCTGTCTTGTTGCTGCTCGCCTCCCGGTGTGAGCCCAAGCTGATTGTTCTTCTTTGGCTTCTTACCCGGACGATTGGGGCTATCATTTGAGTGGACTTCGGGTTTGACAGAGACACCGCTTACAGTCGACTGAGGGCGCCAATGAGGAATAGACCCTCCAAAGCTTGGGACTGGCGTGGGTGCGGGCACACGAGGATTGACCTGGAGGTTAAAGGTTAGTCTTTGACTGTGGCCAGCAGGGCTCGGAGCAGCTTCGCCAGTTGTTGATTATTAGTTGCACAACAGTCATACCTCGCGCTTCCTCTTCACACCACCTTGCTGCTGGTTGTTCTGTGGATTAGCTGGAGAGGCAGGCCTGATGTCGTACTGATTGCGCGTCGGGCCTGCCTGGTAATTAGGCTGAGCAAAGGCATTTGGGGAATATCCGGGCAACGATTGAGCATAAGCCGGCCCGTTCGGCATGCCGTACACGGCCATCATGTGCTGAGCTTGCTGAGCAGCCCAATTGTTCACGTCATTACCCCATTGTGCTTCATACGGCGGAGGCGCTCCAAAGGAGTTCTGCTGATTCGAGTAACCATGATGCTCGCCACCGAAGTTTCCGCGCCCACGAGGAGCCCCGCGGCCTCTGCTATTGAACTGTTGACCTCCGCGGCCACCTCGCGCTTGTTGCTGCTGAGGATAGCGCTGGTGCGGGCCATTGGCAGCTTGTCTGGGCGGCGGAGGAGGCGGTGGAGGAAAGCTGAAGTTTCCGCTCATGATTGGTGACAAAGTAGCATCAGCAAGGTTGTGTTCACAAGAAGAAGCTGTGTAAAGAAATGCTGTTGAACGAAAGACGGAGCACGCGTTTTAATTCGGGTCGGGCAAGCTCGGTGAGAATTAATGTGACACTCAAATGAGCGCAAAGGCAACTCTTGCGGGTATCGCGTTGATTGAAGCAGGCTTCCCCACTGGAGAATCTAGTACTTGCAATCTGGAAGAGAATTGTTCAATGCTATGAAGCCACGCGCTGTAATGAACGGACTTCGCTTTGGGGACTTATCATATAGCTATCAGATGCGTGAAGGCCTTTGCGATTGAGAGCATCGTCCACTTTGGGCTAGCGGCTTCTAGGAAACGAGCGCAGTTTCACCCTCGACCACTCATCCCGACTCATGCTTCACAGTCCTCTTCCGATCACTCTACACCAGGAGCTCGGCAGTTTATTGCCCTAGAGTGCAATCCTGTGGTTACTGAGCGACCGCTCATCCTTCCTTAACAAGCAATTAGTAGTTGCTGGGGCACATGAGAACAGCACCCCGAAAGCAAGTATGTTCGTTCTCACCACGATCGAGGATGTCGTGCACATCGTACCCTCAGACTTTGGCAAGAAGTCACATCAAGTGGTTGAAGACAACATCAATCAGAAGTACGCAAACCGCGTCATCCACGGTGTAGGCCTTTGCATCTGTTTCTTCGATCTCATCAGTGCGAGTGAGGGCTTGATTGATAATGCGGCGACTGAAGGCGGTGTGAACGTGAACAGTAAGTAGTGATGTCGTTCTATCTATCAAAAGGAATTGGCAGCGACTTGCGGTAGTGGGAAAGGTTGTTCTTTGGGCTGACTTGGGCATTAAGCAAAGTTTAGAATGCTCGTCTTCCGGCCCTTTAAGGGTGAGATAATGTATGGACAGATCGCCGAGTCGACAGAGAAGGGCATCAGAAGTAAGCAGTACACGACACCTTCACGACCTGACTAAGATCTCGCCTCAGTCTCAATGGATTTCTTTGACGATATCCTCGTCCCGCCCACCCATCTCTTTCCTAACACAAACTATACTCTCCCGTCCACCACCTCTTCAGAATCGCAACCGGTCTACATCTGGTCAATGCAGCTCGACGAGCCAGATGAAGAGACGGGCGAGAATGTGCGTAAGTATCATTTCGACAAAACGATGATGGTGCGTTGGCGAGTGGAGGAGGAGGTGTGGCAGGACCAAGCGCCTGCGGGTCCCGCTCTGGCAACCGTGGAGAAGAACGCGATCGCCGCAGCGAGAGGGATGGAACGGCCGAACGAAAGAGGTGCAGATTTGGGCATTGATGAGAGAGAGGCACTGAAGGAGAAGAGGGCTCCCTGGCGACTGATTGGAAGTATGAGCCAAAGCGGGCTCGGCTGTGTTGATTGGTGGTAGCAGATTGACGCTGCAGCTCGATTATGATGAGCCTTCTGGGCGTGCGACGGCTGATGCTGCGGCTTGACTTAACTCAATGCGTCTGACGACCATGGCTGAAAATGACACCAAGAAGCGACTTCTGCACCGCAGTACATGGCACCTGGCTGAGGAGCTTCATTCCGCTTGGCAAAGTTTCCGACGAGGCAGTCGGCACAGCAAAAGCCGCTGTATAGGACAAGGTACCAAAGCTGGGAACTTACGCCAACGACATCGTCGAAATTGGTCCCCCTCACCACATTTGCAATCACTGCGATATTGCACGTTACCCCAGCTGGAACGGGACGATCGTTGATGGTCGATGGATTGAGAGCCATCTGCAGCGTACTATCCGCCAACGCCTACCCAAAAGGGATGCCAAGCCTTGTCTGTCGAGGAAACGCGGACGCGTCTTGTATCGTTGCTTTTATATCTGTTGTTCCATACAGCCGCTGAAACTCGTTGAGAAAGGTCGCCGTTGCCGTCTCGGCGCCTCAAGACTACCACGGTATTGAGCCATGTATCCCGTCAGAGGCCTGCTCTCGTATCCTGAAGGTGAGTTCTCGCGGCGGGACATGCACATTCAGACTTCCTACGTAGCGACACAAACGCGTCGGATAGCATCGCGCAGTGTGAATGACATTCACAGACATCATCTACAATATCATTGATCATGCTCGCCTCTTCGGCGATGTGATACTCCCACTGCGGGCAACATGCAGGCAACTGAACAAGATGGTGCTCAAGCGCATGGCCGCCTGGTCAAAGGACAAACAACACCACCCATTCTCCACAATCACGTTTACCATCGATCCGAGCTCACTTGACGATCTCTTTTTCTGGGGTCAGCAGGAATATCTTCGCACTCTGCCCTGGGAGCTAAGCTACAGTTTCTTGGACACCTCATACAAGCACAGCTCAAGGCGGCTGACTCTCGACTACATGCGTGGCGGTGAATGGCTAACGTTGTACGAGCTAGCCTGGGGTGCGTTGCAAATCGTGCTCATGGCGCTTCGTGGCGAGCTCAAGGATGTGAAGAAACCGCGAGCTTATCTGCCCGACCGTGCAGCAGAAGTCAATGAGCTGCGCGTTTGCCAGCAGAATTATACGACATACCTCCTTGAAGCCTCTGGCCGAGACACCATCAGTAAAGCCATATGCAATTTCCATGGCCTCTCAGCATTCAAAATCGGACAAACAGCGGATACCCCAGGATTCCACCGTTGCATCAAAAATTTGATTCTTGAGGACGATAGCGATGATCCATTCCACTTCCCACGTGCTGAAGATCATCCCGCATTGCGGGCGGCTGTTCGCTTCGACGACGAGGCCATCCGCCGACCCAGTGTGGATGACAGTCAGTATACAGGTCTGAAGGCACTCGTCAAGACTCTGGGGGAGATGAGGACATTCAAACCTGACCATCTCACACTGTTCGCGCCCGAGCCATCCAGATTCGAGACGCTCATGATTCCCGCCGGGCTTGCGGTAATGGATCTGAGCACTCTCAAGGTGCTATTCATCGAATTGAGTTTTTGGTTTGAGACTGCTGAGTGCGCGTTTTACTGGAAGCCGCTGATGCGTGCCGCGGCCTCGCTCGAATACTTGTCGATCGTAGGTGGAGCAGTGCCTTTTACCGGTGCGCTGGATGAGGCCGAGGAGGACACGGCTTTCTTCGTCAACTGCGTTCAACAGTAAGTGCCAGATCACATGCAATATTTCCACTAGAGCTTCCTTGCTAGCGGCTGTCCTGTCTTTGAATTACATAAGCTGTCTCTGGCGGCTTTTGCACAAATTCCTGTGCTGACAATCCCTTCTAGGCAACATTGGAAGCGCTTGCGCTCGCTGTACCTCGAAATGATGAGTATCCGTACAGCCGCGCTTGATCCGTTCCTTCGCCGCCATGCCACGACCCTCAGACGCTTGATCAATAAGTCAACACCGTGGAAAGAAGACGAATTCTTCAGCAACATGCACAACTGGCGGGAAGTGCTCAGTCTGACAGAAGCCCACGTTGCTATAGACGAGAACGAGATTAGCGATTGGAGAGATTCCGAGACCGAATCAGACGCAGAACTTGACAGTGATGGGGAGGATTGCGTCCGTGGAGGAGATCAAAAAGGCTTTTCTCATGAGGTGGATGAAGTGATAACAGGCTGTCGCAGAGGCGAGCCCCACGAAGACCGCGAGAAACCTACCATAGATCCGCGGACGAAGCAGTTACTGAAGACATGCAAAGGCTCAGTATGGACATATCCTTTCTTGGACGTCGGCGACTATCTTGTGAAGGGGCCGTAGATATCTCAGAAGGACCTGATCGCAGCGTAAAGCCGGCCATGATTTCAGAAGCGTAATTAGGCCAAGACACTGGCGTGATATGATGCCGGTGAGACGGCTTGTCTTATGCGCATGAGCTGAACGTTCCAAAATTGTTGTGGATCGGCCAGTAATCTGACCCGACACCTCGCAGGTTTGCCTTACAAGTATCCGAGCAAAGAGTGGGGGAAGCGTAGTGTGCATGTCAAGATGTTTGTTGGGGCAACAACCTTCTTGCCTGAGGAGCAAAAAGCCCCTAAATGGCCGGCAAGCTGTCGTGCATTGCACCATAGGATGCCCAGAGCTTGCCGCTGTACTGCTCACAAACAAGACCAAGGCCCGATATAGCAAGCACACACAGGGGCGTCCACGTCTTTGGAAAGGAACTCTGCTGATACCAATTCGCTCTGACAAAGGATGCGGATTTTATTGTGTACATTAGGATAGGTTGTTGAAGCTTTAGCCTGGAGAAGCGTATCTATAAAATTGGTGTTCTGGATCTCGAGCACACAGGTGAGCGTGTATCTGACTTCAAAATGGCGGTTGAGACATCCGACCTAGCAGGTACTTTGTCAATACTGTCATAATACTAATGGCTGACGAAGGCTCTGCAATAATGGGCTCTGACATAATGCTTATGGGTCTACTGACGCGGAGAATAGGACGCGTCAAAGGGGGAAGACGCGACGCGTCTCTCGATCGATCTCACCCATGACGTAACTACGGCTAAATGCATGATCCACCTCAAAGATGATCAGCAACTCTGCTGAAGCTGTCTTGTACAGTGTTCCCACAAGCAGATCATTTTTTAATCGTTCCGCTCAAATAAACACCATTATGATCCGCTCTCTGCCACGTAGCGCTCTGCGCGCTGCAGCTCGTCTAACGTCTTCTCGCAAAAGTACGTTTTCCTCTTCAGTACCTAACAATCTTAAAAGCCGACTGTTTATTTTCAATTGACGATATATAGATCCAACCCTCTGCCGATGGGCCCAAACAAGCCACACACCGGATCCTCATAATCCCAAAGCTTCCCCCGGCTCAGACTCCAATACTGAAGCTGGCATCAAGTCCTCACGTTCGACCGAAGGTGTCCATGACGTCCCGGGCGGCACTGCACAAGGACGAACAGGCACGTCACAGGCAGACCACGTAGGTGGGAGCGAGGAGGGAGGAGATCCGGCGAAAAAGGGGGATCCGAACATGTCCGCTGAGCAGAAGAGAGCGAGTGTGGAGGCGGAGGGACAGAAGCCCTTGGATCCGGCAGATACATAAACACTGACCGGACTGGAAATCAATTGCGCAAAAGCGCGGTTGCAGGTCGTGGTCTGATCCCCCCGTGCGTTCACACTCCAGCAAGCGTGCCAAACTCCAGGTCACGGGCGGGATCACAAGTCATACAAGAAGACTGTGACGGCTCCAAAACTGATTCTTTCTGTGGCCGAAGGTCGCCAATTACGCTGCCGCCCTCTATCTATGACGACATAACGGTCTCGTAGAAACCAACCGTTCACCTTTGGCCACTCTGGAGGTACACTGCGTACCATTTATGCTAGAGTAAGTACGATCCGCAGTTGAAGAATCATGAGTTCGTAGAAGTGGCCCTTGGGTAGAGTAGTGAAAGGCTTATGACGTTAATACCATACGGCATCATTCAGGAGCAATAGTATCAAGTCAAACAAAGCAACAGAGCGCCGGCAATGTCTTTTACGCACCAGCATTTCTGTGAAAATGCGTACATGCAAAGCCGCACTTGAGCTGAGTCAATACAATTGCCGTCAAGCTCACGTCTACATCCGCCACTACCTCCCCTTCTATCACCGCAAAGCCCTTCCGTCACATCCATAGGTCTGACGCCGCCGACCCTACTTCCTTCCCCCTTCTTCCCCTTCCGCTTCCCCGCACCAACTTATGCAGACTCCGCGGACCGCGCCCCTCGCTTCCGGCTTTGACGCGACACCTTCCCATTCCGCTGCGAATAACGCCCGCCATGCCTTTTCACGGCCTCCTTGTTCTTGTTCGTCTTGTCCAAGTCATCCCTGCTATAATTTCAGGGCGCGCTAAGCTGCTTCAATTGGGACTCTGAGTCGTGGGAAGCCGAGGGGAAGGTCGGTCTGCCTCCTTCGTATGGGCGTTCTGGCTTGCTGCTTTGCTATTGACGGCAACTATGTCATTATCGGTAACAACCGCTGTATATTTTGACTGCACATAACCTCCGCGACTGAAAGCCATATGAAAGGATTAGCAAGTACGATCGTGCGTTACCGGCTAATAGGAATACGTACTGATTTCGTGGCTGATCCTTTTTTACAACAGTGATGTTTAGTCTGCACGTGGAGCATAAATCTATTACCGGGTGAGCCGAATATTCCTACTCACACTTGTGTCATATAATCTCTGCTTACGGACGGTTTCCATGTCCCACTTCCCCAGATAAGGAATGGCAGCACAGCACGGGCCGCACAGTATACAGCAGAGTAGAGCCCAGCAGCTTCGACATTTAGGAGATGTAGAGTAATTCTGGGTTCACTTTCACTTACTTGGTGCGGTCGCTGGGCACCATGGAGGTGACCGTCATTCGACGCCTTTTACATGCTGGGCAGTCAATCCAGTCTGGGCGGTTTTGAAGATCACTGACACGCCGGACTGGTCCTGCATTGGTATATATCTTGGATGTTGCATCTGGCTGCGCAATGATATCCTTGTCCGCGTCGCCTGAATGTTGGTCGGAGTTGTCATGTTCGGCGTTCGGCTGTACATCGCATTTCTTTATTTCATCGTTAAGCCTTTCCTCAGGCTCCATTGCTTTCCTCCGTGATTGCGTATCAGTCCTCTTCACCCCGGTGTTTGACTCGTAACACTCATTCCCCTGTGACTTCTCTTCCATGCTTGGTTGAGCAATGGGTTCTGCCGTCATGGCGAAGGTAGAGGAAACCCAGCGTTCTGCTACAAGCAAAGAGCAATTGTTCGCTTTATTCCTTTACGTTGACCTGTGCTCCGAGTAAATCAAATCGATTAGCACTGGGCTAATGCTTTTGGCGATCTAAGAAATTTGAACTCGAACCTCCTTGACTTTCCGGGGCCAGAGAATACGTACCAGATTGAGGCGCATTGGTTGGGAGACTTGAATTAGAGCGGGACTTGAAGAGCAATTTGATCTTTTGATAGGCCCTTTATGTGATTCATTTTGTTTTGACCGACGTGACGTTACCGGTCACGCCGCATTACGCGTCGTTTGCCTTGTGTACTAAATGGGTAAGTCTGTTTGCCTTCTGTACGCCAAGCATTGGCAGGGTTTCACATAAACGCAGCAATTCCAAACAAGACTCAGATTGAGACAAAGCAAGGCGATTTACGCAAATTGCTCTTGAGAAGTGTCTTGCCTCAAAGACCAAAGTCTTCGCGTCTGGCTCTTATCCAACGGGACCATTCAAGGGAGCCGAACACGAGGAAGGCAAAGCTTCTTCAGATTTACCGTCAGGCGATCAAGATAAATGACCAAGACTGGACCTGGGCGCATCTCTTTAGGGCCGGATGAGCGCTCATACCAAGCGCCAATGACCGTTTTGTCGAGGATTCTTAGAACTGAGGAGGCCAGCACATAAACATAGATACTGAACATATTAAGGCGACGAAAGGGACAATGCGACTCCTGGATGTCAGGACCCTTCTTGAAAGGGAGCTTCATCAATCTACTAAAGAAATCAAGCTCGAGCTCCTTGAGAGTACGCCCTATGCCATCGTCTCCCATACTTGGGACGAACCAGAGGTGAAGTACGATGACATACTTGCAGTCAACAAACTTGGAGGATCGCTGAGAGATGACAAATGTGTCAGTGCAACCAGGCTTGAAAATGCCTGCAAAAAGGTTCTCGACTACCAAGCTGTACCTCTCAAACATCTTTGGTTAGACACGATTTGTATTGACCAACGAAATCCTTTCGAAGTGTCTATAGCGGTCAATTCGATGTTTGAGTGGTACAAAGAAGCGGAGGTGTGCTTTGCATATCTTTCTGACTACCCGTCGCCTTGCATTGAGAGCTTCGTTCAAAGCAGATGGTTCAGCCGAGGCTGGACGTTGCAGGAACTTGTGGCGCCAAAAATAGTGTTATTCTTCACCAAGAACTGGGAACTGATTGGAGATAAGCCAACTTTCGAAGCTGAAATACAACGCCGCACCAGCATTGCCGGTAATTATCTCCTGCAAACAGAGAGTATCAGTCGAGCTAGTATCAGTCAGCGTATGTCGTGGGCTTCGACTAGAGAGACATCCGAGCCGGAAGATATTGCATACTGTCTCCTGGGCCTTTTCGGCGTGAACATGCCGCTCTTGTATGGCGAAGGGAAAGTACGCGCTTTCCGGAGGTTGCAAGAGGAGATCATTAAATACTCAGACGACCATACAATCTTTGCTTGGAAATCGACGGCCATGTCTAAGACCACAACAGGTCTGCTGGCAGACTCTCCCCAATGCTTCCAGAATGCGGGCCACTACATTCACTGGCCCAGCAGGAACGACACGCCTTTTCAACTAACAAATAAAGGAGTGTCAATCCAGTTGCCAATCCAAAAAATACAAGGTAGCGAACTGTATGTGGCAAGTATCGATTGTCGGCTTGACGCAAACCATTACTTGGCCATGTACCTGGAGCAAACCTCGGCCAACTCACAACAGTTTCATCGCGTTTTTGCACACGAGCTAGTGAAAGCGAAGCGTGGCGCGAGAGGAAATTCGGCTTGGATCTATATCAAAGCCCCCGCTTAGATGTAGCTTTGGCGGCGGTACGCATGGAGGACCCTCTTATTTGCTGGTTCCCGACCGTCGGAGAGGCCACTGGGACGCTGCGACAAAGATCTGAAGGTGTCGGCGGAAGACCGGTGGTGACCAAGTCGAACCAGTTGGCGTCTGACGTCTTGTCCGATTTCCTATTCTTAACCGTATCATGGATCTGCACATCACTGTCTGTGGAAGAATGACGCACAGAAGGCACGGAATAATGTTTTTGCATGCGCTCAAAGGTTTGGCGAGCTTTGTCCGGATCGAGAAGATTGGCATCGGCACCGGCGTCTGTCAACATACGAACGACATCAGTCCAGCCGTAGAAAAAGGCCCATTGAATGCCGCTCTCCCCAACTTGATTCCGTTCATTTGGATCTGCGCCCGCGTCTAGAAGAACTCGAACAGCTTCTTTCTCGTTGTACGTTGCAGCGACATGAAGAGGCGTCGAGCCGCGCGAGCCGCCACGCTTTTCGAGTAGGTTTCTTCCATCTGTCTGATCATCAACATTTCTTCCAGAAAATTGGCAAGTTGCCTCGAAATGATACAATTGTATTCCACTTACCGGATGAAAGAATGATTCTGATGAGATGGACAAGTCCCTCGCGTGCGCACATGTAAAGAGGATTGGATTGCCACACTGAAGGAAAACCTTGCGGGTAGACGCATTGATACCATGCCGCATAGTTCCCTCCATCTTGTTGATCCGCAGTGTGCACGAAGTCTGCAATAGCTGATCTGGTTTTGTCGTGCATACGGTAAGCTGAGCGAGCATGTCTGGTCCAGAAGAAAGATGCATATTCGTAAAATGGCCACTGTCGTTTTCGATGGAGCAAAGCTTCATTATCTTTGCACGTCTTCTGAAAGACAGGAAGAGAAAGATAGCTGATGCACAAACGAGTCATCGTTTCGCTAGCCTGCAGTGGCCGAAAAGAACACCTTCTTTGTATGGTTGGATGATCGCACGTTAAAAAGTCGCGTACGGACGAATGGGCAAGCTCGATCTCTTGCGTTGCTGGTTGAAAGCGCACGAGGCTACGAAGATGCCGGATCAATGTCTCGGGCGTGATCAATCTATCGTCTGGACTGAATTTGTCGGAAGAGGCAAATGCGACTACCTCTGACAGTTCTGAAAGCTTCAATGGTCGTAGTGATGCGACGATACATTCGAGCATAGTCTGAATCATCCCAAAGGCATCCTCTGGAACTGCGCAAAGGACCGAATTATAGAGGTTCTCGAGGGTCGGCGGGATATGTGTCAGTGCTTTCGTGATCGCCTTTGTTGTGGTCATGCGTGTTAAGTTATCAAGAGTGCATTGTGCCCAGCGGAAAGATCCGTGCGATTGACTCTGAATTGCCGAAGTTATTTGTTGTTGCTGTGGATGTGGAATGACCTGAAGCCTCGGGTCTTGCGCCAGCCGAAAGTCGACGTAAGTTCGGATGTCCTCTTCAACCCTTGATAGATCCATGCTCGCCTCTATCATCGTATGGCCAGGTCCAACACTAGCTTCGGGCCAGCTTAGTTCTAAGTCTTCAGTACCTATAAGCATGAGGCTCACATTCGCATGGTTCGAAGTGAAGTCGACGAGCATCTTAACGGTCTGACTTGTTGCGTCGCCACATTCATTGACGGCGTCGACGAAAATTAGAATGCGATCAGATGTCTGTTCGCACAATGCATGCAAAAGCTTAGTTAATGTCTTGACATTTGCAGAGTCTGAGGTCATAAGCCCAATTTTCTGTGTTTCGCGAAATGCTTGGAGAATTCGATCACGTATTGCCTCGTCCTGATCGCAAAGTTGAGCGATGACAGAGCCAAGAACATTTGCTGGATTCTGCAATGCTTCATCGTTATAGGAACAGTAGAAGAACCCGATCTTGGTAGCGGGCATCAATGTAGCAGCCCTTGAAGGATGAGACGGTCAGTCGCGTGGCAAATACCGTGAATCGACAGAACATACCGTTCGATGCAAGCAGCCATCATGCAAGTCTTGCCTGATCCAGGCTCACCCCTCAGCCACAGCAGCCCACTGTCCCTGCGGGTCCATTCTTGGAAGGTCGAATTCAAGAACCAGCTATTCGTGTCCTCGATCCGAGAAGAAAAAGCAGCTTCATGGAGGGCCGCTGGTTGGCAGGGACTGAGCCAGGGTTCTACTTCCGCGCGAAAAAGCCGCCGCTTGTCTGCATCCTGTATCTGAGTGATAGATGACTGCACGCCCTCCACAACGTTTGTCACATTTATAGTGGCAAACAACGTATTGCTAGTCGCTGCCATGATGAAGTAGGTCTTGAGCCGTTCAAGATGGGCAACCAATGTCAGTATGCCTCCACGCTTCGAGGGCCAGAGTATTCGATCGATTCCAAGACGGCTTTTGTGATATGGCCGTGACGTGAGTTTTGCGTTGAGGTCTCTCAGAACGGCTTGTGTTTCAACAAGCATGGCACTCGGGTTTGATGAGGCAAGCTCCGTTGGGACAAGCGCGCTCGGGTCTATAACCGATGGCAGCGCAGATTCATTGAACACTATGGTGCTTTGTCCATGTCCAAGGTTGTTACTGACCTGCTTCAAGGCAGCTTGAAGGCCGAAGAGCTCTGAGCGAAGACAGGCCACTTCAGATGGGTACTTTTTGACTGCCGAGCCGTACGCATAAAGATTTTCGATCGCTTGAGCAATGACGCCAAGGACCCCAATAATCGAGCCTGCATCCATGCTAGATATATCCGAGTAGAATGTAATATCATATGTCCTGGCTACAGCTGATGGAGCTTGAGCTGCTGAACAGTCTCAGACGCTGGTTACGGGATTCGTGAAGACATTAAAATAACGGGGACGTAGTTCGCACGGAAACATGGCTGTCATGCAATCGTAACATATGCTTGCCTTGCCTTGCCTTGCCTTGCCTTGCCTTGCCTTGCCTTGCCTTGCCTTGCCTTGCCTTGCCTTGCCTTGCCTTGCCTTGCCTTGCCTTGCCTTGCCTTGCCTTGCCTTGCCTTGCCTTGCCTTGCCTTGCCTTGCCTTGCCACATTACTTTCTATGCCCCATGAAGTATGCAGCTGTGCAAATCATGTTCCAGATTCATTGTTACTAGCAAGAGGCAGATGAAGGCAGATTGAGGCTGAGTCAAGGCTTTGGTGTTCCTGCTGGTCAGGTGACTCTCATTTGTGATGTTGAGTACAGCGCGAGGAACAGAGAGAAAGTTCGTCCACTCGGTGGTCCGGATTTGGTGTAAATAGTCATTGGATCACCCACGGTCATTTCCGACCTCCCAAACACATATGAGATCATGCTCCTGGCAACTTGATCTTGAAGATTCGGTTCTGATCGATGCCAAAGACGAATGGTGCCGAGATATGGGACTTGCGTGTATATAATTAATTTCCAGCGCAAGTGTGAGTTTGGATAGCGGGACTCCAGCGCTTGTAAATGGAACCTCCTCGCCCAGAAGAAGAAGAAACTACCTGTATATGGCCGTCCTCCATCGTTTCACTCACGAAGAGGCGCCCTCGTCTGGCTATGCGAGTAAATAGAACATATGAAAGTGATTGTACCGCAGCCTGGCATACCCTTTAGCCAATGGACACCGCGGCCTGACTTCAACCACGCGGGGAGAGAGACTGCTTGTTGTTCGTGAACATCAGCGATGTTCCGATCAAAGGCTCCTGCATGAGCGCATGGAACGTTGCGATATCTCTTGAACATGTTGACGTAGCTTAGGCGAACGAGCAGTCGACATACCCTTTGTGCTGACGTGAGGCATTGATCGAGTTCTTCAAAGCCGTTGCCTAGCGTCGACACAGTGCCAATGTTGTGCTGAAGATCGTCCATACGATCGAGCACAGTCTGTACAAGCCGCGTCATTTCCTTTCGATTCTTGATCGCATATCGTGTCGACTCTAGGGACAAAGAGCGCAGCATTTCCTGGGATTCCGACTGCATGTGCGCCTCCCAAGCAGAAACCTGCAGCGCGAGCTCCTGCATGGAACTCGCCATTGACTTCTCAAGCCTCTCAACGTGTTCGTCGTTCCACAAAACCTTCGCGGCACTCTGTATGCTGCCAACAATCCCGCCATGCCTGTGGAGCTTACCGCTTGTTCTGGGTTGCAGAGAAAGGAGAAGTGTTTCGAGATCAGTAGCCTGGGTTGCACATTGCTCGTTAATCTTGATGAGGTCTCTGCTGTGAGCAACAGCAGCTTCCGCGGCAATGTGTCGAGATAGTTCCTTCGAACGGGCTGCTCGCTGTATAAGCTCCTCGTTGCGATGGGTGGATCCGTTATAGGAGCTTTTGATCTCCTTCACGATGTGAATCGTGTTGATTCCAAAGTCCAAAAACTGCGCCGTCATCCCAGCTAGACTCACCGCAGACTGCCCATCCATCTCTGTACCCCAAAGGCCAGAGCAGAGTTCGTCGAGTTTGGAGCGTACATGGGCATACACAAGGCTGAAGACAAGTGCTACGCCCCATGTTGCCGGGTGTACCTCCGTACTCGCGCGCGCTTAGAAGAACAACCACGCCCATGCACAAGCGGATGCCCTGGCTTCAAAGCATCCAACGTGACCTTTGATGAACATCCTATTGCCTGCAGCCAATTCTCGCGGACTCACTAGCAAATGGTGACCTGATGGCATCTATCCCGTGCGCGGTAGCCATGTAGAACCCCATCTCGCTAATGTACCCGTTGTTGAGACCGAGTCAGGGCGTGCATGGTCGATCATGCTTACAATGTGCCTTGCTGCGGCAAGGTGCGGCAGCAACAATGCTCAAACGCCTTAAAGTAGGCATTGGATTGTCAGATATGAGACTGCTGCGAAGTAGGCTACAGACCCGCTCGCCGACAATCGCACATACGCTTTTCTTTAGCGGTCACCGGACGAAGAGAGACTGCCTTACTGCCTCAACGGTCATACCGCCAAGGACAACAAACGCTGTAGGCAAAAGTCCCAAGCGTCGCTGCCAGCTCTCGGCCAAGCGAGCGGAGACGAGACCAAAAAGCTGCCCATTCGAATGGTTTGAGGGACTCTTGAAGGAGTTAGAAAATAGAAGCAAAGGTGGGGCGCGCTAGAAGGCCCAAGCGCCGGCTCAAAATCCGACCAATCGGCCAGAAGCTTGGACCAATACCTGCAGCATCGATTTGATGGCCAGCCCTCGTCATCAGCAACCTTCCTCCCTCACCTCAATCTTCACCACCGCAGTCGCTCATTCTCTCCTCTCACGTCCGCATCGAGTCCCTTCTTCTTTGTGGCAAGACTTAGCCTGCTCGTGGATTCGGTGCAATAGCCATGCCGCTCTGCGGCGGCGAGAAGACCGTCTCCAGAAAGTTGGTGTTGTTGTATGTTTGCGAGCGCTCGCACCGCTTCCACTGAATCGCCGAGGGATGCGATGGATACGAGACTGACAGCACGCAGAGGTGACGGCGCATGTGGTAAAACGTCGCTGCTGAACGTCTTCACGCGAGGGTAAGAATGCCAGTTTTCCTTGCATCCGGAGCTTGGAGCTAACCATCTCACAGATACTTCCCCACCGTCTAGTATGACCATCATCATATCTTAAGCTCGCACACTACCATCAGCGTCGCCTATCAATCTTTTTCCTTTTCTCTTAAGCCAAGGACGCCCCTTCATCAACATGATCTAACCCCGCGTCCAGCGAACCCACCGTCTTCGAGAACTACGTCCACGACATCTTCCTCGACGGCAAGCATGTCGAGCTCTCCCTCTGGGACACCGCCGGCCAGGAAGAGTTCGACCGCCTCCGTTCCCTCTCTTACGACGATACCGACTGCATTATGCTCTGCTTCTCAGTACGTCGCCGCCACCACCCGCCCCACTCTCATAAGCTTTGGAGGATTGCTGCACAGACCCCTCCGCGTCTCAGCCTTTGCCCCTTGCTTACATCCGCTGATGTCCCTGGCCACGCGCAACTCGTTGCGGTATACGTAGAAAATGGCTAACTTTATAATCAACAGGTCGACAACCCCGCATCCCTCGAAAATCTTAAAACGAAATGGGTCGAAGAGATTGTGGAAAACTGCTTTGGCGTCGAGATTGTCGTCTGTGCGCTGAAGTGCGACCTTCGACCCATCGACAGCAATGACGATGACGACGACGAGACGAGCGAGCCGAAGATCCTCCCTGACGGGCGCGAGATCATTTTATACGATGACGGGCTAAGGGCTGCCAAATCCGTGCGCGCAACACGTTACCTCGAGTGCAGCGCGATGAAGAACAGAGGTGTAAATGAAGCGTTTACGGAGGCGGCGAGGGTGGCGATGAACTCGAAGAAGGACAAGAAAAAGCCGGATGGGAAGGCGAAGGACAAGAAGTGTGTTGTGATGTGAGCAGGTATGAGAGTGGGTCATGGAAAATTTGCGAAATTTGCGAAATGTGCTGGGGGAAGGTCAAGACATGGGTATGAAGAAAGAGCAGTGGGGCGCGAGCTTGCTCGTCGTGAAACAGGCTTCGGAGGTATACTTCCTGGTGAACACTTGGAAAAGCATGATGATGCAAAAGCTTGGAGGGTGCACACCTGACTCTTACGAATGTATGGCATAGGCGCGATTGGCAGCGTGGGCGCTGAGGCCGGAAGCAGTATTGCTCGGTGCAAGAGCTGTACGAGTACCAGCATGAACATACATTGAGCGCTTACACGAGACAAGATCATACATGAACATGGCACTATCCAAACTCTTGCTGTACTGGCCCAATCATGCAACCAGCCATCCCATTCAAGGGCATAAGAGTAAGACGTTGGGCTGATATTGTCTGATTGATAGATTCATCTGCGGTACGGATCAAGTACACGAGCACCGTCGCTTGGCAATACAGCGTTGTGACTAATTATCAGACCCATCGCAAGCACCTGGTGCAGTCGCACCTCTTTTTGACTCCTGGCAAGCTGACATTAAAGCAGTCTCGGCTTCTTACCGGTCTCATGTCAGGTCTGGAATGCGGACTAATCTAGTTCGACCCCATCAGCTTCAACGCGGCCTTCTCCATAGACCCCTTCGTACATGCAGTCTCCTCAATCTGCTCCTCCACCCAACTCCACCCCTTCTCGGCGACCAGTTCCCAGCTCTCCTTCTCGCCGCTTAGATGCTTCGCCAAGAAGAGTAGGACCACCACCGTTGCCAGAACCTGGACGTCAACCTTGAATTGGTCGGTTTTCTTTTTGACTTCAGTTTGATCCACACCAATAGCCGGCTTCGCCACGGTCTCAACACCCCACGACCCTTCGAAACTCTGCGCGTCAATCAACGCAGCCGTCAGACCCGACGGGCTGTCCTTGATCGCGGTGACATTGTTCAAGATATCTCGATGTATTAAATCCTGCTCAGATTGTCCTTGATCGATTTGAGACGAGAGGGTTTGGCCTGTTGGCACAGTCGAGCGCTTCTTTTTCGCGCTTACACGCTTGCATTCGGCATAATTTGTAGGCGCGGGCGAACTATCGCCAAAACAACCCATCCCCATATCCTCATCAGAATCCGAGTCCGCTGCTAGCGTAGCTGAGGAGGCGGATTGGCTTTGCTGCATGCACGTAGGATCGAAGTAATTTGTAACTGTGTCTGTACTGCCGCCACCGCGCGTGCCACCGCGCTGTTGTGCGAACAACGACCTGTTCGGCGCAGCTAGCTCTCTGATGTTTGCGAGGCGAAGGGTTTCTGGTTGCGCCGACGACTGCGCGAAGCTGGTTCCGAAGCCTTGGCCCTCTGCAGGAGCCGCTTGGGAGGCCATCTGCATCTGTTGCATTGGCGGACCCATGGCCTTCGCAGTTTCGTTCTGGGGGCCGGAGAATAGCCCGCCTAAACGAGTGGAAACTCTAGCACGAAAGCCTGACATACCTGATCCGCCGGATGTCTTCCTACGAGCCTGGGACGAACCGAACGACTGTTGTGTACTACTGGCGAAGGAGGCGGGAGCCGCTGAGCGAGAAGAATTCCGTGCATGTGAGGAGGTTTGCAGGGCGTCGAGGGTATCAGTGCTAGTTGACCACGGTGCAGAACTCGCTGCGTTATTGATCGACCCCTCCGTCTCATCGACTGCCACGAACGAACACCACTTGCCACCGACTTGGAACTCAACGCCAAGGCGAACAGCCTCTCGCTTCACAATGTCATTGAAGTACGCAGGATAGGTGTCCTTGACGAGCTTGTTGTCGTTCTTCGGGTCTCTCGCATCATGTAGCCAGCCTCGGCCTTCTTCAAGTTCCTGAGTTGCCTTCTTCGCTGCCAACCAGTGGATGGTACTGTCAGAACCCTCTTTTTGTTCGACTGGAATGCGAAGCTCCAGTGGACCTTGCGCAGAGGTCGCTCGGAGAGTAACGGAAACAGGCTTCAGCTGAGAAGACTGCGGTGACATGAGAATGTACGCGCTGAACCGAGAGAAAGGGAACAGCGTTGGTATCTTGTGTGGTACCTGAAGCAGTTTCGGTGGTGACAGCTCAGGCAAATGATCGAATTGGTGCTTCGCGTCTTGCATGATGTCGATGTCCATCTTGTCTTCGGCCTTGGGATCATAGAGCGAAATGGGCTGAAATGGAGTCATGTTTTCCTTTGAACCGCTGGTCTTTTTGCTGAGACTTAGATCAGCCTCCAAGCTGTCCGTGACCTTTTCGACTAACTCAAAATCCTCATCTTCTTCCTGAGCGTCTTTGGAAGCGTAGTTGACCTCCAACGAGTAGTCATTGATGTGCGGTGTAAGAGCACCCTTCAGCATCCTCACAATCTTGCCATCCAGACGTTCACCATTGGCAACCTGCTGTGAGAAGCCATTGCCAGCGCGAGCAACGCCTTCTATCAGAGCACTGGAGACCCCTCCGCCGATGCCAATTGGGAACACTCGCAAGCGGCCCTTGGCGATCTCGACTTGCTCATTGACATAATCAAACATGCGGCCTTGCTGCCAAATATCGCCATCGGTCAGTAGCATGATCTCCGTATCGAGCGAGTCAAGACGACTCTCAACGCACGCTGTCACGGCTCGTAAAGTTTCTGTTCCACCGAAGTTCGCACCGAAACTATTCACATACGCCTGGGCTTCTCCTAGGCTAGTCCGATCGTAGGTCTTGCTCTTGGGCCATAGCAATTCGTGGCGGGTCCCAAAGCTGCAGATGTTGAATTTGACGCCGATTGGTAGTGACTTTAGAAATACGTGCAGAGCAGCTTTGAGCGTGGCAACATTGCCCTGCATTGAACCGGAACGATCCGCAACAAAGATGACCTCTGGCTTGTTCGGTTTCAAAGAGAATCTTGGAACGAGCGTTGCCATCAGTGCCCGCTGTCCAGGAATGGTAGGGTGGGACTCCAGAAGAGAGCGTGGCATGGCAGTATCAGAAGCTACGATTTGTAGCACGAAGTCATCGTTTAGCTCTGCATGGCCAAGAGCTAATGTTGCGGATCCTTTTTGGAACTTTGGCTCAGCTCCGACGTCAGTCGAGAGAGTGCCAATGTTTACGGCAATACTGTGTGATGGTGAGATGATCTTCTGAATACGTGAGGTGGAGTCAAGGTTGACATCAACAGAGACTTCAATGCCACTGCCAGTTGTCGATGGTTTGAGCAGCGCCCCAGGCACGGAGCCGTAACGTGGTGCGATAGAGGTGGGCATGTTGAGGCGGAGGCCATCAACTTCCGCGTCATGCTTCAGTTCGCCCACATAAACAAGGTTGACAGCGAGCTTGGAGTGAGCGGGGACGTTACCAATAGACGTGGTGAACACGTCCGCAGTGTCAGGGAGCTGCTCGAGGAGGCCAGCGGTCTGACCTCTCTGCTTCGCAACCTCATATGTCTTTTTGGCGTCCTCTCGCTCTTTCACCACCCCCTTGATGACACGGTCACGGATGATACATTCGAAACCAACCACGCTTACTCCATCGAAAAGAGGAAACGTATAGCGAATCTCATCAATAGTAGAATCAGTCGGGTTTTCATAGATTTGTGTCAGCTTTGTGCTGTAGGCGGTGGAGTAGATGGTGGTATGGGCGTGGAGCTGTGTGCGCGGAAGATAGTTGCGCTTCAAGTATCCATCGTTGGGCGTATTGAAATAGCAGCCACAGACGTGATAATGGATCGAGCGGAACGACATGGCGATGCTGCGGGAGGGGGTGATGGAATTCCGTGAATATTGCGAGGAATGCTGTCGTGAGCCAATGGAGGAGGAGGGAAAGGGATGGGTATTGCCTTTATGTTAATTCAGATGCCTCACAGGTCTTGATCAGGCGGGCGCTTGCCTATTTCAAAAGACTAGATTTGCTACAGGAAAGAGAAAGCAGAGAATTCAATTTGAAGGATTTTGTGAAATGCTCGAGGTCGCAGCGAGGCACGTTGTAGGCAGCAGGTGGTCGAGGGGCTAGAACGACGAGGCATGTACTTCATCATGACAAGCATTTGCTGACTCACGAAGACTGCTATCATTCATGCTGCACTTACCCATCTCTTGTCATCATCGTTGGCGACGCGTTCAAGCTGTCGTCACCGCAAAACGCAAAAGTAAAGCGGTTGAAGAGGTCCCCGGTGCCAAGAGCAATCTCGAATGGCGAGTCAGGGGTCGTCTTGAGATCACTTCAAGCTGTTGATCTTGTTGCTCAACACACAGACCAATCCTTCTCACCACACCCACGATCGCAAACAGTGCTGGGCCAGAGAACATTTGGGAAACCTGTCGTATAGGATAGAGGGGTGATGTGGGTGTTACGAGATGAGAAGATGCTCGATCCTGGTGACGTCAACCAAAGCCCCTTGCTCCTTCCCTGCGGCGACACAAACATCTACAAGAAGAGACCGCGTGCCCCTTCCTCTTTGGTATTCTAGGAGAGATAGAATCTGATACGACGACGCTTGAACGGCAATAGACACATCTGCCAAGACCTGTCATCACGATGTGGAAGTTGCCTACTCGCGGTTGTCGTTGCTACACAAATCTTTCTTCCTCTTCCTCCTCATCTCGACAGATCTCTCTTTCTCCGTTTTTCTCAGATTCTCGTTCGCTTCACAAGTCACGTGACTCGAAAACCCCACGCCCATCCCACTTGCAATTCAGAACGATGGCCACCACACAATCTTCCGTTGATCCAAAGATCGTCTCGGAAGTCGCCAAACAGGAGGGTGGAACTACTGCCGGCTCCAACTCTGCTCAGCTCCAGAGCCAGATGACCAAAGAGCGTAACGCCCAGCAGCTTGAGGACCGGGTCAAGGCCAAGATGGATCAGGGCATCGCTCCCACTCACGAAGAGGCCAAGTAAGCCCACTCTACACCTGCCCATTGTCTGACGTTTGCCCCAACACCTTGCTCAGCTTGAGCCCGCAATGTCAATGATCGTCGTGTCACGCTGACCTTGTCCGCCACCACTAGCACACTCGAGTCTCGCGAGCATCGTGCCAAGGGCTACCGTCCCGAATCCGGCACCCTGGCGTCCCAGGCTCAGTCTGCCGCCGAGAAACACGCCAACGGCGGGCCTATCGGAGGAGCCAGTGCTACGCCACAGTCTCAGTCCGCCGCCGACAAGCAAGCCAATGCCCATCAGATTGATGAGCAAGTGCAAGCCAAGATCGATGCTGGCATCACTCCAAGTGTTCAGGAAGCCAAGTAAGTTCAATCCACGTCGTGCCGTTGCAGTCCAGCACGGTCTTTGCAATAGACTTTCCGACCCGTCGAGCTATTCTTGTTTGAAGCTCACGTCTAGTCGCAGGCTTGCCGAGCCTCGTGAACACCGAGCAAAGGGTTACCGCCCAGAACCAGTGTCGATTGCCTCGAAGGCCCAGTCTGCTGTCGACAAGGAGACCAATTTTGCTGCCACGGCAGGTCAGGTTGAAGCCAAATTGCATGCCGACCCCAAGCAGGTCACAGAGGAGGATGCCAACGCCTTGCACCGTGCCGACCGCCGTGCTCACGGTACCGTGGAGAAGGGTGGCCTCACCTCTCAGGCTCAGCACCAGGCTGCCGAGAACAAGGGCGTCACGGGTTCCTAGTTGCCCAAATAAGGTTGGTAGCGCGAGATGGTCGAAGGTGGCAAAACGCCGACGTCCAAGCATATTCACGGAGCGAAGCATATTAGCGATGTATGATTAGAGAAGTAGCACGCGCTTGCGAGCGTTGGTCCAATATGATGGCTTACTGTCTATCACGCGAGAATGTGAAATGCTTCAATCTGCTTAACTGAATTTCGTGAGGTGGCATGACTTGAGCATTATTACGATCCTTGTCGAGACGTCGTTACCGGCGAAGAAGGTGTCTGCGGAAGATCTATTCTCCGTCCAACCATTGCTTATCGCGTACGCAACCCATTCGCCTTCATTGCAACATTAGTACATGAGATTCAATACTCGACTGCCTTGCCATCACCTTCATGAGAGCCTGATAGGCTACGCTGTGCATCAGCTTAGCTTGAAGATTTGCGTGGCCCATCCGAGCCTAGCCGATGGACTGTCCAGTCCAACATCACTTCTCAGAAGGTCACCGACTATACACTATTTTTAGCCACGAGCCAACATGAAGGTCCAGCAAAGATGTTGATGAGCAGCGTAACGATCAAGTTCACGCCATCGGAGTATCGGAACGCCTTCCGCGCGGCATGCCTTCCACTCTCGGGCCGGATCTGTTGGTTCCAACTTCCTCGTGATGCATGCACGTGGTTATCGTCCTGGAGGCTGAGTTCCCTCGCATTGAAGCCTGATGGTGGTGACTTGTTCATACGATAGGGACTACTTGACAGTGATCGGCATGCAGTAAAGCCAATGGATCGATCGTGTTGAATGCCTCCAATACTTTGACACCCCATTTGGCCCTTCGAAAACGCGCAGGCTTCGTCATGGCTTCTTGAAGCGGCTCGCAGTCAAGGCCAAACCATTGTAAGCTGACAAAATTCCCGCTCGCTCATGTTACTTGAAATCTGAACATGGGCAATCTCACCGCAAGCCCGCGGCGACATGTTCGGACCTGCCCCGTATTATCTCGTGTCGCACGACAGCTGTAGCCTCTTCGCGTGCGATACCGAAGGTCAGCTTTGGATAGCACCAATTGCGCCCAAAATGTCGATCTTACGGGACGACGAAGCAGGAAGTAGGAACGGTATAAATGCAGCGAAGCATTCCTGCCTTTGATCCTTCGTCCTGCCTCAACTTCCGTCGCACTTTCTCATCTCGTCTTCTTCTTGGAAAGGCATCCACTTCTCCGACTCTTCGCGCTGCTACAGAAAAGCATCTATTTCTTCCGCACACTGCACTTCTACACACATATCAAGATCCATAACAAATTCCAAACATTGCAACTGTTCCACATCACCGTAATCATGCGCACAACAGCCTTCCTCACGCTGCTTCCATTGGCTCTCGCAGCTCCGTCAAACCTCGAGGTGAGCACAACGAGGACGCAATCTGTGCTTCCTACTAACAGGGTGTCAGAACCTCAAACGTCAAGACTCCAATGAAGGCGCCGTCTGCGGAGCTCCTGACAGCGCACCATGCTCCTATGGCCTGACGTGCCTCACGCCTGATCAATACGTCTGCCTGCCCGGCAACGGCTGCACCGGCAGGTGCCAGAAACAACACGCTCCCGATGTCTGCGGCATTGGCAAGGCCGGCTATGACTGTCCTGATGGACAGACATGCTTGACGAGCGATGGGCATTACTGTGGGGAGGGTCAGACTTGCTTCGGGTATTGCACGGTCATCTCATGAACCTGACGATCACGCAAATGGGCGGCAGCCCCATATCACGACCTAGATCACCTTCACACCGGAACATTAATGATGAGGTCTGTTGCATTGCATCGGCGCATTTGGACTATGCCTGGGTTGGGATGGAACGAATTACATAGACTGCTAGACCAATGATACTACGACTCGACGCTATGTTTACTTTGCTATCAGCTGGTGTGAAATTCGCCCGATGTTCTCAATTTCTTTGAATCTGATATGCGAATGCCAAGTCTTTTCATGGGACTGACTCGCAGCCAGCCATCTCCACGCCGCCTTCACCTTCGTCTCTGTTGCATTGCACGCATCGAACATGTAGTAACATCTCTCTCGGAGCTTTGCTAGCTCTCCGGCAACCAGCCACCTCGATCCGAAAGGCTTCAGAACCCCGAACACACCACATCATGTTCAAAAACCACCCTCGTCCAGCCCGTCGCACCTTCAACAAGTCGACCACCAAAAAAGGTCCGAGAGGCTCTTTCGAAAACAATCAATGGCTGTGCGACTGCTCGCCACGTCTACCGGCTGAACATTTCCAGGTCAAGAAGGAAGGACAGAACAAAGGACGTTGGTTCTATACGTGTCAGAAGCATGAGAATGAGCGATGCGGCTTCTTCCTGTGGCAGGAGGACGCTGAGCCGCGAATGAAGGGCGCGGTACTGGGCAACAGCCATACTGAGCCCATCATACGCTCGAAAGAGGAGGCGCCGAAACAAGATAACGCTGAACCACAGCCAAAGCGAGGAAAGAAGAGAACATTGCCATGGGAGGTGGACAGCAACAAGAAGGCAGGGAAGGCGCAACAAGACATCTCCACCGAAGATGATAGTTTTGGCCTCAGTGATGGGGATGAAGTGGCGCTGTCAAGGGCGACAGCTGCGGCAGGACGAAATGATGAGCCAGAGACACCGCGGAAAGTCCAGAAGACTACGCAGTTCGAGACGCCGACGTCGAAGATACTCAACGGTGCGAACATCCGGAATGGCATGCCAACTCCCGGTACCACACCTGCCCCGAAGACAGTGAGCGCGAGCATAAAGCAGCAGCAAGCGTATGCCGAGACGCCAACGCCAGCTCGGAAGAAGGACGCGCTTGCGGACGAGGAGCCGCTTTCGGATAAAGCATTCAAGCTGCTTGGACTCTTCGACGTGAAGCTAGGGGAGAACGCTGCGAACGCTCTACGGGGATTACTTGACAGCGAGGCACGGAAGTGGCAAGGCGTAGTGAAGGGTCGAGACACTGCACGAGCAGCGGTGCAAAGCAGGGACATGCGAATTGCAGAGCTGCTCGATAGTATCAGTCGTATTGAGGGGGAGAACGAGGCCAACAAGGCTTTGATCGCGCATCTGAAGACCAAGCGGTAGAATCATGTTGCGGATGGCTTGACTGGAGCTATATATGATACCCATTTGCTTGTATAGCGCGGCGTTGGAAACAGAACCTGAATGTATGCGAATAGCCATAATCCTGATTTGATACTCTATTACTCCTTACAGGCAAGTAGTTTGCTTACAGTAATTGCTGTTCTCAAATTCAATACTCGACCATCTCTGTCTGCTTCGTCACCTCGGCCCGGCATCTGAACCATCCCGACCATCTTCGGCATGGGTGACAGAAGTATCCTTTCATCTACAATTTGACAAATGTTGTTCATCGACCATGCACAATTGGTCTAGTGGCACGGCTGCTTGAAAACGAGTTGCCATCACACGTGAGAGCCGTCGCTTTGATGATGGCCATTGCTTGTCTCGGCCGCACGAGGTAAAGCAAGTGATGCGTCCATCTAACCATCCGAATGGCGCCCCAAAAGCACACCCTACAAGCACAGAAGATTCTAGACATCCACCAGCGGAGAGACCGAGCCAGCATGGATCTGAAGAGGCTTCCCTCGGACAGCGGCTCGCCTCATCTGCATCATCCTTAGGTCGTGCAGCCGTTTCTGCAAGGCCAACGGATGCGAATGAAGCTTTAGCAGCGCAGCTTCAAGCTGGAGAGAAAATTCAGAGTAGCAACGGCACCAATGCGAGCTCGTCAACGAGTGCGGGGGCAGCATCAGGAATCTTGGACTCTGGCAATGAGAGTGGTGCAAGGCAGTCGTCTAGGGTGGGGGGGTCTTTTCGTTCATTGAATGAGCACGAAGCCATGTCTGATCACGAGCTATTCGATGAGAATGCCAAACCAGCTACGATTCCCGCACTGATGACCGCAGCAACATCACAGCATTCACTGCTTAGTGAGCAATCGCAGAGTCCGGTTGATTTGGACGCTTTTTGGCAATCTACAACACGAGAAGGGAACAGGAACGGGGAGAACACGGATATCGTGGCTGCTATGAGCAGTCCCGCAAGCCGGACCAAAAGAGCCATCGTGAATTGCATTCGCGAGCACGACGGTCTCCAACCACTGCTTTCTTTCGAGACGTCGCAGACTGCCTCGCTGGAGGAACGCGACCGTGAAGCCACGTGGCAAAGAATGCCGCCTTTCGCGCGCGAAGAGGTTGATACCGAGAAGCAAAAGGCGAGAGAATGGCTCACCGGCGAGCTCAAGGGGAACCCTGACGTCTTGGAGCCTGAGCCGGAATGGCTTAAGCTTGCATTTAGTACCGACGAGAACTGGCTACTGCGACTACTCGACCTGAACATTAGTGCTGAGACAAATCAAATGCTGCGAGAGGTCGAACAAGCATACCGCGAGCAAAGTAACATCGAATTTGCCCGCTACTGGCAGACAAAATTCACCCCACTTTTGCGTGGTACCAAAACGCAGCTCACTGCCGTCGAAAATAAAGAATTGAAGCAGGCGCGTTATGCAGACACTCTGATCGGCCGCCGAATAGCCTGGAAGATGGCTGTCTCACGGCTTCTTAATGACCAGCCGCAGGCAAAATCAGCCGCACAAAAAGACGACAGTCATTTGTCGGCTCAAGACGGTGCTGAGGTTGTTGAACTCTTGAACAAGCCAGGTAGCTTATCAATGGACGACGACCTATTAACGCAGACTTGGGACGCTCCTGACCCCACCGCTGATGACTTATTCGGGGCTGCGAGCAAGCCACAAGATCCGTCATCCGCCGATCTCGAGAGCGCCATTCGAGCATCACTTCCACCTCCTCCTGCACATGATGCCTTCAATGCTCATCACCCGCTCAACCTCAAGCCTGAAGGCTTCGATGCTGATGATGAAGGTTTTCTTGCAAGCTGGCGTGACGTCCTTGAGCGCTACACGGATGATGTTTGGGATCCGGCGTCTCAACCATGGATTAGAGAAGCACGCCAGGAGATGAAACAACTCGCAGAAACCCCACAGCAAAGCCAAATGCATGCCGAAGATGAGCAAAGATCTACTTCGGTCAGACGGCTGCGGCAGATACTTGGTCATGTCAAGGTTCCACGCGGAGAATTCTAGCATGGGTACAGTGTCCAGCAAATGGTCTGTCTTATCTAATGGTGCTCGCAAGCAGATGGACCCCGCTGGCGTAGCGCGCAGGGCGAACGTGTCAAAGCGAAAGTGTCAACGTGAGAGTATCAAAGTGAGAGTGTCAAAGTGAGAGTGTCAAAGCGAAAATGTCAAAGTGAAAATGTTAAAGTAAAAGTGACAAAGTGAAAGTGACAAAGTGAAAAAGCGAAAGTGAAGGTATGAGAGTGCGCGTGGAAGAGTGATCCTATGAAAGTGAGGTTGTGAAGGTGAACGTGCGAGCGTGGGCGTGAGAGGCTGTAGTTATAGTAGAGTCATCACAAATGACAATCTACATTTTAGTCGTCACTATATCACGGGGTTCTGGTTGATGCGCGACTCTAAGCAACGCACCTCGGTGGTACAACTCCGAGCCCCTCCTCATAAGGCTGCCATTACGCTACCGGTCATGGCTACTTGTCTGCGGGATAACCCTGTTGAGGACCTGGATATGGCTGCTGCTGCTGCCCTCTGTATCCGGGGTGGGATGCTGATCGGGGCGATTATTGACCAGGAGGCACTTGCTGTGACAATGCATACGGCTGCTTGTCTCCGGGAAAGCCCTGTTGAGGTCCAGAACACGGTTGCTGCTGCCATTGCGAATTTTGCAATGGCTGTTGTGACTGTGGGTAGCCGGGCGGAGGCTGCTCCTGCTTATCGAACGATGGCGATAATCGCCCAGAGGACAAGGGTTGAGGGACGTCTGACGGCCGTTGGCCATCCATGAGCGGCAGTTGCGCCTCTGACGGAGGTTGCGGGAGCTCGTCAGGCGATTGCGGGCCGGCGGCGTTCTTGTTCTTGCGGCCTCGCATCATGGCGGTGATGCCAACCATGCTGGCACTGACAGGATTGAACAAAGCCGTCACTCGGAAGATGGTGATGTAGTCCTCAATCACCATGACTGAGAAAAGCACCTACACCATTGTTAGAACAGGCCTCGAAGCTACGGACACGGCGTTCCGGCAGGCTACGTACCAAGGCCGCATGCACACCTGATGCCACCTTGACATCATACGACTGACAGGCTTTCTCCGCCTTCGCGACCTTGCCATTGTAGTCGTGGCGGTCAAAATATGCTATGGGTTGCCCATCGAGCAACACGTCAAAATGCTCGTTCCATATGTTCGGCGCCTTGATTGGTAGGTGCACATCCATACCGTCCGCGTTTTTGAAGTGCAGATCTGAATTGAACTTAGTAATGTCGCCGTAATTGGCTACGCACTCGGCCACACGCGTGCCATCTGCACGATCGAGGTAGTAGGTGAAGTGCCATTTCGAGCTGTCGAGTCGCATCTTGTACAGTGGGTTGCCGTTCGCATCAGCGATTTCTATACGAGTGTGAGCATATCCGTCTGAGGTTATGGCGGAAAACAGGACCGCTGTATGTACCTCTTCGAGAGCTGAAGTTCTTGTGGCTGATTTTCATAAAGGGCACATTACATATACCAATCGCGGTTTCGTTCGTCGTGTTGACAGTCATGTCTCCCCGCGTCCAGAATTTTCCCAAGTTCAGCAGCCTGAAGCTTGACTCCTGCTGATAGACGAAGTCCGAGTCGATTCCAACAGGGAATGGTGGCGGAGTGAGTGCAGACATTGTGCGTATTTTCTACAAGTGCTTGTGGTAAGTGATTATTCACGGACAGAAAGACCAAGCAGCGGACGGTTGAGCATATTATGTATACAGACGGTTAATATAGCGGCATGTCCCACAGCGACGTGAGCTCTGTGGCTCTTACTTACACAGCCATTATCACGGGCGGGTATAAAAGTCAAGGGCCACTCGCAGGTCGCTCCGATCATGAGCTAGAAGATGCCAACGCAATTTGCACGCTCAACGACAGCGGTTCCTGACGCATATTTGCTGCCTTCTCGAAATCGGTACACAATCACGTCTTGATTCGCGTTGCAAAAGGGAACGTATACCGGGTCGGCCAGGCAAGAGTCTTGCATCAGACTCAGGCAGGAGGTTCCAAAATGAAGACAGCTTTCAATGGCAGATCAAGGCCATCTTGACAGCCGACAAAGCTAGGATAGTTTACAGTCTTTGCGGTCTATTTTCGTCGCGTCATGAAGGCAGTGAAGGAGATCTTGTTGTGTTTCATGATCAATAAGCTTTGTGGCGCCTCCCAGCCATCCATTCTCGGCTCGCGCATTAGGCCCGATTTGGCAGTATGTGACAGGGATCTTGAGATGCGCTCAGTACGTAATCCATATTCGAGGCCAGCAATATCGGACATCAAACAGAACGGACAGACTGTTATTGTACCTCATAAGGATAGGTTGCCGTAACGACAAGACCAACATCCGGAGCGCATACGCAAGAACAGCATTGTCTTCGAACCACCCGTGTAGGGAGCAAAGAACTGGCGTAGCGCGTCTTTCGTAGAGACAGGAACAGCACTTGGCCTTAGCGTAGGCTCTACTGGAGGGCGTTATTTCTTCACGAGGCTAGAATATCCAATCTCACACGGACGATACGACGAAGAAGACGAAGAAGACCTCGATGCCTGTGTACCCTCCGAGCCCCTTCCACACTCACCTGACCTTCTGGTCCACCACCCCCAATGTCTCAGCGGCGACGACGGGCCGTCCAATCATCACGCTGCTATCGGGATTGAAGCAGTCATTGCGACTTGGCTTGAACTTCCCACTAGCCATGCTAACGACACTGTCACTGCGAATTCTGTATGGCAACCCCTACAACCTGTTCTCTCGCCCAGTGGACGTCCGCACGGTGCGCACGCGTCGCACCATGCTCGAAGATGTGACCGTGAAGGAAGCGACAGGCAGCATGGCGCGAAACGATCTTTTGCAAGCGACGAAAGCAGCGGGCAAAGGTCTTGCAGATCAAGTGCATGTGCGCGGCCTGTGGAGCGTCAGTGCCGATATCAATGGGGTTATGAAGCCGAAGGACTTGGATGCATGCAAAAAAGGCGAGCTGATGTGGATGGTAGCAGAGAGAAGGAGGACCAGAGATGGTGTCGCAGGTGAAGTGCTGCCGTTTCCGAGGGGTGGTCCGTTTTCGTAAGTCATGCATTCATCGTAATTAACGTGTGTGTAGTGAAGCTAACGATACAGGGTCGCGGGCCACGCTTGGTTTGTCGACAAGCTTTTTGGGGTGAAGGTATACCAGAGCGAAAAGGAGCTCGATCGTTGATCCTTCACACCGACGGGCTGAGCCTTATGCCAGCATGGTACCGTTGATCACTGCTTGTCATTTTGCGAGTAGAAGAAGTTGCCAGCTGCAGAGAAACGTCAGCACACAATTAAAGGCAGGTGAAACAATGCGTGGACTGACCAAGTGGCTTCAGGCCGTTCTCCTGTATTACGAATATTTTAGCACGTGACCGCAGCTACCATCAAGATTCGGGACACAAGGAGCACTCGCCTTAACCCAGCGACGAGCTCCGACACGAATTCCATCATAACCCCAGTGTTTTCGATCGGCAGGCTTGCTCAGGTGCAGCTTCTCACTGGTTCCATTGATAGGCGTGAAGACCAACAGAACGTAGCGGTGGGCGCCTGTCTTGGGAGGCGCAGCCTGAACTGATTAGCAGCATTCAGTGCAGACACGCGAACTGTCCTAGGCTCATACCGGTGGCTTGTAGCTCATGATCTGCTTCGGCTTATGGTCGTGGCTCGAATATCGGGCATACAAGAGCAGATGGCACACTTCAGACCACACTGGGTCTTGTCGAGACAAAGCGTCGGGGTCTGTAAGGGCTAGAATGAGGTTGTCCGGCAAGCGTGGCTGTTCATGCCCTGAAGATGAGGCTGGCGACAGCTTTACAAATTCTGGGGGGTTCTGTAGAATAGCAGGAGCGATAGAGTTGCCGAGCTGAGCTGAGGTAGTGTTGGTCCAGTTGACGGCGAGAAGGTACTGAGGCTCGAAAGCGTCAATGACTATATGGTTTGTTCAGCAATTAAACAAGGGTACTCGAACGCCATCGGGCATTCACGCCACTCCCGACGTTGTGCACAGTGTGGGACTTGCCAGAGTATTAGACGGGCAGCGAGATGAAGCCTACCTTCTGGGATGATCGAGGCATTCTTGAACCTAGCAGCCAGTCAATTGCCATGCAAAATGGTGTGCTGCCATTACGAGCCTACTTTGCTACGACCTCATCGGCAGGGGACTTGGTGGCTTTGAGGATTGGCTGCTGTGTGTCTGAGACGAGTTGGGCAGAGCTGAGGCAGAAAGCGGACAGCAGTGCATACACGTAGGATGGCATTGTGCGCAGACTTTATACGACTGGGCGTTCGAACGAGTTGTTGGACTGTGTCGCTTGTCGTCGGGAGGAGAAGCGGAGAGACTGGGCACCTGAGGTATCGTATCCTGCAGGGGCTACTTGGGCATGTCAGGATGGGTTGCCGTCCCGACACGACCGGTTTCCCAGATGTTATCAAGCACACACGCATGGATGGTTATGTTCCCGAAATTGCCGTACATGGAGGAGAACAATGGCGTGGTCTGTATTCGGGGCAGTTGATCATTATTCTTGCTCCTGGTGAATGCTCTGCCGGTGGTAATTGGCTCTAAGAAGGGTGCGGCAAGCTAACCTGCCGTGCACGATAAACACGGTGCCTCGCACGTCACTTGACATATGCATGAATAGTTTAAATTGAGTTCGTTGAATCTTGTGCATTGCCTACTGAACGAATCTTGGCGGAAGATAACGATATGCCGGTACATGTAACCCGTCCTCCCGTGAATCCTCTGTCGGTGAAAGAAGACGTACTGATGGAAGTCCAGATTGCTCGACACAGATGGACGTGGAGCTAAGAACACCCTAACGCCGTGCTTGAACGCTGTGCTGAATCGTTCCGTCATCACTCAGTCATCTTCGCTCTACTCAATGCCTCGCTGTCTGTAACGAAGCCGTAGATTGTGGCCACGTTGAAGTCGCAGACATCGTTGGCGTTGCGCCCAGTCAAAGTCCCTACGCAGTCGCTGACCATGATGCAGTCGAATCCATTGGAGTAGCTGTCAGTCAAAGTGCCGAGAACACACTGATCAGTGTTGATGCCCGTGAAAATGATGGTCGTCTTGCCTGTCTCTCGGAGCCATCGGTGAAGTGGCTCCTCAGGGCTCCACATACCGCTCGGGCGGTCCTTGTAGAAGCAAACATCCTGTGGGAGACACGCATCCTTGAGCGGAGGGTAGATTTCCGTGTTCCACGCACCCTTCCACAAGCAGCGGCCTTGCCCATTGGGAAGCTCTGAGCCCAGATTAGTGATCCAACCGTTGCCGGTGACTTGCGCACGAGCTCGATTGAAGGCACGATGGACAGCTGGCGGCATACGGCGCAAGTTCCACTCGTCGATGCCCCAGTTGAGCCAGCCGACCTGGATGCCATCACGGCGACACTGATCAATGACTTTGATAGTTGGCTCAACGGCTTTGATTCCCTCTGGATGGTTGCAGCACTCCGGATGCATGAAGTAGTTCTGCATGTCAACGACCAATAGCACGGTCCTGTCGGGATCAATCACGCATCCACAATGATCGCGGAGGTCTTCATCCGCGTCGATCACAAGCTTTCTGGCGGACCCGCGCGATAGGTCGAACTGCCGTGTGATTTGGTCGTAAATCCACACATCTTCTCCACCGAATGAAATCGGGTCAGTAGTTTGGGCGGTCTGGGCGAGCTTGTCGAGGGGAAGAGGACTCTTGAAGTCGAGGTCGAAGAGTGGAGGGTATTCTTCGGGTGGAGTTGGGAGGCCGTCGGAGAAAGCGATCGGGGCCATTCAATGGCTGAATGGCCTGCTTGACAGTGTTCTGGGGCTAGTGCTGCTGCTGCAGGAGGTCGACTTGCCCGCGGTCGACGGGATGCGAAGTCACGAGATACACACTAATTTGAATGCGCGTGAAGATGTGCTTGCCCGTCTCAGGCAATGCAAGCTTGCAGAAAATCAATCGATATCCCAGTGTGAGGAGCTGTCCTGTGTGTATTGCTGATGTAAATGAAGGAGGACGACAGGAGGGAGCAGAGCAAGAAGAAGGGAATTCGAGTCTGAGCGAGACACGTCACGAGCAGTGCACAGTGTTGGAATTCAGGACTCTGATGATCAACAAAGGGCGGGTTGGCATCAAAACAAAGCGTTATCTATGCGCAGCGTCTAGGCAGCCAGTCCACGAGATAGACGCTTAAATGAAGCAGCGCAGATCATTACGTGGGCTTATCAGAGGTCAGTGTGCACCGTGCTTCAATGATAGAGCGTTGATAAGCATTGGGATAGGTGTGAAACACGGACAACGACACCTGGCGCGCTGACAGCCTACCTTTATTTATCAATTACAGCCAGGGCCGCAAGCGATGCGGGATGACGAGGTGTCCATGATGAGCGTCGCAGGCGAAGCGGCGCACCAAGACGTGGAGATGGGTGTGACCGATCGGGTGGTAAGCTAAAGTGATAGGAGCCGTTCGGGGCGAGGGGAAACCAAGGGAGGGTGATAGGGAATGCGGACAATGATAAGGGAAAGTGTGACAGCAAGTCCAGCAAGTGTACAAATGTCATCGCAAGCCGGGCGCGTCGGATGACGAGCACTGTCAGCAGCGTTGGGCAGAATTGCTTATGGGGACAGAGTGAGACTGAAGCGAAGCGAAGATGAAAGCAAACGTTGCTTCGAGATTGATGCGACTACGCGCTCGAGCAGAGGAAGCTTATCCGATCTTGCGCGCATGTCCCGCCTGTCCGAGTGTCACGTACATTCTCGTCGAGCAGCGTATCTCGATTCGTCGTATACAGTAATCTGCACCTCTCGGCTTTTGCGGACCTGGGAGAGTTGGACTGGGCAACGCGCTCCGCCAAGGGTGAGCACATGCGATTCACAAAGGCGCAACCAACAGCATGCTCTTCCATCAATCCCACGCGCGAACGGCGCAAATCGGCGGCGCACGCTTCTGATCCTCACTCAGTACCCAGATTGCGACGTGTCTCTCTGATCGCGCTCTTCTCGTTCCCTGATAGCAATTGAGGGAAGCATTGGAGCCTGCTCACATACCGTCAACAAACTCGCGATATGGCAAACCTGGGCGAGGACCTCCTCGATATTGTCAATCGGCTACAAGATCTCGTTTTCAACACTATCGGGAACGACTCTTTGGACCTCCCACAGATTGTACGCATCTTTGAAGCAGTTAGGCGGTATCATTGAGCCTGGGGACTAACTCTCACACCAAGGTCGTTGTTGGGTCGCAGTCCTCAGGAAAATCCTCTGTTCTGGAGAACATCGTTGGTCGAGATTTTCTTCCCCGTGGAAGCGGTATAGTCACGAGGAGACCGCTCGTCCTCCAGCTCATCAACATCCCCAGTGAGCGTAATGACAAGCCCGAAAACGATGAAGTTCACATCCCTCACACTCCCGCAAGCGTGTCCCAGCAAGCAGAATGGGCAGAATTCCATCACATTCCAGGCAGAAGGTTCCAGGATTTTGCGGATGTCAAGGGCGAGATCGAGAACGAGACTTCGCGCATTGCGGGCAACAACAAAGGGATCAACCGGCAACCGATACACCTCAAGATATACTCTCCGCACGTTTTGAGCTTGACACTTGTCGATCTGCCTGGTCTGACTAAGGTAGATGCGTCTTGACTGCGATCGAAGCACAACACTGACTTTCTGCAGGTCCCTATAGGCGACCAGCCTTCCGACATCGAGAAGCAGACCCGCAATCTCATCTCCGAATACATTGCCAAACCCAACAGTATCATACTCGCCGTATCACCTGCCAACGTTGACATTGTGAACTCAGAAGCACTGAAACTCGCACGGCATGTGGATCCAATGGGCAAGCGCACAATTGGTGTGCTCACTAAACTGGACCTGATGGACCACGGGACAAACGCAATCGACATACTTTCTGGACGCGTCTATCCACTCAAGCTTGGCTTCATTGGAGTAGTGAATCGCTCACAGCAGGACATACAAGGCAATAAATCCCTCGGCGACGCTTTGCAAGCGGAACGCGATTTTTTCAAACACCATCCCGCTTATCGCAGCATGTCCACACGCACTGGTACTCAATTCCTCGCAAAGACGCTCAACACAACACTAAAGAGCCACATCCGTGAGAAATTGCCAGATATCAAGGCGAGGCTGAACACGTTGATGGGACAGACTCAGCAAGAGCTGGCCAGCTACGGTGATACGACCTTCACCGGCAAGGAACACAGAGGCTCGTTAATACTCCAGCTCATGACACGGTTTGCGACTTCTTTCATCTCCTCTATTGATGGCACATCATCCGAAATCTCCACGAAAGAACTCGGCGGTGGCGCTCGCATTTACTACATCTTTAATTCGGTTTTTGGCAACTCTCTTGAATCAATTGATCCCAACCTCAATCTATCGATATCCGACATTCGCATCGCGATCCGCAACTCCACTGGCCCGCGGCCCTCACTCTTCGTCCCAGAATTGGCTTTCGAACTGCTGGTCAAGCCTCAGATCAAGCTCCTTGAGATACCTAGTCAGCGTTGTGTCGAGCTCGTGTACGAAGAGTTGATCAAGATCTGTCACACATGCGGCTCGAACGAGATAGGGAGATATCCACGCTTACAAGGGAGGTTAATTGAAGTCGTGTCAAATTTATTGAGAGAGCGGCTGGGTCCGAGTTCGTCATATGTCGAATCTCTCATATCAATACAACGCGCCTACGTCAACACCAATCACCCTAATTTCATTGGGGCTGCTGGGGCCATGTCTTCCGTCATGACCGATAAAGTGGAACGAGAGAAAGCTGCCAGGTCGAGTGAGGAGCGACGAAAGCGTGAAAGAAGGCGGCAAAAAGAGCTGAACGGCCCCAATGGAGTGCCCAACGAAGAAGAGGAAGAACTCGAACAAACGAAGTCGACACAGTTACCGAGTCGAGGACACGTTCACAAGGAGAGCCGAAGCATGAGTCCAGCAGTCAGTCACAGAGTTAATGGCTTTGGCCGGCCCAGCTCACCACCACGATTCGGCGGTCAAGGGGCTTCTGCGAGAGACAGCTTTCTGAATTATTTCTTTGGTAAGGAGGGTGCACCACAAGCAGTCCCCGGTACGGCCCCTGGCGCATCTGCTCCACATCACCACTCGTCTTCCACCAGCAGACACGTTAGCCAGAATATCGAGCCAAGCTTTGCCGCTAGTCTAAGGAGAGGTGACACGCGAGTTTCCGAGTCGAGATCTATGGTAAAGGAGCACGCGATGGATGATGGCGATGCTTTTGCGAATATTGATAACGAGCCTTTAGCTGTGAGTACATGTTTCAAATGGATCGCAACGTTCTGACACTAACGACGAACAGCCCTTGGATGACAAACCGGAACTTACGGAAAGAGAACACCTGGAGACCGAGCTTATCCGACGACTCATCTTCTCATATTTCAACATTGTGCGAGAGACAATCGCAGACCAAGTCCCCAAAGCAGTCATGCATCTGCTTGTCAACCACTCTAAAGACGTGGTGCAGAACCGACTAGTGAGCGAGCTGTACAAGGAAGATTTGTTTGCCGAACTCCTGTATGAAGACGAAGGCATCAAAGGGGAACGTGAGAAATGCGAACGTTTGTTGGGCACTTACAGAGAAGCTGCTAAAATCATTGGGGAGGTATTATGAGCGCTGGTATGTCTTGGACCCGTTGTGAATCTGCTACGATAGGAATTGGGGCCGCACAAGCCGCTTGCTTCTCGCTGAAAATGTATAGATAGACCACTCATATTACTCGACTTGTGAATCAGATCACGACTGACCTCACTGACGTATTTACTCTATTCCATTCTTCTCGAATTGGCTCAAGCGGGCACCGGAGAGACCCGAGCACGTAAGCGAAATTTGTTTGTAGGTCTAGGTTCTAGACAGGAGTCGTTCCTTAAGCGCGCGGCTGAGGGACAAAGAATGCTACCAAATGTGTGGCAGTCGAGCTTTGCCAACCTGAGAGACGCAGGCTGTGCGACGGGCTGATGATGAGTTACGTCAACATACAAACGTGGATCAATTTCATCTGCGGGTTGACCCACATGTGTGCAAACCTACGCTGAGCCTCAGCATGTCTCATGGTCGCGAACGCTCCTTCGAGGATCGGAGTGAGACGAGCCTGTCCAAGCACGGCGATTTCCAGATCCTGGAGCAGTGTCTAAGGGCGCCGTTTGACGGGCATGAGTCTGTATCAGTTGCCTGGGACGCACTCTAAAGCGGGGTGATAGGGCAAAGGGCATAAAGTCTGTATGAGAGCCATCAACCATCTGCTCTGCTTCCTCACTCAGGTGTGCCGTGGCTGATTTCGGTGCTAAGAGCATTATACTTGGACATCGACAGTCTCGTTTCGTCCGGTGTGTACACCCTTTCTTGGAAAACCCTCTGCCACAATGAAAGCCGTGTTGAGCATGATGGCTTTGGCCTTCGCCTCCCTGGTCAACGCCAAGGCCCGGGCGCCTGACCTTCGATGCCTCACATCGCAAGGACCATTGCCAGGGGGGATCGTGCCCACTACGACCAACACACGCCCGCGCAATCACCTCGTCACATTGAATGTCACTGTTCTCCCCTCTGTGACAATCACCCCTCCGCCGATCACGCTCATCAGCACCTCCCTATCCACCTCTACTGTCACCACAACAGTGCAGTCTACTGACGTCTTGCGCTCTACCACAACGCTGTGCGCTGTTCAGTCTACCACGACTACCATCACTAATGTTGCTACCTCGACGTCCACAACGACTACCCACGTTCCCGGCGGTACTTCCACAATTACGGCCTCATCGAGCTTCCTCCCTCTTTCTGCTACGATCGCTGCACGCGGTGAGCCTTACACAAAGCGCAAGCGTGATGACTTGCACCCGTACGCACAGTACGACCCACTCACAAACGGCACGCTTGAGATGCCTTCCCGCCGTGATCAGCCCCAGCGTTGCAAAGTCGTCAAGCCACGGGGCAAGCCTGTCACTTACATACCGCCAATGTTTCCCAATAAAGTCGCTTGCACCAAGTTTCTGGACGTCACTTCTACTGCCACTGTCACAAACTCCGCCCAGAGCACTCGCACCATCATCGGCGTCGGCCTTACTATTACAACCACTGTGAGCCGGCCTCTTGCGCGCCTTGTTTTGGATTCTTCAAGGAGGGCATGTACTGATGAGGATGCAATTAGTCTACTCGAGTCATCACGTCGACTGCGACTGCTAACGCCCCGGGCGCGACCAGCACCACGATACTTACAGATGTGAGCAGCATCACTACCACAGCGACCGCTACGGTATGTTCCATTTCCTACTTCACGCGAGTGAGGCCTTCCTTTGCTGACTGATGCGATCGCAGACTTCAAGCACAACCACGACAACCGTCACAAACACGGTCTCCGGCGCCCCCACGGCCACAACCTACGCTGTCTGCATGAACAATAATCTCATCACCACCATCAATCGCAATACAATCACACCCACAAATGGGGGTGACGGAGTCGAGAGCTTGACGACGTTCAATCCGTACGACTGCTGCACGACATGTGTCGACAACGGCGATCACTGCACCAGCTTCACTTACACCCCCACCGACGATGGATCAGGCTCGTGCAACTTGTTCCAAGCGACGGCCGCGAACGGCGTATGCGATGCTCGCCGAATCGGCGGAAGCCTTGCGCCGGTAGCTGGAGGTTTCGACGGGCCCACTGTGGGGAACTCGAACTGTGGGCAGTATTCGTTGGGAGATTTCGGCCAGCAAGCCTGATAGGTCTCCTGAGGGCGTGTTGGGGTAATGGCAGGTGCAAAGAGGTCCGTTTCATTTGTTTCGGTGAGCGAAGGTGTTGGTGGACGAGCTGTTTGGATGTCATCTTGGACATCGAGTTCATTCCTTTCAAACTTAAATTTCAATCAGGTTTAGCGGATAGTCTGGAAGGCCCGTGCAGTACGTGAGTGCTCGGTGCAAAGAATGTGACGCTATTTGTCGCAAAATATGTGCCATGATTTCTCCTCCCACGCCTATGGTCAACATGCGTTGCCGCTTTAGGAGTATCTCGAGCTTCAGCTCGCATCCACGCACCCACGCCAGCGAGTGCGCAGTGATACTCCTATTCCCTCGCATTCCAATGCTATTCTCAAACGCTCCGAATCAACGACTTCTCTCGCATAAGCTGACAACAGACCTCCCCTGACGTCGGTCATGACCACGTTTCGCGCCTTCAACGGACGGGACGGGATCTTGCAGACTTGCACAGCCGCCGCCCGTTTCAAAGCAATACCAAAAGCTGCCTTGCAACCTCCCTTGGCCCCATTGTGATGGCTTATTGAGACATGCAATCGCCGTTCCTGCCTTCTGATTGTACTCTCCATTGCTCTGAACCATCGCCGTTGAGTAAATCATCCGGCACACTTCTCATGTGCTGTCACGCAGCTTAGGAGTCTGCTGCTGTCGATATGCGATGATAGCCTCGGATCGGCGCATAAGGACCACCTTGCTTAGCCCGTCATCGCGCTGAGGTAAGGTCCCATATAACAGGACAAATGGATCTCTTTCGGACGACATTCCTCTCACGCTTCGGGCCCGGCGGCAGGCATACACGCCTCGCCTCGCACGATCCTTTCCAGGGGCTGCCGCAGCAAAAGAAAGGCAACTATGAACATGTGCCAGAGAGCGGTCTTGAGGAGCGCTTTCGTATCCACAAGATCCGGTGACTAGCCGCACAGACGTCATCAGCAACGCTGAGCTAATCAGAAGCAGCATGCGATGGATCTGCCTCGTCGGGCTCCCTCCCAGCTTTCTCATCGTCATCGGCACTGCGAGCTCATTCTGCAAGGCGTACGGTGCCGCCAGTGAGTGGAGTTGTAGTAGTTCGGCCTTGCCTGAGATGATCATCTTTGTGAGTTTGATCCTTTCTTGGTTCTTTGCTTCCAGTGTCCATGATACGCGCCGTGAATCAAACCAAGGGCCCACCGGCTCAGCAAGGGGATGTCACTTCAGCCTGTTTTGAGGAGCATCACCACCCTGGGGACGCGGGATTGAAGCCGACGCCGGCGCGACAGGTATAAGACTTTGCATTTCACGCATCACAAGTACATGCGCTTATGCTGTAGAGCTCGCTCTTTGCCACAGTCGATCCCACTGACATTCAATTGCCGCATAGATCCCATTCGCCCTCTACTGGACCGTACGCCATCTCCTCATCCTCCTTGATCGTCCCTGTCCCTGGCAACCCGCCCTCTTCACCAAGTTTCCGAACAAATTCCCCTGGGCCTTTCCACAGCATCCAGGCTGGTTTGTCACCGCCGAGCTCCTCCTTTCGGCGTGCTTGGCAGGCACCGGCATCTCCACCGCTCTCGACGCTGCAGTCTACGTGACGTACTACGGCGAGGACGGACGGCAGGATGCGCTGATCCATGACAACGGAAACGCGCTGACGAAGCTGTTGGTGGCGAATGGGTTTATGTGGGCCGCGGGGATGATTGTCGCGGTTGTTGGGTGAGCTGCTGTATCTCGGGATGCGCTCGCTGCGCTGATTTAATTGCGACTAGGCTCGTTCATTTCGTGCTCTTCGCCCTCGCTTGCGACGATGAGCACGCCCGGCGTACCGCGTCCAATCTCCCCGCCGTTCGGAAACGAGCCCAGCAGCTCGCATCTGAGATCATCTCCCTTACGAAATCGCACGGTACGATGCGACGCCGCCACCCGAGTGGTAGTATTTACGACCAGGAGCGGGGAAGAGCGAGAGGCCCTTCGTTAAGCTCTTCTATCAGCGGCAGAAGTGGCGCCGGTGAAAAAGTGGATACGAGCTACCGAGCTTCGCCATTTGAGCCGTTCAGACATCAGCAAGTCGCGTCCGATGTAGAGGATAGTACGAAAGTGGCCTCGAAAATATCAGAGAGCACACTTGTGGAAAGGAGCGGTGCCGAGAGCGCTAGCGGGAGAGGGCATAGACGAGGTCAGAGTAGCATGGGTGATGCGAAGAGAAAGTCGAAGTTTCCTGGGCTGGTGAGTAAGTTCAATGAGAGCTTCGAGCGTGACAGCATCATTGCTGGTGCTGCCAGTCCAGGAGAGGTGTTGAATGAAGAGAACAGAGGAAACATAGCGCCCCCGAGGAATAGCTGGGAAGGTGGGTTTGAAGAGATTACGCTGTCACGGAGAACAGATGCAGGAGATGTGGTGTGAGCATGGCATTGTATTCCATGGGCGGCACTATGAATTAGTTTCGAGCACAACACGAGGTTGTTGTTGTAAAGTATTGTTGTATTGACACGCCAAAGCACGTTCATAGCTTCTGTCATATAATGTTGCTCTCACAGGATCGAGACCACATCCGTCAGGACCTTGTTAGTCAAGCTCTACATAGTTCGCAGGAAACAGACCGCGTTGCCCGTTGTACTCGCCGAGCCACCAGTCATCGTCTGGAAACTCCTGGTCAGGTTGTCAGCGTTGTTCTTGGAAAGAAAATGCAGATTTATACTTACCACGTCAGTTATTTTTGCGCCTTCTGGAAAGGTCAATTCGTTCTCCTCAGCGGCTTCGTAGTCATATTGTGCGGTCGCTGTTTTGTCTGCTTTCTCTTCTGCAGCCGCTGCACCTCCTGCGCCAGCACTCGAAGCGCCTGCAGCCGGTGCCGCACCCGCACCACCACTTTCAACCAGCTCGACGTAGTTACTCGGGAACAGACCCTGTTCCCCTTTCGAGTTGACACCCATCCACCAATCCTCATCCACCATATCAATTTGCGTAATCTCCTCGCCTTCTCTTAGTTCCAGCTCGTTATCTTCAGCCTTCTCATAGTCATATTGCGCAACCGCTATCTTGCCCTCTCCCGGCGCCGCCATCGCCGCTTGCTCTCCGGCTCCTCTTGCAGGATCATTTGCCTCGACGCGCGGCTCAGCGGGAATGTCGCGCTCATGCGGCACGGCCTTGTCCATGGAGCGCACCGGCACGATTGGCGCTCCTTCCTCCTCTTCCGGGTTTGAGAGCGGCGTAGGCTCTTGTGTTCGTGCAACTGGTCGGGCGAGACGAATCGGGCTTTGTGGGCGGAGAGCAGCTTCATCGTCGGCCTCCTCGTCCTCTTCATCATCGGGTCGCGGGACTTGCTGCGGTGGTGGAGGAACACGTTGCGTATCTTCCGCGGGTCGTTGAGGCTGATTGGGCTTGCTGGAGAGGTCCATTGGTGGTGGTGGTCCGGTGCCCGCGGAGGGAATTGGCGTGTTCTTGAAGCGGTCGCGCATCGCGGAGACACCGCCTGCAGAAGTTGTGGGCTCTTCAGGCTCGACTTCCGCAGGCTGCTCACCCGTGCGATTCGATGAGACGGCGGAGGCGCCCGTCTTGTTCGTCTGGACGTCTCCCCATTTCTTGCCAGAATATCCGGATGACCAGCCACCGCTACCGCCGGATGTTTGAACGGGAATGGCGCGTGATGTGTCCGCAGACTGAGATGGCGCACCCCCGGCTTTCTTCCGCTCTGCCCATTGCTGCGCGGGCGTCTTGCCGCCTGTGTCTGCAAACGTCTTGCTTGCGGCGCCGACTGTGGGTGCTTGTGGGGCGGCAGGTTGGCTGCCAAAGGAAGGCATTGGTGCACGGGTGCCCGTGAAATTGGAGCCACCAAGATTGCCGGTGGGTTTATGCTTGGGCAGGGAAGAGAGGCGGCCAGCGCCAGTGTCGGCGTCTGTAGAGCGTTGAGAGGTTCCTGTAGCTGATGGGCTCATAGACGCTGGAGGAGATGCAGAGCCGCCGGGTCCCTGTGCGCGAGCACGAATGGCGTTAATATCGACCTTTCCGACTGGCTCGTACGATCCTTTGATCGTGGTGGGTCTTTCGTCTTTCGCCTCACCCTTCTCCTTGGCCTCTCTCCGAATAGCGTTGATATCTACTTTGCCAATAGGCTGATAGCCTCCTTTGACGAGGTCTGGATTGCCGTTGAATGATGTGTTCTGTTGTTGTGCGCGAGACGGCTCTTGTCTTTGGGACTGGAGTGAAGGCATGTCCACAGTCGTTCGTTGATAGGCGGGTGCGACTTTCTCAAGCTGTGATCGTGTGGGCTGCGGCGCGTCCTCGCCCCATCCATCGTTCTGTGAGGATGTTGACGGTGCGACTACTGACCTTGTGCGACCCGAGCCCAGAGGGTTGAAGTTGCCTCCGCCGCCGCCGACTCGAGAGGGTGTGAAAACGGGCTTGGAAGCTACTGGCGGTCTCGGCGCATCTGCTTCAGACGCAACAGCGCCGCCGCCAGAGTATTTCGAGCCGGATGAGTCTTGAACTTTCTTGACGATGCTTTCGGGTGCTAGGTCTGCGTCTGTCCGCGCATTGATCTGGACGTGATAGCCCTGAAAGACCTTCTGAATCGCGGCTGTGTAGCCACTGTAATATCCCTTCGTCCGCTCGGGCACGCCATCGCCGCACCAGGCGATCAAGACATTCTTTTGCAGTGTGGTGTTAGGATCTTTGACCTTGACGAAGCCGTACTGTATCTTTCCTTCCGAAAACTCGTCAGCCATATCTGCGAGCTCTCCCTCGCCCGTCCGGAACACCCTGAGCACGCTCTCTTGGCCGCCCGCATGCTGAAACGCGCTGACTAAGGGTGCTTGGACGGAGAAGATTGCCCATTGGCCATAAGTGGGAGAAGAAGCAGCACCAGGGTTGGCAGGCCCTGGAGAGTCGACTATGGATTTGTAGGCCTTACTGATGGCCGGGCCTTCGATGGAGGTATTGAGGGAGGCCATTATGGGCGTCGAGTGGGTCAATGTTAGAAGCAGATGTCGCACAAAGAGCTCTTCAAATACTATGCAGCAGCCTACATCGTTGCGAGTTTGAGCTGAGGCTTCTTGCAATGGAGTCTTGGCGAGCCACAATCGTCACTTTTTGTGGCGGTGCTGCTCACCCTGCCCATCCTCAATATCCCTTGGCATCTGCATCGTCCCCGCATGCGAGGCACGTCTCGCTGTCGACTCATCTGCTGCCACGTCAATGCACCCTCGCCTGAGACTTGATGGCGCCCGAAGTATCAGGAAAACCCCATCCTTGATAATCCAGAGTTTTGTGCCACTGGATCTTGGATCTGCGCAATCCATTTCCATCGTCGCGTGTTGCGATGGGTAAGCGAACCTGAACTGATTGCTTCCAACCGCAGCGCGCACTGCTCACGCGTTAAATTGAGCGAATCGACCCCGGCATGGCTCACACTCCAACAAATTTCCAACGCTATCCGGACAGCGACTCGTCGGACATCTACTCCCCACCCGAGCCCGGACCCTCCCTTTCGAAGGATGCAATCACATTCGGGACCCCTCTGAAGCGTAAAAATGATACGAACACGCAGGAAGAGATCAGGGACAAGCGCCAGAAGACGCAAACACCCATTGACCGCCCTGTGCATCCAAGTCTGCCGCTGATTGCCAACTTGCCCGGTGAGATCTGGCAGCACATCTTCTCCTTCCTCCCACCTCGGAGTCTTCCGCCACTGCTTTGGACCTGTCGCATGTTCCATAGATACCTCACGGACCCTGATCTCGAGCACTCGGCCTGTACAACCCCACGTGGTTTGCGCACTGTCCATCCGGATCAGGTTTGGCGCACGTCCCGGATCAGATGGCTTCCTTCTATTCCAAACAGCCCGCCCGGCATCGGCGAACCTGAGCTATATCGGCTTCTTGGTCGCAAGGACTGTCAATTCTGTGGTAAAGCGGCCAGTTCTCCCTTAGCAAGACCCAGTATATGGAAGCCCGGCCCAGCTCACGAAGGGGTGCGCCATGTCTGGCCTTTCACTATTCGCAGCTGCGGTTCATGTTTGGCCCAGCGCACGCAAGACTATCGGTCTTTGATGTTGTCTGACTTTTCGGAGCTGTCATCAGTGGTTCCTTTCCTGTTCCTTACGCAAGATGAGCATGTGTTTTCTCCTTCTGCTTTTCGTTCGGCTGATGAGATACCTCAAGATATTGAAGTTCGCAGAGTCTCCTCCGTTTCACAACTTGAAAATGTCAAAGGGCAATTTCGTTCTGCAAGAGACAAAAGTTCTAGTCAAGCAATGTCACTCTTAACCGCAATGGCTGCCGAGCGGCCTGCATTTATGGCAATCTGCGAAGCATGGGAGGTGTGGGCAACAGACGAGAATGTCCGCCAATTTCTTTCCGCACAGTGTATCAGCTTGCGCAATACTCCAGCGCCTACAATGAGGACTGAGGAGGACGAAACGTGCAGCACGTTTAGCGGTACGCTTCAGCATGTTCTTATGTTGCCCGATTTTGCTTTCTTGCAACTTGTCTGCACCTTGCACATAATGCCTCTGAAGAAACGCTGACATACTCCAGATGATTCAAACCGTCGTAAGGGAGGTAACACTCATTCGCGTAACAAGTCTGCTTTGCAACGTCCACCAACGCGCACGAAAGCCGCTGCAGAGGAAGCTAGAATTCGTCGACGCGCTGACATTGAACGGCGCTGCGCCCAAATAACCCCTCCTATCGAGGCCAAGCTCTTGGATCATATGGACTCGTTCAAAGCTGCAATGCAGATCTCCATGCCGATTACTGAGGATGGTTGGAACATGCTTAAGCCCAAATTGCTTTCTCAGCGTGATGCCGCGCAACAGCGAGAGACAGACCGACTGGCTGCTGCCAGGGCTCTTGAACCGAGCAGTGACAATGCAAATGATAGCGCCGATAGTGAAAGGATCAAAGAACGGTGGGAGACTTTCCAGAGGCCTATCCGAAAGGATCTCGAAGCCTATATCGACGAGCTTATCCACAATGCTTGGGCTGATGGTCGAGCGATCAATCTTCATACGGCCCCTCGATTTGCGGCTGATGCCTTGGTCTTTGCACGCAATCGTTACGCAGCTGACAAGCCTCAGAACATGGAGCCCGGAAATGCCTTTCGACTGGTTCTTCACAATATGAAGTGGATCTACGAACACAAGGTCAAGCCACTGACTGAGACGGCTCACGGTGTCCGTGATTTGTTTCGCTGTGCAGGTTGCGTGAATGAGCCAAAGATGTATCAATTCGACAGTCTAATACAGCACTACGCCGCTAAACACACGACCAATTACAGCTCACGCAATGTTGGGGTTGCTTGGTACGAGGCTGTCTGGCCGGAGATTCCGCCGTTCCAGACAGATGGAGCAAGCCTGGACTCTCTTGTAAAGCAACATAATCCGATATACTCATCAGCGGAACCTGGATCTGAGGAGTATCCTTTGCAGGCGTACTCGGAGCCTTGGACACTATACCAACCGGTAGCAGCTTCGCACCGCCCGCCACCCCTGACGAGCCCTGGTTTTCCTCCAGATACATATGGACGATATGGTGCTTATTCCACGCCAGTACCTCAGCATGCAAGTCATGCCACCAGCCCAACGTTCTCTGTAGGCCCCGGATATCCACCGCCCGCGCACCCTGGCGCATCAAGCCCGTTTGAGGGCCTCGATCCTCGACTGTCTTCCTATCCTACGCAAACACCATTTCATGCCCCACCATCTTCGAGTACATGGGCTGCCTCGCCAGGCTATCAACCCCCATCTTACGCCCCATCTCCTGCCCAGAATGAGCCCTCGTTTCTGCAGAAGCAAATGGATGCTGTAGCGAATATCACTCGAGAAATTTGGGACACGCTGTTTGCAGTGAAGCAGATTCCTCCCAGTGTGAGGATATATGTGCTCATTCAGCATGCAATCATGCGTTTTAAAGAGCGCTTCAGTAACGAGCCTAACATCGACTTGGTGTACAGATGCGTCAATGAGCATGCGCTGCTGCAGCCTATGAAGGACGCTAACGGGCTCGCCTGCAAAGTTTGTGTACTGGAGAATGAGAGCCGCGAAGAAGGCCACTCTCACGCCTTCTCACTGAGTAGTGGCGAGCGAAAGCTATACTCGTTCGCGCTTTTGCTGTGGCATTTCAAGCAGGTTCACATCGAGACGAAGCTGGCACTCGACAATGCTCAAACCCATGACGATCCAGAGGACTTGAAGCGATACGATTGGAAAGAAGACATGATCGAGCTCCCTGAGGACACTCTGATCGCTGGACTTAGAAGCAAGCCAGGAATGCTTGAGCCTCGGCGTGTCGCCATCTTCAAGGAGGCGTTCCCCAACCTCTTTGCCGATGTGACGCCAGAACCTTCCTCTCAATATGGTCACCATATGTCCGGTTCGTATGCAGCGCCGTATCAGCATCAATGGCCAGCTTCAGGAAGCATGTCGCCTCCGGCTGCACGCAGCCAAATTGACATGAATGCTTCCCTAGCCTCACAAGGATTCATCAAAATTGAACCAGGGGATCCCTATGCGACGCCGTATGGATGCAATACTTTTAGGCCGTCTCAATTCGACCAATACGACCCAAGCATACCGTCTGTGCCCGTCGCCAACCGCCAAGCTGGAAACAACTACCGCGGCCGAGGGTATCGTGAGAGGGTAAGTCATTTCACCATCAGCTTTCGGGAAATGCTAACGTCATCGCAGGGGTTCCGAGGTCGACGTGGAGGTCCTCGACATCCCTCAGGGTCCAGACCAAATCATCCTGGACGACAGAGTTCGAGCGAGGGGATTCCGAGCGATTTGCTACAGAGCTTGACCACACCTCATCGACATGCGCCATATGGAGGCCAGCTGCATGCACATCATGCACCGCCACCGCCTCCGGCGCAGTACCCTCGATACGACTACTTTCCACCGCCTCCTCCGCCGCACATGGCTCATTACGCATCCCAGCATTCAGGCCAATACGGCCATTCACCGCCGGCATCAGCAGGGAGGGAAGCCGAGGAAGACGTGGAATACGTGTATGTTCGGCGCAAGGATCCAAGCTCATACAGCTACTAGTAGAGTCGCACGAGTTTCGAGGGGTGCGATGGGAGCATACCCAATTTCTAGAGACAATCGAGGGTGTCCATGCCTCGATTGAATCGACACATTTACAGAACAACTCCTTGCTGCACTTCGCGCTTCCCTCCTTTCTGCCCCTGAAATGCATGCTGTGATGTCATCTTGTCTGGAGCAACTCGAGTCATGCCTCTGCCACATCTTCTCCGCCTTCGATTGTTTCACTGGCCTGTTTGATACTCGCAATAGACATCTTGCTCTCAAATAGACATGCGCCGCAATATTTACAGACTCGAAGGTTCGGTTCGCTCTACTACAAAGCCACTTTTGTCAAAGTCCCTTGGTCCTGCCAGCAGCGTGTCGTTGCGGCCGCATCAGCAAGTGGTAGGGCAAACCCGCGGACTGGTCAATCTGAGTAGGCCATACATCTGCCAGCAATGTTTGCGAAACGGCTCACGCAGGCTTCAATCGACGGCTCCCGCGTCACAACAAGATCACCACGAGACGCCACCTCCGAGCTCGAAGGCAAAATCCGCTTATGACCTCTTTCCTTCGACACTTTCCGCCGGACCACCACCCTCAGGACCTTTCGAGATTGATCTTGCGTCCTTACGTCGCGAGTTTCTCCAGCTGCAAGCGAAGGCGCATCCAGACAGACATGCAGATCCTACTATGAAGCACAGAGCAGAAGCTACAAGCGCGGCGTTCAATGATGCCTACCGGACACTCACTGATCCTCTTCAACGTGCGCGACACATACTGTTGATACGGCAGGGCATCGATCTTGAAGCAGACGAGGCGTCCAAGGAAGAAGATCAAGAACTGTTGATGTCTGTACTCGAGGCGAGGGAAGTCATCGAGGAGGCGGAAGAGGAGTCGCAGCTGGAAGGATTGCAGGAAGAAAATGAAGAGCGAATACAATCAAGTCAGCAGGCACTGAGTACGGCGTTTGCGAACGGTGACTGGTCGAGGGCGAAGAGAGAAGCGATACGCTTGCGGTATTGGACCAACATTCGAGACTCGATCAGGGCGTGGGAGAAGGGTAAGCCCGTAATACTTGTGCATTGAATATGTAAGTATGGCTACAGTAGAATGACATGTATTGTTATTGCTACTCGTCGCGGCTTGCAGACCGGCCAATGGTGTTGACTGACACCCGGCGAACCGACAACGGGTGTTGCGCGGGTTTGAGTGAATTGCTTGGACAGCTAATATGCTTTGACTTGTTAACCGATCAGGTCTGAGGCAAGTGCAAGCTCTGTTCGAGCTGCAGCCCTACAGTTCGAAACACGTACCTGCCTGTGTTGCGGCCGCTCCTTGACGCTTGAGATTGATAGAAAGAGCAGGAAAGTAGCATGTACCGTAATGATCATTTTGGTGAATCTCTAACAGCCATCAAGTTCTTGGAAGACTTCCACTCCGACCCTGAGAATAAGCTGCCTTTCCCTAAGTCGTTTCTATAGAGATCGGATCGGGCCGTCGTCGATACGTCAGTACTGTGAACAGTTCTGTGTAGCATTAGAACGGCTGGCTCATACGGACAGCTAGTGAACCAATCAAAAGACCGTCGTCGTTCTCGCTCCAAGTGTATCTATGGTTCACGTGTAGGTGTGGTTCTGTACACACAGTGGTTTGGTAACCTGCTCCTTCGATACAATTGTGCTGGCCAAGGCTGCACCTTCTAGCTGCACACTCAACAGACACTAGCAGACATTAAACCGGACATATGGACATGATGTGAGCATTCGGCACATTTATCAAATACAGCACACTTACCAAATACAATGGTCACTCGCCGTGATAAGTCCACAGTCGCCACAGGCTTTCTCTCGCAGGTAGTAGGGAGGCAGCACTGCGGAGTGAGGTACTCGCATTTGGTTGCATTCTTATCAGTCTCCATGGCCGCCTCTGCAGCACTATCTTCCCCAACAAAAATGATACTACAAGCAACGAACTGAAGAAGCAACATTCGATACTTCATAAAGCAATCGTCATGTCCCCAGTGCTCGAGGATCTATGTCCGAGATTGCCATAGGCTGACTGCTCCAGATGGAGCTCTCTTGCTGGCCATGAGCATAGCAGTAGTCAATTGTCGGTTCGAACGCCATCTCTTCAGACATTGGCTGACACCACATTATTCTAGGCACGTTGAAGCCGAGCACCTGATTATAGCTTTGTTGAGTGCTTGCACAGTGCTGCAACAAGCTCAAGGCGTTCACAACCGACCCGCGCTGACCACAACAACCTTTCCCAGACGTTCACTTGGCACCATTACCTGCTACGATTCACCTTTACGAAGATGCGTCGCCTTCTACCTGACATGATGAGGATCCAACGCGGAAGCTTGCGTTTGTTCGTCATCTCACAACCCTCAACTACCGTAGTCCCCGAATCGCAAGCCCAACAACAACCCAGATCTCAGTCCGAGTCAACAACACAGGATGTGCTACTACTGGTATTGTCCACGATGTGGCCAAGCAAATAATCAGAGCTTCGTTTGGTGCGAGACTGCCTGCCTGAATTACACTTGGGAGCCTGGAAACTTCCACTCCCATTGCGACACCAACTGCATTCCCATGGGATACGGCCGCGAGGGCCTGGATCGTTCGATTGCCGACGCAATCGAACGCGACTACGATGACGGGCATTTCGGTCTGGAGCGAGGCTACACCCCAAACACCTTTTCGAGTACCCCTACCACGCGCCACTCCAGTCACGCGCCGAGTCGGCACTCGGACAATGATCCTGGTCAGCGAGAGAGTCGTGAGCCTAGCCATCACTCGAGCAGCAATCGCGGCCATCGACCCCGAGCCACTTCCGAGAGTAGAGGCTTTGATTTTGGTGGAGATTTGGGTATGCCCGATGCTGAAGCTGATCGACCTCGCTCCATCAACCCCCGTACAGGCGAGCCGTACCGTACCTCCCGTCGCGAGCGCGACTACGGACGCAGTTGGCGCCTCAACAACCCCGAGTACCATCGGGACTACAGGCGGCGTGAACGCGAAGAGCAGGCCGAGCTTCGCGAAGGCATCCGAAACATGTCTGACCCGGACGTATCCCACTATCGACCGATCTTGCCCCGCGTGTCGAGCTACGTGCCACCTGTTGCGCATCCGCGCGCCCGCCGTTCGACGGAGATCGCGGTGCAGAGCATGGAGGAGCAGGCGCGGTCGAACTCGAGGTGGGATTCGAGGTATGGAGAGCGCGCGAGGAGCCCGAATCGTTCGAGGTAAGTTGGAGAGCAATTGCGCATTCCAAGTCATACTCCAAATCAATCCTACCAGATCTTCATCCGCTGGCGTTTTACTAAGAAGCGGAGTTTCGTACTGGCTGTTTCAGGCCTGATGGCTATTGCAGAGTTCTTTGCTGACGTTTCTCTACAGGTATGGAAGTGACTCGAGGGACGACGGACGCACTCGTTCAGCGTCTCGCTACGGTGGCCGATATGATGACGGTCATTGGCGGTCGCGTTCAGAGCATCGCAGCGGAGAGTCGGGCGGTCGGCGACACTCTGGCGCGCGTTTTGGCAACGAGCGTGAGTGGAGTGAGAGTAGGAGCGGACGCGGACACGGGGAGTCTCATCGTCGAAATGGTGGCGGGTATGGGTACGGATCCTCGTATGGAGGCGGCGGGTATGGGTCCGGATATGGAGGCAGCTACTACGGGTACCGTTGAGCGAGGCATGTGAGATATTGCGAGCTGGGGCCATATTTGGAGCGACATATTCCTGGTCTGGCTCAGAACACCACCATCTTGAACCACCATTCTGCACGACCATTCTGGAGTAGGTGTAAGTTTCAGAGCATCCACGCATTTGGTCCTACGCCTCTTTGTGATGCTTTCGGTGGTCCGTATACCGGCACTACTCTGGAACCATTGGCTCGGATGCGATTGTAACTAGGGCAGATGCTGTACAGAGAGATTTCTGCTTGAACTGTTCTTCTAGGTGTCCTATAGGTCGGCAACTTGTTTTTCACATACAAAAGTCTTAAGTATACTATACTACAAATACACTGTAGAACGCTTAACCTAGGGGACTAATACAGCTTCTTGAATTGTAGGTCAAGCTAAAACTGGGAGCGACCCGCAAGAGGTTTTCTCTCGAAGGAAACAAAGGGATGAAGGACCTGCGGGAGAACCAAGGACTAGGTGAGTGCCGGGGGATGGGGATGCAGGGGGCCGTGGACTACTCGAACTGAGACGCACATATTGCTGTTCGGTGAGAATCGGATACACCACCATTTCGAAATGTTGAGTTTCTCTGGTGTCGAAGGTCATGCAAGCATTTAGTCGATGTCTCTAGGCTAGCTGGCTCCCATCTTAAGATCATGCGTGGACATGGAGTTTTGCTGACTGCGCCTCTTTCATTCTCTTCTGCTTGTGTCGGTTTACGATATTCTGCAAGTGACGACGCTGCTGAAGCATTCATAAAAATCCGCGAATTGGACCTTGTGTTATCATGAACGCATACTCGCCTTTTTCAGACAAGTCACTTGTCTTCGACGTTACTAGTAATGGCTGGTGACGGCCCCTTAAGCATAGCCAGATATTATTTTCGAGCAATACACAACAATACTCGACCGGGTGGTTGATGGTCATGTTGAAAGGGGGGTGTATGAATCAAACAAAATCAAATAAGGAGCTGCCAACAAAGGTGCGATCCTATTGATTTTACTAACTTTCCATCCCGTTTTCCTCGCGCATCACTTCGAGCGAGTATATAGCTTGGCACAGCAAACAGAGCCGAGCGCGAACCTCCAGGTCTGCATAATCTTCTGCATCTTGCGGGTCAACAAACAGAAAGAATTATGAACTGGACGCGTCCGACTGCCTCCTCAACGCTCTGCGCAGAATAGCAAGCATTGTTGTGAATGCGCGACTGACGTTGCAAGTCTCTACTACAACGCCAGAGCCAGCGCATCGACTGAAAAGCACAAAGAAGGAATCAGCTACTTACTCGACTACTACCCTTCTTGACCGCAGCCTACACCCCCGACAACCTTCCCTACTCTACCTCAATTTGCTCGATCGACGATCTGCTCTACCGAAAACCTGCTCCACGGACTCAACTAATAAGCTAGATAGTCAACATTTCAACTAAGCAGTCGTTGCTCTGATTTAAACCCTCTCTTAGTTCAGCAGCCACTCAACCGAGAACTGGCTCTATTAGTACGACAAGAGTAATTGACCATGTGTTGGAAAGCCGTACGTCTAAAGACCCCCTGGGCATCGATCTTGCCCTAACCAGGATTCATTGTTCTAGATCTGTGCAATCTGTGGACAAACCACCATAGACTCGCCCGTCGCCTGCTCAGGGTACTGCGGCCGTACCAAGGGCGAGGTGGTTGGCATCCCTCACAACCACTGCATGACAGTCGGCATCGTTCCCCGCTCGCTGTCCGCAAACCGTGGGGAGCCTAGCGTCTCGCGCTCGTACTCAGCCTACGAGGCGCCGCAGCCGTCGAGACGACCACTCTCAGTCAATGATCATCCGGACGATACTCGCGGTTGGGAGCTTTCCAGTAAGTCTACCAGACATTCACGTTGTGAATCCATGCTGATGCAGGAAAGATCACTTGAAGAACTACGGGTTCTACCCGCACTCAATTGGCCGGTCAGGGTACCAGGAGCTGTACACCAACCACCGTCAGTCTCAGTGCCAATCCCCTTGTTTCTAGAATTGCTCGATACTGACATTGGCGTCTTAGTCGACCCGGACACTGGCGAGCCAATCCCACCTCGTGCTCGGTCCCCTGCCCGCAATCGACAGCAGAAGCCTTACCACGCTCGGTCTGACTCCCGAAGCGGTCGCGACACTCGGTACGAGCCGTCTTCGCGCTATGGCGAAGCAGACCGATCATCATCCCGCACCTGGTTGGAGCGAGACTCTCGCCGTCGATCTCCCTCACCCAGCGGCGGGTTAGAGCGAGACTCTCGCAACCGTCGCCGCCCACAGACCCGTGCCTACGCCTCATCGCTAAGAAATGGCGGCGGTGGCGGAGAATCAGAGTCCCGCGTACGAAATTCTTCGAGGAATGGCCGCCAGGGACCTTCAACTCCAGAAGGCGGCGACAGTGGCTACTATCTTCGCTCGTCGGATTCGAGAGGTCGGTCTGGAGGTCGACGCTCGCATCGTTAAGAGGTCATGCTTCGCTGTAATAATTAGAGATTCGTTGCTGAGCAGCTGAGCATTGGCGGAAGTTGGATCACTGGCCGCAGAGCCAGCGCTCGTGTGGGAGAGGTTGGTGGTCGCATAGGTGCACATTACGCCATCTCTTCAGCATTCGCGTTTTAATTCCGGTAGCAGAAGTAATCCGACGTTGTCGCTAAGGAACTGGTCGTGTGAAGGAACTGTCGAGTATCGCTCGCAGGTTTCCCGATGCGGTAACTAGCAGGTCAGGGTAGGTGGAATCTGTACAAGAAGCACGTCAAACTAGCCAGGGAATGCGTGAGGGAGAATCGTCCTTGTTCGCACACACCTAGATCCGGGGTTGATTATGCATCACCGGCTGAAGGGCAAGCTTTCCGATAGTGTGACCACATAGACAATTCCAAGGCGTGTCATTATGCACTATTGTACAATATCTACCGATCCTGATAGCCAGGCTCAAACGCCCTATTGAAGAAATCCGTCAGGCGATGATACTGCTGACGAGGATGCCCCTATGCCTCCTCATCGCTGTCATCACCTAACAAATCGCTCTCATCACTGGCTTGACCCGTCCAATCTCGGCCCCGTCCGAAGCTTTCTCGTGATCTATACGTTCGACTTCCTGAGCCTCGCCACGCAGGGCCATCTCCTCCCAACCGACTGTACCCGCCTTTTCTGGTACCTGGGAATCTGTCACGTACCCATCGGCCACCACCTACGACGATCATGGGTATAGCCAGGACAGCTGCAGCAAGAGCTGACACAGCCATGACTGGATAGCGTACAATTGGAGAACCGGTGTCGAAGTTCGGCAAGGGGACTCGCATCCGCGTCGTTGGACCTGCGTCATCACCAAGAGCAATACGGCCGAACTTCCCAGCAGAGAGGCGGTGATAGATAAACCAGCCAATGCCCCCAGCTGCCATAATGCAGATGATGACAATGAAGAACACCAGCCATCGGCTCGTCCCGTATCTTTCGTCGTATTCTTCTTCGTACCCGGGGCAAGGCAGTGGAGGATAGACGTAGTCGAGTTCCTTGCCGCCCTGACAGGTATTGCCCGGTATCCGACGATAACCCGAGACGGGATGATACACCTTGAGATAGGGATTGGCGCGGCATTCTTCTTTTGGGTCACGCTCTTCACCAGCTTTTATGCACACACCGGCTTGATCTCGCTGGTAGTTGTAGTCGCACTCGAAGTCCTTGGCGGTACAGGAGCAGTTCTCGCGAGTGGCGTGAAAGCGCTCAATACGCGGGCCATTGTAGCAGTCAGTGGATGTCGCCTTCTTGCGGTGATACTGGGCGTGATGTCCAAAGAGGCAATTGTTGTCTTGGAAAGGGTGCTCGGGTTCCCAAAGCTCGTAGTCAGAATCTTCCTCGTCGTGCTCACCCTCCTTAAAGTTGCACTGACGGTCAAAGGCTCCTCTGAAGTCGATGTTGATAGTTACTGCCTCACGCTTGCCGGAAGGCCTTCGACCCCAGAGCAAAAAGTTCAGAGAGCCATCCGACGGAACGGTAGAAAGATCGGAGATCTCATACTCCTCGCTCTCTTTCTCAGTGAATTGATACTTATCGAAGTTGCGGCCTTCATCGAGGGAGTACAGGATCGTGTTGGTTGGGGCCCGTTCCTCAACCAAGACGACGATTGAACCCTGGTCGCCGAACTCCCACATGTACTGGCCCTTCTGCGCGGTATGCCATGTGAGCCCACCGTCTCGTGATACAAAGGTATCACCATCACGCTTGCGGCCAAGTTCGCTTCCAACGTTGCCAATTCCCAGAACGAGACCCACGGCCGAGGGCGAGGAGTACGTGTCATCTGGAGAGCGGCGCTCGGTGTAGCCATGTAGGTGCAGAGCACATTCAGGCTTACGCTTCCGCTGCAGGGCACAATCGTAGTCGTCACCGTTGTTGTCTTGACTTGGTGGCACGAGGTAGTCCCAATCGGCACCGTCATTGTGTGTGATACGAGTCTGGAGCTTCTTGGATGCACCAATCTTTTCCACCTCTTCGTGATTAGCAACGACATTTGAAAGGGCTGTTCCTTCAATCGCCTGAACCTTCTCAAAGTCAACGAAGCCAGCCGTGTTACGGTTGACGAAGTTCAGCGAGGTCACAAAGTTGGTGCCATTGCTGTTGGATTTGACAATAGTGCCATACTCTCGTTCGCGACGGCCGTTGACGGTGATGTGTAAGAAGATGGAATGGCTGGAGCTGTCCAGAACAGTGTATCCGTCAAAGCCCTCGTGGGGCGTTGGAGCCAATGTAGACGGCCACCTGGCTGGCGCGAAGGTCTGCGCGTCGATACTAGCGTTCAGCGTGAGTGATGCTTGCTCGTGCTCACGCGTGGCCACGATGATAAACTCGGACATTGTGGCGAAATTGGCAATGTCATTGAAGACGACGCGGTCGGTCTCGAACCAGTCCTCACTGGCAACGAGGTTCTTTGCGCGACCGTCGTCCCGAGCGCAGAACACCAGCTTTTCGCTCGTGTTGCGGCCTTCTTGCCAAACGAATTCGCAAGTCCCGGCATCATCGACCAGCTTCTCCCAGTCACCGCCACGCTTGAGCGACCGATGCGCCGTTGGGTAACAAGGGCCGCTTTCGGAATCGCAACCAGTCCATATCAGCCAGTTTCGCCTGGTCTCATGGAAACGAAGCACAGGCAGGCCCTGGTCGTTAGGAGGATTAGGCGCCTTGAAAGACCGGAAATCCTGACCTCGGTTTGTCGTGTAGAAGACATCGCCAGAGACGGTGATGATGTAGGCGTCGCGATGCTCGTGCACATTGGGGTAGATGAACAAAGCACCCTCGATGTCTTCGAGCTGCTTCCAGGTCTTGCCGTGGTCATGTGTCTTCCACGCCGTCCGGCCCTCGGTAAGCATGAGGATTGTCTCATCCTTGTCATTGTAGTCGTCACTGCCCTCAGAACCGTCGCTGAAACTCGGTCGCTCGAGGTAACGGAACTCTCGAAAAAGATCTCCGTCCCAAGGCTTGATCGTGCTCTTGATACCATCTGCGGTAGGACTGTTATTGAGATCGTTGCATGTCCGCTCGACGTCGTCCAGCATCTTGTCGTAGACTTCGTTCTTCTTGCAAGCATTGCCTGGAATGTGGCGGAACCCTGACCGACCCATGAATGTGTCCTTGGGGTTCTTACACTTACCCTTGGGCGCCAGGAGGCCTTTCTCGGGCAAGCACTTTTTGCGGTCTTCAGATCGGACATACCCAGTGTCGCACTCAAAGTCCGCCTCTGTACAAGGGCAAGGCTTGAAGTCAGGTTCGGCCTCTTTGAACTCCTTGTCGACGGAGCACTCAGACTTTTGCTTCTTCCTGCGGAAAGATTGCTGTTGTCCCATTACGCAGCCCGGCCCATCGTCATGCTCACGGGCGTGCCACGTTTCGAAGTCATCCTTCTTATCGCACTTCTTCAGATCTAGGAGCTCGAAGTCGATAGAGTATACCCAGAGTTTAGCGTCATCTCCACGCCCTGTCAACGCGGTCAGGAGAACTTTGCTGCTCGTAGAGTCAGTAATCGTGGTGAATATGCCGGCTCTGAACTTATCGTCATCATCCTCAATGAGCTTGAGCTTCTCCCAGTGCTCGCCATAGTCCAGAGAGTACTTGATGTGGTTTGTCGCGACGGTATCGGAGACGGCTACAAGTATGGAGCCTGAATCAGCAAATTCATACTTGTGCGGTCCTTCGTAGCCGAAGAACCAGTCCTCGCCACCATTCTGGGACACCCACAAGTTGCTCTCTTCGTAGTCGTGGAGATCGTCACCCAAGTTGCCGATGCCCATCAGCAGGCCCGGCGCGCCTCGGTTCGAGAAGACTTTGCCCTGGTTACGCATCTCCGAGTATCCATGGAGATTCAGATCGCCTTTGCGGTCATCGCGCTGGCCTCGCAGATGCTGGAACGTCCTGCCATCGTCGAAAGTAATCTTCGTTTGCAGCTGCTTGGGCTCGTTGCGGTCTAGCACAGCTTCTGGATTGGCGACAATGTTGGCAAGAGCTACACCTTGAATATTGTCCAGGCGCTCGTAATCCACGAAGCCAAAGCTGTTGCGGTTGGTGTGCTCTTGAAGGCTGGTGAAGTATGTGCCATTGGAGTCGCTGCCGAACAAATTGCCCATGGGAGCTGGGCTAAACGGTCCGCCGCCACCCTCCATGACATCCACGCGGATGCTGTAATCTGTCGATTCCATGACCGTATATCCGTCTGCGTCAATTTTCTGATGACCGAACAGCGCACGATGCCATTCGGAGCCGTCGGTTGTGGTATACATGGCCATCTCGGTTGTGTGTTCACCCTTCTTCGCTGCGAGGATGTATTTCGTCGCAGACACCATGCTTACAAAGCCTGAGCCAGCTCGACCGTCGCCGATCTTTGCTTCACTTTCATATTTGAAGTAGTCATCGCTATACACAAGATGCTCATGCAAGATACCTTTTATACCGGCCTCTTTGGGTGCAATACATAGAATGCGATTCTTGTCGATGCGGTCATGTCCAGACTCGAAGGGAACCCTCTCCTTAGCCCACATGCATTGTTGCGTCCGTGACCGGAGGAGCTCGGGGTCGGACTTGAAACCGTCGGTGGTGTAGTAGGCAGCCCGCTCGCTGTCACCATGCACGTTCATGATGATCTTCTTGTTGTCGCTGGCGTGGAAGCTGAACGGCGCAGCGGGCGAAGGCGTCATGCCTTTGGTTTTGAAAGAGGTCCACTTCTTGCCTTGATCTCTTGTGATGTAGTGAGTGTCTCCAGTGGTCATGACAATGGCCACTTTATTGTCGTTCGGGCTGAGGACGATGGCGAAACCGTGTTGAAGGTCCTCAACCTCATCCCAGGATGCGCCGGCATCTTTGCTGATATGGACTTTGCCCTTTCGAGGCTCAGCGACGAGAGCGGTCTCGGAATCTTCAAAGAATTGGAAGGGGGTGAGCTTGCTTTCGAAGGAAGTACGCTTGATGTACTTCTTGTCGACATCAGCGGAGGTGAGCGGAAGGATGAAGAGGAGAAAGAGCCAGAGAAAGCGCACGACTGCGCTGCGCCGGGGAAAGAAGTCCATCGCTGGACCGATCACCCATGCGAGCCTACAAAGAGGTGGTCTATGATGGAGAGGGAAAAGTAGAATGAGACATGCCGCACGAGGCTTCTAGATGAGGCCACCACGTAACCATCGAAGCGCGCCGTCTCGGCCCCGACATGCACCTTCAGCCCTACGCGCCACCCATTCGTGTCACCACCAGAGGACTGACTTATGTATTCCTCATTTACTGACCACTGCGAGAACTTGTGTAGCTTTAACTGGTCCCGCATCGCCGGTTTGCACAGCACGCCAGACTGCTCAAAGGGCGATATCCTCTCGATATCCAAGTCACCTAACTTCGTCGACATCGTAGCCTTACACACCCGTTCATGAGACGGCGTGCTTCAGGCTTTCGTAAATCGTGAATATCACCGCTGAGCTGGGCGCTGACCTCGCAACGGTGATGCCGCAGCCTCTGTACATGCCTCTAAGCCCTTGATCCCTCCACAAACTTTTCCCCACGCTCCAGAATGATTGCTGCGCGCCACCCGAAACGACCACCTCCGTTTGCATTCGTGATTTGATCGTATCGGCCGGATAGAATGTAAAGTTATAGCTCATGCCCGCCATGGCGCCCGCAGATAGCTGCTGCCATATGGCAATTGGCGCCTTGATGTCGCTCGATGGCTGTGCGCTCGCCTCCCGAGCACGAAAGAAAGCACTGACTCCCTCGAAACTGCCAAACCAGGCTGCAGAACCTCCAGTTTCACGGATCAGTGTACCAAACTGTCCGCGCCAGAAACCGAGCAGGCCCTTCTCTTTCAGCACCGACCCGATTACAGCCAGAACCCCGGGCCTAGCAACGCCAGGAGTCTCAGCGCACACTTGCATACGACATTTGACGAGCTCGATGGGCGTGAGAACGAGGGAGGTGAAAGCACCGCTGACAGCTCCAGCAAGACACAAGGCATCAAGCGGCAGTGGTCGTGAGGGATCGTACAGGGAGATCTTGAGCGCTTCTTGCGCCATATTGTACTGTAAATGATCAATGACTGCTCCTGCGTGGGTGGGTTGGCAACGTCCGACGTACGCTGAGGAAGAGACTGCTGGTCTCGATGGCGGCGCCGAGTACTGGCGCGCTTACGCCACGATATAGACCTTGGTACAGGCCATCCTTTACAATTGCCTGGCGAAAGCAGTCCAGCGGGCCAGCATACTGTAGTGGCTGGCTTGCGGCTTGAGATTGCAGGCGGACCTTCACAGTGTCGAAGGGATATTCGATGATCTTGCCGGCTCCGCCAGCTAGCTGCGCAGTGGTCAGTCTTTTGATCTGCTGGAATCCGAGAGATGTGTCTGGTCACGCACCGAGCCAACTGCGATATCACGGGCTGCATCTCGTGCCTGACTGCTCGTCTGCCCCGCAGTTACGGAATCTTCACGCTCGATGTGTGTCTCCGGGAACGAAGACTTCTGCACGTCCATTGAAAAGGCGCTGGGCGCCGGCTCGCAGTCGATGCTATCGTGGCAGCATCTTGGGATATTAGAGTGTGATTGTCAGCCTCTAGGCGAGACTGCTTATGAAGAATCTTAAAATGCGTGAGTAGAAATCTGAGAATTGAGAAATGAGCTGACTTCGAATTTCGTGCGAGGGAAACTTCGCGCTAAACTCGAAAAGGCTCTGGTCCTTTCACTCGAGTGCGTTTCTGAAAGGCTTCAATCACTGCTGAATATCGTCAAAGAAGCGCATGCCGACATCTGAGGCCACCACCAATTGCATCTGATAGCTTTGGGAAGACAAATCTGTAGCGATTATCTTGCCGACAAACATGCGCGTCAACGGTACAGTGCCTCTCGGCGCCCACTGATGAGCCCAGCTAATATTTATCGTAAAAGGCAAAAATTGGCATGCGCCGCGGCAGCCTCTACGTACCACATTTCAGAGCGTGCATAAGAACACTGCGGGGTCTAATTATTCCCTGCGCGCTGCAAAAGAACGAGCACTAGCCTCTGCTAAAGCTAAAGAACGTGAGATGAAGGACGAGAAGGAAGCGGCACGCCAGCAGCATATTCAAAACATCAAGGAGCGTCGAGCCAAGAAGGAAGAAAAGGAGCGATATGAAAAATTGCAGGAGAAGATGCATCGCAAGCGCGTGGAGAGGTTGAAGAAGCGAGAGAAGAGAAACAAACTTCTCAACTCGTAACGTCGGGCATGCGCGATCATTCGAAGTTTAGCGAAGGCGTTGGACTGGTTTGTGTCTGAGATTCGAGCGGGTATCAAGGTCATATCGGAGACAATTACGGCTTCTTCTCCGACTCTTTGTATTCTTCCTCGCTCCCTTCCGGTTTCTTCTGAGTACCTTCATTGGGCTGTGCTTCCTCCTCACCTTCTTCAATCACGTCGTTGGCAATTAGAATCCCGCGGTACTCTACCCCTTGCGCTGTCTGAACGACATCAAGCTTCCACGGCTGACCCGGCCGCACATTATCAGCCCATTCCTCGGTCTGCAATATGTAATCCTCGATTTGCTCCAGCGAATTTGTCAGGTCGTGCCTGCGGATCTCGCGCTCATTCATGATCGTCGTCTGCTTGCCATCCGACGACGCGAGAGTGGCGATGTACTTCTCCTGCTTAGGATCCAGCTTCGGAGGCCGTGCAAGCTTGGACGCCTTGATGGTCCGCTCTGGAGAGCCACCTACCAGCTTCTGACCTCCAAGTTCGATTCCACCTATGACTGGTCGTTTGCGGGATTGCCCCTCTTCGAGCGGTGCATTTACCTGCTCGGCGCTGAAGACCTCACAAGACGCTTGCGCGGCCTTGCCTTTCTTCCATGTTGCTTCGTCACGCTTGTCAATTATCTCCTGACATGTAATGGCGTTGGGTTTGCTGGTCTGCGGTGGTAAGAAGGCCGCCTCATTGCACAGTCTTGGGGTGTGAATGACCATCAAGTAGGAACATGTGGCCACCTCTTTGACCATGCTTATGCGATCGCCAAAGTTCGGATTGCAGTGGTATTGTATCTCGATCTGACGAGCTTCGCCGGTAAGATCGCATTGTGTGCCGCCTCCGAGCTTCTGAACCAGGAAATTGGACTCGCCTCGAGTCTGCAGGTGCGTCGACAGTTCAGTCTCCGGAAATGGAGAGTGGTCCTTATGCATACCGTCGCTGGGTACTAGCTCATTGCTGTTCTGATGGTCATTCTTGAATCTTCCGAGTTTGAAATTGGTCACGCTTGGATCGGGCGTTGGAGGAAATAGAGGTTGTCCTCGGACAGGTGGAAGAGGATGAAATTGTGAGATTTGTTCGCCGTAACAGAAGGCATACAACCACCAGCCGGTGCCGGAATACAGACAGTTGCCCTTCATGCCCTCAAGTAGTCTTGCTCCCGAATCTGATGCCTTGACCAGATCTTGCTGTTGCAAACCATCCGCGGTGCTGTTATCCTCGACTTCTGCCGCGACATGGGGTATCTGACAGAGGAATGGTCGACCTCGTAACAGCATGCGCTCGTAGGTGCCTTGGTGCTCCATTGGCGTTTGTCCATCTTGTAAGACTTGCTGTTCGATGATAGCGCTTCTGACCAGGTCAGAGGAGGATTCGGATCCAGCATTTAGACTTGAGCGGATCTTGTCATCTGCATCCTTGGGCGATACGAAAGCATCTGAATGTATGATTTCATACTGTGGAAGTGTTAGCGTTGATCTTGCACTCACGCGTGATCAACGTACCTGAGGGTAAGCGAGCAGATCTGAATTTACGGAGAATGGTCGCTGAGCAGCAACGACGAGTCGTAAAGCTGCCGGCAATGCCCAGAAGTGTTTCATGCTTCGTTTTGTCTATAGACCGGCATTCAAGCGACGAGTTTAGGGCCGGGTTGAGCAAAAGCAATGGTGAAGTGAGAGGCGACAGGAGGGGGCGGCAAAGCGACCAGACAGAGAGAAGATCATCTCGTGCTCCGCCCGTCCCTCGACACTTCACCTCACACCTCCTTCCCTTATTTACGCCATCATCTCCATCGCTTCGCCCACATAGCCTAAAGCTAGGTTTGATAGTGTGCTTAGCCTAGCCATGATGATAATCATCGAGTAGCCGTGGACAAGTTACGTTCTCCTTGACCTGTGGGTCTGAAGATGCAGCAATGAGCGGTACCATATCCCTTTAACATATCAATGATCTTCTCGCGCGCGCAGGGGTAGAGAGACCCGCATGGCTCTACAGGACTTGATAATGTTTCGGATTGCGGCATCTGCACGCCTATAAATTGCATACGAACCAAATCTCACGGCAGCACAAGGACTCGTAACTGGGCTGTCGTAAGCCATTAAATAATACAATAGATAGACAGGCTTGAACTGCTTACAGTCTCATGCAATGTAGAGGTATGCGTAAGAAGGCTCACAATTGCGCTGCTTAGCTACTTGGAGGAGTAGGGAATTCCCATGCTGGAAAGATGTGTCTTGATCCTGGACGATTTCAGAGTGTAACAAAAGCATAAGATCAGTCGAAACAGGCTATTGCCGATCCCACATGATTACTTGAGTTAACGATTATCTCGCTGTAAGGACTGCTCTTCAAAAGCGATTATTTTCGATGCAGAAGAACTTAAGAAGGGCACCCCAGCCCCGTGAAAGGTGTCGGCCACTTTGCCTTCAAGACGCGCACCGTCTCCGTGCCAACCCTGCTGACCACATGCGCACGCAGCTCGCCTAAGGTCGAAACATTCTTGCTTCACCTAGACTCGACTTTACACCTCGTGCTCCAGACTCATTGTTGGGTCGTCGCTCATTGCACTGGCTTGCGCGCATCCCCTCCCCTACTCATTGCTTCAATCTCATTCCACACCCGCTCAAGATGGCCGACAGCAACGAGGAGGAGCTGCGCTCCAACCAACAATGGAACCCTGAGGCAGATCGCTTCGTCGAAAACATGATTCAACACATCCGGGCAGTGTACGGTGGAGACCCGCGTTGGTCTCATCTGCTCCTCAATCAGACGATGAAGGTCGTGAAGAAGCTCACTGATGATGCGCGCTCGAAAAGCTTGAGGACTGACGGCGCCTTCATCGGAGAACCCGACCTCTCCAATGGTAGGCAGACCCCTTTCCCCACAAGTTCTCATGCACATTCCGTTATCGGCTTGCTAGTCCTGAATGTGCCTACCCATCGAACTGTTCTCGTGGCGCGTCGTTCGTGTAGAATATGTTGCTGACTATCATCACCACAGGGAGATCCGAGCAGCACTGGGCACGGATACTCGAGCAGAAAGACCAAGTTACTGGCTATCCCGCTCATCCTCTTCAACCTCTTGAGAGCAATGCAGTTGAGGCTTTGATGACCCTTTCAACCCCTCTTGCAACGGAGAGGGCTCCATATCATCATCGAGGAGCCACGCAAGCCGCTAGTCATTTCTCCAAAGCAAGCTCAGATGCCTTTTCAGCAGCGGCGCCATATCCAATTGCCGGACATCAACACAGGTACACGCAGCCCTCGTTCGCGTCCTCTGAAAGCACCTCGAATCAGAGCTCAACTGCTCAACCCCCTCCGATTGCCTACTCAACAGACTCACAACGTCTCTCTGGAGTCACGCAGCATTCGTATTCATCCTATGAAACCACCTCAAGCGAGCAGTCAATGGTTGCGCCACCACATATTAGATACTCTCGAGAGTCTACAGTGGGAGGCGAGAGCACGAACCGGAAGCGTAAAGTCACATTTGACCACAGCTCAACGCGGAACGTCGCAGCGAAGACCAAAGGTGCATTTACCCGCTTTTCAAACGATTCAACGACAACTTCCCTGCGAAGATCTTCAGCGTCCACATCTCTCTCAACACAGTCGTCCATATTTCCTCCAGGTAACTTCTGTCCGGCACCCAGGCTTCAGCCGCCGTCAAGGGATCCTAATTGGACTCGAGACGAACTTGAGAAGCAGCGCCAGCAGAGCGAGCCTGGCGAGGACACTGAAGAGGAGCGCATACCTGCTCTGACTGGGCAGCCCAGTAAAGCAGCGTCCACGAATATGCAACAGCCTTTTCTACCTGATCCAGTCGTATCATTCTATATACCGCATGGGTATCCTACCAATATGCCCATGCCTGCAGCGCTCTTCGACCGCATTACTCGACAATACCCGCATTGGACATCCCTGCGGGACAATTGCGTAAAGTCCAGAAGGCCAAAGGACTGGCGCTCGTAAGTTTACCTCTACCCCGACAGACCAACACAATGTTCCGTGCTGACCATCAGCAACAGGCCTAGCGAGCGTTATGCAGTGTTTTGTGTGGAGTGCCACGTCCAGGGAACCCAACGAGCTAGAGGAATGTGCTTCGAAAAGAGCTATAGGCTCACGGATGTGCGCTCGCGCAAAGGCGAGCAAGTTGAAGAGGGTGGGGGACGTTACGGGCAGTATACAGCCCATCCTCAGCAGGAGAACATCGTTGCTTGTGGACGGTGTATCAAGAAGGGGTCGCCTTGTGTGAAGGCTGAAATGCAGACCTTCGTGGCAGAAGCTGGGGTAGTTGGGACGAAGCTGAAGCTGTGGGTCCTTCCCCTCCCACGTGAGTCTAGGGAGCGTCAGAGCCCTGCCGACGAGGCGTTCTGGGTGCTCGTTTGAAGTCCTACATAGAAAGAGCATTGTATGATACTAAGCCCTACCTGAATAACAATCTTCCAATGATGACGCCATTCATTGGGGGAGGTGTTTCAAAACCTGATTCTCATATGAATCTGTTTGTAGGCTGAAAAGATAGATTGTGTAAAGCTTGGGTGTACTTATTGGAACAACGGTCCAGATCCTCGGACCGGTCCACTTTGGCTTTTGCCAGTAGATTTGTACAGTGGGCGATTTCCACCTGAACTACTATCATACACAGGTCTCCGCTCACCTCGCTTCATTACTCTTAGCTGACTTTCAAAATCATCGCTATCCACGTATGCGCCTTTCAACCAACGCGGGTGCTCAGACACGGTAGACTTGAAAGCTCGTCGACCGTGCAACGACCTTCTGTTGTTGAACAAGACGCACTGACCAGGAAGAAGTGAGAGCTCGAATACTCTCTTTTCGTCATTGACGTGTTCATTCAACGCTCGTGCAGCCGCGTGGTAGGCTTGAAACGACCCATCTCGCGCGCCGGAGGCCGTCACCGCAAGAGGCGCTTGAAATGGAGGACTAAGGTTGACAAACTTCAATGGAGGTGGATGCTGTGCTTCCCATGACTGCACACATCGTCAGTGGGTTGAAATAAAGCTCTGGCGAAGGTACTGTACATTTGGTCGTGGGCAATGCTCTTCGTCAACCTCAAGTACCGTCTTCGCGTCAAAGAAAGCTTTGTCGGCCTGGTTGTAATGGTAAGGAACGCGGTATTGTGTGAGCGTCCTGAAGTGCCTCCGTCCTTCCTCGCCGCTCATATACAGCGCATGAGCGGCTGCAAATGAATCACAAAAGTATGAATTGCCGCCCACTGAAGAAGCGTTGATGCAGTGCAGGAACTGAAGTCCTGGTGGCCGTTTCATGTATCTGAGAGACGGTTAGAGACCTATTCAAAATGATCAATGCAAAAATGTAAGACCAACAGCAAGTCCATGTGCAAGCCCAGCTCGGTGGAAGTGTAAGCTACATTCTCGGCTATTTGTTTCTTATCGGTAACGTCAAAAGTCCCTCCATAGAATGTGTGACGCAGCGGACCGATCCGCTGAGCTATATCCTGAACTGCAGTTTCGCGCGGCGGCACATCACTAACGAAAGCAAGCCCGTAGTGATCTAGTGCTCCCAAGATCTTAACAAACGCATGCTGAGAGCGCATGTAGTCGTCAAATCTTATCACATTCAGACCAGCTCTGTATGTGTCTTCCATCATTGTTCGATCCCACAGTTGCGCATCTGTGGCTGCTTGTAGTTTGTTGGAAGGACGCACAAGCCTTCGTAAGTACTCAATGTCAAAAGAGGAAGTATGATCTGACAGAGGGTCATTTCTCCACTCTACTTTGAGGGCGCGTCGCGGTCCTTCGCCACAACCAAATACAACTTGACAACTTGATACTTCGAGATCTAGGGGCAAAGATGTTGTGTCGATCTGCTTTTGACCTGAGGACGGATTAACGCATCGTGGGCAGGTACCTGCAGGAATAATGATCAGAGGCTACTATCAGCTTTGCTCCTGCGCTGCTGTTCATGCTACGCGCTTGCTACCTACTCCGCGGACCAATGTGCGCGTGCTTGACTCACAGCTGTCGCGAAGGATTATTGCGTCAAGCCAGGTACTTCCGTACCCATCTTGTCTGATCTGTATGCCGTCACGAAAGCCAGTGATCTTATCCTCGTGGCTCTTGTACAGGCTATTGTTCCCAATTGCGCCAGATGTTGGATCATAACCGGGCATAGTATCGCAATGAAACGACGAAGATGCCGGCTTCCGCAGAGGACATCGCGCGATGTCAAGCGAGTGGCTACCCCCTGATCTCGATCTGCGAAATGAGCGCCTTGTAAATGGTCTCCATATTGATGAAGTCCGCAGTAGAGGCAGATGCCGCGTAATGAGAGCCATCAATTTGGCGAGTTAGATAACGTATTCAAAATGCTTTTCAGCTAGCATTGATTCATCCGGTCAGAAATGTACGGTAGACTTAAAATGCCCACGAGCGCCCTGCCAAGCTATTCCCCGCTGTTCCCTACCTAGAGAGGCAATTCATACATACCCGCACCCTCCTAACTCGGCCCTACGGGCAAAGTCCGAAGCTAAACTGCTTCGGTATTCCTCATTTATCGGTGCTTGCTAAAGTAAGTACCCTACGCTTATCCAAGATCTCTAGTTATACAAGATATATTTTTATATATAAATTTTATATATAGAGGTACTTCTTAGCAAAAAGCTGTTTCTTTACTAATAATAAGTCTTTTTTTATTATAATAGTATATTTAAATTTACTTTGCTTAGCGCTTCTTTATAATACTACTATCGACTTTTGAGCCTTATAAAGTGTAAAAGTTAATAATTTTTATGTAAGCGTACAGACAAATTTTAGCAGAAAATCTCGTGGAACTAGACATCTTATATAAGTGTAGGGTGCTAGCTTTGGCTAGCACCGACAGATAAGGAATACTGAAGCGGCCTAGCGTAGGAATTTTGCCCCGTAGGGCCGAATGAGGAGGGTGCGGGTATTGCTGATGGCGGAAGGCTTCACTTCACAGAGTTGGAAGAACTGCAACGTTCAACCACACCCATGCCTACGCAGCTCGAATCAACGATCGATGCATGTCTCAGAGGGCAGAGCACCTCAAGGATGAGGTGAGGCTGAGTTCAATGTCATTGGAAGCCTAGTTACTCATCGCAGCAGGGGACTAACGCTCAGGTCGTCCTTGCCGGAGGAATAGCTGGATTGGTGTCACGGTAATGTACCCGCGGCGATATTGCATGGACACCATTGAACCCTCCTAGCTTCGTCATCGCACCTTTAGATGTGGTAAAGATAAGGCTGCAGCTTCAAAGTCACTCGTTGTACGCCCCTTCGAGCATTCGCAATCACCACGGCCCTGTCTACTCCGGGACGGTGAATACCTTCCGAACTATCATTCATGATGAAGGCCCCACTGTAAGTACCGTGCTCATGCGGGTTCATTAAGGTCTGACGATTACAAGGCACTGTGGAAGGGCAACGTCCCAGCCGAGCTCCTTTATGTTTGTTACTCGGCGACGCAATTTACTGCGTATCGCTCCATGACGAAGCTACTCAACACGTTGCCTCAGGGAATGCGCTTGCCTGACGCGGCAGAATCATTCATCTCAGGCGCTTGCGCAGGAGGCGCATCTACCATTGTTACATACCCACTGGATCTGCTCAGGACGAGATTCGCTGCGGCTGGCACAACTAAAGTGTACACGGGCTTGATTGCAGGCATCAAAGAGATACATGAGTCTGAGGGGCCACGGGGCTTCTTTCGAGGTTGCACGGCAGCACTGGGGCAGGTCGCCCCGTATATCGGCCTGTTCTTCGCGGGCTACGAAGCTCTGAAGATACCATTTGCCGACTATCCGGGCGGAGATGCGGCTGCTGGAGTCACTGCAAGCGTTGCAGCAAAGTCTACCGTTTTTCCATTGGACACGATTCGTAAACGTTTGCAGGTATGCCCAGAAGCCGACTTTGGCGTTGCATGGACTGAATAATGCTGATACGCTTGAGCAGGTGCAAGGCCCCTCCCGAAACAAATATGCTCACCGCAATATTCCTATCTACAATGGCATATGGTCCACCTTCCGCACGATAGTCAGGACTGAGCGAACGCGTGGGTTGTATCGCGGACTTGGGATCAGTCTCATAAAAGCGGCACCTGCAAGCGCGTGTACGATGTGGACATACGAAAACGCACTGAAGCTTCTAAGAGTCGCAAATGATGAGGCCTGATCCTGCCGATTATCAACATGGCTGAAGTTATATCTCAGCACACCCTCGTTCGTGCCACGATCACTCTGGCGCGCTGAAAACGTTACGCCATCCATTAGGGTGGGTGACTTGACGATATTAGACTGAGAGCTACGTTGCGCATTGCTGGCTACAATAGCGTATAAACAATTAATTGATCATAATCAGCATTGCCTTTGTCCGTGTAGTATATGTGTTAGACATTTTCATTCCAGGACACACGAATCAGTACGCTTGTCCTAGCGTGCTGCCAAGACTTTGCATTGAGGTTGGCCAAACGCTTCGGAACTACAGCCTGGGTGTATGATGCCCGTGCAAGCAGTACTCATGGAACGCCCACCATCACCCAAGAAGCTATTAAGACCAAAGCCAGCTCGTGGTAACTCCAACGTCGACAAAATTGCTTTACGCCAAGCTCTCCCTACGCTGCATCTCCCTACTCGGCATCATCACCATGACAAGCACAGGCGGCATCCTGTCGCACATGCTGTCGTTCACTCTCCCGCCAATGTCCCTGGCGCGTTGGCGGACAAGTTCACATCAAGCCGTACGAATATTAAGACCGGACCGACACCACCTCAAAGCACCACTCAGCTCGGGGAGAAGCCTGCCAACCCGATCAAGCTTCCTTCTCAACAGGCAGCACGGCCCATCGACGTCGCTAAAGAGCGACACCGCAGGGTCAGACGTGAAGAGGAGCTGATGTCGACATTTGACGACCTTTCGGAGCTGGCGAGCAACAGCACGAGGCGCGTTGACATGCTTTTCATGGGCTTAATGGAGAAGCTTGGGACGCTGAAAAGCACGATACAACAGCTGCAAGAGCTATCACTGGAAACCAGACGCATGAGCGACGAGTTCGAAAAGGAAGCAGAGCACATCGAGGCGGATTTCGCAAGGCAGGTCGATGCCTTCAAAGGGTTCGAAGAGCAGCAATATCGGGCAGAATCGTTTCGCGATCGCATTGAGAAGAGCATGCAGAAGTCGGAACGATTACAAGAACGGCTCAAGATTGCTCGCAACAAGGTCTCGGCTTGGGAGAAGCGCGAGGATGAGTGGCAGGCGAGGACGAGCATGCGCATGCGTATGGGGTCGGTGTGTGCTTGTGCTTTTCTTGGAGCTGTTCTATTGGCGTTCATTCTCCACGCTATTTTGGTGCGGACGAAGACAACGCATGTGGGGTTGGCAGCTCCCGTCAACGCTTCCAATACGGATTCGTTATGGGAGGAGCTGGCTGTCCGTCCGTCGCCTCGAGCCTGGAGCTGGTCGAAACCCAACGATGGGTTGTTGTTGAGTGAGCCGAGGCTGCATGTACTCGACGAGCTTTAGCATCTATGCTTTGAAAACAAGATATCGTTCGCTCTCTGTTCTGATCTCAGAAGACAAAAACGGCCCGAATATCAATGTCTTTCAGTCTTGAGCGCCCACTCAGTCAGTCCGCTCGTTGACATACTTGGTATCAGAAGCTTTGCTGGTCGGATCCACAGGGCGCTCGTGATCGGTGAAGTTCCAATTATTGAGATAGCCGGCCCCAGCCTATCAGCCATTAGCAAGATTCTCATGTCACTGTCAAACAAGCTCACCGTGAGGTAAGTGGCGAAGCCAAGCCAAGAGACATAGGGCGCTAGGAAGTAGCCAGCAACTTCGTCGACACCACTCCACAGATATGTCATATACCCAGCTACACCGGTCAAGGCGACGATATCAACCGTGGCTGCGATCGGCTTTTTCCACTGGAAGAAGAGTGGCATGAAGAGGAGGTTAAGGCCGAGTTGGATTCCATAGAGCGTTGCACCATGCTTGGTAAGCTCAACGGTACGCGGGTTGAAGGAGTTGATTCCCGTGGTCCAGGCTCGGTAGGCCGCGTAGCCCATGGCTGTTGTTTGACAGTCAGTCATCAATCGGGTTCACAGATTGAACCAGATGGTGCTCGAGACGTACATCCATACAAGATCGTCCACCTATCGACGTGTAAGCCTTCGTTCCCACTGTGGAATGTCTGCGGTGCTTCTTACATGGGACCAAAGACTTGCGGAGGAGGACGTAGCGGAGGCTGCTTCAGTGCAAGATATGTCTGCTGTGTATTTGTAGCTGTGGTCGGTTAGCCAATACGCAAAGTGGAGCAAGCCACTGGTCTCACGCTGCGTGCTGAAGCCGATTGCTGTCCCGAGTACGACGGGGAGTAGCACAGACACTGCTGGCTGCTCGAAGATGAATCGCGGGAGCGTGAGTGATGGAATATGCGTCGTCATCGTTGCTTGGTCGCTCTCGATCGAATGGATTCTGCAGACTGCGTAGTTCGGAAAACAGAGGAGGCCTCAACTCCAGCTGGTCCCCGCGTCACGCTAGCGACGCAACTAGTCTTAGCGTATATCAATCAAGCTCGGGCCACATCCCTCCCGACCTCTTCGGTCCCTACGATTCCCTCCCATCGTCCGGCACCCTCACTTTTGCCTCATCTGTCCATTTTCGAGCGCTCGGCGACTCTATTCTATTCGTGTGAGTCTCTCAGCGAGCATAGAGCATCCTTTTCCCATATTGAGCATTCCCAACCTTCTCTGAAGATGCCTCATCTCTTCACCCGCAGCCTCCTTGGAGTCATGTTCGACCTACCATGTCGAGATGGCTTCGCTTCTCGATTGCTTTTGATCCCAATCCCGAACGCAATCCTTTTGAACCCTCCCTAGCGCGCTTTGCATTTTAACACGTCGTTTCTTTTGCCATTGACGACCTTGACTAATACGGCATCATGGCCTTCAGTTCGCTCTCACTTCAAGACTCCTTCAACCTCCAATCCCTCCGAGGATCTCTTCCAACCTCAAGTTGCAACTCGTCGTTTCGAAGTCAAGCCTCGAGCTTCTCCGATCTGATATCGTCCTTCCCTCCTCCATCTCCTGCTGAGAGTTCAGCAACGTCGTTCGACGAGGACTGTTCCGGCACCGAAAAGATGGATCCCTATCCGCGCCGTGAGAGATCCCCTGCGCCGATGCGAGGTGGCACACGCGGAGAGTGGGATGAATACAGAGGCCGCAGATCTCCTGGTAAGCGTCAAGCCGCTCACAGTGGCTCAAGATATCCGGAAGCTGATCACCTGTTAGGGCCATACAACCGCAGGTCCAATGGACGTGCTCGATCCCGCTCACCTGTGCAGATAGACCGCTATCAGCCCGGCCGTGACTATCCACCACCTCGCCGCGAATACCGCCGCCGGTCCCCACAGCGACCCGAGATTGATCGTTATATGCCCGGCCAAGAACCTGTGACGGAGGTTCAGATCATCAATCCACTCGCCGACCCACTCCAGCTGGACTCACAGGTTGGCTTCAGCTATTTTGCAGAGTGGTGGCGCAAAGAGCAGGAGAAGAAGGAGCAGGCTGAGCGTATCAGAACCGGTCGTCGGCCGCCTATCCCTCGTGCCAAAGGCGAACAGGAAGCGCGTGATGAGCGCGAAAAGGAACACGCTAAGATCCAGATGGCGTACGATCAATACAAAGAGAAGCTGGCGGTGTCCATGGCCAAGTCGTTCGTGCAGCAGCACAAGACCGAAGAGTGGTTCAAAGAGCGCTATGATCCAGATATTCGAGCGCCGTTCCGCCAGCGCCAAGCCACTCTGCGCCGCGAGAACTTCGCACGGTGGCTGGAGGATGTTGACAGTGGCGTGTTTGATGACTTCACGCTGGAAGGCATCTACAAGAATGACAGCAACGGGGCTGGCGGTGTGGTTGAGAAAGAAGAAGGCGAGACCATGGCTGCGACCGAAGTTCTTGGGGTAGGTGATCTTGTAGCAATGAAAGGCGGGGACCTTAGAGATGAGCGTGCGGAACAGCCCTCGTTGTTGATTAAGACTATTGCGCCTCATGTCAGTCGAGGTCAAATCGAGGCCTTCTGTAAGGAACATCTCGGGGAGGGGGATGGCGGATTCAAGTGGTTGAGCTTGAGTGACCCAAATCCTCAGAAAAAGTTCCACCGCATTGGCTGGATCATCTTGAATCCCGGCGACGACGTCGAGGTGGCCGTCGAAGTTGAGAAAAAAATTCAAGGTAGTGGTGAGAATGCCAACGACGAAGATGGTGAGGATGGCGAAGCGAAAATGGACGATGTTCCTCAGCCCACGACGAAGATGGTGTCTGCAGTTGACAAAGCTCTCAGCGAGATCAACGGCAAGACCATCGAGATGGAGGGTTCTGACAAGGGCGGGTTTGTATGCCATGTTGGCATTCACGCGCCGCCTGGCCAATTCCGAAAGAAGGCTCTGTGGGATCTCTTCTCCTCTCCAGAGCGTGTGGAGCGAGATTTGCAATTGGCTGAGCGCATTGCTGCAAAGTTTGAGCAGGAGCTTGGCGAGGATATCAATGGGGTAAACAAGGTAGAAGAGCGGGTGGAAGACATGCGTAGTAAGGGCCAACTGCAGCTGCAGAACACTAGCGCCAGTGCCAAGCCTAACCCCGATGAAGATGGCGATGACGAAGGCATGGTCGATGAAGATGAGGGTGCGTGGGATGAAGACACGGATGACGAGGAGCTCTTGGCAAAGAAGAAGAAGCTCGACCTACTCGTCGAGTATCTCCGGCGTGTCCATAACTTCTGCTTTTTCTGTGTCTTTGAGAGCGACTCTGTTCATGAGCTTGTGCGCAAGTGCCCAGGTGGTCATCTCCGACGACCCCGCGCCAGTCTTACCACCGCCGCCAAATCGTGCGCCAAAGCCAGCGCTTTCGGAGAAGAGTTTCCGCTGAAGAAACAGCACGACGCACCGACTGACGACGCCAAGGAGGAAGGCGAGTCGCCAGTCGCGGAGAAGCCACAGCGATTCTCCAAGCACAACAAGGCTCACGTGCAGCTGCAGCGAGCCTTCAACTGGGTCAAGACGTACGAAGATAAGCTCTTCCAGATCCTCGAACCAGACGCTGCCGACCTCGTCAAGCTCGGCGGCAGACCCGTTGAAGACGCCATGGACGAGGAACTCAAGAAATTCGTGAAACAAGAGGATGAGGCCAAGTTCCGGTGCCGCGTGCCTGATTGCTCTAAGCTCTTCAAGGGTGTGATCTTCTGGAAGAAGCACGTCGAGAAGAGACACGCCGACTGGCTGGAGGGCATGAAGAAAGAGGTAGGCTTTATTATGTCGACAACCAGCTTTCTACATGCTAATTAAAAGCAGCAAAACGAGATCAACCTATACGTACTGGATCCCGCGCACCTTCAGCCATCCCGCAGCGATGCCACGAGCAACGGCCACTTCGGCACCAATCCACACGCGCCGTCAGGCACTCCACGGGGCTTCTCCCTGCACAGCATGCCAATGCCGATGCATGCGGGAGGTTTCATGAATGGCATGCCTCCTTTCGGCAGCATGCCTTCTGGCTTTGCCGGAATGAACCCCATGGGCATGGATGGTGGCATTGGGCCAGCTCGTCGAGGCGGCGGGCGATATGGAAATCCACGTCCAGGCCCGTACGATCGTGCACCTCGTGGTGGTCGACGTCCGGGTGGCGGCAGCCGCTCCGGCCCACCGCCGCAGGGATTCCCCGACGCTGCGCAATCGAACGCGCCCCGCGAAGCGACTGCAGGACGCAGTGTGAAGTCATACGAAGATCTCGATGCGGTTGGCGGTCCGACAGGTGCTGCGACTAGCGGTGGCACTGGCACTGGTGGAGACGCCCAGCTGGATTACTAGTGGCAATCCCGCAGGCGTAGGTCGCAGCGGGAGCATGAGCGTCATGGCCAAATGCAATGTACGATTAGATCAAGACCTTCGAGGGTGCAGAGACTACCAATGTAGCTTGAAAGTCGACGTTCGCTTGTATGACTAAGGAGACGGCAATCCTCTGAAGTCCACGCAAGCAGACAAAATGAGCAAATTATCTGATTTGTGTTCTCTTATAACGATCTGGAGAGTACAAAGAAGGTCGTTGGGCGATGAAGCTGCGTCATCGCTTCTTCTTCCCTCGTGCACAACTTTCGACCGTCCGACATGAAATATCTTGCAAACGCGCACAGTCACCCATTTTGAGCTCTCAACCCTCTTCGTAATTCTAGCGTTAGCCATCATTCGTTTGCGCTTCTATACAACGTTAGACTCGCCGAGTGATTGCCTTAGATTCGTCATTTGCACTTTCTCTTTCTTCCATCGACCCCACCAGCCATTACGCGTCTTTGACCGTTCTTGGCCGTCTTCCAACCCAAAACTCGCATCCTCTACACTGAGTCTTCGATGCTCGACAGCTTTCGAAATGGCATTCAACGGTGCAGCTGTAGCACCGTCTCAGGCTGCAAATGATAGACCGCTACCTCCGGATGCAATGCTCACTGGAAAGCAAGAGCACTGTAAGCGGTATTCTGGACTTGTCTCAAGGCTATATTGACCCTCCTAAGATCTCAAGCGCGAGCTATTGTCTCGCCAGACCCAATGGGAGATCTCAGAGTTATCCACGCCCACCGCTCTCCAGCGCTTCGGCGCACCCTTCCGCTCGGATGCCGGTGAGGTGCCTCCGGAGGACTCGGAGTTGCCTCTCCTCCGCTACATCTTCGTGCATCATGTGCGCAACTTTCCATTTCTGGATCAAGCGCGAGAGCAAGAGTTCTGGCAGGAGAAGCTGCAAGTAGTAGGTCGTCAGTCCACCCATCGCGCGCAGACTCATTGACAGTCGTTAGTTTCTAGAGTCATTCGCGAACAAGCACATATCATCATCCGAAGACCGTCTTGAAGAGACGAAGCGCAAGAAGCTGGCAATCAAGGCACAGAAGCTGGTCGAGCTCATGATGGTATCTGGCATCCCCACGGCGTCGGGGTATGAAGAGCGGATACGGTTCTCGGAAATGGAGGTAGTCGATCGAGGCGCAAACGAAGAGGGCTTATTCGTCAATATGCCCGAAGGACAAACAATCAACGGGTGGGACGTCAACGTGGCAGCTGTTCGCACCATCAAAGTCAGGAAGCAAAAGGTGCGAAAGTCTTATCATGCGGAATTCCTGATACGAACGAGGGAAAACAACGAGCAGGAACGCTTTGTCGGGCGAAGGTACGGCGATTTCGTCAGACTGCACAAGAAGCTGCGGGCCGAGATACCGGGCAAAGTGCTGCCACCGCTACCTCGAAAGAACAAGACACATACGTCTTCGATGTTTGGCAGCTCTGCTGACGGCGAAGAGTCCGACTCTTCATCATCAAGCCAATCGACCTCTACACCGCGTGATAGCCTAAGCGTCGATGAAGCAAGCGCCGGCGGCCTGCGGTCGTACATTGGCCTCGGAGGGCATAAGCGAAACCCGTCAGCTACTTCGTTGCACAGCTCACCCAGTGTAGCCAAGCTCTCGCCGTCGCCTGCACGGCAAGAAGGTGAACGAATTGTATTATACCGAGAAGAACAGCGAGTAACGCTTCGGGCATTCTTGAGGACGCTGCTGAATAATGAGCGAATTGCGAACTCGGCTGCTCTTAGAGACTTTCTCACTCGAAATCCGATCAGTCTGGGCCGCGATGAATTAGAAGACGTCAGCAGGCGAAGGGAGATGGACGCGCAGAGAGTCGAAGAGCAGCGTAAATTCTATGAGGTTGCGCGGAGACGAGCGAAGGAGCTCGACGTGCACATGGAGAAATTTAGACGCGAGATCGTTGAGTCGAGTAAGCGTTCTGGTCCGTAATCGGTAGGTACTGTTGGCTAATTGCTTACAGACGGGTTGTCGAAGCTTTTCAAGGAGATCAGAGAGAAGAAGACAATAGCTGAGCTGAGCCCCGAATACCAGAAGTTCGCTGAATGGCTTAGGATAGAGTGAGCTGTCTCATGGACACAAAATGCTGAGTAGTGACTAACAAGCATCAGAGTCGCAGCAACGATATATCACCTCTTCCTTGCCGAAGACAACTCGCCAGAGCTCTTCGCTCAAGCGAGGCGCATCCACTCGCTCATCCCGTATACGGTGTTGAAACAGACCATTCGTTTCGCAAATCCAGGCCTCGTCATGAAAGGTGTCTTGGACCTCTTCCTCGCCCAGCCGTTTGGCTCGCATTCTCTCATGCAACGAATATTCAGCTACGCCATCCGAGACGGCATTTCATCACTACAGAAAGCCATTGACTCTCTCTTAACCAAGATTAATGAGCCAAAGCTCGCCCAGAAGATTGCCAATTTCACCACCTCAAGCGAGGCCGAAAAGTATGAGCTTCGCAAAGAAGCCAAGCAAGAGGAGCTGGAGCTTCTGGTCGTCGTCCTTCGCACCGAGCGCATTGAGCCTGACCTTGAACCGCCCGAAGTCGAACGTGTCTTCAACGCATATGTCGCCTGGAACGCGGCGGTCGAAAATCCTGAAGCTGCTCGGGCGATCGGCGATGCAGAACTCTTCGCATCGCTCAAACAGCTGCTGAAGCTACACACCCGCCAACGCGACAAGGCGCAGATGCTAGACATTATACAAGAGCCTGTGACACTACAGCTCTTCCGCGACCTCTTCACCATCTTTTATGAGCCCCTTATTCGCGTGTACAAGTCCGCCAACGTCTACAGCTCCGTCACCGATTTTGCGTCGTTTGCAGACGACACGATCAAAGTCGTTGATGCCGCACAACGACAAGCGCTAGGTGCGGATCCCAACCAGACCGTTCAAGCATTCATCGACCTATGCGAGCGACATCAAGACGACTTCTACCGCTTTGTGCACGAGGTACACATTCACGACAACGGCCTATTCGACAAGCTGATGAGCTGGCTGGAAGGTATTCTGGAGTTCCTGCGTCACGGCCCTGCGGGCGGCAAGCTTGACATGAATGCGCTGTTTCAAGGCGCCGTTGCGGGCCGAGTGATCGACAAAGAAAGGGCAATCTCAGACATCGATGCGATTGTGGATTGGCAGATGGCGAGGAAGAAGTGGCATCAAGACAAGACCAGGCGCAAAATGGCGACGGGTGGTGGCGCCAACACGGCTCCGGAGGCCGGCGGTTTCGGGGGCTTTGGTGGACTCAAGAGCTCAGACTTTGGCATCAATGAGGCCGACATCTCTGGGTTAGGCTTGGACGACTCGGAGAGCGATGAGGATGGTGAATCTGACAGCTCAGACGATGCTGACGACAGAGGTGATCCGATCGCGGCAGAGCGGCGTCGACGAAGCAGGGTGGCGGAGGCCTTGAAGAGTCGCGCGGGGGAGCCGAAAAAGCCAGAGGTTGGAGAGTTGGGGAAGATGATGGACGGGTTTGTCAGCATGCTGCGGATGGTGCTCGCATCATGATGGGCGGCGGCCCTCGCGCGTGATATTGAATCAGGATGTACATGTCATGAGCTATGCTTAATGAGACCATAGCGTAGGCGTTGGAAGGAGCGAAGCGCGGACCCCACGAAAGAACAGTGGACATTCGCCGCTGCGGTGCGCCTGTGCTACTCATCAACGCTTTGTATCGACTTGTCTCCTTGCTAGTCTGTGACCGCGACGACCTCAGAAACCCCACTACGTCCAATCGATGCTTGCGTTGACGATGACATCAGCGCGGACAAGGGCCCGTCTCAATTCCGTCGGTATTTCCATATCGTCCCAATTTACCTCGTCCAACAATACTTCCAGCGTCTCCAACGCCAGAAGCTCCAAGGTGCCCAGGCGATAGCAGCGCTTCTCCTCGGCCTCGATGCAAGCAGCTGCCATCGACGCGGGCTGCTTATCGATCCACTCGTGTAATCGAGTATCGTTGGTGCCACGGCCACGGGCGAAGGCGCTGTTGAGGTACTAGGTTCAACGGTCAGCGCAGCCTTTTGTGAGGAGTGTCCAGTGCTCAGTCTGAGTGACTGTAGGCAACGCCAGTGCGCTAACTTGCCGACACTGCGTCCAAAGCAATAGAATAGAAGGGGTAGCCGCTCCGCAACTTACTTTCACGAGCATTACCTCATCTTCTGAATGCTCAGCGGAATGAATCGCAAAGTTGTACAGCCCGGTGAGATAATTGACGACCTCAAGGGTCGTTGTTTGTGAAAGCGTGAGGGTGGGTGGCGCGGTTGGCGCGGATGCAGAGCTGTTTCGGTAGGTTGTCAGCAAAAAGGCGCTCGCGCGATGGATGAGATTGCCTTCCCAGGTATCAACAGCACCTTGCGAGGGGCTGGAGACACCGAGAGGAAAGCTTTTGACTGTTTACTGACCTGCACTGGGCTGAAGGAGGTCCCTGAGACATTTTGACGACTTCGTAGAAAGCTTTCGAGGCTTTTTGAGTGAGCCAGATGAAAACTGTGAGGATGTCGATGGGAAGCGTATAGAAGAAAGAGCTGGGAAGAAGAAGAAAAAGAGCAAAGCAGACCCACGTGACGCCATCAAATCAATAGTACCCCTCGAAACAATCGACGCGTTCCGTCGCGACCGTACCAACCGCCATCGCAATCGGCTTGGCATTCTGCTCATTTCCCCCTACCACGTCAAATGCCAGGCCGGCTGTTTTTGGATTTTCCAGGCACTCCGCAATTACACATGCAACGTCCTAATAGAAGTCAGCAAGAGCTCCTGCGCTCGCTTGACGCAGGTCGAAGGCAAGCCTCCTGCGACAGCGCCGGTCGAGCGTTCTCGGTCCGCCGGGAACCGCGACAGAATCACGTTGGGGCATAGGCTCGAGTAGAAAAGATCTGGCACATACCTCACGGCTGATCATTGTCTCCGTCCCGACCTTGCCTGCAGCAACGGTCCCCTTTCCTGGCTCATCACTCAGTCCGCCGGGTCTCACGATGGTGTACTGCAAGCCTGCGTCGCCACATATCAGCTTCCCAATCTTCGATTGCCGCCCAATTCAACGAATTCTCAAGCACAGCTCCGGCTCACTCACCGCGTCTGTCATTGTAGGTGACCAGATCCCTATCAGCCTTCAATTTCGCCTCCATGTACGGCTTGAGCACCTTCCAGAGCATATCCGAGCGCTCTTTTTCGGCTTGGCCATACCAGTCGGGCGCGGCCTTACCACGGTCCCGAATGTCAAGAGCAGAGACGAGAACAAAGCGAGAGACACCGGCCTATGATGATAATGATGGTCATTAGAAGTGAGCTCAGCAGGAGCTCGCTTGGGCTTGGGACTTTCAAGAATGGCTACAAGGCGCTAAAGGATCGGAAGTTGAGAGTGGCAGGGCATGTATGACAATCGAGAGCCGGCTGACTGCTCAAGCGCTTCGGCAAGCCGCATTCAGGACACACTCACCTCAGCAGCCGCATCAAACGCTTTGATGCCTCCACGATGATCTACCGCATCAGTGCGCTCAGGATTGCCGCCTCCAGCACCAGCCGAGAACACGACAGCCGACGCGTTGGACTTTCGAATCACATTCGCAAGGTCCGAGACAGACGAGTCTTCGAGGGAATGAACCAGAGGCTCCCCGCCAAGAGACCTGATTGTGTCCGCTTGTGATTCATTGCGGATCATGGAGACGACCGTGTGAGATGGTTGGCATTCTTCACGAAGGACGCGAGTGAGTTGGCGTGCCACCTTGCCATGGCCGCCAATGATGAAGGTGTTTGGCATGCTGTTTTCCCCAGCGAGCGCTCCAGAACTGCTTCGGAAAGACGGGCCCGGACCGGCAAATATTTCGGAGACGAGCTGAGCAGAGCTATAAATCCCAGTGCATGGAGTTCCTTCGCAAAGTGATGCGTGTCAATGATCAGAGGGGCAATCGACCTTCGGTAGGAGGTCGCCACGGTCGCGAAGGGTTTTGCTGAGTGACCACGGACACGGCAGGGATGAAGTCATCGGACTATCGCCGTCGACGGTTTCAGCATGGTTCAGCTAGCGGCCCGAGCATGGGGTGGAATACGAGTCCGAGGTAAGACGCGACTTCTACTCCGAGTACGCTACAACGCAGTCCGGCAGTGCACTCGCTGACCTCAACATTGTCATGCCAGCGATAATGGATCGGCAGGCGCGTGGGCTGCAGAGCTCGAGCATTGGAAATCAAACCGCTTGGGTGACGCTGTATTGATGTAGATCCGCTGTGCGCGGACAGCTCCGTTGCCATGCTGTGTTGAATCTAATACTACGAGCTGAGTTACCGAGGGGCAGCGGCTCTGCGTATAAAGACTCGGCTGGCATGCACTCATAGTAGCAGCATTACAATCAAAAAAATCATCTGATTCTCGAGTCCTATCCTGGAAAAAGCATATCATGTCTCAGACGCAAACTGTTGTTGCCGAGCCTGCTCATGCAGTCACCAGCCCCTCTAAGCCAGACATTCCTCTTCAGAATCTAGACACGGAAGGTGGGAGATTGGGTTCCTCAACCACACCGATCGATAGCGAACCCGATGGTGCTCGAGCATTCAGAGTTCAGGAGCGATGGAACAGCCCTAAGAAGAACACGTACAAGCTCGCTGTTGTGTTCATGTCGTTCATCAACTTCGGTATGAACGACGCTTCTTACGGCGCTCTTCTGCCTTCACTACAGCCGTATTATGGTGTGTCTTCCAGCATCCACCATTATAAGCTCACTGGGACATTTAGTAACGCATTAAGCAGATATCAACTACACTGTCGTCTCGCTCGTTTTCCTCGCCCCCTTCGCAGGTTACACTGTCGCCGCGTTTCTCTCCAACCCAATTCACGAGCGCTTCGGCCGGCGCGGGATAGCTACGCTCGCCCCAGCAGCTCGTTTGCTTTCCTATATTGTCATTGCAGTCCATCCACCATATCCTGTTGTGGTCGTTATTCTCACGTTGTCAGGACTCGGCAATGGCCTTCTCGACGCTGGTTGGAACGCTTGGGTGGGCAATCTGAGCGCCGCGAACGAGCTGCTAGGCTTTATGCACGGCTTCTACGGTCTCGGCGCAACCATCAGTCCACTCATAATCTCAGCTCTCGTCAATACCTACCATCTCCCGTGGTATACCTTCTTTTACATCATGATTGGCACGCTCGCTCTTGAGCAGAAAGTCTCCCTCCTCGCGTTTTGGGAAGATACTGGCGTAGCCTTCCGGGAAGCAAACAAGCAGGCTGCGATTCAGGCCGGCACCGAGGGCGAGCAGGGAGGGGCACGCGCGGCAATGAAGACACGCGTGACCTGGATCTGCAGCGTCTTCCTGCTCGCGTATGTCGGGACGGAGGTCTCGCTCGGCGGCTGGATCATCGAATTCATGATCCAGGTCCGGCACGGCAAGCCTTTCCCTTCCGGCCTCACGGCTACTGGATTCTGGCTCGGCATCACTCTCGGTCGCGTCGTGCTCGGTTTTGTGACGCCGCGGCTGGGCGAGAAGGTCGCCGTGTCAGCGTACTTGATACTGAGCATCGCCATGGAGCTGGTGTTCTGGCTAGTGCCGCAGTTCATCGTCTCCGCGGTGGCAGTCGGCCTATTGGGCTTCTTTATGGGACCGCTTTTCCCCGCGAGTATCATCGCGACGACCAAGATCTTGCCTCAGCGCTTGCATGTAGCGGCCATTGGGATCAGCGCGGCGATTGGTGGTGGCGGAGCGGCAGTTCTGCCATTCGCTGTGGGCGCCATTGCGCAGAAGGTGAGTTGGTCATGCGTCTGCAACTGAGCCTTCGCGATGACAACAAGGTCGTATGCTTTCGAAGTTATGCTAATACTCTGATATAGGCAGGCGTACAAACACTGCAGCCCATCATACTGGCGCTTCTCGGGATACTACTTGGGGTTTGGTTGACGTTACCGAGGATACCTCGCCACGCCCACGCGGAGTAGAGCTAGCATGACTTGGACATCGACTCGTCGCGAGGCTTTACTATTCACAGAAACGTGCTGTCCTTGGTCTTACAAGGTCAATCTCATCTACTTGAAACTTTCGCTCATGAGTGATACAGTCTCAAATGCAAATGATTTTTGTTCTTATTGGTCAGATCCGCCTGCTACTTACACGAGGAACAATGATCCTTGAGGCTAATTTGAGATGAGAGTATTTCAAAAAAGCCCCTGCCACTCAACAGGTGCATTCACTGGCTTTTCGTTCTCAAAATCGGCCTGCTGCTTAACGAACTCCAGAAACGCGGGGTCGAATGGCTTGGCTTGACCTCGCGACATGTTTCGGACAGGAGGCGCTGGGATGCCCATGGACTTCATATGAAACGCATACTTCTTGCGAAATTCTTTGTCTTCACAGGACGCTTCTGAACCCGAAGCGCGAGGGTTTGGCATGGGTCTCCTCTCGGTGCCCTCGCCTTCCTCTTCTGGTGTTGTCATGATTGCAGGAGGTGCGCTAGCCTTGCGGCGGAAACGATTTCTGAGTACAGATCGACGTCGCTTTGCATCATCTTGATATGACCCTGCTGGAGTGCTTCTAGCGTGTGTTGTTGGTGGCATGGCTGCTGGGTCTTCTGCCCGACCTGATCCGACCGACGATGCACTCACTGACCTTGAGACGTCTGTGGCATCGCTCTGGACGGAGGACTTTGACTGACGCATATCGGAATGATCTTGGGACTCAACACGCTGCCCGTTCGAGATGAAACGTCGCGGTACCTGCGGGCCGAGAGACTCATTTGGCCCGGAACGTTCAGTATCGTTGAACAGCCGTTTACGGTCGTCCAATGTGCTGGGGCTGGGTGGATCTTCTGAAGATGTTAGCGATCTTGGGGAGATAAGCTCCTCATGGCTTGTCGCGGGCTCGATAGTATCAAGCGGTGAAACTGTGCCGTTGCTCTCAACTGCGCCGTTGCTCTCAACTGCGCCGTTGCTCTCAACTGCTGGAAACTCCTCACTGACTTTTTTGAGCGCAGGCTGGACATGCTCTGGAATCCAACCTCAGTCGACTGAGGCGACTGAGCCATTCTCCTCTGCTCCGTAGATCTGACTCATCAACCAGTAACACTGGAAGACGCTAAAGTGGTCCTTACCGAGAACGCGTCGGCGGCCCATGATGGACTTGCGACAGTACGAGCGAGCTTCTTCATACTTCGTTTTGCGGTAGAGTACTGTCGCTAGTAGATCGGACGCTTCGCAGAGTCGAGTCGCTTGCTGATCATTGGATGTACTGTCATCTCCTTGTGTACTTTTGCGATGATGATCATCGGCAATTGCCCGAAGTGAGCTCTCCGCCTGGTCAAGATCCGGGACATAACAGTAGCAAGCAGCTAGCCTGAGACGAGCTTCTTCGAGCTTGTATCGATCACGCAGCCCAACTGGCAGCTCCTTGGCTTGTTTTAGGCCGTCTTGGAAATGTCGCTGCGCTTGTCTATATTCTTGTTTGTTGAAAAAATGCGTAGCTTTGTTCAGTAGAGCGCCGACCAGCTCGGACTGCAGAGCCTCCTCGTTGTCCGAGTCCTCATCAAGTTCATCGTCCACTGCATCTCGTACGCTGGTCGGGTCTGTGACGGCTGTCGGCACGGTTCGCGCCTCGCTGAATTGGAAGCTATTCCGGAAAGAGGTGGGTTGGGTGGTTTCAGCGGCGCTGTCGCTGATTGGTATGTCCGTATAGTCGTTCTGTTCTAACTAAGTCTCTAGGACCTTGCGCTTCGAGTCATCGAGCTCATAGCCCACGACGGAGCACATGGCCTCGCTACCTCCTCTTACAGTTGTCGCACTGGGAATAACCCTCTGCGCCGAATGACGCAGCTTTGCGGAGTTCCCTTCATCTTCCTGAACGCCAAGCGCACGAAGTTCTTCACTGCGCAGCTCTGATTTCTCCATAAGCTTGCGGACCTCATCGATCTTTGGGCCCAGCTCGTCAATGATCGTACCCGGGACCAAGCAAGTAGCACGGAGCGTGATCATTTAGAGAGTCAATTGAAGGGCACCCCTGTGGCCACGCAGCTGCTGATAGAGAGCACTGATGTCCGTTTGTCGCATGTTCATTCTGGCTTGTCTCGCAGCTTGACCGACCCAGTTTGTAGGATGAGGTAATAACGGGGATATGGCCTCTTCAACAGTCTGCAGAGTTGCCTGGCAATCTGAAAAGGAGCCTAACATAGCCTCGCGAAGCTCTTCTGCTTCTCCTGTTTCTGGATCGTTACCAATTAGTCGAGCTTCTGCTGACCTGAAGCTTGCGCTTTGGAACGTTTTCTCGATCGACCTCAAACTCGTTTCGATGGTGCGTGTCTCGCGCGCCACCTCTCCGACTGTTCTGTCGATTCTGTTTGTGGCTTGGATAAATTGCTGGAATTGCCATGCCAGAGTACCAGCAGTGTTGAGGGCTGCCGCAGCCGCGGTGGCAATGGAAAGGGGATCGATCCATTGCGCGTATCGAACGTCGTATTGGCGTCTCGAGCAGCAATTGTAGGCTGCTCACGGGCTCGAGGCAAACTGTAGAGAGGCTATTTTGTCAAGCAAGGACGGCTTAGGGTGGACATAGCACCGAAAGCACCCCACAATCTCGGGGGTTTTGTCGCAGAATACACGATTAACATTGATCAGTATACAATGCTTTACATTCGTTGCACATGTACGCCCGAACGGTGACCAAAGCGCGAGAGAGAAGAAAAAGGAGCAAAAAAATTGAAACTTGTGCGATCGTGTCGAGCAATTATACAGATCTCGAGCGTGGCCAAACCTCTCACGAGACCATGTCGGAGCAGCAATGAGCTGCGCCTCTGTCTGCGCTGAAGGCGCTGCCTTGAACGGGAGTACGATAATTAGGACTTCGCTCTCAGGTTCAACTTACAGCCTCGTCCTCGGTGAAGGCGCACGTGCTCATCTGGTTGGGCCATAGCCGCTCGCCAAGACATTCCCTCGGTACAGTACAAAAGGCCACGGCCATACTCTGTCGTCGGAAGCATAGATGCAATGAGATTAGGGCGAAGTTGAAGAAGAGATGAAATGGTCCTGTATGGAAACGGGGAGGTTGCTATTAGAGTAGATGCTAGCTTTTTGAAATGGCAGGGGTCAACAGCCGGGGGTTGCCTCACTCCGGATTAACTTTTACCCGGGAATACTGGAGTAAAGCCCAATTCTATTGCGTCCGTTACTTCGCTTTGGCAACCTCGTAATACTCGGGATAGTTCTGAGCATAGCCCAAGAGCCTGCAAGCTATTGGTGAGCCGATTTCCATGTTAAATCAACTGTTACTCCATACTGCCGTTGCTACGCGGACAGAATCATGAACTTACCTGCCTATACTTGCCATTGCAATCATCAACGCTCGACTGAGCCAGACGCCAGCATTGGTTTCCAGTGCAGGATGGGGCATCGGTAACGCCAATGGGGTATCAGCAGACCAAAGATATAGGAACAATTGAAAGGGCGATGGCGCTGTCTTGGACTTCTTGCAATCGTCCAAATATCCAAAGAAGTTTCTAAAGAAGCGCTGTTCATTTTCGTAGTCCTCGGAGTCGAGCTGAATGTCAACGACGAGCGGTTCAGTGGTGCTAGCGTTCTCGAACCGGTGGTAACGTCCAGCCGCCACGCCTGCAGTGGTCTGTCCGCCAGCGCTCAGGACGTAAGTCGGTTTGCTGTCCAGGCCGATGTAGAAGTTGCCAGTGCCAGACTGCACTCGAAACTTTTCGGACTGATAGATGTGGTAGTGGAACGGTGGCTGTATCACTGAAGGTTCATCCGGCAAGCTCCCACGAGGGGGTAAAGTGTGCGTCATGGCGAATGGCTGATCACGGCCATTGAAACGCATGGACGACTTGCCACCTTCGTAAGTGATGAGGTCGTTGGAGGCGTTTTTGGTGCGCGGGGGAAGCGGAGATCTCAGGAATGACAGCATTTTGCGTGGGTGTATGAGCTCGACGAGTTGTGATGCAGACAGTTGCCAGCGCCTTTGTACGCGCTCACGACAGCATCGAATCTGTTAACAGTGAGCTGAGCCCGAGTCTAGCAGATTACCGCGCTCGGTGCCGAGGCCGTTGCTTTCAGAATGAGATGCCGAACCACAACATGCCCGAGCGTTGGTAGAGAGACAACCATGCCCTCAACATGGCCGCACAAGCATCAAAGAACTGGCATGGAGGAGCGCCGCTGAGATTGCAGGCCTTAGTCGTGATAGCTAAGTGCTCTACTCGGATTCATCTCGAACATCCACAAACCCGCCCTTGCCGAGGTCGGGCCGGTGTCTCCGAGAAATCTGAGTGGTACTGCCTTCTGTATTGGCCTCTTAGTAATACAATGTCGCGCGATGGCTGTGTAAAATTCTGCAAAAGCCGCTTCAATCCTTACAGGATCTTCGAAGGGAAGGAATACTCTTACGTGTAAGCCAGCTGAAAAGGTTAGGTGAGACGGCGTATGCAAAATGGCTTGCAATGAAGTCGGCCTGTTGATATCGTTTGCAGTCTCGTCTTGAAAGGACGTAACTACGCCAAGAACGCTCCACTGGCGAATTGGACGTAAGAGAGCGGCGCACGACTCGATGCTGAGGAAAGAGTGAACTGACTGGAGGAAAGTGCTCCAGTGGCTCCTTCCTCGACAGTTCGTCGAACATCGTTCTGGGATCCGCAGACTCGTTATCTGACTCCCCGTCAGGTTAATCAACATCACGTCTACCATTCGATCGTTTGTGCTCATTGCCTACCACACATTCTTCCCACAGAATGATTTATTCAAGTTCCGTTACATCTTGCCCAAAAAGAAACCCTTGGACAGGCAAGATGGGTCTTCCAAGATCTTCTTCCCAGACGGCAGAGTCATGGACGAGTTCTATGGTCCGTCATCCGATCCGTATCGAGACCCTGATCCTGATGCTCTGTTCACTACTCGCCGCTGTCGGTCTTGCGTTCTGCATTATACAGACGATTCATAAGCGCCATTCTGTCCTTTTCTGGTGGGTTTGGACTATGCTTCCGGCTGTCGCTACAGCGGTACCTGCGGCCATTGTCCTGTTCCACTTCATACCCAAACACAGATTTTCTCCGGTCTGGAGCCTGGTATTCAGCTTTTTCTAGTGGATGGGCTGGTCGATCGGCTGCGCACTTACATGGAGATGAAGCGCTACAAGAGCGCTTCATCTCAGGATCGTCAATATGCGTCAGTGGACTACTCAGGAGCTCCCATGCGCCAGGGCCACCGTGAATCTGAACCGCAACCACAGAGGCTCGATGGAGGCGGCAATCGTCTCAGCGACGTTGAAAGGGTAGAAGCCGCTAGTCAGCCGCGCTATTGATATCATGGGCCGCTCGGGGATCAATAGTCAACAGAGGAGAGTTGGAGGTGGACCACTATCAAGCGCTGGATTATGCCCTGAAGCTTGACGGATGTTGCCTGAGTGCGTGTCTCGCGCCACCAACCTTTGTGAAACCTCGAGAATCCTAGCCACGCAAGCACACTCTCATGCCTACCTGGAATGCTTGTTGCCACACCGTGATGACCTTCTCCCCACAGGTTTTCCCATATGCTTTAGCGCCTTCTACCAGCGTTCTTTCCTCCGCAGCGACGCTAAAACTCGCTCATTTGCGGGCGCTTCGCTGCAGTTCGATCTTCGTGTAAGCACCCTTTTTGAGCTGGGCTGTGGAGCTCTTCTCAGAAGCTCTCTCCAAAGCTCTCTCCAGATTTGGCTACATGCGTGATACAAGACTTGTGCTCCGCGTGCTCGTCCGCTTTTCGCTGCAGAGGCACCATGGCTCGACGAGCTTCATCCCATCGGTGAGGCGCGCCATTGCCAACGTTGTATTGATAGTAGTTCTCGCTCCCGCCTTTTGCCAAAGCCTTTCGAAACGTGATATTGATCCTTCCCCCGTCACTTTGCGCGCCTTTGCGTTTCGGGATTGAGTGAAGCCATTTGCCTTGCGTATCTCCTCGCATGAGCACCATGTCCCCAGGTGCAAGTGGCAGCTTCAAGGGTTTGTCTTCTGCCTTATCGTTGATTGCATCTTCTGCGTTGGGGGGTTGTGGCTTCGGTTTCATGAGAAAATCCCGCTTGCTGCCGAGGGAAAAGCTCGCTATGGCTGGCGTAGGACCCAAGAAACGCTCGTCATCGCTGTGATAGCTAATACTGTCCTTCCCGTCTGCGTAGTAGTTCACGAGACAGAAGTTGAAGGTCTCGCCCGTGACGGCTTCGGTGGCATGTCGCAGAGTTTCGAGACAGCTCGGTATAGGTCGTGGCTGGCGACCGTACTTTTTTGCATCTATTGGCTTATCGGAGGATGTTTCGAGGAGTGTAGCTTCGGAATCCGGCGTCGAGTAATGCCATTTCGAGGACTCATCTACGCCATACACTGTCGTGTAACGAGGTGTATTGATGTCGGTCTCGACTGGTCCGCGCTTGATCTTGTACTGAACACGATAGAAGAAGAGCTGCTTGCGTAGGAAGTGAAAGAGCTGCTGTGCAGTCTTGCGATCAATGAACGGCTCGTAATAGAGCAAATCCAAGTATGGACGGTCATGGATATGCCTTGCGGCAGTTGATGGCGAGTATTGAAGCGTGTTCGTGATGGTCGTTGGCAGCGGTGGTACGGCGAAGGGATACGTTGGGTGCTTGGTTGGTGGATCGGTCAGGTTCTCATCATCGACGTCGTCGCTTGGCTCTTGAAGAGGTTGGGCGGGTGAGGAATGAGACTCGAGCTTTGATTTCTTGTTCGACGTATGGAAAAAGGCATCAAGCGTCCGTTTTGACATCGAAATGAATTCCCCTAAATTGGTGAGTTCGTTCTTCTCGATGAGGCTTCGTTGCAATAGCGAGGCAGTCCGAGGCCACTGTCCAGAGTTCGATGACGTCGACGCGTCAAGCTTTACGACGCGTCTTCACCTCTTTGAAGCAGCAAGGATGGTAGATTGCGGTGACGTGACCTGATAATGAGATGTGTTCCCAACAATCAGTGCATGCTCTCTCTGCTCCAGCTTGATGGTAACTGCGGTGAATGCGATACCTCCCCTACAGGACCTGAAAATGCCCAAAGCACCCGCAAGACGTAGTGGGCGCTCTAAAGGCTCTCGCGCATCACCAACGAGAGCCAATGTGGCCAACGATAGCGTGAAGGAAGATGACAGCGATCGCGAGCCGAAGAAGCACTACAACAAGGACGATCCCAAAGCGTCCCATCTCTACACCGACGACAACCCATCGACTACGCTTCAGGGGACAGGCTTCAAGGACGCCGAAACCGCAAAAAAGACCGTTGAACTCGTTTCGAAGCGCTCGATCACCTACCAGTTTCAAACCATCAATACCATGTATTACAGGGCCAAGAATCATCCTCACAAGAACGAAGAGATCGAAACAGCCATCACAGTGTTTCGAAATTGGCTGGAAAAGACCTATCCAGAAGCCAAGGTACTGGCGCTGCCCAAACTTACCTTGCACTCATAGTCTTGAAATGCTGAAGAAAGGCTACTCTTGCTGACAGGAAGCGGGCAGGAAATGCGGAAAGACTTTAAGCCATTACTGAGCAAAAAGGCGGTCTCCAAGTATTTGGACCGCATTAAGAAAGTCAAGGTATGCTCTGAATACTATGCACTTGTTTCTAGTGGGACGATGCTGCTCCATGCGAGCTTGTTGAACGTGCGACACTCCGGCACATACGCCCAGGAAAGCTTGCAAAAGTCGCACCGCACGTCTTGCTGAGCTGACATTTGGCTTCGTAGGTGGACAGCAGCTTCGCAGAGATGTATGTGGACCTACCACCACGTAAGAGGCTGGCAAACGTTCTCGTAGACAATGAACATCCAGAAGAGCCGGATTGGGAGAGGACAAGGGAGCTGAAGCTCACGGACTTGATTAAGGATAAGGGGGAGGCGCCCAAGGACGATGATATCTGGGAAGGCAAGGAACCTACTGTGTGGCACTTACATTGCATCGCGTGGGCTTGGAGCCCAGTCTCGGAGAAAAAACTGTAGTGAGCTCATGCGAAATGTCGAACGCGAGGACAACGTTGCTTGCATTCAATACAAAGAGGGCAGACTCCCCCCACTCTTCCACCACCCGTCACTCCCACAGCCATCTACACCCCCACCCCCACCCAGCCAAACACAACACAAACGGAACGCAGGCAGACCAGCCGACACACACAACAGCAACGACAATCGCTCCCACGCTCTCTCACGGCAGCGGCACGTCCTGGCCGCGGCACGCGTACCACACAAACAACTGCGCTCGCCTCTTCACCTCCAACATCCTTCTGGAGTACCCCACTCCCCACCACCCCAACCTCCTCTGCTCCCCCTCCATCTCCCGGATCAACAACTCCGCCATTGCCACCATGTCCAGCCGCGCCCGGACGTTGTGATCCAGGTCGGCGGCGAGTTGGGCGGCGCTGGGCCACCCGCGGATGGCATTGTTGGCGGTAAAGGCTGCCGCCGCCTCCCGCCGCAACCAAGCCCCCATGTCCGCCTCCACCAACGGATGAGTGGAGGCTTGCACGCACGTCGCGGCGTATATGGCGTATGGTGTGCTTTCAAAACGCCCGGACGCTTGTAGTGCTGCTCGGTGCTGGAGTATGCTGTTCAACCACCTCCGTGGTTGTGCCGGGGCGGGTGGCGGGGCCCAGGCCGCCGGCAGGCACGAAGGTGGGCGCGAGAGGGTTGAGGATGGACATGGTGCGTTGCTGTACAATGGCGGTCAGTTTAAACAGCGTTCAGCTTGCAGTATGTGGTGAATAGGAGCGATTCCAGGTATGACGGCTCTTCTTCAACAGGGGTGAAAATGTTGAGAAATGCTAGAACCACGCTGAGGACTTAATTTGCTTGCTTTGAGTGCCTGTAGTGATCTGTATGTGAGTCTCGAGGACTCGTAGGATGCTGGCGGCGTCGGCGAAGATGGTATGGTGACGTTGGGGTTCGACGACGGACGCTGAGCTGGAGGAAGAATCTCAGTCAGCAATCTCCCACCTTTTGTGTGGGTCTGGACGCGATATTATCGATGTTGCCCGGCCAATATCCAAACACGAAGTGGGACCGCAATCTCGTGAGCGCCCACTTACGGCTTGCCTTCCATCTGTTCTTCTATAAGGTGCAAGCATTGCATCTACCACCCTCAGTAGGTATGCCTGAAGCCTGGGGTCTCCTCAATGACTTTCTTGCCTTTTGCTTGTCTTCTGTTGGCGAACCAGAACAGCGCTGTGAAGGCAAGCACCAAGGCAATCATCCCGACATGGCTGCTGATCGCCACCCAGATGGCGGTGCGATACATGGGTGACTCGTTTTGCTTAAAGATGTACGCGCCTGTAATACCACCAGCTCCATTGAAAGCAGTGACCAGCGCTGCGGCAAATGACCGCTTCCACTGACCCACAACATTGTTCTGGTAGTAGGCGGTCAAGGCCGCCCAATTGCTTACATACGCTCCCGTGGCGATAAAGATCCCAGCAAAGCGCGCTGAACTGTTTGACGTGAACCCCAGTAGCGCAAAACCCATGATCAAGCACGTACTATTGAAGACAATTATGGGACCACGTAAGCGCAAGCGATCTCCAATGAACGAAGAAAGAATAACCGGTATTATAGCATAGTAGTAAGGGGGTGCGTTGAGAAGTATCGCTTCGTTCGATGAAAAGCCCAGCCCACCAACGAGAACGATCGGCAGAAAATAGGAGAGGGCGGTAGAAACCTGGCGACAGGAATTAGCCGTCTAGATGGGAAGTGGTATGGAACTGCGCAGCAACGCACAATGTTTAACAGGAAGAACATGATGGCGAAACCATAGATTTTGAGATCAGTCCAATGTCGGATGACTTCCTTGAACGTGAATGGGCTTGCCTGGACGTCGTTCCTATCAATTTGGATACGTCTGACCGCGAGAGACTGCTCATCAGCGGACAGGAACCGAAAGCTCTTGTGGGCATTCTCCGGAAAGTCGACAATCCAAAGGTAGGTGATGAGGCCAATGGTCATGGTACAGGCCCCCTGAACCGCAAACATCCACCTCCACCCCTCCATGCCATGCTTCCCGTGGAGTTGCTGTAGGCCGTAGTTGACTATGCCGCCAGTAGCTAGAATGAAAACCTCACCAGTCTGCAAGTAGGCAAAGCGTAATTGTTGCTCTCGACGCTTGTACCAGCTTGATATCAACACTGCAAGCCCTGGATAAATGCCGGACATGCTAATACCCAGTAAAACGCGCAGCGCAATCATTGCTCGCCAGCTGTGGATGAAGGCTGTGCAGAAAGTGATCAGACCGAACGCGAACGTGGAAGTGGAGAAAAACAAGCGAGGTCCGACAAGTCTAGAGGCAAGTGTGGCTGGTAGTTGGAAGACTATACTGGAGATTGTGAAGATGAAGATCGACACAGGATAGCGATTTCCTTTCAGATCGAGGTCTTCGAACATGGTGGTGACAGAGGCGGAGGAAATAATGCCAGAGTCAATGAGATTGAGAGAGCATATAATGCCGGCGATCGTGCAGAGTCGGAGATCAATCTGGAACCTCAAGCGTCTTTCTTGGGCATCGTCCACTCCACCACGACCTGCAAGGTCTTGCTGTTCTGCCAGTAGACTATCCTCGTCATGTGCGGTGACCTGATTTGCGCCATTGGTGACAGTCGTTGACGTCTGCTCATCAGAAGGTGGTGACGATGCTGATCTTTCAGCATCTAAGCCCATCGTTGAGAGCCGACTGATGGCTGATCTCGGCTGCAAGTATTACAATCAAAGGCTGCGAGCTCCACAGCTGCGGACACACGTTGAAGCACGAGATACCACAGCTTGATTGCGCGTGCATACGGTGTCAAACTACGTGAAAGCTCCAGGGCAGGTTGGTGTCGCAAATAGAGAGTCCGCTGCATAGGCACAACGCTTTTATGGGATGCTTGGTAACCTATAGGGGCGGTATGGGTGACGTATTGGCCCACAAGAGTGCATTCAAGCAGATTACCGGAGATTCCGAGATATCATAGAAGCAAAGAGTACTCTGTTTGTGTATATGCACTTATGCCTCCATCTCTTTGCTATTTGCTTTCGTTGGTTACAAATGTCAACGAGAGCAGTGGTGGAGGTGATCTGCGAATGATCGACCCAAGTGCGGATGCCGCTTTGATTCATCTCCTTCTCCCGCGCATCGTTCACTTCCAATCAACAACAGCTCCCTCTTCCTTCGTTCTCAAGCTCCCCGGTCATGGGCTTTGTGGCTGTTGCCCGCGCCGTCTATGACTACACCGCTCAAGGAAGCGACGAGCTCAGCATCGTTGAAGGCGACCTGCTTCTTGTGCAGGAGGAAGACCAGGGTGATGGTTGGATCAAGGCCAAGAAGAAGGATGACGAAGACGAGCCCGAAGGACTCGCTCCCGCCAACTACATAGAGAAAGTGAGCACATCTGACTTCACCCCCAGTGAGCTTGACCTGACCCGATTAGGCCCACGCGATCTCACGCGCGCGATGTCTTTACGACTACGAGCGGCAGACCGAAGAAGAGGTTAACTTCTCAGAACACGAATTCGTCGACGTGTACGACCAGACCGATCCAGACTGGACACTCGTCAAAAGCCACAACGAATTTGGGTTTGCACCTGCAAACTATATCGCGCCTGCCGACGAAGACGAGGAGGACGAAGCGCCACCTCTGCCGCCCGCAAAGCCTCGAGCGCCAGCTGCTGCGCGTGCACCAGTATCCGAACAAGAGGAGGATGAAGATGTCCCACGGAACCCTGCAGCAGCGCTCGCTGGCGTCTTGCAACAGCGTACAGGCATCTCATCTAGCGCGCCTCGCCAGATACAGTACACCCCCGAAGCCTCCGATGAGGAAGCACCTAGCCCGGCCTTACCGCAACGGCCGGACACACGCCAGCTCTCACCTCCACCGACCCAGTATGCTTCGCCGTCCCCTCGCAGTCCCGAGCCGCCCGGCCTACATGCCTCCTCCTCGAGAGGTCGCGCACAGTCAATGCACGTCGATGCACCTACGTCGCCGTCGGGATATCACATGTATAATATTCACGAGATGATCTCACACATGGGCAAGAACAAGAAGATGCCAACCACCCTTGGCATCAACGTGGGCAAAGGCACGATCTTGATCGCCCCTGAAAAATCCAGAGACGGCCCGCAGCAGGAGTGGACGGCAGAAAAGCTGACGCACTATTCAATCGAAGGCAAACATGTCTTTGTCGAACTGGTGCGACCCAGCAAGTCAATAGACTTTCACGCTGGAGCCAAGGATACCGCGCACGAGATTACTGCTGCGCTCGGAGAATTGGCCGGCGCATCGCGAGCTGAGGGTCTCAAAGATGTCTTCGCAGCGGCTACTGGAAAGACTGGGCAAAAGAAGGGGCATATGTTGTACGAGTTCATGGCACAGGGAGAAGACGAAGTTACCGTGGCTGAAAACGACGAGGTCATAGTATTGAACGACACTAAAAGCGACGAATGGTGGATGGTTCGACGGCTGAAAAATGGCAAAGAAGGAGTTGTACCTCGACAATACGTCGAAGTGACCGGCGTTATCGAAGCTCCCCGCGACCCTGGTCTGGCACAGGCTCGATCAACCGTTGAGCAGAACAGACTGGATGAGGAGCGGCTTACAAGAGAGACTCTTGAGACCAGCGAGCGTGACAGACGGAAAAGTAAGAGGCAGAGCAGGTCGGACAAGAAAGACTCAGACTCCAAGCCGAAGCCGAATTCCTCGAACGTGCGTACATGGACAGATCGCAGTGCATCGTTCAAAGTGGATGCTGAGTTCCTAGGACTCAAAGACGGCAAGATCCACATGCACAAGACTAATGGTGTCAAGATCGCAGTTGCGGCGAACCGCATGTCTGTGGATGATCTGGAGTACGTGGAAAGGATGACTGGGCAGTCCTTGGACGACGAAAAGCCTCTTTCGGCAGCCATCGACAAAAGGCGCAGTACCGAGCGCCGCAACAAGAAGACAAGCCCGCGCCCTCAGAATGGTGCAGCGTTTCAAGGATCGTCATCAAAGTATGACTGGTTCGACTTCTTCCTGCAGTGCGGTGTCAATCCGCAGATCTGTGAAAGATACGCGTACGCTTTCGATCGTGATCAGATGGGTGAAGAGAACCTCGCAGATATTCAACCTACGATTTTGCGAACGCTTGGCTTGAAGGAGGGTGATATCCTGCGGGTCATGAAACATCTTGACGAGAAGTTCGGTAGACTGAGGGACAAACAAGTCGACACTGCCGACGGTGTTAGCGCTGATGGCAACGGCTTATTCTCTGGACCTGGCGGAACCTTACGGAACAACACAAGAAAAGGTCGCCCAGCACCAGCAATGACCAATAACGACACTGTCAACCCCCGCGCCTTCGAGCAGAATGCGATCAAGAAAGATACGAGCCCTGGAGCATCGCCCGTGGTGCCTTCTTCAACATCTGCAGCGGCGTCGTCATCGACAAAGCCTAAGCTATCTGGCTTTGACGATGACGCTTGGGATGTCAAGCCTACAAAACAGCTGCCTCCTACGCCATCTGCCACGCGGTCACCTCCACCTACCCAATTGGCAGCTCCCGCACCTCAAAAGCCCACGCCGACTGGCGCTATGGCAGAAATCTCTTTGCTCTCACCCCCATTACAGCCGCAACAGACAGCTCCTCAACCTGCGACCCAGACGTCACAACCCATGGTGCAACCACAGCCCACGGCGCCCGCACAACAACCACAGCCGACTGGGGCCGATCGGTCATTCTTTGACCAACTGTCAGCCTCTCAGTCCCAGCAACAATTGCCGAACCAGTCCCAGCAGCTTTCAATATCCCGCCAGCGCCCACTACCTCCACAGCCTACCGGGCAACCTCAGAACTCCTTCCTCCCGGCTCCGCCCACTAATCGATCGGCGTCCGCGCCGCAGAATCAACAGCCCAGTGCGTTTGGGCCTCCACCGCTTCAACCACAAATGACGGGCTATCAAGCTCAACCTGCACCGCCAGGCCAAAGTTTGAACGATCTTAATCAGCAGCGACAACAACAGCAATTCGCTCAGCAGCAGCAGATGCCTCAAATCCAACCTCAAGTGACAGGCTACGGATACGGAACACAACCGCAACCTCAATTTTCGCAGCAGCCGCCATCCATGCAGTCACAGCCTACTGGCTTCTATCCTCAGCAGCCACGGCAATTCCAGCCTCAAATGCAACAGCAGTTCATGAATAGTCAGCAGACTGGCAGTCCATTTGCTGATCCGCCCCGCGCACCGTTCCAACCGCAGCCGACGGGTTTCCAATCGAATTACCCGCAGCAACCCATGCAGCCGCAACGGACGGGCATCAACAGTATGCTACCCGCGCCATTACAGCCTCAGCCGACGGGAGCTGGCTTCGGCGGGTATGGTCCTCAGCCAAACGGGTTTGCTCAACAGCAACAGCAGCCTCCCCCGATGCCGCCACTTCCACCCATGCCGCAGCAACAGACTCCTGCGCCTCTACAGCCGCAGAAGACTGGCCCAGCGCCTCCAGTACAGTTTGGCCTGAATGCACCAAACAAGCTGATGCCACAACCGACAGGGAAAGCAAATCTTGCTAACGCTAGTAAGTCAAACCCATCCATGCATTTCCGACAGAATGCTAATATGTTGTAGCGGTCAACAACCCGTTTGGCTTTTGAATATAGAACGCATACCCTTTATGCCCCTTCATCATTACTACGATCGATTGTTACATCTGCAGTAATTCGTGCCGACTCATATAAGCATCGCATAGCAGAGCTTCTGGGGATTTTCGCAGAGTGCGTAATGAAGTAGACGAGCTTCCAAGACGGCGAGTGTACATAGCCTGTATGAAATTTTTACCAAACCAGAATTATCGGCCGCATACGCTTGTGTTTCGAGTCAGTCGTTGCTGCTACTTCAGCTGTCCAAGTGTCTTTGTTGAAGTCTTATTCATGTTTAACATGTGTGCATACAGCAGTGCGTGCATGAAGATAATGAAAGCTGCAAGAAGCCTGCACATGAAAGAGAAGTCACCGGGCCATGGCAGGGATCGCACGTCTCTCAACCTACAATAATCCCTCGATAGGCACGTCCTAGACTATATACACGTTTCCCAATGCGCCATCAGCCTCGATGTTCTAGTGCACCATCCTCTTGCCAATTTCGCTTCGCCAATTGGCAGCTCTTTCGAAACCGTTTGTGTACCCTTGATAGTCCGCCAATGCTTCGTAGACTTCCTCAGGCGAGTTGAGTACAAATGGACCATACTGCACAATCTTCTGGTCGAGCGGAAGACCGGCCACTAGTATTAGCTGGGCGTTCTCCTCGGCGTCAGGGTCGTTGCCGATGACCACGCCATCGCCTTGTTGCTCGAAGACAGCATTGTGATACGTCGGCACATGCGTCTGATTTGCTGTCGCGCCAGAGATCTGGACGTTGCCTTGGATGATGTACGCGAACGCGTTGAACCCTTGAGGCAGCTGCTGTTTGAATGTGCCGCCAGATTTGATGCTGACATCCAAGAGCCAGACCGGCGTGTACGCGAGCTCGCGCAAGCTCTCTTTGCCCGCCGTCATGCCGCTGATGATCTTGACGTCTACTTTGCCGTCGTCGATGCTGATCTGTGGGATCTCAGACCCCTTCAGGTCGCGATAACGTGGCTCGCACTTTTTGAGATTCTTTGGCAGGTCGACCCACAGCTGCATGCCTTCCACTGGTGGCCAGTCACCATTCGCGTCTTGCTCGTGTCGTGGCATCTCGGCGTGTACGATGCCTCGGCCAGCGGTCATGAACTGCAGATCGCCTGGCTCGAGCGTGCCCTTGTTGCCGGCGAAGTCCTCGTGGTCCGTCTTTCCCTTCAGCATGTATGTGATGGTCTCTTGTCCCCTGTGTGGATGATCAGGGAAGCCTGCGCCTTTCGAGACCCGGAAGTGGTCGAGCATGAGGAAAGGCGAGAAGTTGTGGAGCTGCTGGGTACCTATCGAGCGCCGAACGCGTGCGCCGGCGCCTTCTGCTTGTTCTCGGGCGAGGAAAGCCATCTTGACATTGCGCGGTGTCATGCTCGAGAGGTCTTTGGTGAGGGAGGGGTCTGATGAGGGCACGGCGGCGAGGCCGGCGAAAGTATGCGGTGATGCATTGGCTGCCGTTGCCATTGTTCTGGGTTTTTTGGACGCCTTGCTGAAGATGGTACTACTAAGGGTTTGAAGCCTGGTGGTAATTGCTGGTCTGGTGAGTAGGGTGGCTATCATAAACGCACTGAAAGCGGTGATGAGAAAAAGTGGGCGAGCCTGCATTCACGAGTCTACAAGTCGCGCTTATATAGATGCAAGACACGGGTTACCAGATGATGCAAGAAGGTGCGAGCAGAAGTTAGTCAATCGTCGTAGGCTTACAGAGAGTCTGCAGAAAAAGTCTGCGTGTCGAAGCAAACCTAATGCTCTGCGATTGTTGACGAACCGACGGAATCAATCCCGCGTCCGGAGCAGCATTATTCCGGTGCGATGCGGTACTCAACCACCCAGCCCCTTACGAACCGGCCTATAGTGGCAATAGTGATCCAAACTTCCATCTCTCCTCATGGATCATCTCTGGCTCGACAAAAAAGCCCAACGTCCACCTGGAAGAGTACCTGCTCTTGGACTGGTCGCATATGACGGCCTTGGTTTTGATGGGTACCTTGAGCGGCTGGGACTCACGGAAGACGGTGTGCGCCTTGGAGCGCTTCCCATCTTGACCAAAGACGGCCGCAACAGGGACCGCGACGACTCGATTGATCATGCCGAGGACGCACGAAAGCAAAGGTATTTTCTATTGGCTGTTCAAGAATGGCTCTTTTGCGGCCTCCTCATTGAATGCGCTCGATGTTTCGGTGTCTCCATGACCCGCGCGACGCTCATTGTCGATGAGAATGGAGTGCAACGCGCATCCACGGCAGGGCTGGACGACCTCTTTGAACAAGTAGCGCCGACATTGGAAGAGATCCTCGCCAACCCCGACACGCATGACCAATTGGAGATCGTGGCTAGGCTCAATCACATGCTGCGGCATGCGTCAATGTTTCTGGAACGCTGCTTGCTCCACCGTGATCGCGGACAGGGCGAGCACTACTGTAAGGATGCTGAACTCGTCTGGCTGTCTGCAGCTTTCATGACCGAGCTGCTCGGGGAGATGCCGCTCAATGGCCTGTCCACTGCATGGGTAGTCCCCCACAATGGATGCAACCTTGACATCTTCGCTGGTATGAGCTTATGTCCTAAAAAAGTGCAGCGTGCAGGCATTGGCACAACAAGTGAAGCGTACATCGCGGCGCTTGCTGCGCCGGCTGGAGACGAGCATGATCTTTGCTCGAGTGCTGGATGTTTTCGTGAGGAAACACTGGCGAGTGAGGTCCGTGATCATTCTTACGTATCCTATTATCATCTACTTGACCTCTGTATCGATGTTCCCAGCGCGAATCAAGGGCAATTATCCTTCTCCCAGCCTACAATGAGTCGTCAGCTCTGCGTATCCAAGCCGTATACCTTGAAAATGCTAATGATTGATTGTAGTCGCTACTACCGTATTACCAACCATCTTATAATGGTCTCTATAGCTTAATTAGTATTACTAATGCTTATAGACTTAGTTGCTTAGATATAATAAAAGCTAGCTTATTCTCTATTATCTAGTTTAAGTTAAATAATAATTTAGATCTAGAAATTAGAATATTAGATAGCGTTAGTATTAGAGAATATAATATCTTATCTTATATATAGTATATATTAAAAAATTAATATATTAAAAGAAGCTTAAGCTAACTACTAATATTATATAGATTATATAGTCTAGATAACTCTACTATAAATACTATATCAGCTTATTAATTAATATTTATTAAGAATATACTTAAGATACTTAAACTATAGTTCTCTATAGATATAAAGAAATCTAATAGATTTAGTTCAAATTAGACCCTAAGTAAGCTTTAGGGTTAGGGTTAGGGTTAGGGTTAGGGTTAGGGTTAGGGTTAGGGTTAGGGTTAGGGTTAGGGTTAGGGTTAGGGTTAGGGTTAGGGTTAGG